>CM040124.1:25019868-25749005 GCA_022559845.1 Amorphophallus konjac
GCATGTCCTCATAAGACCAGGCGAAAGAATCACTATACTCCCTTAATACCTTAATTAGATCTTCTTCTACATGTGAAGGGAGATCAGCAGAAATAATGATGGGCCTTGGGTCTTCTTCCATTCCCAAGTTGATTTCCTTTGTAGGTTCATCCACTGCCGTCGACGGCTGGTCGAATCTCCTTAGTCCTTGTGCATATAAGTCGGCAGTGTTATCTACATTGCTGTCTTCATCTATTGGATCCTTCTCATCCAAGACCTCTTAGACGCCTAATCCGTCGTCGCTCCATTCCCCTTCTATTCCCTCTTCATCCTCAATCACGATTGCTGTAGCGACGAATTCCGGACACTTCAAAAGAGCATGACACCGCTGAGCTAGATCTCGCAAGAACCTATCAGGAACAGATCGGGAAGGATGCGCAAGCGAGCGCAGTTCAGAATGGGAAGGGTTGGACGACCCAGAACAAGACCCTACTTCTCTAGACCTAACGGACTCTACTCCTCTAGACTCGACGGACCCTAATCCTAACCTAGGGGACAGAAGACCTAGTGGAAGGGGAGGAGCAGGGGACTCGTGCCCTTGGGAGGAGGAGGATGGAGACAGGATAGCGTAATCTTCCACTGTAATCTCCGTTTCAAATTTGACATTTTTTTTGGAGATCAGCGGAGACTACACAGCAAGATGGAGGAGGTGGGAGCTGCATAGGGAACAGCTCGGGGAAGATGCAATCAAAGAAGGGATCAGAAGAAGAGAACCACATCTCGTGGAGCTGAGCGTTGGGAGGAGGAGGAGTAAACAGAGTGGATAGATCAATGCGTGGACATTTCCCGCAAGCACAAGGAATGAATAGAATCTCCGGTGGATCAATGAAAGATGAATTTATCATGACAGGAGGAAGGCGGGGTACGAACTCCTTTCGTTGAAAGATAGATTGGAAGCGTGAGAGAGACCAAGAACAGACAATTGGAGAGCTCTCCTCCTTCTGTAGATCAACAATAAGCTGCTTCTTCGGCCTCCACTGCATAAGCCGAACTTCTTGTTGCTTCTTCTGACATTCTTCCTCATAAAGGAGCCCCTGCAAGGCCTGACTGTAGTCGAGCATGTCATCATCTGACCCTCTTGGCAAGGGAGGCGGACTGGCAATTGGACAAACTGTATTCCTTTCTTGTTGAACCGGCTTTGGAGCTAATGTGCTAGGCTGGAGAGGCCCTTTGACAAAATGCTGACGATAATCCCAGGTGAGCGGCCCAGAATCACTTATCATAGATAATGCTGTCTCCTTGTAGCCGAGACCTCTCCTACCCATTTTTCTTCCCTTAGGTATAGGCTTAGTCATCCCTTGCAGTTGCGCACCGAGGCCTCTCCCCGGTTGATAGCCCAGTTTCAATATAATGTCTCACCCCTTTGAATCTCGAATCTGCGGCTTTACTTTGACATTAACTGGAGTAGCGACGGGCTTAGGGGATGTGTAAGCCCAAGGAAAGTTCAAATCCAATACTGACAGAACGGGCCGGCTGCTTGGCCAAAGTGTGGGAAGAACCTGCTCTGAAATAGCCTTTACTGACTGTACTGTGGATAAGCTCTTAACTTTGACGACCCTCCCTTGGAAGGGGAATTTTATGCACTGATGTGCGGTGGAGGGCACGGCGCCGAGTGTGTTAATCCAGGGACGACCCAAGATAGCCTTGAACATAGGGTCGATATCAAGAACATAGAATTCCACGGCCATAGTAAGGGGCCCGAGCTCTGCCTGAATGGTGACTACCCCGTGACATGCTCGCCTTGAGTTATCATATGCTGCTATAGTGGTGGGGGTAGGCCGTAGTAACTCTTCAGATATGTTGCACGCTCGGAGGGTGCTGAGTGGGCAAACATTAATTGAGGCCCCTGTGTCAACCAGCGCTGCTTCAATGTCGACTTTGTTCAGGGTAATTGTTATGTAGAGCGGCATTTGCCGAGCCCCCGGAGGTGCAAGCTCGGTTTCAGAGAACGTGATTGCCGGCCCTTTGGAGATAGTTGCCAGTGCCGTTGGTAGGCTATCAACTGCCATGTCTTCGCTAATCATTACCTTATGTAGGAAATCCCTCAGCGCATCCTGATGAAGGGTGGACCTTTTGATCAGCTCCAGCACAGATATTTTGGTGGGTACTCGATCCAGATGATGCAGCAAGTCATATTGAGTACCCGGCAAAGGTTCAGTTTCTTCTTGCTCGGCCACCGGCTGAGAAGATTGGGGATTAGAAGCAGTAGCGTAATTCTGATGGAACATCTTCCCACTCCTCAAAGCACAGTCTGCCGCGGCATCTGAAGATAGTATGATGGGCCCTGCGGGATGGATGAATGGAACAGGTGGTGCGGGGGAGGCGGTTTGGTGGAGCGTAGGGTTGGTGAGGTTAATGGGCGGTGCGCGGATGGTGGGTGAAGGATGGGTGGAAGGCAGGGTGGTGATGAATGTTGATGCGGGTGGAGGGAAGGCTAGCGGATGGGTAAGAATGGGTGAGGGATTGGATGGTGGTGTGATGACGGTGATGGGAGTGGGTGATGGAGGGTACGATGGAATGGAGAGTGGAAGAGGATTTACTGGAGCGGGTGTGAATGGGAGGACGAGTTGAGAGGGCGTCGGCTGTGCAGGGATGATGAAGGGAGGATTGCGGTGGTTATGGTGGAGGGCCATGACCTGCGGTGTGGCGCCATCATCATCGAAAGACCATCCGACGTTGGGGCCGATGGCTGGACCATGTTTACTTGCGCTGGTGCTGGCGGCTGCTGCTGAGGAGCGGGTGGATGATTCGGCATCGGGTTCTGATGGATGCCCAGGTCTTGTACTTGCTGTGGTTGCTGCTGTTGTGGTGGCTGCTGCGGCTGCGGTGCTTGATGCTGCTACACTTGCTGCCCTTGCGGCTGCCTTCTCTTTTCTTTAATCTCAACAATGGCCCTATGCATTTCGGCCCAGTCGATTCTCTGCCCCTCATGAAGGTCATATACCAGATCTCGAAACTGAAAACATCCTCTATGGTATGGCCTGGCTGCCGGTGGAACATACAATACTTAGTCTGATCGACTGCCGGGTTCCAAACAGGCCGTTCCGGAGGAAGTTGGATCGCATTTAGTGACATGAGAGCCGAAAAGATATCTGTAAGCGTCTCTGGCAACGGAGGATACTGGGCTCTCCTGGGAGCCGGGCGCTTGCTAT
This sequence comes from Amorphophallus konjac, assembly GCA_022559845.1. Lineage (NCBI taxonomy): Eukaryota > Viridiplantae > Streptophyta > Magnoliopsida > Alismatales > Araceae > Amorphophallus > Amorphophallus konjac. The sequence goes on from CM040124.1 coordinate 25,023,060, forward strand.
TTGGATTGTTGTTGTTGTAGCCGTTGGGTGGAGTGACGTTATGGTATTGTGGTGGTGGTGATGGTTGTTGTGGTGTGGCGAAGGTGTTTTGTGGAATGGTGAAGGCGGGGGGAGGGTTTTGTGGAGTGGCTTGGAAGTTTTGTGGAGCGGCGTTTTGTGAATTTCGGGGGTTTTAGTTGTAGCGGAAAGGTGCGACCTGATATGGAAAAGCAACAGCTTGTACTTGCTCATTTGTTTGGACTCCCTCAGTAACCGGCCCTTGTGGTTTCTTGTGGTACTTGGGCTTTTGGTTTTCGAAGAGGGAATGGATAGGGGAGTCCTTGAACTGAGTCTGGATGAAGCGCGCCCGGCTATAGAGTTGATGCATGTTGGCTATGTCATTCATTGTCAGGATGTTGCGGAAGGTCGGGGTGGCATTGGAAATCAGCAGTTTGACCTTCTCTTCCTCCGGAATGTGGCCCGGTACTCTGGCGGCCATTTGTCTCCACCTGTCTGCATAGGTGGCAAACTCTTCATCCGACTTCATCTTCTCGGCCACTAGATCTGTAAATGAATATTCAGGGCCGACCCTGTCTTGGAACCGCTGGATGAATTTATCTTTTACTACCTTGAAACTCTCGGCCTCTTCCAGTGGTAGAGAATAGAACCATTCTAGAGCAACACTGTCCAAAGATCGGCGGAATAAGTACGCCATGAGGCGATCATCATATTGGAACTGCGCCGATTCATAAAGAAAATCCCTCACATGGATGAATGGATTGTTGTTCCCATCGTACTTGCGATAGTTGGGGAGCTCTGATTGCGGAGGGAACCGGATGTTCTGGAAACTCGGAATAGGAATATCGGCCAAGGATTGTGGGCCAACCCTTTTCTGGAGAAAGTCGAGTTGTTACTGCATGGTGGCCCACTTGTCAAGCAAGTCCTGCTCTCGTGAAGGAGCAGGGGTAGCGAAGGATGCTGATTGTATTTGAGGGGCAGATGGAATAGCGGTAGCAACAGGTGGGAGCCCGTAAGAAGGAGTGGAAGGATAGACGGTGGAAATAGGCGGCCCGTAAGAAGGATGTTGGGCCTGAGATAGACCCGGATTAGAATGATTTTGGGCCACTCCTTGCTGAGGGCGTAAGAAATCGGAAGGGTTCATAAGGAGCTGCGGAACTACCGAACCAGAGTTGTGATGATCCAATTGGACAAAGGAAGGGATGGGTGTCTTCCCTTTATCGAAAGATTGATGGGCTGAATTAGAAGACTGGCCCATCTCCATGCCAGCGAAAGTGATGGTCTAGGGTTGGACCGGAGTGAGATCAATTGGAGTGGGCTGAACGGACGGCCCAATAATGGAAGGATTAGATTGACCTTGGATAGTGGCAGAGGGAGAAGTATTGGACCCTTGCATAGCTTGATATAAAACTTGGAGTTGGGTCGGATCTAATTGGGCCATCATATGAAGGACGGAGCCCGCGGAAGGAGTAGAGAGAGAAGGGGTAACTTGACTACCTTCCATAGAGGTGGAGGATGGGAGAGGGGCAGTCCCCTCTCCAGAGGAAAATGTAATAACCCTAGGGAGATTTTCAAGGAGCCCTTGAGGAAGAGAGTCCTCTTGGGAGCGAGGAGGATTGAAGGATGCCATGGTGGACTCGAAGAGGGGATTAGAATAGAGCGTGAAGAAGGAACTAACTTAAGAAGATGATTCAGACGGACGAAAATAACTCCACATGCAACGGACAACCTTGACAATGCGAAAACAACCAACACAAAAAACACTCAATAAGCAACCAAACTTAGGTGATTCTAACAAGATGTAAGATAAAAGACGAAGACACTCAAAGATCAACCAAGTTGTTTAAGATGATGCAACAAGGTTCTTATGATTTCTCCTTTGGAACTTTAGTGAATTGATTGATATGTGCTCTCAACAATGGGTTCCTAGTAGGAGATGGATATGGGACTTGGTTTGACTCTAAGTGTAACCACTCCTTCACTTATGCAACCCTAGACACGGGGTGGGAAAGGTACAACCAGCCCGGCGTCCGTGTGGGAATCCACGGCTCGCGGGGACTTACGGAGGTCCCTGCTGTGATTTCCTAGTCGGCACCAAGGAATATGGAGACGAGAGGTCCTCACAACAAGGTAGGAAAATGCAATCTAATGTATGAAAAGATGAATGACCCTATGTGCACCAGAGTGCATGCAAAGTCTAGCCTAGAATCTAACAATCAATGGTGCACACAATGATATGGAGATATGAGCAAAGCAAGAAGGAGGTCAAGTATCACCCAAGCAATAAATCACAGTAAAAACTGCGGAAATAAATGCACCTCGGATGTGTACCTGTCAGGAGAATAACGGTCGAAGGACCCTGCGTCAGAGCACAATAATGGTCAAAGGCCGGACCGCCAGATAATATATAACGCAGGGGGATGAGACCGTCGAATGAGCCAGGGAACCAAAACCAGACAGAAGTAACCGGAAAGCCCGGGGAAGTTCACACAGCAGAACCCAAAGCGGCGGTCTAATGCCCCTGCGTCAGAGGACTTTGACGCGGGGACACCTGGCCGTCAGAGAACTCAGAAAACCAGAATGAGCAGTAATCAAAGGGGAAACCAAAGGCAACTCAACAAGCAGATGATGGCAGGTTTAAACAAGAATCAAAAGCACGATTGGCACAAGTTGTCCCACCGTGATTGCCAAAAAATTATCTGTTGATATTTATTTGTCTATCTCTATCTTTCTTTTGAGGTTTGGGGAGTGGTAGGGTAAGATAACAAACAAACAATCAAAGATCTACTCAAACCTATGAACATGTGATCATGAACCTAGGCAATCATAGCTAGCTCTAGCATGGGCATGCTATCTCAATCAAACTACGCTAAGGAAAAGGAAAACACACGTCGGGGCGTGGAGCAAGGAATAAATAAAAACACACCGTGAAGGTGGAACAAGCAAGGAAAAATAGAAAGATATGATGAAGAAGACAGCTAATGCCCAATACCTAGGAAAGATGTGATCGCCACCAAAGTAAACACTAGTCAAAAAACCTGAATATACCTTGGAAATAGGTGGATGAAACACCCGCCCACGGGAGAGAAAACCAGAGAAAGCCTACAGATTAACTTAGAAGTAACGGCCAGAACCCCGTGCATCGCTTGGAAGTGACGGCCACACGATAGACCGCCGGAAGAGAGTGACGCGCCTGCACAAGGCCGTCAGATAACCTGCAGTGACAAAGCTTGAATTCTTTTAACTCCAACTCTTCCAGCCGGCTAGAAGACCTGGGCCTCGTGTCAATGAACCTGTAAACCTGCCAAAGATGTAGAAAGACCAAACACAACAACCTCAATTAGTCCTTTTCACAAGCATAGCATCAATTCTCAAAGGACTTAACATCATCAAAAGGAGTTTTTGGTTTTTTAACCCCTCTGGGTGTTTTAAAAGTTTGGGAAGATGTTTATATGCTTAGAGGACAGTGAAAAACGTGGAGAAAGAGGAGGGATAATGCTTTGATTGAGGAAAAACCAGGGAAGAACTCAAGCATGCAATGATGAACCTGAAAGACCAAAACCAAAGTACTCCCTTGATTATGAGATGGATGGACGTGGGAAGCAGTTCCTCTTGGATGAAGATAGCTCTTTGAGTTCGGCAGCACTTCGTCGTGAATTTCATATCTTCCCCCGGGCCATGAAGTCAAGGGCTCTATTTATAGACCCTCAAATTCTCAGGTCGAGCAGAGGATAATTCAGCAAGATAAAGGGATAACTCCTAGCAAATCCTCGAAGATAATATCACCAAGAGTCCATAGAAACAAACAGAAGGTCCTGAGGATCAGATTTGAAAGAGATATCGTCAATCCAAAACCCTTATCTCTACCACGGAGTAGCAGAGAAAAGGCATGAACTGCCAGGACTCTCTGAAGGAAGTAACGGCTGCACGACAGACCGCCACTTGGAAGTAACGCATCAAGGATCGTCCGTTACTATCAACCTTGTCCCTAAAAGATAAGATCGACGGGAAGAAGACTCAACAAGTTGGACTCTTCAAGGAAGCAACGGCCAAGGCATAGGGCGTCAGAATGAAACAACGGCTGCACGACAGACCGTTATTATCAACGTGGAATCAAAAGGATAAGCTTTACAACGAGGCCTTAAGCCTTAGGACTCTTCAAAGAGTAACGGTCCAGGCCCCATGCGTTATAATGAAACAACGTGCTGGTTCGGACCGTTATTACCATTGAGTTTCAAAAATAGCAAAAAAGGGTTGCTAAGCTTGTTGCCAACGAAACGCTACCAGAAGCCAATTCTTAACCCAGGAATTAAGACCCAAGAAACAGGCCTCAACTGATCAAGAGACTCAATGAAGAGTGAACAACTCGAGTATCATATAGAATGAAGTAAGGAGATGACCCGACTTATTGGGTATAAAATGGGTGTCAACAGATGTCCCTCCTTAACGTCCTCTTTGCAGGGGAGCGAGCGGAGATGAAGCGAAAGCGAAATGGAAAATAGAGATGAAGCGGAGTGAACCAAAAAAGCAGGCGTTAAGGTAAACAACACCCGTTCTTTACCGACAAGCGATATGAATTTTCTGGAAAACTTCGAATTGATCACAAGGAAATAGCCAGCCAAAGGGATGCGAGTCTGGAGGAACTAATTAACTAAGGAAAGGAAACACGGCTAGCCGCCGGAGGCAACGGAAAGGAAAGAGACTAAACTCCAGACAGGAATCTTCAGCGAACCAGATCAAGCGAGCAGATCGAAGGAAACCTTCTAATTCAGAGTGTAATGATTCTCCTCATCCAGAATCAAGAACACAGCTGTTCACCATCATCGAGACCGTGAACAAATGAAGCTTCATGAACGCTCAAAGAATGCGTATGATGCATGCTGGGCTAAAGGAAAACAAAATCTTCAAAAAAAATGCGAAGAAAAGATAAAATAGAAAAAATACTCGATAATAATATTGCTAGATCGGAGAAAATCAGAGTCAGGACACCATCTGCAACCACGGCGTGCAAGATAGAACCATCGTCCCCGAATTTTCCAATCTAACGGCCTATCCAACGATTAAACATGTGAACTTAGCTCATCATCATTTTTGTTTTTGGGGAACATCAAATCCCAAGACACATGAATGACCAGCCGGTTCTCGAGGTAATATATCACAAGTAACATATAGTAATGCATTAAGGGAGTGAGGGAACGAGATACAATACCTGACTTACCTGCCTGACGGACGATAAAGCAACTTCACTCATAATTCCTTCATGAAAGATAGGTTAGCCAACAATAAATATGATCATGAACCAAGGCATAACCATTGTACGTGCAAGGAGCATCAATAAGGAACAACATGGAAGAAAATGGAACCATTTTGACATCCAATAGACCATTTAATTCATCAAGAAACTTGCAAGTTTGTAACGGTCTGAAGAAAGGCCGTTACATAAAGTAACGGACCATCCCTAGTCCGTCATAAACCAGGCGGTTCACATTCTTCAATAAAATAGTCCAATCATATGTAACGGTCGAAAACAGACGCGTCAGAAGGATGTGACGGTCGGTCGATAGATCGTCGCATTTCCTGAGCGTTCAAAAAAAAGCAACCGAACGGTCACGGCCATTCCATTCCACATTCATCACCCAAAAAACCAACCGAGAGAAACCACCGGCGACCACCGTCCCACTACCACCATGGCCGGCGACAAGGCTCCCCAGCCACCACCACAGAGGAGGGAGAGGGGAAAGAAGAAAGCAATCCGGCGGTTTCACCGCCGGCTCGAACGGGAGGCGATCCCACCGGTCACGGAAGAAGAACCGAGGAGAAGAGAGCCAAGAGAAGAAGAAGAAGCTCCCACAGCCGTGGGGGACCAAGGGGAAGCCCCATTGGGTGCAGAGGAACCCAAAGAACCCGAGAAGAAGAGGAAAAGGGGCATGGACCGTGAGGTAGGTCCTTCCGCCCTAACTTCAAATTTTAATTTTTTTTTTGTGTTTTTATTATGAATGCATGCGGGATAAAAGGGTAGAAATGGGTCCACAAACCCCCTAGGAACAATTGTAGGCCATTTGGCCATAGCGGGAGACCACGGGGATGCAAGGGAAAAAATTCCCAAATGCAGACAATGTGACGGTCCTGCCAGCGACCGTCACTCTTCTGACGCACCATGCTGAGTCCGTCAGAGTCAAACGACGCCCTACCCCAGGGCCGTCACTTATGCCAGGGACTTAAGCTATTTTTTTGGGTTTTCAATTTTCAAATTTTTTTGTTTTGTTTTCAAGTATGAATGTTTATACAATGATTATATGATGCAAGTTGGACTGATTAATGATCTAATGTGCAATGCAGGGGAAGAGACGATCGCGGATCTCCTGGCTACAGATCCGGGCTGTGTACCAGGCATTGCCCGACTACCAGAGAGAGAGATTAGCCGGCATGGGATTCACCGAGGTGCTCAGCATCGAGGTGATCCAGATGGACACGCCGCTACTGTACGCCTTGCACGAGAGATGGGACCCGATCAGCAGAGCTTTCATCTTCCCATGGGGCCACATGATCCCCACGCTAGAAGACATAGCGAGGATTACCGGATTGAGAGTCCACGGAGCCGCGGTGACAGGGTGGACATACGGCGACTACCGAGAGATGGCGCAGCAGCTGCTCGGGCTAGATTTGATTAGACCGGGACAGTCTTCCTCTCAGCTTTCGAGATCAGTACTGTAGGAGAGCTTGGGACTGAGAGGAGCGGCGATCGCCGTGGGAGAGCTACCTGAGGAGCATCTGGGCAGAGTGATAGACCAGGTGCGCCCTCGCGTGGCGGTAGAGGCTGGACCAGAGGGAGATAGAGTGCTCAGACGCTTCCTGATGCTGCTATTCGGGAAGCTCCTCTTCGCGACTCGGGCAGATGTCATCAGCTGCAGACTGCTGTCGATGATAGAGGATTTGGGCAGAGTCAGGAGATACGCCTGGGGAGCGGCAGTGCTCGCATTCTTGTTCGAGTCCCTCAGCACCACGGACCGGCAGACAATGCTGGGCGGCTTCTCGCCTTTCCTACAGGTAAATGCACTTCATGTTTTCTATTATGCCATGAATATTTATGCCATGATTTATGCAATGATTTATGCAATGCCATGCGACTGACTTGATTTCTAAATGCAGATCTGGAGCTATATGTACCTCCCGGGCATCGGGAGAGGCGCATTACTCCATCCCGGCCGCATACCGATCGCGAGGCGATGGTCGGTGGCGAGGGACACAGGGTCGATCATTAGACTGACCCGGACGATTCCTTCTCGCATACGTCGGTAAGTCCAGAGCTGAAAAATGATTCCTATATGCTTCTATATGCTTCTAAATGCTTTCTAAATGCTTTTGCCTTTAATGCTTTTATATACTAATGCTGATGAATGGACTAAAAATGCTTTCAGGTGAGATGGACCCCATACCGCGACGAGGGTTATACGGGACAGCCATGGGTGGAGGCGACTTTATCGTACCAGGGGCGAGACATATGGTTGCATTGCATCCATATCATCGAGCCTCTGCACTATAGGCTGATCCTGCGGACTCGGGGACTACACCAGCCCGAGGTGACCTTTCCACGCCACAGCGATGACCACCCCGGCAAGTCAGCAAGGGGCATCAGCGGCAATGTGGATTGGTATGCCCGGAAGGCGAAGTACGTCCACGACTGGAATAGACGGGGTCGAGCGGTGAGGGAGTGAGACGAGAGCGACGAGGCATATCTGAAGGCCTTCGCTCGACTCTACGGCGACCGGGTGTACCGAGGTACCCGACGACCGGTATGCAATTCTAAACCAAAAGCTCTTTCTAGATGCAAAAATGCCATGTGATGGATGTATTGACTTATGTTTTCTAAAATGCAGCTAGATCCTGAGGGACGGATAGCCGAGCTGGAGGGATTACTCCATTCCACCATCCAACAGCGGGACGGCTACCGGACCACTCTGGAGCTCCTGGTGAGACCTAAAATGCTTTATGATTATGCTTAATGGAATATCGTGATGCAAATGCTGATTAACCACGACTTCTAACCATGATTTCTAAAATGCAGCGGGCCAAGGGAGCCCAACGAGCCGGACCGGATGCCCCATCGTCTTCCTCACAGCCTGCGGGAGGCAGGGCTGAGCAGGAGGCCAATTTTGCTCGTGCAGTTGCCCGGGCCGAGGAGGCGGAGGCCACCCTCACGGAGCGGGTAAGATGCTAAAATGCTCATGCTTATGATTATGCCTAAAAAAATGCCTTATGATTAATGATATGATATGAAATGCAACCTACATGCGAGGGAGCTAGCAGCAGCAGTGGTCGAGGCCAGTCAGGCGAGAGCAGAGGCAGAGAGAAGCCGGGCTGAGACCGATCGAGCCCGAGCGGAGACAGAGCTTGTACGGACAGAGCTGGCTCGGCTGAGAGCGGAGACCCCGCGACGCTCGGATGATGCAGAGATGGAGCAACTACGGACAGAGTTAGCGCGAGCACGGGCTGAGGTGGAGCAGCTCCGTATCGGGATGGCGACCTGGATCGCTACCGGACCGAGGCACGGAAGACGCGGCGTCAGATCTTCACACTGAAGATCGAGCTGCGGACGCTAGAGCGGACGGTCCGGATGATGGGCCGGGGACCAGAGCGGAGTGCCTCCCAGAGTGGGGCACGGAGGAGTGCTGCCCCGAGCGGCTCGGTAGGGGATTTTCTTGTCAGCTCCTCCGCCCAGCGGAGGAATGAGAGGGCGGAGCGGGGACAGCAGGAGGAGAGTGCTTCTATAGCGCCGCCACCCACGAGGAGACCCGAGGATGGAGAGGATGAGGGTGGTCCGGCGGATAAGCCGACCGAATGATGTATTTTTTATGTTTTTTATTATCTTTTGTACAGAACTTGTGGTAGATGGAATGAGATCTTTTTTGGGTTTTCTGTTAGTTTAGTGAATGAAAGGATGTGTGTTTGATTGTGCAGGGACGGATGAAATGAATGAATGGATGAATGAGTCATGGGCAGGAATGTGTGCATGAGTTACTTGTGGGAATGTATGTGTGTAAAAAAAAGCAGAGAGAATGAGGTGTACAATGCGAGAGACCGTCAGGTCTAGGCAAGGGCCGAAGGAATAACCAGAATTCAGCAGCAGAGAAAGTAACGGTCTAGGCTCAGATCGTCATAATCAAACGACGCGCTGGTGAAAGGCCGTTACTCATAACAGGGGCCCATCCTGGTAGTAGGGCTTCAGGATAAACGACGGTCAACGGCAGGTGCGTCAAAGACAAAAAACGGCCAAAGACTAGACCGTTGATCATGGCAGAACGATGGTTGTCAGGACAAACTAGCAGAAAATGCGACGGCCTGAGGGAGACGTGTCACGCCCCGAGCGCGGAAGATACCCGGAGACGCGTGACGAGTTTATATCAATCATGTCAATCAGAGTGGTCGTGTATTCGACACAAAGACAGAGATGCGCAAAAAAAAGTAAGATAACCCAATCCTTTATTTCATAATGGATAGACTATTACAAATCCAATACTCTGGTTAATAAAAAGGAAAAGTACATAGTTGACTCAAGAAAATAGGAAAAAGACTAGATGACACTTGGACAAGCTCTAGCTCTTTCACTCGGGACTTTCCCCATCCGATTGACTTCCATCGTCGTCGGACTTACCTGAAAAGTAAAAAGGGACAAATGGAATGAGCGAACGCTCAGTAGGAAATTATATCTCAAGTACTAGCAAGGGGTTTAAGTAATTACATCTTTCATGAATGCAATAAAGCTATGCATGCTCGCATAAAACGACAAGATAGAGAGAATGTAATATCAAGGAATAAGATGAACTAATCATGAACTTTCAACAAGATACTCAAGATATTCAAGCAAGTACATTTAACAAGTCATGTCAAGAATTTTGGCTATCATGTATCAAGCAAGTAAATTACCCTTTTTCGGGCCACGCATTTCATGTCAAGTCAAGTACGATTTCAAGCACAAGATTTATGTGGAATGTCCAATCTAGAAAGTAAAGTACTCGGTATAATGCCAGATACCTTATCATTTTAACTCCCATGGGCACAAGTACTTTCAGGTGCTCCTCCCAGGACCAGATCGGGCCCTATATGCGCAGGCATTTATCATGTGTTTTGACATCCACTCTTATATATATAGTCAATTTTTGAATTTCAATAATCAAGCTTGTAGACATGTATGACAACTTTGACAGAATGGAGTCTAAAAAATATGACAAAGGACATAGAATGGCGATAATAACGGTATAATCACGATATCGATAAAACTAGGTAGAATATGGTTCCCTTAACTTGGGTACCATGACAAATCAATATGTACATTCTTTATATAGAATTGAGGTCCACATGAACAGTATATCAAAGGTAAGATACCCTCATTCTTATCATAGAATTGAGGTTTACAAGAATGACATGATATGGCATGATATCATCATCCCATTAAGAATTTCTTATGATATACTCTTTGTATAATCATAAGGGCCGGTATACCATGTTTCTTTAGATTGACATGGCAAGGATCGTGTAATGGGTTTTTAGGGTACAACCAGCTCAGTCGGCCTTGAGGGAATCCAAGGCTACGAGGAGTCTTACGGAGGTCTCTATGACTAACTCGCTAGTCCAAAGGAACGGAATGTCCAATGGAGAGCTTGTATGTCAATGAGAGTTGAGTGTGATCGATAAAACAATCGTGAAACGTGGGACTATACTCACGGAGTGGAGAATAGTGCCGATATATATATTATATAACATATGAAACCATCGGTTAACAGAAACAGTGGAAAATCAGTTTTACAGTAAAGTAACGACTTAAGCAGAGTCGTCTATCAAGTAATTAACGCCTAACAGAAGGGCGTTTACACATGTTTCTATTTTGCAGAATTTCAATATTTCATTAATTTATCTAAAACGCGCCCTGGACAGGGGCGTTTCTTTGCAATGAGACGACTACATTAGCAGGCGTCTTTTTATTTACAATATCTTACAGAACATATTTATTTTCAGAAATTATCAAAAACGCGCCCTTGGCAGGGGCGTAAATCATTAAATTCTTATTTTTACAGAATATATTGTTCAGGATTTTAACAGAAACGCGCCCTATGAAGGGGCGTTACTTTTCAATTCACGCCCTGCGATGGGGCGTTAACACATGGAAAACGACCTAGTCTAGGTCGTGAATTCAAGAAATACCAGGAAAGCAAGATCTGCACGATAATCAAGGATAACAATCATATAGTCATGACAGGAAAATTGGCAGGAATTCAGATGCAGTATATTAGATTTGATGTTTCATGTTTATTGACTTTTAACTGTTAACAATTATTGATTTCATGTAATTGCATGGATAATCAGTTCTTAAGATAGGTGATTAACATTTACATGAAATTAACGCTTGGGTACAGGGCGTCAAATATTAAATTGACGACCTGGGAAGGGTCGTTTCATGTGAATTAGCGCCCTTGACAGGGGCGTCTCTTTCAAATTATTGCAGAAACGTATTAAAACTATAATAAACCATATGCATGTCATGCTTATATATATGTATATCTTGCATTAATTTTGTTTGGGCTACCATAACTTGAGAAAACCTACCTTAAGATAGTCGATTGAAGATGAACGTGAGGGATTTTAACTAGAAGAAGATGCTGCTCTGTTAAATTTTCTGAAGCTTCTGTAGCAACAAAGTCACAGCAACCTAGACGAAGATGGACGACCTACAGAGGATAGAATACGAAGGTATTATGCTTCGTAATAACTTAACAGAAGATAAAGGAAGAGAATAACTTACTGGTTCTCCTAGGAAGACAGGGCTTCTTAACCTGTAGAAGAGATATAGATGAAGAACATTAGTTCTTCACATACTACGTTCATAATGAAAGAAAGAAGAAAAATAGAAGAACTTGATGTTACTCACGTACCTGTGAAGTTCGATTGGTCAAATAGGTTTAGGGTTCGGCTGTCAAGAGTCTTTATAGGATTTTGGGAAATCCTATTAGGGTTAGTGATTGTGTGGAAGTAATACTTCCTTGATAGAGTCCTTACCACCCTTTAACTCTTTCTAATACTTATCCATTACCCTGGATAAGCTCCCGTGTCGAACGGAACTCGAATGGAATTAACGACTTTGGTCAGGTCGTCGATTCTTGAATTGACGACCTGGTTCAGGTCGTTTCTTAAGAAGCGCCTGATATGAAGGCGTTCTTTGTTTTAAAACACGCCCAAGATAGGGGCATTTCTTGGCCTTACCATTTTTGACGTTGGAATTTGACGCCGTGTGGTAAGGGCGTCACTTATTGAATAACGCCTTATCTAGAGGCGTTTCTAATTTGAATAGCGCCTTTATCCGAGGCGTTATTTTATATTGTTTTATTTATCTATTTATTTGATTTATTTTAAAATCTTTATTGTTATTAATATTTTATCAGGGTTGCTACACCCTCTCCCACTTAAAAGAATTTGGTCCCCAAATTCAATTGCATAATATGTATATACGTGGAGAGTGTAGATCATATACCTCTTAGAATAACTCGGGAAATCGTTTCTTCATAGATTCCTCGGTCTCCCATGTTGCTTCATGTTCAGAATTCTTGTTCCATTGCACCTTGAGCATGGGAATAACCTTATTCCTTAGAGCTCGTATTTCACGATCTAAGATCTTCATAGGCTTCTGTTCATAGGTGAGATCTTTCTGGATCACCAGATCTCCATGTTCAATAATATGAGATGGATCGTGTATATACTTCTTCAACATAGATATATGAAATACATTATGTACCTCGGACAATTGAGGAGGCAACACGATGCGATAAGCAACCTCGCCAACTCTTTCGAGTATCTCAAAAGGTCCGATGAATCTTGGCGTAAGCTTGCCCTTAACACCAAATCTTCGTATGCCACGTCCAGGCGATATTTTAAGAAATACATGATCTCCAACCTGGAATTCAAGATCTCTTCTCCTTGTATCAGCATAAGCCTTTTGTCTGGTCTGAGCAACTTGCAATCTTTCTCTGATTACTTGTATCTTCTCAGTTGTATCCCTTACCATGTCTGGACCTAACAGTTGTTTCTCTCCAACTTCGTTCTAGCATAAGGGTGATCGGCAACTCCTTCCATATAAAGCTTCGAAAGGTGCCATTTGGATACTAGCTTGGTAGCTATTATTATATGCAAATTCCACTAGTGGCAAATATTCATGCCAGCTTCCACCAAAGTCAATGATGCAAGCTCTTAGCATATCCTCAACAACTTGATTAGTTCTCTCGGTCTGACCATCCGTTTGTGGGTGGAAAGCTGTACTAAAGTTAAGCCTTGTTCCCAACGAATGTTGTAATCCCTTCCAAAAATGAGAAGTGAAACGGGGATCTCTGTCAGACACGATTGAGACAGGAATTCCATGTAGTCTGACTATCTCTTTGATATATAATGCAGCTAGCACATCAATTGACCATCGGCTTTTTATTGGCAAGAAATGCGCCGATTTAGTTAATCGGTCAATGATAACCCAGATTCCATCGTGTCCTCCTTTTGATTTAGATAAACCCATGATGAAGTCCATACCAGTATCCTCCCACTTCCACTTAGGAATATCTAGAGGATGTAGTTTTCCAGCAGGCTTTTGGTGTTCTGCCTTGACCTGTTGGCATGTGAGACAGCGTGATACATAATCTGCTATTTCTCTTTTCATATTAGGCCACCAAAAGTTCCTCTTTACATCTTGATACATTTTGGTTGATCCTGGATGAATAGTGTACCTTGATCGGTGAGCTTCATCTAAGATCTTCTTCTTTAATTCCGGACAGTCGGGTATACAAGTTCTACCTTTGAATAATAATCTTCCATCAGAAGCTAATTGGAAATCAGATTGTCCTTCTAATCTGCCATGGATTTCTACTAATATAGGATCATCATCCTGAAGTGCCTGTATCTCAGATAATAAATCTGACTGTATGCTTACATGAGATAATGTGACATACCTAGCTTTCGTGTCCATGCTTATATTGAGCTCGGAGAACTGTTCTAGTAACCTCCATTCTTGTATCATACAATTGGCAATCATCACTCTCGACTTTCGACTAAGGGCATCAGCAACATAATTACCCTTTCCGGGATGATATTGTATATTGAAATCGAAGTCCTTGAGATATTCCAGCCAGCGTCTTTGTCTCATGTTTAGCTCCTTTTGTGAAAATAGATATTTGAGACTTTTGTGATCGGAGTATACAGTAAACTGCACTCCATATAAGTAGTGTCTCCATATCTTTAGGGCAAATACCACCGCGGCCAGTTCTAAGTCATGGACGGGGTAATTCTCCTCATGCTTCTTCAGTTGACGTGAAGAGTATGCTATGACCTTTCCTCGTTGCATTAGGACACATCCGAGGCCAATGCCAGAAGCATCTGTGTAGACCTCGAATTTCTCTCCTTCTATCGGTAGAGCTAACACCGAGCTATGGTGAGATGATCTTTGAGAGTTTAGAAACTTCTTTCACATTCCTCACTCCATTCATATCGGATCTCCTTGCGAGTTAACCTTGTAAGGGGCACGGCGATCTTGGAGAAGTCTTTGATGAATCGCCGATAATAGCCTGCAAGGCCTAAGAAACTTCTGATCTCACTAGCATTGGTTGGTTTTTCCCAGTTTCTAACAGCTTCGACCTTTGACGGATCTACTGATAATCCATCTTTTGAAATCACATGTCCTAGAAAAGCCACTTCTTCAAGCCAGAATTCACACTTACTGAGTTTTGCATATAATTGATTTGTCCTCAAGACTTGCAATGCCATCCTCAAATGCTTTTCATGTTCTTCCTTAGTCTTTGAATATATCAATATATCATCAATGAAGACTACTATGAATTGATCCAAGTAAGGCCTGAATATGCTGTTCATTAACTGCATAAAGGCAGCAGGGGCATTTGTTAGTCCAAAAGGCATAACAACAAATTCGTAATGGCCATACCTGCTTCTGAATGCAGTCTTATGAATGTCATCATCCTTGATTCTTAACTGATGATATCCCGACCTGAGATCAATCTTGGAAAAATATTTGGATCCTGAAATCTGATCAAATAACTCATCGATTCTCGGCAGTGGATACTTGTTCTTGATAGTAAGATGATTCAACTGTCGATAGTCGATACACAATCTCATGGATCCATCCTTCTTCTTCACAAATAAGACTGGTGCTCCCCACGGGGAAGTACTTGGTCTAATAAACCCTTTTCGAATTAGTTCCATCAACTGCTCCTTCAACTCTTTGAGTTCAGCAGGTGACATCCTATAGGGTGCCCTTTAAACAGGACCAGCACCAGGGACTAAGTCAATGGTGAAGGCCACATCCCTTTGAGGGGGTAATCCCGGCAACTCTTCCGGAAACACGTCCGGGAATTCCTGCACTACTGGAATGTCTTCTAGCTTGGTTTCCTTAGCTTCTTTAATTGTGACAAAGGCAAGGTAAGATGTACATCCTTTCCTGATGAGCTTGCTAGCTCGGAGGGCCGAAATAAGAGGGGAATTGCTCTGACTCTTAGGGCGAGTAAAGACTAATTCTGGAAAATCTTTGAAAGCAATTTGGCTATTGCGGCAATCAACCGTTGCCTGGTATTTGGATAACCAGTCCGCTCCTAGTATAACATCATACTCCTTTAGATCGAGGCATATGAGATCTATAGGTAAATTCCTACCTTGAACCATTACCTCACAGTTTTGGTAGTGATGAGTAATATCATTTTCACTTCCAAGAGGAGTAGTTAGAACTATTTTTATCCATTCTGGTTCTAACGGTAACGGGTCGACAAACTTCTTAGAAATAATGGAATGCGATGCACCCGTATCAAATAAGACATAAGCACTTTTGGAACAAACTGTTAATGTACCTTCTACCAATCCACCTTCTTCTTGCTCGGTCTCCTTTATTGCATGAAGTCGAGCGTTCTTTGTCACCGGGCGTTTACCATCACCGGCTTGGTCATTCATTAATGGACACTCGGGAATCCGATGCTCACGGCTTCCACAACGGAGACATGCTCCTAACTTCCTCCAGCATTCTTCTGTCTTGTGACCAGCCTTGTCACAATGCTTGCATACTACGTTTGAAGGTGTAGTGGTGATAGAGAAGGGCTTGGATTTCTTGAACTTGGAATCTTGAGAGGATGAACCTCCATTATTGGGCCTCTTCTTAAAGTTAGGTTTAAAAGAACCCGAACCTGTGACTTGCTCCTTCTTGTCTTTTCCACGGATCCTATCAGATAGTTCCGTGGCATCTTCAAGTAATTGAGCTCGGCACACTATTTCAGAATAAACTTGGATGTCCATAGACGCCAGTTGAGTAATATAGTGGGGCCTAAGCCCATTAAGAAATCTACGGGCTTTCATCTTCTCCGTGCTAATAAGATGCTTAGCATATCTAGACAACCTGGAGAACTGAGCTTCATAATCTGCTAATGATAAAGATCGTTGCTTTAATGCAGCGAATTCTGCAGCCTTCTTTTCTTGGACTCGGTCCGAGAAATATTTAGCATTGAAGTATTCCACAAATTCTTCCCATGTTACTTGAGTAGGATCGATGGTTGCTTCAATAGACTCCCACCAGCATCTAGCATCTTTCTCTAACTGGAATGTAGCTAATAGAACTTTATCCAGATCCGTGCATTGCATGACACGGAATATGCGTTTGGTTTCCCGAACCCAATGCTCGGCATCGTCCGGATCGGTCGATCCCATGAACTTCGGGGGATTCATACTCTTAAATGCTTGGTGTAAGCTTCCAGCTCGTGGAGCACCACCTTGTGCTACCTGTTGTAGCACTTGAGTCATTCTTTGAAGGGTACGCTGCATGTTGCGCCATTGAGCACGTTCGGCAGCCATTATCCTACAATTACAATAACTATATTAGTACGTGACTACATTTTGAAACCAGTACTCTATTTTTAACTTTAACCCTTGGTTCTACCCAATCTCACTGGTAAAAGGTTTATACTTATCCTTGGACTTGGGTTTTTCCTAGGAATTGAATACCCTAGGCTCTGATACCACAATAAACTGTCACGCCCCGAGCGCGGAAGATACCCGGAGACGCGTGACGAGTTTATATCAATCATGTCAATCAGAGTGGTCGTGTATTCGACACAAAGACAGAGATGCGCAAAAAAAAGCAAGATAACCCAATCCTTTATTTCATAATGGATAGACTATTACAAATCCAATACTCTGGTTAATAAAAAGGAAAAGTACATAGTTGACTCAAGAAAATAGGAAAAAGACTAGATGACACTTGGACAAGCTCTAGCTCTTTCACTCGGGACTTTCCCCATCCGATTGACTTCCATCGTCGTCGGACTTACCTGAAAAGTAAAAAGGGACAAACGGAATGAGCGAACGCTCAGTAGGAAATTATATCTCAAGTACTAGCAAGGGGTTTAAGTAATTACATCTTTCATGAATGCAATAAAGCTATGCATGCTCGCATAAAATGACAAGATAGAGAGAATATAATATCAAGGAATAAGATGAACTAATCATGAACTTTCAACAAGATACTCAAGATATTCAAGCAAGTACATTTAACAAGTCATGTCAAGAATTTTGGCTATCATGTATCAAGCAAGTAAATTACCCTTTTTCGGGCCACGCATTTCATGTCAAGTCAAGTACGATTTCAAGCACAAGATTTATGTGGAATGTCCAATCTAGAAAGTAAAGTACTCGGTATAATGCCAGATACCTTATCATTTTAACTCCCATGGGCACAAGTACTTTCGGGTGCTCCTCCCAGGACCAGATCGGGCCCTATATGCGCAGGCATTTATCATGTGTTTTGACATCCACTCTTATATATATAGCCAATTTTTGAATTTCAATAATCAAGCTTGTAGACATGTATGACAACTTTGACAGAATGGAGTCCAAAAAATATGACAAAGGACATAGAATGGCGATAATAACGGTATAATCACGATATCGATAAAACTAGGTAGAATATGGTTCCCTTAACTTGGGTACCATGACAAATCAATATGGACATTCTTTATATAGAATTGAGGTCCACATGAATAGTATATCAAAGGTAAGATACCCTCATTCTTATCATAGAATTGAGGTTTACAAGAATGACATGATATGGCATGATATCATCATCCCATTAAGAATTTCTTATGATATACTCTTTGTATAATCATAAGGGCCGGTATACCATGTTTTTTTAGATTGACATGGCAAGGATCGTGTAATGAGTTTTTAGGATACAACCAGCTCAGTCGGCCTTGAGGGAATCCAAGGCTACGAGGAGTCTTACGGAGGTCTCTATGACTAACTCGCTAGTCCAAAGGAACGGAATGTCCAATGGAGAGCTTGTATGTCAATGAGAGTTGAGTGTGATCGATAAAACAATCGTGAAACGTGGGACTATACTCACGGAGTGGAGAATAGTGCCGATATATATATTATATAACATATGAAACCATCGGTTAACAGAAACAGTGGAAAATCAGTTTTACAGTAAAGTAACGACTTAAGCAGAGTCGTCTATCAAGTAATTAACGCCTAACAGAAGGGCGTTTACACATGTTTCATTTTACAGAATTTCAATATTTCATTAATTTATCTAAAACGCACCCTGGACAGGGGCGTTTCTTTGCAATGAGACGACTACATTAGCAGGCATCTTTTTATTTACAATATCTTACAGAACATATTTATTTTCAGAAATTATCAAAAACGCGCCCTTGGCAGGGGCGTAAATCATTAAATTCTTATTTTTACAGAATATATTGTTCGGGATTTTAACAGAAACGCGCCCTATGAAGGGGCGTTACTTTTCAATTCACGCCCTGCGATGGGGCGTTAACACATGGAAAACGACCTAGTCTAGGTCGTGAATTCAAGAAATACTAGGAAAGCAAGATCTGCACGATAATCAAGGATAACAATCATATAGTCATGACAGGAAAATTGGCAGGAATTCAGATGCAGTATATTAGATTTGATGTTTCATGTTTATTGACTTTTAACCATTAACAATTATTGATTTCATGTAATTGCATGGATAATCAGTTCTTAAGATAGGTGATTAATATTTACATGAAATTAACGCCTGGGTACAGGGCGTCAAATATTAAATTGACGACCTGGGAAGGGTCGTTTCATGTGAATTAGCGCCCTTGACAGGGGCGTCTCTTTCAAAATATTACAGAAACGTATTAAAACTATAATAAACCATATGCATGTCATGCTTATATATATGTATATCTTGCATTAATTTTGTTTGGGCTACCATAACTTGAGAAAACCTACCTTAAGATAGTCGATTGAAGATGAACGTGAGGGATTTTAACTAGAAGAAGATGCTGCTCTGTTAAATTTTCTGAAGCTTCTGTAGCAACAAAGTCACAGCAACCTAGACGAAGATGGACGACCTACAGAGGATAGAATACGAAGGTATTATGCTTCGTACTAACTTAACAGAAGATAAAGGAGGAGAATAACTTACTGGTTCTCCTAGGAAGACAGGGCTTCTTAACCTGTAGAAGAGATATAGATGAAGAACATTAGTTCTTCACATACTACGTTCATAATGAAAGAAAGAAGAAAAATAGAAGAACTTGATGTTACTCACGTACCTGTGAAGTTCGATTGGTCAAATAGGTTTAGGGTTCGGCTGTCAAGAGTCTTTATAGGATTTTGGGAAATCCTATTAGGGTTAGTGATTGTGTGGAAGTAATACTTCCTTGATAGAGTCCTTACCACCCTTTAACTCTTTCTAATACTTATCCATTACCCTGGATAAGCTCCCGTGTCGAACGGAACTCGAATGGAATTAACGACTTTGGTCAGGTCGTCGATTCTTGAATTGACGACCTAGTTCAGGTCGTTTCTTAAGAAGCGCCTGATATGAAGGCGTTCTTTATTTTAAAACACGCCCAAGATAGGGGCGTTTCTTGGCCTTACCATTTTTGACGTTGGAATTTGACGCCGTGTGGTAAGGGCGTCACTTATTGAATAACGCCTTATCTAGAGGCATTTCTAATTTGAATAGCGCCTTTATCCGAGGCGTTATTTTATATTGTTTTATTTATCTATTTATTTGATTTATTTTAAAATCTTTATTATTATTAATATTTTATCAGGGTTGCTACAAGACGCGTCAGCGTGAAGCAACGGCCATAACCAGGGCCGTCAAGAAGTGCTTAGCCTAGAAGAGAAAGGACTGAGTGGATGAGAATATAACGGCTCAAGATTCGCGCGTTATAAGAAACGATGGTCAGGCCTTAGACCGTTAATCTTCACAGAACATGATCGGGGAACTAAACCCACAGGAAAATGCGACGGCCTATGGTTGGCGCGTTGGAGTGAAATAACGGCCTTACGATAGACCGTTAGATTCTGGGTTGTATTCCGAGACGGATTGAGCCGTGAGAACTTAAACCCGAGGTTTAGCCATCTAATCCCTTACTGGAACTTATCCTGATTGAAGATAAAGCTTTCTAGTCCGAATCCTATCCTTCCAAAAGCCAAAATCAAGCTTTTAAGACTCAGAAACTCAATCAAAATCGTAGCTTTGCTGAAAACCTCTGCTTTAGGGTTGAAGAACCTCTGCTAAGGGCAGAAATCAAGATGAAGAGGAGCTTGGAGGCGATGATCATGGAAAGGAAGGTCTATACCGGGCCTAAAGCTACCAGAAAAGAACACGGAGAGCTCCAGCGGTTGACATCAATTCCCAAGCACTTAAGCTCCAATGTTCAAAGGGTGGTAAGTCCCTCAACAACACATCCAATTTCAGAAAATTCTGCACTTTCAATCCGTTTTATGACTTCTTCTTCTGCTTCTTTCTTCAAGCCTCTTCCTGGCCCAAGATGCTACTCTAATCTGAAGTGGGTGGCTCCCATGGTGAAGGCCCTCCCTATAGAAGTTACATCAATCCTTAAAGCTTGGCACCTTCAACCACTCTTGGTTTTAGGCAAAAATTTCCAGAAACTATCCTTAGATTGGCCAAGTATTACAGCACTTGTGGAGTTATGGCATCCACAAACTCATACCTTTATCTTCCCTTCCTTCGAAGCAACCGTCCTATTAGAAGAGGTAGAAGCCTACCTAACCCTTCCTAAGATTAAGGTGGGGGATGAAGACCGGGTTTGCTATACAATAGAGCCCATTGACCCGTCCTTGATCTTGAGCGACTTCATTCATAATCCAAAGGACGTGAGAACCATGATCAGCCCTCACCACATTCACTTGATACCCTTAACACAATGGATAGTGTCTCATTGTAAAAACAAGTGGGAGAGACATGAAGCAATAGCCAAGGCGGTGGCGGTTTGCTTGTGCGGGGTCTTCCTTTTTACCACGACTGACCACCTCTTAGACATCCAAAATCTTGGTATTATTAGCGGGCTGTGGCGGGGAATGTCTATTTCTCAAGCGGTCCTCTCATACGTCTATGAAGGACTAAGCTCGGCTTGCATAGGAGGTCCTTTGTTTGGTTCCATGATACTCCTTGAGTGCTGGACAGGAGTGAGAGTCAAATTCCTTCCCAAGGAAGACATAACTTCTGCAAGCCGGATCTTCGGGAGCCACCCTCTCTTCTTCATTGGAGGGGCATTTGGATATTCTTCTCAGGTGGAGTGCAGGACGGCGGATAAGAAAACTCGGGATGAATGGCGCCTCTTTTTCAACACTTTGCCAATGGATAAGTTCATCATGCGACCAAGAATCCTTCGAAGCACTCTTCTCAAAATACCGCGGCGTCAAGGCCTGGACCTCCAGCTAGTGGGGAATACTACCATGGCGATCTACAACCTGCACCGATGCCATCTTCAGATCGGACTACCTCGAACCGGCACTTCTGCACTATCACACTACCCTCCCCTCCTACCTAGGAAGATGGGGACCGAGGAAGATGAACGAGCAGTCCGGAACGCGCTGATCATGTGGGAGATCAGCAAGGTGCGCCCGTGGCGAGCAGAAGTTGAAGAGAACGATGAAGCACGCCGAGATTATGTGACAGAGTTGAGAAGAATCCGCCCTCTTGCGGATAAGAAATTGAATGTATCTTGATTTTCTTTTTGTTCATGAGAGATGTTATGTGTACTTGATCATCAGAGCTTGGTTTATCATGAATTATATTTTATTAAGCTTGCTTGAATGAGATGAAATTGTCTTAGTTGAATGAGCTTGAGTTTCATGGTTTAAATGGCTGGAATGATGTGGACAGGCAGAGCCTCTCGAGATAGCAACGGATATGTAATAGGCCGCCACACGGAAATAACGGTCCTACGACAGGCCGTCAGAATGAGAGTAACAATAGAACCCTGTCTCTGAAGGATATGACGAATAGGCCTTGGGCCGTTATAAGAAAGTAACGGTATTCTCCAGACCATTATAGTGATGATTAGTGAAAGAAAGAAGGCCCATGCCTGCATGAAAATAACGGTCGCAGAGGGGGCCGTTATGTGACGGTAACGGTCCGATGTTGGCACGTTACATACCTTGAACCTGCATAGCTGTGAACTTTTTGCTTTAAATCTTGCCCCTGCATTCTGCACACACACTTTAAACATGGATCAAGTTAGATCTGTTCCTGGACTCAACCCCTTACCTTTGAAGCAAGTTAGATAATGACTGTTCCTTGATATTCGGTCAAGGGGTGGAGCCTTTATTAAATAGGCGAAAACATAATGAAAATGCAATGCATGCTATGCACATGATGGTATTTTTTGGGAGTTTTGGGAAATATTTAACGTTCTTGGACTTTTAGAGATATCTGTTTTGTTTTGGATTTTTGCAAATATTTGTTGTTTTTGGATTTTGAAATATTTGATTTTTTTAGATTTTGAAATATTTGATGTTTTTGGATTTTGAAATATTTGATGTTTTTGGATTTTGAAGAACTGGTGCCTCTCTAGCAACGCGAACCCTTCCTTGTTTTAGATTGAGTCCCGAGATTGGCGTGCAATAGTGTGACAACCCCTGGCCAAGACCTAATCATCATGACGGTGTTTCTACCAATGCCATACCCAGGTACTCATCTTAGTCCTAAAAGGAAAAAAGATCATGGGGGTAAGCTTAGGCCAGATATGGGAGTTTTTAGGACTTGATTTTCTCACCGCACAACCCTATCAGAGATTTGGTCTGTTGCGCCGGGGCCTTTTTTGCGTCCGTCATCGAACCTTTGTCCACCCTAGGCATGCATGCGACCGGGCTCATAACGTCCCGCGGGGAACTGTACTTCCACTCTTGTCATGTCTAGATTTCTTTCCTCCTTGGAGTTTTTCGGAAATTCGAAATCGGTAGACCTTTGAGATAACGCTTTTGATTTTGTCGTAAAGAGCACTCCTTTTCTTTTCTTTTCCTTTCTCGCTTGTGGCGTCAGGTCATAACGGACTTGCCCCTGTTTGAGACCTCCTCTCGTTAGGGTGTTTGGATTGGTCGTCGCCTCCTTATTCACTCCTTGCCCCTGGATTCAGCCGAAGAATGAAGTGGACAGGGACTTCGACTTTCCCCTAAAGCATGGTCAAGGAGAAACGGTGTCTTTTAAACAAGGAGCCCGACCAGGGATGCCATGTGGTGTGTGATTGCCTTGCTCGGGACCTCTTCTTTTGAAGATAGGAAGGAAGATCTTGCTGCCGGGAAAGCACGTGGTTTAGACTCTAAGGAAAGAAACGCTTAAGATACAACCCATTCCATGGGTGAGAGAGCTCCTCACCTTCCGCATTTATTAAACGATAAGCATTCCCTGGATAAGCTTCTTTTATTACAAATGGCCCTTCCCAGTTAGGTTGCAATTTAGACCTAGGACCTGCAGATCGAATGAATTTACGTTTCAAAATAATATCACCCTTCATAAACTTACGTTCAATCACCTTCTTTTGAAAATAACGCGAAACCCTCTTTTGATAAACAGAAACGTGATCGGCCGCATTCATCCTCTTCTCATCCAAGAGTTCCAACTGGACCAGCAACGCCTCCCGACGTTCATCGAGATTAAGTTCCTTATCGAGCTGCACTCTAAGGGAAGGGATTAAGATCTCATATGGGAGCACCGCCTCCATCCCATAGGTCAGGGAATAGGGAGTTTGCCCCGTAGGGGTACGGACGGAGGTGCGGTAAGCCCACAGAGCTTCCACCAGTCTTTCAGGCCAATCAGAAAATTTATGTGCTTCGCATGTTTTCTTGATGATTTTAAGAAGGGTTTTATTAGTGGCCTCGGCTTGACCGTTGCCTTGAGGGTAATATGGAGATGAATGATGTAGTGCAATATTGAACTTCTTACATAGGTCCTTAAGCTCTTGGGAGACGAACTGGGATCCGTTGTCGGTGATGATGCTGCTTGGCACTCTGAACTGCGAGATGATATTCTTCATGATAAAGCGGCACAACGTTGTAGCTTTGATTTCTGCGTACGCCTCGGCTTCGGCCCATTTGGTGAAGTACTCAGTAGCGGTGAGGATGAAGGATTTTTGCTTGATCTGAGAATTAGGATCCCCGAGCGGGCCGACGCGGGCCGACGACGTCAAAAGTCCACATAGAGAATGGCCAAGGAGCAGTCATAGGATGGAGAGACGAAGCTGGAGAGTGAATTTTATCAGCATGGAGTTGGCATTTAAGACACCTCCGGACATAGAGGGAGCAATCTTCCTCTAGAGTGGGCCAATAGTAGCCCTGCCTAAGGATCTTCTTCGCTAGAGCCTGGCCATTGACATGACCTCCACACTCACTAGAATGGGCCGCTTCAGCCACTTTCCAAGCTTCTACATCATCCAAGCATCTCATGAGCATTCCATTAGTAGCGCGCCTATACAGTTCTCCTGCAATGATAGTGTACCTTGCGGCGGCTCTTCTTATTGCTTTACGCTGCTCGACCTTTGCCCCTTCTGGGAATGACCCTTCTTTGCAAAATAACTCGATTTCATGATACCAAGGCAATTCTTCCTCGTCCAGAATCTCCTCTAGCTCTGTTAATGAAACTTCCTTGAGATCTTCCTTCTCAACTCTTGCCTCTACAGATTTCCTGAGGTTGATGAACCAAGGATCTTGAAGAGAAGGTGCGTCCAATCTCTGGACGACGATGGTCTCAGTACTACGACTGAGAGGGAAAGATAAGGAGGAAGCAAGAGATGCCAAGGCATCAGCTAGAATGTTCAGAGAACGGGGAGTATGGATATAGATCAGCTTACGGAATCGCTTAGCAATGAGCGTGACCAAATCTTGATAAGGTTTGAGCTTGGGGTCACGAGTACGGTAAGTGGACAGAACTTGCCGTAGGACGAGCTGAGAATCTCCTATAATGTTCAAATAGCGCGCGCCTTGGACATAGGCGTGCTTCAAGCCGGCTAGGAGAGCCTCATACTCAGCGATGTTGTTGGTAGCAGGAAATCGAAGTTGATAAGCGAAGGGGATGGTTACTCCCTCTGGAGTAAGCAAGACAGCACCGATCCCTTGGCCTTGGGAGTTGAGTGCACCATCGAAGTGCAGAGACCAAAAGGGATGATGAGAAAGGACAGAGAGATGCTCATCAGGGAAATCATCCTGAATAGAATCGGTGTGAGGAATAGGGAGATGTGCAAGATGTTCAGCAATGGCATATCCTTTGACTGCCTTCTGAACAACAAAGGTGATGTCGAACTGAGAGAGGAAGCTCTTCCAGCGAGCTAACCTACTAGAAAGGACGGGTTTTTCTAAGAGATAACGGATCGGCTCCATTCTAGAGATCAACCTAACTGGGTGGGCGAGAAAGTAATGTTTAAGTTTCTGAGCTACCCACACTAAGGCGGCACAAGTCTTCTCCATAGCGGTGTACTTGGATTCAGCGGGATTAAACAGTCGAGAGAGGTAGTACGCGGCCCGCTCTTTTCCTTCATCATCCACTTGTGCTAAGACCGCCCCTAGGGAGTCCTCAATAACCGAGATGTATAGGATTAGGGGTTTCCCAGGGACAGGAGGTTGCAAAACCGGGGGATTGGACAGATACTCTTTGAGGTCCTCATAGGCCTTCTGACAATCTTGATTCCATTCGAACTTGACACCCGCCTTAAGCAACTCATAAAACGGACGACACCTCTGAGAATGCTGAGATATAAATCTTCTAATGAATTGCAGTCTACCAATCAATCCTCGAAGTTCCGTAATGTTCTTTGGCGGAGGCATGTCCATGACGGCCTGTGCTTTATTAGGATCAATCTGGATCCCCCGTTTGCTCACTATAAACCCTAACAACTTCCCTGAGGAGACTCCGAATACACACTTCTTCGGGTTCATCTTAAGCTTGTATTCCCTGGCTCTCTGCAGCACCTTAGCCAGGATAGAGGGGTGTTCTTCTTTTGTTCTTGACTTCACCAAGATGTCATCCACGTAAGCTTCCATGTATATGTGCATCATGTCGTGGAAAATGGCCATCATCGCCCTTTGATAGGTGGCACCTGCATTTTTCAAACCAAATGGCATAACTACATAACAATACGTGCCCCAGGGCGTGGTGAAGGAAGTTTTCTCTTGGTCTTCCGGAGCGAGACGGATCTGATTATAGCCCGAGTACCCATCCATAAATGACAGAGCTTCATACCCGGCAATGTTATCCACTAGGACGTCTATATGAGGTAGCGGGAAATCATCTTTGGGACATGCTTTGTTTAGATCCCTGAAATCAATGCATATGCGCACTTTTCCATCCTTCTTGAGAACAGGGACTATGTTCGCCACCCACTGAGGATATAAAACCACTCTGACGAACCTGGCCTTATATAGTTTGTCGACCTCTTCTTTGATCCTTAAGGCCATGTGGGGGTGAAATCTTCTTGACCGTTGTTTCACAGGTGTTGCCCCTGGTTTAAGCACGAGTCGATGTTCCACTAAGGAGGGGTCAAGACCTGGCATGTCCTCATAAGACCAGGCGAAAGAATCACTATA
The DNA here is from genome assembly GCA_022559845.1 of Amorphophallus konjac. Classification (NCBI taxonomy): domain Eukaryota; kingdom Viridiplantae; phylum Streptophyta; class Magnoliopsida; order Alismatales; family Araceae; genus Amorphophallus; species Amorphophallus konjac. Next base: position 25,049,964 of record CM040124.1, read on the forward strand.
CTCCCTTAATACCTTAATTAGATCTTCTTCTACCTGTGAAGGGAGATCAGCAGAAATAATGATGGGCCTTGGGTCTTCTTCCGTTCCCAAGTTGATTTCCTTTGTAGGTTCATCCACTGCCGTCGACGGCTGGTCGAATCTCCTTAGTCCTTGTGCATATAAGTCGGCAATGTTATCTACATTACTGTCTTCATCTATTGGATCCTTCTCATCAAAGACCTCATAGACGCCTAATCCGTCGTCGCTCCATTCCCCTTCTATTCCCTCTTCATCCTCAATCACGATTGCTGTAGCGACGAATTCTAGACACTTCAAAAGAGCATGACACCGCTGAGCTAGATCTTGCAAGAACCTATCAGGAACAGATCGGGAAGGATGCGCAAGCGAGCGCGGTTCAGAATGGGAAGGGTTGGACGACCCAGAACAAGACCCTACTTCTCTAGACCTAACGGACTCTACTCCTCTAGACTCGACGGACCCTAATCCTAACCTAGGGGACATAAGACCTAGTGGAAGGGGAGGAGTAGGGGACTCGTGCCCTTGGGAGGAGGAGGATGGAGACAGGATAGCGTAATCTTCCACTGAAATCTCCGTTTCAAATTTGACGTTTTTTTTAGAGATCAGCGGAGACTACACAGCAGGATGGAGGAGGTGGGAGCTGCATAGGGAACAGCTCGGGGAAGATGCAAACAAAGAAGGGATCAGAAGAAGAGAACCACATCTCGTGGAGCTGAGCGTTGGGAGGAGGAGGAGTAAACAGAGTGGATAGATCAATGCATGGACATTTCCCGCAAGCACAAGGAATGAATAGAATCTCCGGTGGATCAATGAAAGATGAATTTATCATGACAGGAGGAAGGCGGGGTGCGAACTCCTTTCGTTGAAAGATAGATTGGAAGCGTGAGAGAGACCAAGAACAGACAACTGGAGAGCTCTCCTCCTTCTGTAGATCAACAATAAGCTGCTTCTTCGGCCTCCACTGCATAAGCCGAACTTCTTGTTGCTTCTTCTGACATTCTTCCTCATAAAGGAGCCCCTGCAAGGCCTGACTGTAGTCGAGCATGTCATCATCTGACCCTCTTGGCAAGGGAGGCGGACTGGCAATTGGACAAACTGTATTCCTTTCTTGTTGAACCGGCTTTGGAGCTAATGTGCCAGGCTGGAGAGGCCCTTTGACAAAATGCTGACGATAATCCCAGGTGAGCGGCCCAGAATCACTTATCATAGATAATGCTGTCTCCTTGTAGCCGAGACCTCTCCTACCCATTTTTCTTCCCTTAGGTATAGGCTTAGTCATCCCTTGCAGTTGCGCACCGAGGCCTCTCCCCGGTTGATAGCCCAGTTTCAATATAATGTTCCACCCCTTTGAATCTCGAATCTGCGGCTTTACTTTGACATTAACTGGAGTAGCGACGGGCTTAGGGGATGTGTAAGCCCAAGGAAAGTTCAAATCCAATACTGACAGAACGGGCCGGCTGCTTGGCCAAAGTGTGGGAAGAACATGCTCTGAAATAGCCTTTACTGACTGTACTGTGGATAAGCTCTTAACTTTGATGACCCTCCCTTGGAAGGGGAATTTTATGCACTGATGTGCGGTGGAGGGCACGGCGCCGAGTGTGTTAATCCAGGGAGGACCCAAGATAGCCTTGAACATAGGGTCGATATCAAGAACATAGAATTCCACGGCCATAGTAAGGGGCCCGAGCTCTGCCTGAATGGTGACTACCCCGTGACATGCTCGCCTTGAGTTATCATATGCTGCTATAGTGGTGGGGGTAGGCCGTAGTAACTCTTCAGATATGTTGCACGCTCGGAGGGTGCTGAGTGGGCAAACATTAATTGAGGCCCCTGTGTCAACCAGCGCTGCTTCAATGTCGACTTTGTTCAGGGTAATTGTTATGCAGAGCGGCATTTGCCGAGCCCCCGGAGGTGCAAGCTCGATTTCAGAGAACGTGATTGCCGGCCCTTTGGAGATAGTTGCCAGTGCCGTTGGTAGGCTATCAACTACCATGTCTTCGCTAACCATTACCTTATGTAGGAAATCCCTCAGCGCATCCTGATGAAGGGTGGACCTTTTGATCAGCTCCAGCACAGATATTTTGGCGGGTACTCGATCCAGATGATGCAGCAAGTCATATTGAGTACCCGGCAAAGGTTCAATTTCTTCTTGCTCAGCCACCGGCTGAGAGGATTGGGGATTAGAAGCAGTAGCGTAATTCCGATGGAACATCTTCCCGCTCCTCAAAGCACAGTTTGCCGCGGCATCTGAAGATAGTATGATGGGCCCCGCGGGATGGATGAATGGAACAGGTGGTGCGGGGGAGGCGTTTTGGTGGAGCGTAGGGTTGGTGAGGTTAATGGGCGGTGCGCGGATGGTGGGTGAAGGATGGGTGGAAGGCAGGGTGGTGATGAATGTTGATGCGGGTGGAGGGAAGGCTAGCGGATGGGTAAGAATGGGTGAGGGATTGGATGGTGGTGTGATGACGGTGATGGGAGTGGGTGATGGAGGGTACGATGGAATGGAGAGTGGAAGAGGATTTGCTGGAGCGGGTGTGAATGGGAGGACGAGTTGAGAGGGCGTCGGCTGTGCAGGGATGATGAAGGGAGGATTGCGGTGGTTATGGTGGAGGGCTATGACCTGCGGTGTGGCGCCATCATCATCGAAAGACCATCCGGCGTTGGGGCCTATGGGTGGACCATGTTTACTTGCGCTGGTGCTGGCGGCTGCTGCCGAGGAGCGGGTGGATGATTCGGCATCGGGTTTTGATGGATGCCCAGGTCTTGTACTTGCTGTGGTTGCTGCTGTTGTGGTGGCTGCTGCGGCTGCTGTGCTTGATGCTGCTGCACTTGCTGCCCCTGCGGCTGCCTTCTCTTTTCTTTAATCTCAACAATGGCCCTATGCATTTCGGCCCAGTCGATTCTCTGCCCCTCATGAAGGTCATATACCAGATCTCGAAACTGAAAACATCCTTCTATGGTATGGCCTGGCTGCCGGTGGAACATACAATACTTAGTCTGATCGACTGCCGGGTTCCAAACAGGCCGTTTCGGAGGAAGTTGGATCGCATTTACTGACATGAGAGCCGAGAAGATATCTATAAGCGTCTCTGGCAACGGAGGATACTGGGCTCTCCTGGGAGCCGGGCGCTTGCTATTTGGATTGTTGTTGTTGTAGCCGTTGGGTGGAGAGACATTATGGTATTGTGGTGGTGGTGATGGTTGTTGTGGTGTGGCGAAGGTGTTTTGTGGAATGGTGAAGGCGAGGGGGAGGGTTTTGTGGAGTGGCTTGGAAGTTTTGTGGAGCGGCGTTTTGTGAATTGCGGGGGTTTTGGTTGTAGCGGAAAGGTGCGGCCTGATATGGAAAAGCAACGGCTTGTACTTGCTCATTTGTTTGGACTCCCTTAGTAACCGGCCCTTGTGGTTTCTTGTGGTACTTGGGCTTTTGGTTTTCGAAGAGGGAATGGATAGGGGAGTCCTTGAACTGAGTCTGGATGAAGCGCGCCCGGCTATAGAGTTGATGCATGTTGGCTATGTCATTCATTGCCAGGATGTTGCGGAAGGTCGGGGTGGCATTGGAAATCAGCAGTTTGACCTTCTCTTCCTCCGGAATGTGGCCCGGTACTCTGGCGGCCATTTGTCTCCACCTGTCTGCATAGGTGGCGAACTCTTCATCCGACTTCATCTTCTCGGCCACTAGATCTGTAAATGAATATTCAGGGCCGACCCTGTCTTGGAACCGCTGGATGAATTTATCTTTTACTACCTTGAAACTCTCGGCCTCTTCCAGTGGTAGAGAATAGAACCATTCTAGAGCAACACTGTACAAAGATCGGCGGAATAAGTATGCCATGAGGCGATCATCATATTGGAACTGCGCCGATTCATAAAGAAAATCCCTCACATGGATGAATGGATTGCTGTTCCCATCGTACTTGCGATAGTTGGGGAGCTCTGATTGCGGAGGGAATCGGATGTTCTGGAAACTCGGAATAGGAATATCGGCCAAGGATTGTGGGCCAACCCTTTTCTGGAGAAAGTCGAGTTGTTGCTGCATGGTGGCCCACTTGTCAAGCAAGTCCTGCTCTCGTGAAGGAGCAGGGGTAGCGAAGGATGCTGATTGTATTTGAGGGGCAGATGGAATAGCGGTAGCAACAGGCGGGAGCCCGTAAGAAGGAGTGGAAGGATAGACAGTGGAAATAGGCGGCCCGTAAGAAGGATGTTGGGCCTGAGATAGACCCGGATTAGAATGATTTTGGGCCACTCCTTGTTGAGGGCGTAAGAAATCGGAAGGGTTCATAAGGAGCTGCGGAACTACCGAACCAGAGTTGTGATGATCCAATTGGACAAAGGAAGGGATGGGTGTCTTCCCTTTATCGAAAGATTGATGGGCTGAATTAGAAGACTGGCCCATCTCCATGCCAGCGAAAGTGATGGTCCGGGGTTGGACCGGAGTGAGATCAATTGGAGTGGGCTGAACGGACGGCCCAATAATGGAAGGATTAGATTGACCTTGGATAGTGGCAGAGGGAGAAGTATTGGACCCTTGCATAGCTTGATATAAAACTTGGAGTTGGGTCGGATCTAATTGGGCCATCATATGAAGGACGGAGCCCGCGGAAGGAGTAGAGAGAGAAGGGGTAACTTGACTACCTTCCATAGAGGTGGAGGATGGGAGAGGGGCAGTCCCCTCTCCAGAGGAAAATGTAATAACCCTAGGGGGGTTTTCAAGGAGCCCTTGAGGAAGAGAGTCCTCTTGGGAGCGAGGGGGATTAAAGGATGCCATGGTGGACTCGAAGAGGGGATTAGAATAGAGCGTGAAGAAGGAACTGACTCGAGAAGATGATTCAGACGGACGAAAACAACTCCACATGCAACGGACAACCTTGACAATGCGAAAACAACCAACACAAAAAACACTCAATAAGCAACCAAACTTAGGTGATTGTAACAAGATGTAAGATAAAAGACGAAGACACTCAAAGATCAACCAAGTTGTTTAAGATGATGCAACAAGGTTCTTATGATTTCTCCTTTGGAACTTTAGTGAATTGATTGATATGTGCTCTCAACAATAGGTTCCTAGTAGGAGATGAATATGGGACTTGGTTTGACTCTAAGTGTAACCACTCCTTCACTTATGCAACCCTAGACACGGGGTGGGAAAGGTACAACCAGCCCGGCGTCCGTGTAGGAATCCACGGCTCGCGGGGACTTACGGAGGTCCCTGCTGTGATTTCCTAGTCGGCCCCAAGGAATATGGAGACGAGAGGTCCTCACAACAAGGTAGGAAAATGTAATCTAATGTATGAAAAGATGAATGACCCTATGTGCACCGGAGTGCATGCAAAGTCTAGCCTAGAATCTAACAATCAATGGTGCACACAATGATATGGAGATATGAGCAAAGCAAGAAGGAGGTCAAGTATCACCCAAGCAATAAATCACAGCAAAAACTGCGGAAATAAATGCACCTCGGATGTGTACCTGCCAGGAGAATAACGGTCGAAGGACCCTGCGTCAGAGCACAATAACGGTCAAAGGCCGGACCGCCAGATAATATATAACGCAGGGGGATGAGACCGTCGAATGAGCCAGGGAACCAAAACCAGACAGAAGTAACCGGAAAGCCCGTGGAAGTTCACACAGCAGAACCCAAAGTGGCGGTCTAATGCCCCTGCGTCAGAGGACTTTGACGCGGGGACACCTGGCCGTCAGAGAACTCAGAAAACCAGAATGACCAGTAATCAAAGGGGAAACCAAAGGCAACTCAACAAGCAGATGATGGCAGGTTTAAACAAGAATCAAAAGCACGATTGGCACAAGTTGTCCCACCGTGATCGCCAAAAAATTATCTGTTGATATTTATTTGTCTATCTTCTATCTTTCTTTTGAGGTTTGAGGAGTGGTAGGGTAAGATAACAAACAAACAATCAAAGATCTACTCAAACCTATGAACATGTGATCATGAACCTAGGCAATCATAGCTAGCTCTAGCATGGGCATGCTATCTCAATCAAACTACGCTAAGAAAAAGGAAAATACACGCCGGGGCGTGGAGCAATGAATAAATAAAAACACACCGTGAAGGTGGAACAAGCAAGGAAAAATAGAAAGATATGATGAAGAAGACAGCTAATGCCCAATACCAAGGAAAGATGTGATCGCCACCAAAGTAAAAATAAGTCAAAAAACCTGAATATACCTTGGAAATAGGTGGATGAAACACCCGCCCACGGGAGAGAAAACCAGAGAAAGCCTGCAGATTAACTTAGAAGTAACGGCCAGAACCCCGTGCGTCGCTTGGAAGTGACGGCCACACGATAGACCGCCGGAAGAGAGTGACGCGCCTGCACAAGGCCGTCAGATAACCTGCAGTGACAAAGCTTGAATTCTTTTAACTCCAACTCTTCCAGCCGACTAGAAGACCTGGGCCTCGTGTCAATGAACCTGTAAACCTGCCAAAGATGTAGAAAGACCAAACACAACAACCTCAATTAGTCCTTTTCACAAGCATAGCATCAATTCTCAAAGGACTTAACATCATCAAAAGGATTTTTTGGTTTTTTAACCCCTCTGGGTGTTTTAAAAGTTTGGGAAGATGTTTATATGCTTAGAGGACAGTGAAAAATGTGGAGAAAGAGGAGGGATAATGCTTTGATTGAGGAAAAACCAGGGAAGAACTCAAGCATGCAATGATGAACTTGAAAGACCAAAACCAAAGTACTCCCTTGATTATGAGATGGATGGACGTGGGAAGCAGTTCCTCTTGGATGAAGATGGCTCCTGAGTTCGGCAGCACTTCATCGTGAATTTCAAATCTTCCCCCCCCCCGGGCCATGAAGTCAAGGGCTCTATTTATAGACCCACAAACTCTCAGGTCGAGCAGAGGATAATTCAGCAAGATAAAGGGATAACTCCTAGAAAATCCTCGAAGATAATATCACCAAGAGTCCATAGAAATAAACAGAAGGTCCTGAGGATCAGATTTGAAAGAGATATCATCAATCCAAAACCCTTATCTCGACCACGGAGTAGCATAGAAAAGGCCTGAACTGCCAGGACTCTCTGAAGGAAGTAACGGCTGCACGACAGACCGCCACTCGGAAGTAACGCATCAAGGATCGTCCGTTACTATCAACCTTATCCCTAAAAGATAAGATCGACGGGAAGAAGACTCAACAAGTTGGACTCTTCAAGGAAGCAACGGCCAAGGCATAGGGCGTCAGAATGAAACAACGGCTGCACGACAGACCGTTATTATCAACGTGGAATCAAAAGGATAAACTTTACAACGAGGCCTTAAGCCTTAGGACTATTCAAAGAGTAACGGTCCAGGCCCCATGCGTTATAATGAAACAACGCGCCTGGTTCGGACCGTTATTACCATTGAGTTTCAAAAATAGTAAAAAAGGGTTGCTAAGCTTGTTGCCAACGAAACGCTACCAGAAGCCAATTCTTAACCCAGGAATTAAGACACAAGAAACAGGCCTCAACTGATCAAGAGACTCAATGAAGAGTGAACAACTCGGAGCATCATATAGAATGAAATAAGGAGATGACCCGACTTATTGGGTATAAGACGGGTGTCAACAAACGTGCAACAAAGTATAGACTTGAAACACTAGATGCATGATGTACAGACTTGAATGCTGTGCGATGTACAGACTTCATGTTATGCATGAGACTCTAAGAAGACAGACGATGTATAGACTTAGCCAGCCTTCAGCTCGATGTACAGACTTCATGAATGATGCATGCAATGCACTGGATAATGTATGGACTTAGCCGATGCAGACTAGTCCGATGTACAGACTTGCTCATTGTTCAGACTTCATGAACGATGTACAGACTTGCCAAAGGAAAGGCTGTACAGACTTGATGCAATGCAAGACAATCGAGTGTATAGACTTCACGATGTGAAGACTTGCCAAAGACAACTGGACGATGTACAGACTTGAGCGAAGCAAAGTCTGTACAGACTTAAAGGTTCACAATGTGTAGACTTTGGCAAAGCAACGATGTACAGACTTGCACATTTCAAGGATGTATAGACTTTACGTGAAAGCCCAATGTACAGACTTGCAGAATTGAACGTAGGTAAAGATCCCAGTGTATAGACTTCGAAGTTCATCTAGTGAATGTACAGACTTTGAAGGTTCAACTGGTGAATGTACAGTCTTCACCTCGAGCAAGCTACAGTGCAGTGTATGGACTTTGAAGAATGATGCATGACGCTGTACAGACTTCACTAATGTATGGACTTAGCCTGTGCGAACAATGCAGCAGTGTATAGACATTTTCGTGCAGACAGTACCTCACATGCATTAGTGTATAGACTGTATGCCTGATGGATGCACTGATACAGTATATACACAGAGGAACCAATGCACCGATGCAATGCATGCACATAGCATGTATTGAACTGAAGTAATGGATGTATAGACTTGTGATGCACTGATGCAGTATATGCACAGAGAAAGCAATGCACCGATGCAATGTATAGACTTACTAAGCTGACGCTGCATGAGACACTAAATAAGACGGACAGTGTATAGACGAGTATTCTGGGTGAGTCGACGCATCTAAGAAGGGGGTCGACCCACTTCTGTCCAGACTGTGCTTGGATGTATAGACTTACGTTCTCAATAATGCACAAACACAACACAAACACAACACGATGTATAGACTATGCTGAGTGTGAAGACTTGTGTGTAAGTGCAGTGTGTAGACTTGTGAAAATGCATAGAACACACAGACAATCTGATAAAACAATTTCATCAAAATATAAACAGTTATCAATCAATCAAAACAAGGTGTTGCCAATGAAATAAAGTATATTGTCAACATCATCAACACATAAGAGTCACAACAATCTCCCCCTTTTTGATGATGGCAACCCCCTATCATATAGAAGAGCAACAACCTATCATTCAGATGAATTTTTGATGAAAGACATGATTTGTTATTCAAATTGTCATGCAGATGCTATGAATGCATGCTGAAATGAAAACTAACTCCCTGCTCACAAGATCTCCCCCTTTGCCATAACATGATTCATACACTCCCCTAGAATGAATTCAGAATTCATCAAACAAGACAATATTCTCCCCTTTGCCATCAACAAAGAGGAGGGAAAGTGATTACAAGGGAAGGAACAAGAGAGATCATCTGACTGGCATTCTGAACAAGCAGTTCAGGAATAAGCATTCTAAAGCACAGAGTCTTCAGTCATATGAATTTAGAAACTACTTTCAGATAGAATTCTGGTTTAAAGGTTATAAATTTTGAGTTCATGCACTACAATCAAGGGATAAGTTTTCTGTGCATGATAAAACAATAAACCAGAATCACATTTGCATGAGAGATTCAGTTTCAAAATATCTTACTTTCATAGACTCAGAAAAGAATGATTAACAGATACCAAGTCATGTATTGAGATTAAACAAATTGACATCCATTAAATTTCTTTTGAAGGAACAGCATTTTTCATTGTATTTCATTAAGGGCATTCAGGTGCCATTTGTCTTTCTGCGTAAGGGTATACGTTTATCAGACGCCAATACCCCTAGATACTCAACATGGTGGACCATTCTGCCATGATCAAATGCAGTAGACTGATTTACACCTTTTTGTGTGAGGGTACACGTTTATCAGACGCCAGTTACCCCCAGGTACTCAGTGAAACCACCCTACTGTTTTGATCATTTTATACAGAGATAACTGATACATCTCATGACTGAAGTGTTGTCCATTTCTTTGATGGATTACTTAGTTTCTCAGTATTTTACCAGTCATTGTTCTGCCAACATTAGTTTTCAATTAATTTTCAATGTTTTTCAATATCTTTTTTAGCCTGTCCTTTATTTGTTTCAGAATGACTTGTTTAAGAACAATACACATACTTAGCTTCTCTAACATGTTTTCAGATGAGTTTTCAGATTTCAGATATGATTAGCTTTGTCTGACATGAAATAAGATAAGGGTTGAGAGTTTTATCAATTTTCGGCTTTCTTATTCACTGATTGCAATCTTTAAACTTTAAAGTTTATAAAATTTAAACCATTAAGTCAGTCTTTAAGCAATTAAAATTCTTATAAGAGAAGAAGTCTGTTTTCTATTTCTTAGGATTCAGAACTGAGTAACAGATTGCCATATTGTCAGACTCAATCATTCAGAGTCAAAGGATGAATGAATAGGGTCGACGCTGGGAGTTCAAGGCGTCCACGCATCAGTTGAAGAGGTAACAATATAAAACACTGAGATAATATCAGTGCGTCGACTCCACGCTATTGTAGCGTCAACTCATCAGAATAAGGAGCAGAGGCATTCATAGATCTAGTTCACTGCGTCAATGCCACAGTAGAGCTGGGTCGACGCAGTAATTAAAAAGGCAGAGTTAATGGTTCACTGGAATACCCCAGTGCGTCAATGCTACAGCGTGATAGCGTCGACGCAGCAGTTCACCCTGAATTTCTGACAAGACTCTCCCTGTCTATATGCATGCAGTTTTGCAAATGAATGGCAAGAATTAAATGAGAGAGAGCTTCGACATAGGTCATGGATGAATGATATGCAATGAAAACTATGTCAAAAAAAATGAATGATATGCATGTGGTTTTAGACACATTCATGACTAAATGATATGCAGTGATGATCATGAGTGTAAAAAAAATATGAGTGACATGCATGATCATGAGTCTGTTGCTACATTCAACATTCACATATTTTATTCAAGCCATCAGAAAATTTATTCATTATGCTGAAATTTACACAAGCCAAGTTCTCTTCTAAGAAATTTAAACCTTTCATTTCCAAGAGGCTTAGTAAAGATATCAGCAATTTGTTTTTCAATTTCAATGAAATTCATTTCAATTTCCTTTTTATTTACAACATCTCTAAGAAAATGGTGTTTTATCTCTATATGCTTAGTCCTAGAATGATGAACATGATTTTTAGCAAGGCATATAGCACTAGTACTATCACACAAGATTGGAATACATTCCAATTTTATATGATAATCATCTAGTTGGTGCTTGATCCAAAGTACTTCGGCAGCACAATTACCTGCTGCAACATAGTCAGCCTCAGCTGTAGACAAGGCTACAGTGTGTTGCTTCTTAGATGCCCAAGATACTAGACAGCCACCAAGGAATTGACAATAGCCACCAGTGCTTTTTCTATCTACTCGACACCCAGCATAGTCTGCATCAGTGTAGGCTAGAAGTTCTAACTCACACTTAGCAGGATACCATAGACCTAACTCTTGGGTGCCTAGTAAATACCTAAAAATCCTTTTCACAGCCTTAAGATGTGTTTCTTTAGGACTGGCCTGAAATCTAGAGCATAAACACACTACAAATTGAATATCAGGCCTAGATGCTGTAAGATATAGAAGAGATCCGATCATACCTCTATATAGCCTTTGGTCCACTGGTTTACCTTGAGGATCTTCATCCAAACTGGTTGAGATACCCATTGGAGCAGCTATTTCCTTGAGGTTGTCCATTTTGTACTTCTTCAAGAGATCCCTTATGTACTTTGACTGAGAGATGAAAGTACCATCATTTGATTGTGTAACCTGCAGTCCAAGAAATAGTTTGAGCTCACCCATTGAGCTCATTTCAAACTCATTAGTCATAATTTGAGAGAATTCTTGGATTTTGTGTCTTCCTTAAGTGTTTTGATGATAAGCAACACTATGTTAACTGTTCTTCTTCTTAATCAGATATCTTGCACTTGAATTATCCATGTTTTACAAGAAATAGCTGCTAAGAGGTAATACTTCGCGTGTCCGTACTGTTTCTGTACTTCGTGTTGTTTCAGTTGTGTGCTGATGGTCTTCGAGCTGTTTCTTCTGAAGTAGCTCGAGTTGCTTTTGTATGAACCTCGTGTCGTTAGCATTCATGTTGTTCATCTCGAGTCATTCTGTATGATTGCTCTTGTGTTTTCATATCACTTAGTGTTGTTCCTCGAGTCGTTTCATGTCTGGGTTCACTGCTTCATCACGTGTCGTGATAGCCGTGTCTGTCCTTCGTCCTCGTGTTGTTGTTTTTTACTTCGTGCACTCTTCTCTAAGTTCAAGCGTTAAATATCTCAAGTCGAGTCTGTCAGTGCTGTCTCCATGTCGTCCACTTCGTGTCAGTTTCTGTGCTGGTCTTCGTGTTGTGTCCGTGTCTTTCATATTATTTCAGTAGTTATGTCTTCGTGTTATGTTTATGAACTTCGTGTCGTTTTCTTTATTTCGTGTTGTAGTCATCGTGTGTACCTCGTGTCGTTATTTCTCACCTCGTGCTGTTCTCATATTACTTCGAGTCGTTCATTCGAGCTATTTTTGCTCGAGTTGTTCTTCTTATTTTTTCAAGGGTTATTTCACTTCGTGTCTTTCTCGCCTTGACCACACTTCGTGTTGCTCTCTGTAGACCTCGTGTCTTGCTTGTTTGCAACCACTTCGTGTCAGTTTCTGTTGTCAGCTCGTGTCGTTTTTATTCTATTGCGTGCAGAACTTTGCAGCACCTCGTGTTGCTTCCTGTGCCGCCTCGTGTCGTTCTCTGTGTAGTGTGTGTTTTGGTCACCACTATACTTCGTGTCGTTTTTCTCTGTAGTGTTAAGCGTTATTAGTATGTATCTCGTGTCGTTCTTTTCTTAACTCGTGTAGTAGTCACGTCGTGTTGCTATTATATACCTCATGCAGCTTTGCTTTCTGTGGCCATACAGCGTGTTAATGGCTTTTAAAATCATTACAGGTCCGAGGAAGAACATTCCACACACCTGGGCTGCACGTGATCCGAGACAAGAGGAACCAACCTAATAAAGGCACGTGGCAGGAAGATTCTGGATCGAGCGTGGGAGGCACACGTGTTTTGTGCCCTATCCACCTGCTGTTGCTGCTATAAATAGGACCCTTCGTCCTCAGATGAAGATTATCGAAGAAGAGAGGAATAGAAGAAAGAGCAGAAAACAGAGAGTCCTTCGATCCACAAAAAAAGAAAAGAAAGAAGAAAGAATAGCAGAGAGAAAGAGAGAGCAGAAGAGTGATTAGAAGAATTGTTCTGACTTGCGGATCAAATCCGAAGTCTATTGCTCAGTTTGAGCTACATTGTTTCCATTTTCTGGAATTTGATTTCCTTCGATCGTGGTTTTCGTTTCTTGTTCTTATCCTTCTTTAACTGTCCTCGTTTGTGTTTCCGATCCTCTGGACTGAGGTCGGGGTCCTCCTGTGAGATCAGAAGAAGGGAGATCTAATCTCCGGTTTGCAAGCAGCAGGTGGGCTGCTTGTGGGTTCCCTCCGGGTTTGGAGGAAGAGGGGTCTTCGACCTCTGGTTCACTAGTAGTGGGGTTGCTACTAGTGGGGTTCCCTCTTGGTAAAGAGGAAGAGAGACGTGAGTCTCTGGGTTCTAGTAACTGTGGGTTGCTAGAAGTTCCCTCCGGGTAGGAGGAAGAGGAGAGGTTGTTCTCCTGGGAAGCTGTGTATCAGCTTTTGTTTGGCAAGCTGTGTTTCCCAGCCGATAGTGAAGCCACACTCGGTTTGAGTGTGGGGTGGATGTAGGTCTGAAGGACCGAACCACCTTAAAATCTTCTGAGTTCTTGTGTGATCGTTTGTGGTGATAGTGTGGTGTGCCTTCTATTCTCTCGAGCTATTGTCTGCACTGCATTCCTTTTGATAGTTAGAGTTCGAGATTATTTGCGTTTAGCGAAATACACTGCAGTAATTTTTAATTCTTCGAAAAACAGTGATCTATTCATCCCCTCCCCTTCTAGATCACTTCATACTTTACTTATCAGTTGGTATCAGAGCAGGTTTTCCCAGAATGTGGTCCAACGGCCAGGGAAACGGATCCACTGGTCCTCGCAGTTTCATAGCTGATGGGCAGTCTATCACCCGTCCCCCCTTCTTTGATGGTAATAATTACTTCTTTTGGAAGAACAGGATGGAAGTCTTTATCAGGGCCCAAAGCCACAAGCTATGGAAAGTAATTACAGATGGTCCATACACCCTTCCACCGAACGAAGATATGTGGACAGAAGATCAGGTTAAACTCTCCGCACTGAATTGGACAGCTCTTAACATCATACAGTGCGCCGTCCACCCGGAAGAGTATTCGAGGATCTCAGCGTGCAAGACTGCAAAGAACATGTGGGATGAGTTGCAGTTAATTCATGAGGGCACATCTCAGGTGAAAGCTACCAAGATCAACATGCTTACAACTCAATATGAGTTATTTAAGATGAAGCCAGAGGAGTCGATCACAGAAATGTATGCCAGATTATCTGTGATCATCAACAGTCTGAAAGGCCTTGGAAAAGACATTCAACAAGAAGACATAGTCAGGAAGATCCTTAGGTCTCTAACTCCCATCTGGGATACTAAGGTGACTGTTATAGAGGAATCAAGAGACTTATCCATCATGACAGTAACCCAGCTGATTGGATCTCTCATGACCCATGAAATGAATTTCAAACAAGGAAACGATGGGCATGACAGAAAGGGAAAGAATGTTGCTCTGAAGGTCTCACGACATACTAAGAAGAGCAGCAGCAGCAGCAGCAGTGATGGTAGCAGCGAAGGCTCTGATGGATTCTCAGACCTGGACAAGGACGAGCAACCTATGCTCACCAGGCAATTCAGAAAGTTCATGAGAACTAAAGGAAAATTCTACAGGAGGAAGAAATTTAATGTTGCAAGGAAGTCTCCTGAACGAGAATTTGAGAAGAACCGGTTTGCTAAGAAGATCACTTGCTATCATTGTCAGAAACCCGGTCACATGAAAAGTGAATGTCCAGAGCTACAAGCTAAGGCTCCCGGACACCAGAAGAAGATGGTGCACAAGAAGAAGAAGGCCATGCTGTGCACATGGAGCGACGAGGAGGAGGATCCAGAAGCCACTTCGTCCAGTGAAGATGAAAAGAAGACTTGCCTCATGACCGATCATGAGAAAGAGGTAACAAACTTATTTGAGAATTTTACTTTGGATGATTGGGAGGACGCCTATGGCGACCTGTTAAGTAAATATAATTTTTTAACCAAGGAGCACAGAATGCTTAGACGTAAGTTTCATTCTCTTTCTGAGGAACACTCTACTGTTGTCACTGATAGCATGAAAACCAAGGAGATGGCCATTGAGCTAGACCAGGTTAAAGGTGAGATTGAGAGGTTGAGAATGGAAAGAGAGGAGAGTCTAGCTAGGATGAATGAGCTGAAGTGTAAAGCTGAAGAGTGTAAAGGAGAGATTAGACTGATGGCTGAAAAATATGAGGCAGTTAGAAAAGTTAATCAGGAACTCTAGGACCAATGTAATGAATTTCAGAAGGAGATTGAGGACAAAGAAAAAATGCTTGAGAAGTTTACAGAGGAGAGAAACAACCTGAATGCTCTTCTGGGGTCGAGGGTAAACTTCAATAGGGAGGGATTAGGATACAATCCCACTAGTAAAAAACCCTTTGAATTTAAAACTACCACGTTCTGCCCCGCCAAGGGCAAAGAGAAACTGGAAACCCCATTCAGTTCCAATTCTGTCTCTACAATGAAGTTTTCGACCAGCAAATTCATTCAATCCACTGGTCAGCAACCTAAGTCAGAAAATCCTGAGACAAGAACTGCTCCTGTGCAACAGGTGTGGAACAAAGGTTCTCACAGAACCAGTCCTATTGATGTCACTAAAAGGGTGAAAAGTTCTGTTAAGAAAGCTCATCATGTTAGTTATCAAGGAGAGCATGCCAACATTCACCATTTTCAACACAATTTTCATTGGAATAAAAATGCTTGCATGAATTATACTCAACACACACGCATATCCTCTAAGAGGCCAACCAACAATGTTTTTGTTCAGAAACAGCATAGTTCTACTAAGAATAGGTTCATTCAACACCCACCAAGAAATGCCAAAAGGGAAGAATTAACTCACATAAAACCACTGAAGAGAACAGTAAAACAAATGTGGGTTCCTAAGTGCCTTTTGCATAATCTGAAAACTAGTTTTGGACCCAATTTGAATTGGGTCCCACATTACTCTGTCTGAACTTTTGCAGGTCAGCCTGGCAGCTGAGCATAACAAGTGGTATCTTGACAGCGGTTGTAGCAGGCACATGACAGGAGACCGGTCCAAATTCAGCAAACTGAAAAAGAAGTTTGGGGGCCTGGTCAAATTTGGTGGAAATAACAGAGGAAGAATTATTGGAATTGGTACGGTTGGTAAGTCCTCTACTAACTCCATTGAAGATGTGTACCTTGTAGAAGGACTTCAGCACAACTTGATAAGTACAAGTCAACTTTGTGACAAAGGACACAAGGTACTTTTTGACCACAATTTTTGCACGGTTTTTGAGCTGAATTCTGATAACATCATGTTCAAAGGTCATAGAGTAAACACTGTGTACATCGTTGATCTGGATGATAATTCTGAAACAAACTTGTGTTTGTCTGCTAATTCTGAACAGGTTATTTTTGACTGGCATAGGCGACTAGGCCATGCTAGTGTGTCTACTTTGAATAAACTGTCTAATCTTAACCTAGTTAGAGGTTTGCCCAGAATAAAATTCCAGTTAGGGTCCAAGCTCTATGATGCTTGTGCTCAAGGTAAACAGACTCGTGCAGTTTTTAAATTGAGAACTGAGAGTCTCTCATCTAAACCGCTACAGCACTTGCACATGGACCTCTTTGGTCCTACTCGAGTACAAAGTCTGTCAGGTAAGAGATATGGTCTAGTCATAGTTGATGACTTCACTAGATTTTCTTGGTTGTTCTGTTTAGCAAATAAAAATGATGCTTTTGTTCACTTTGAAGAACTTTTCAATAAAATCAAACTGCAAGGTGAATATAATATCATTACAATTCAGTCTGACCATGGAGGAGAGTTTGAGAACTCTTCATTTTCTGAATTTTGCTCAAAAGAGGGAGTGACTCACAGATTCTCTTCTCCCAGGACACCGGAGCAGAATGGAATTGTTGAGAGAAGAAACAAGTCAATAATTGAAATGGCCAGGACTATGCTAATTGAGAGTGGACTTCCAAGGAGATTTTGGGCAGAAGCTGCAAATATAGCATGCTACATTTTAAATCGAGCTTTGGTAAGACCTACTCATAAGAAAACCCCTTATGAACTCCTTAAGGGTAAGCAGCCAAACATTTCTTACTTTAAAATCTTTGGTTCCAAATGTTTCATCCACAATAATGGTAAGAATGGTTTGGATAAGTTTGAAGCAAGAAGCTCTCCTGGAATTTTCCTCGGATATTCAGAAACCTCTAGAGCTTACAGAGTTTTCAATAAAGATGATCAAACTGTTGAAGAAACACCTCATGTAGTGTTTGATGAGAACGTTCTATCTAACAAAATGATAAATGATGACAGGGAGCCATCCGATGAGGGAGATTTCTTGGAGAAAATTGAAGAAGAAGAGATGCAGCCAGCTGCTCAACCAGAAAACTCACAACAAGAAGGAGCAACTGAGGTAGGTGAACCCTCACGTGAGGTAATATTTCACAAAGACCACCCTAGTGAAAATGTCATAGGTAATTTGCATGATCCCCCTAGGACGAGGTCTCATTTTAGAATTGTCCAAGAACAGGACTTAGCTGCTTTGACATCTCAGGTAGAACCCAAGACTGTGGAAGAAGCTTTAAAACATGATTCTTGGGTACCCTCCATGGGTGAGGAATCAAATCAATTTGAGAAAAATAATGTATGGAAACTAGTTCCTAGACCTGAAAACACTCATGTCATTGGCACTAAATGGGTTTTCAAGAATAAGAATGATGAAAATGGAGCTATCTCTAGAAACAAAGCAAGACTTGTAGCTCAATGCTACAGTCAGGAATTTGGTGTGGATTTTGATGAATCCTATGCTCCAGTGGCTAGGATGGAAGCTATAAGAATTCTGTTTACATTTGCATGCTCTAGAAACATTCGGCTACAGCAGATGGATGTCAAAAGCGCATTTTTAAATGGGTTATTAAAGGAAGAGGTATTTGTTGAATAACCTCTTGGGTTTAATTTCTCGGTTCAGCCTAACATGGTTTTTAGGTTGAATAAAGCCCTCCATGGATTGAAGCAGGCTCCCCGAGCCTGGTATGAGAGACTTTCTGAATTCCTTTTGAGCAAGGGCTACACTCGAGGTAAGGTTGACCAAACCCTCTTCACCAAAAATCTCGAAAAAGATTTAATAGTGGTCCAGGTATATGTTGATGATATCATCTTCGGATCTAACAATTCAATATTATGTAAAGACTTTTCTGAGTCTATGTCCCAAGAATTTGAAATGAGTTTAGTTGGCGAGCTAAAATATTTTCTTGGGCTGCAGGTCAAACAGATGGATGATGGTTGCTTCATAAATCAAACCAAGTATACTCTGGAGATGCTGAAAAGGTTCGGACTGACCAACCTCAAGATAATCTCAACACCCATGGGTACCAGCTCCTCACTAGATTCAGACGAAAAAGGTAAAGAGGTGGATGCTAAATTATATAGAGGTATGATCGGTTCACTCCTCTACTTAACAGTATCCAGGCCTGACATTCAATTTAGTGTAGGGATGTGTGCCAGATACCAGGCTAGACCTACTGAATTGCATCTAGCAGCTGTAAAGAGAATCTTTAGATACTTATCTGCCACCCATGATCTAGGTCTCTGGTATCCTGCATCATGTAGCTTAGATCTCATTGCATACACTGATGCAGATTATGCAGGATGTAAATTGGACAGGAAGAGTACTAGCGGTCACTGTGAATTTCTAGGAGGGTGCTTAGTCTCTTGGGGATCCAAGAAGCAACACTCTGTGGCTCTCTCTACTGCTGAAGCTGAGTATGTGGCAGCAGGGAGCTGTGGCACACACGTTATATGGATAAAACACCAGCTTCTGGATTACTCGGTTGAGCTAGGTTGTACTTCTATCTTTTGTGACAATACTAGTGCAATAAACATTGCAAAGAATCCTGTACTTCATTCTCGAACTAAACACATTGAAATCAGGCATCATTTTATTCGAGATGAAGTAGCTAGGAAGACTTTTGAGTTGATCCATGTTGGCACTAACTCACAAATTGCAGATATTTTCACTAAGCCACTGGATACTGAAAAATTTAGCACTTTGCGCAGAGAACTAGGTATTTACAGAATTTCATGATTGAACAACTGATTTCTGAATACCATGTCATGTGTTCTTATGCTTGTCATATTCATTGTCTGTTGCTGAAAAATAACCTCATTATGAGTGATTGCTGACTCACTCCATTTTGATTGAATAATCTGTTCTAATATCATGGTGTTTTCTTTGAGGTGTTTTGAGGCTTGTCTGGGTTAAGTCTGTGTTGGGGTCAAGGTCTCAGGGGGAGCTAGATTTATAATAGGTGTCTTGTTCTTTGGCCTAATCTGAACACATTTTGAACGGCATCTTGCTGACATTAAAAGAGAATCAGGTTGAGTAGGTGTATAAAAGAAAGTGTTGGATGCTTTATCCTTTAAGACTGCTCATCTAATTTCTTGTTGGAATTTCAGCTGTTAGTCCCACTGAGATCATAATCTGAATTCAAAGATTATCTTCCTACACTGTAACTGTTTTCTGATCTAGCCAGTACAGCATACCTACTTAGTCAATGTTGAGTCTGAAATGAGGTATTTTGTGCTTTAGTCTGAATCACCTTGGATCTGGTGTATTGTTCTCAAACGGACTCAAGCTTAATCAACAAGGTTCTAAGAGCTGGTTAATGAAAAATTTCATAAAAATTTTATCAACCTTGTTAACTGCTCATTGAGAAACTGGGACTTTCATCAATGAAGTGAACGCATCCCATGTCATGAGATGGCAGTACATATCTGGTTTTATTAGTTGTCTTGATCATACAGAGCTATGGTACATATCTGGTTAGTAACTGGGGTGTCTGGCCTCTGATAAAGGTGTCACCTTAATGTCAACACAAGTTAGAATACTATCTCTGTCCTCTTGTCAGAAGGGGTAATGTGGTCCTGCCACCGAGTAACTGGGGATTCCTGCCTCTAAACAAGGTGTCTCCCTAATGTCAAAGGTGTACTTGACAGACTTACCTTTGGTCTTGATCATCTTTAAAGAAAATTTCTTAAAGATCCTGTTCACTTGGAATGTAGCTCTTGGTTTGTTTGTTCTCAATACCACAGGTCTCTGTGTTCTGACTTCCTTACTCTATACTCTCTAAGTAAAGACTTACTCTGACCATACTGGTATCTTGTACCTCACTTGCTTAGAATCTGGTTCTGTGTATGGAGCGAATCCTTATTCAATGTTTTTGCACAGTCTGACTAACTGATCTTCAAAATCCTCACATAAAATTAATGACCTTCTTAATTGTCTAAACATCTCAATATATTCCATTTATCTGCCATACTCTGTCCTGTTTTCTCTCTACAGTCAGCAATTTTCCTTTATCTATATATTCAGACTTGCCCCTAGTTTTGATGATGTCAAAGGGGGAGAGAATTGTGTTGTGTTGTTAAGTTTGCAGAGTTTTGTTGCCGAGGTGTTAAAGGGGTGTGTCTGCATGCCATTGTGTTGAGGGGGAGTTAAGTGTTGAGGGGGAGTTAGTTATCCAGTCTGAGGATAGCTGTTGCTGTGTTCAGGGGGAGTGTTCTGGAGTCGTCAGAGGAAGCTAGTGCGTTGAGAGACTGCATTAAATTTCTTGCAATGATCTCTTTTGCATTTCATCTCTTATACTTAATATAGTGTTGCCATCATCAAAAAGGGGAAGATTGTTGGATTTTGTGTCTTCCTTAAGTGTTTTGATGATAAGCAACACTATGTTAACTGTTGTTATTCTTAATCAGATATCTTGCACTTGAATTATCCATGTTTTACAAGAAATAGCTGCTAAGAGGTAATACTTCGCGTGTCCGTACTGTTTCTGTACTTCGTGTTGTTTCAGTTGTGTGCTGATGGTCTTCGAGATGTTTCTTCTGAAGTAGCTCGAGTTGCTTTTGTATGAACCTCGTGTCGTTAGCATTCATGTTGTTCATCTCGAGTCATTCTGTATGATTGCTCTTGTGTTTTCATATCACTTAGTGTTGTTCCTCGAGTCGTTTCATGTCTGGGTTCACTGCTTCATCACGTGTCGTGATAGCCGTGTCTGTCCTTCGTCCTCGTGTTGTTGTTTTTTACTTCGTGCACTCTTCTCTAAGTTCAAGCGTTAAATATCTCAAGTCGAGTCTGTCAGTGCTGTCTCCATGTCGTCCACTTCGTGTCGGTTTCTGTGCTGGTCTTCGTGTTGTGTCCGTGTCTTTCATATTATTTCAGTAGTTATGTCTTCGTGTTACGTTTATGAACTTCGTGTCATTTTCTTTATTTCGTGTTGTAGTCATCGTGTGTACCTCGTGTCATTATTTCTCACCTCGTGCTGTTCTCATATTACTTCGAGTCGTTCATTCGAGCTATTTTTGCTCGAGTTGTTCTTCTTATTTTTTCAAGGGTTATTTCACTTCGTGTCTTTCTCGCCTTGACCACACTTCGTGTTGCTCTCTGTAGACTTCGTGTCTTGCTTGTTTGCAACCACTTCGTGTCGGTTTCTGTTGTCAGCTCGTGTCATTTTTCCTTGTTGTGTCTTCGTGTCGTTTTTGTTCTATTGCGTGCAGAACTTTGCAGCACCTCGTGCTGCTTCCTGTGCCGCCTCGTGTCGTTCTCTGTGTAGTGTGTGTTTTGGTCACCACTATACTTCGTGTCGTTTTTCTCTGTAGTGTTAAGCGTTATTAGTATGTATCTCGTGTCGTTCTTTTCTTAACTCGTGTAGTAGTCACGTCGTGTTGCTATTATATACCTCATGTAGCTTTGCTTTCTGTGGCCATACAGCGTGTTAATGGCTTTTAAAATCATTACAGGTCCGAGGAAGAACATTCCACACACCTGGGCTGCACGTGATCCGAGACAAGAGGAACCAACCTAATAAAGGCACGTGGCAGGAAGATTCTGGATCGAGCGTGGGAGGCACACACGTTTTGTGCCCTATCCACCTGCTGTTGCTGCTATAAATAGGACCCTTCGTCCTCAGATGAAGATTATCGAAGAAGAGAGGAATAGAAGAAAGAGCAGAAAACAGAGAGTCCTTCGATCCACAGAAAAAGAAAAGAAAGAAGAAAGAATAGCAGAGAGAAAGAGAGAGCAGAAGAGTGATCAGAAGAATTGTTCTGACTTGCGGATCAAATCCGAAGTCTATTGCTCAGTTTGAGCTACATTGTTTCCATTTTCTGGAATTTGATTTCCTTCGATCGTGGTTTTCGTTTCTTGTTCTTATCCTTCTTTAACTGTCCTCGTTTGTGTTTCCGATCTTCTGGACTGAGGTCGGGGTCCTCCTGTGAGATCAGGAGAAGGGAGATCTAATCTCCGGTTTGCAAGCAGCAGGTGGGCTGCTTGTGGGTTCCCTCCGGGTTTGGAGGAAGAGGGGTCTTCGACCTCTGGTTCACTAGTAGTGGGGTTCCCTCTTGGTAAAGAGGAAGAGAGACGTGAGTCTCTGGGTTCTAGTAACTGTGGGTTGCTAGAAGTTCCCTCCGGGTAGGAGGAAGAGGAGAGGTTGTTCTCCTGAGAAGCTGTGTATCAGCTTTTGTTTGGCAAGCTGTGTTGCCCAGCCGATAGTGAAGCCACAGTCGGTTTGAGTGTGGGGTGGATGTAGGTCTGAAGGACCGAACCACCTTAAAATCCTCTGAGTTCTTGTGTGATCGTTTGTGGTGATAGTGTGGTGTGCCTTCTATTCTCTCGAGCTATTGTCTGCACTGCATTCCTTTTGATAGTTAGAGTTCGAGATTATTTGCGTTTAGCGAAATACACTGCAGTAATTTTTAATTCATCGAAAAATAGTGATCTATTCATCCCCTCCCCTTCTAGATCACTTCATACTTTACTTATCATTCCTCACACAATTTGGGGTTAGTTGACCCAAAGACAATGTCATCCACATAAATTTGAATGATAAGAATATCTGAATGACTCACCTTGGTGAACAATGTTTGATCAACTACACCTCTTGTGAAGTTCTTTTCAGTGAGGAATTTGCTCAACCAGTCATACCAAGCTCTAGGAGCTTGCTTTAAACCATAGAGAGCCTTTTTGAGTTTATAGACATGATTAGGGAAATCTAAGCATTCAAATCCAGGAGGCTGTCTCACATAGACATCCTCACTGATTTCCCCATTCAGAAATGCAGATTTTACATCCATCTGCTGAAGATTTATTCCTAGGGAACATGCATAAGCCAATAATATTCTGATTGCTTCTAACCTGGCTACAGGGGCAAAAGACTCTTCAAAGTCTATTCTAAATTTCTGATTATACCCCTGAGCTACAAGTCTGGCCTTGTTTTTAATGACATTCCCTGATTCATCAGTTTTATTTCAGAACACCCATTTAGTCCCTATGATTGTCTCATGATCAGGAGGTGGAACCAAATGCCACACCTTATTCCTGTCAAATTGATTGAGCTCCTCATGCATGGCATTAATCCAATGCACATCTTTGAGAGCACAGTCAATGGCCTTGGGTTCTACATTTGAAACAAACGCATATGCATTCAATTCATTTTGAATTCTTAAGTGACCTCTAGTCCTAGGGGGGTCATGCAGATTGCCAATTACATTATCTTCAGGATGATCTTTTAGATATCTAATGTTGACAATTTCATCACCATGAGTTTCATTTACCTCCCCCTGAACTATAGGCTCTTCTTCATTAAGCTCTTCATTTCCTTCCTCATCCTCGGATTTGTCTGCCGGATTTCCTTCCTTCAAAATATCACCATTGTCTTCATTCCTGCATTGACCAACATCAGTCTTTAGTAAGGATTCATCAAAAACTATGTGTGGAGATTCTTCAACAGTTTTGGAATTCAGATTGTACACTCTATATGCTCGGGTGTCTTCAGAATAACCAAGAAAAATTCATGTTTCACCTTTAGGTTCAAATTTATCAAGGTCTCTTTTATCATTTATATGTATAAATCATTTACACCCAAAAACCTTGAAGTGAGCAATAGCCAGTTTCTTACCCTTTAAGATCTCATATGGTGTTTTCTGAGTAGAAGGTCTTACCATGGCTCTGTTAATTACATAACAGACAGTATTTATTACTTCAGCCCAAAACTTCCTTGGTAGACCACCTTCAACCAAGAGTGTACGACCCATCTCCACTAGGGTTCTGTTCCTTCTCTCCACAACTCCATTCTGCTCAGGTGTCCTAGGTGAGGAGAACCTGTGATTAATTCCATTTGACCTGCAGAATTCATCAAACTGTGAGTTTTCAAACTCACCTCCATGATCAGTCAAAATATTTTTAATTTTCTGATTTATTTTAAGACAGAACTCCTGAAATTCTGAGAATACATCACTTTTATGTGATAAGAAATATACCCAAGTATATCTAGAGAAGTCATCTACCATGACAAACCCATACTTCCTCCCTGATAAGCTGACAGACCTGGTTGGCCCAAAAAGGTCCATGTGTATCAGCTCATAGGGTTTAGAAGACAGATTTTCTGTTCTAGATTTAAATAACTTTCTAGTTAACTTTGATTGAGTGCATGCATCACAGATTTTATTTTCTTTCTTAAAGAAAACTGCAGGAAGTCCTCTAACCATGCTATGCTTATTCAGTTTATGCAAAACAGTGTAACTAGCATGACCTAACCTACGATGCCATAAAAATGCTAAGTATTCTCTACTAGTAGTAAGGCATAGGTTAGAATGTTGAATATCATCTAAATCTATCATGTTAGTATTATTTGTCCTCTTACCAGAAAATTTAACAGTTTCGGAATCAGGTTCAAAAACTTTGCAACATTGAGAATCAAAAAGCACTTTCCATCCTTTATCACATAGTTGGCTGATGCTAAGTAAGTTATAAGCTAAACCCTCAACCAACATAACATCCTCAATGCAGCAAGTAGTACACTTACCTACCTTACCTGTTCCAACAATCTTATCCTTTGTGTTGCTACCAAAGGTGACAAGGCCTCCTTGTTTCTCTGTCAGCATGCAAAACTTGGCCTTATCCCCTGTCATATGCCTGGAGCAGCCGCTATCCAAGTACCACAAGTTGTTCTTGGCTGCCAGGCATACCTGCATACACAATTAGGTAGAGAAGTTTGGAACCCAAGACTGATTGGGCTCCAGAGAAGATGGAAAGCAGTTAAAACAAGAAAGCAGACTTTTCGGAATCCACATTTGTTTGAAACAGTTTTGTTCAGTGGATTTTCCAGATTTCTTTTTGTTTTGCTTCTTCTTGTTGACACTAGCATGATTATTTACAGATTGATTATTTCTGTGCCAGTACCTTGGCCAGGGTGCATTCATGAAATTGTGGCCATAGTAGTTCCTGGGTTGGCTGAAAAAATTCAGATTCCTAAGTGTCAAATTGCCATACCCATAAACCCAATTTCTAGTGTAAGGTCTATAAGACTGTGTACCCTGATATGCAAGACCTGTAAACCTTCCTTGAGTCCTAGTCCATCCTGACCTATTTGGATAGGTTGACTGTGCAAAGAAGTGGGACTGGGCTCTAGGTTGGTAGAAATGTTTGGGTTGAGCTCTAAAAGCATTCTGCCTCCCCTACACCTTGGACCCTACTGACCTATTCATAGGTGTGTATTGGGTCTTTTTCATATGTGGTGGTGATGGTGGAGACTTGGTGACCTTAACATGGGGTTTATAAGACTGTGTAGGTTGACCCCTAACCTGAGACTGGGCTTTGGGATTTTGCATGGATGTGCTAGCTCTACTAGTCTCATTCAATTTTTGTTTGCCCTTCTCCTCAGCACTGGACTTTTTCAGATTAGCAGTTTTGTTCAATAAAATGTTTGAATTCATGCTAATTGGAGGTCCTTTTTCTTTTTGTGCAACAAATGAAATAGTTTTCATTCGAAAGGTTTTTGTTGCACTAGAATTAAATCCAAGGCCCTCTTTTCTGAAGTTGACCTTTGACCCTAACAAAGCATTTAGATTATCTGTACCTTGGGTCATTTTCTTAATGGTTTTAAGCTTGTCCTCATTATCCTTTTGAATGTCTTCAATGGATTTTTTCAGTTCTGTATTCACACTTAGGACAGCTTGATATTTTTCATTCACAATTTTTATCTCACTTTCATATTTCTGGATTTTCAGCTTCCATTCATCAGCTTCTTTTTCTAACCTCTCATTATCTTCTTTAGAGGCTTTTAACTCATTCTTGATTTCATCTGATTCAGAACATGTGAGTTTCAAATTTTTATTCTCAGATTCTAGACATGCAATTTTATCAGTTAGAGTTGTATCATTTTGCATGGAGTTTATCTTCCTTCTTAAATACCTGTTTTCCTTCCTAATATCATCAGCTCTATCAGCTATGTCATGGTAGGCATCTACCCAATCAGCAATTGTGAAATTTTCGAATCTAGTGATTACCTCATCTGAGTCCTCCTCTCTGTCTTCAGAACTTGTTGCCATAAGGCAAATGGGCTTCTCAGATTCAGCTTCACTGTCAGAAGTATTGCTCAGGGAGCCTTCATCTTCATCACTCCAGGTGCTAACCATAGCTCTCCCTTTCGTGTTCTTCTTCTTTGACTTGTCCTTGTATTTCTGATTCTCTAGACAGTCAGCTTTCATATGGCCTGCCTTCCTGCATTGATACCAAGTATTAGATTCAATTTTCTTTGCAGGGTTATGTTTATACCTTTTATCCCTTCGGCCGCCACTGTAATTCTTTTTGCTGAATCGTCCTGCTCCTTTCCTGAGGAATCGCCTGAACTCTCTGGTCATCATTGCCATCTCAGTACGAGTTATATCTTCTTCATTCAGGCTCTCCTCGGATGATGAACTAGTAGAGCTTGATCTGCTGGACTTGCTGGATTTTCTGGCACCAGCTTTCAGAGCGATTGGCTTCTTCTTTCTCTCAGCTTCTTCTATCCTTGGCATATTAATCTCATATGCCATCAGCGAGCCAATTAGCTTATCAGCCCTCGTATTTCGCAAATCCCTTGACTCCTCCATCACTGTAGCTTTAGTATGCCAAGCATGAGTCAGGGAGCGCAATATCTTCCTCACTACATCATATTCTGTCTGAGCCTTTCCCGAGACCTCTAAGACCATTAGTAATGGTTGTCAATCAAGCATACATTTCCTTGATGGTCTCGTTGGGCTTCATCTTGAAGGCTTCATATTCGGACACAAGTAAATTGGCCTTCGTCTCTCTAACTTGAGAAGTCCCTTCATGAATGACTTCCAGTGCATCCCACATCTCCTTAGCTGAACTGCAGGCTGCTACGCGGGAGAATTCTGTAGGGTGCAGAAAGCATTGAATGGCGTTTATTGCACTCCAATTTAGTGTAGACCTCCTGATCTCCTCCTTGGTCCAGACTTCCTCATTAGGGGACAGCTCATAAGGTCCCTTGCTGACTACCTTCCAAATCTCGTAATCCTTAGCCCTCAAAAATACTTGCATACGATTCTTCCAGTATGCATAGTTAGATCCATCGAAGAATGGGGGATTTGTGGTTGAGTGTCCTTCAGCTATCATCCCTCGAGCATCCATCTCTACCTTTCCTCTTCGGGCGATGAGTCCCTGTAGAAGAGTATGGCTCTGATACCAAGTGTAATGTTAGATGGACGCAGTCTATCTCCACTGAGAGTGGATCTAGAGGGGGGTGAATAGATCTAATGGCTAATTTAAAACACAGTTGAACTATAATGCGGAATTTAAAACAAACAACTGTTTAGCGATAGAAAGAACACTATGAGGAGTGTCGACACATGCAGCCACACAGCATATCACAAGCAAACTCACAAACACAAGACACCCAAGATTTTTAGGTGGTTCGGTCAGAGACCTACATCCACCCCACACTCAACCGAGTATGACTTACTACTGCGCAGTACAGCTTGCGTCTGCTGGGTAATACAGCTTGGCCTACAAATCGCTGAGCAACACAGCTTGTTGTCCGAGACAAGTCTCGCCTGCTGAGGATTACAGCTTCACCTGTCCAGTGGAAACCTCCACTATAACTGCTGGGGTTTACAGCTTACCCGTCCAGAGGCAGCACCTCTGCTAACAGCTGACTCACAGCTTGAAGAAACAATTTCGGAAATAAAAGACAGAAGCAAACGAAAATAGAAAACCCAAATGGGAATGTAGCTCGGAATGAGCAAAGCTCAGCTCTGGTATCTGAACCAAGAGTCTGAGATACAACCTCTCAATCAAACTCTCTCAATCTCACTCTCTCAACACATCTCTCTCAATCTTCTCTTCTCTCTTTTTCTTCTTCTATGCTTTTCTTCTCTCTGTGGATCGGTGACTCTCTACTGCTTCAGGCTTTTACTCTCACTGTATAGACTTTGCCACTTCTTTGATCTGCCTCCTCCTGAAGAAGAAGACTCCTATATATACCAGCAGCAGATTGGATAAGGGCGCGTGGCTTTCACATTTCCCGCCCAAAGAATTCACCAGATCCGAGCCAATTTCATCCACATGGCAGCATCCTGTGATGGGCTGCTTCCACGTGTCACCATCTGATCACCTCGTCCTGACTTGGATCACGAGCCAAGTCATCAATCTCAGCCAGGAGTCCCTGTCAGACAGAGGATCGAATTTTCAGTTTAAGTATAAACCTTGTACATACTTTGTAGGATGCAGTGCATTGTATAGACTTTGCACTGTATAGACTTTGTGAATGCGAGACTATGCGTTGTACAGACTATGTGAGTACAGTGCTATGGCCTGTACAGACTCAACGCATGCAGGACTGTGGCATTGTATAGACTTCAGTTATGCAATGCTAAGAACATAGCAGATGGTTGTATAGACATGCCATATGAATATGCAGACTCAGCGTTATGAACCCAACCGATGTCTAGACTTTGTGAAGACGCTGAATGAGACGCTAACCTAATGCATGCAATGTATAGACTCTGTATATGCAGAGCTAAGGCATGTGTAGACTTCCTATATGAAGGCAACCGCTGTACAGACTTGCTGAAGTGTAATGCAATGTGCAGACTTTGAAGAACATTCAGCAGCCAATGTATAGACTAAGGCAATGTAAAGACTTGCCAGTGTATGGACTTGATGTGCATTCAACAATGTGCAGACTTCAATGCATGAAGAAGCAATGTGTAGACTTTGACAGGCACAACGTGCAACAAAGTAGAGACTTGAAACACTAGATGCACGATGTACAGACTTGAATGCTGTGCGATGTACAGACTTCATGTTATGCATGAGACTCTAAGAAGACAGACGATGTATAGACTTAGCCAGCCTTCAGCTCGATGTACAGACTTCATGAATGATGCATGCAATGCACTGGACAATGTATGGACTTAGCCGATGTAGACTAGTCTGATGTACATACTTGCTCATTGTTCAGACTTCATGAATGATGTACAGACTTGCCAAAGGAAAGGCTGTACAGACTTGATGCAATGCAAGACAATCGAGTGTATAGACTTCACGATGTGAAGACTTGCTAAAGACAACTGGACGATGTACAGACTTGAGCGAAGCAAAGTCTGTACAGACTTGAAGGTTCACAATGTGTAGACTTTGGCAAAGCAACGATGTATAGACTTGGACAGTTCAAGGATGTATAGACTTTACGTGAAAGCCCAATGTACAGGCTTGCAGAATTGAACGTAGGTAAAGATCCCAGTGTATAGACTTCGAAGTTCATCTGGTGAATGTACAGACTTTGAAGGTTCAACTGGTGAATGTACAGTCTTCACCTTGAGCAAGCTACAGTGCAGTGTATGGACTTTGAAGAATGATGCATGACGCTGTACAGACTTCACTAATGTATGGACTTAGCCTGTGCGAACAATGCAGCACTGTATAGACATTTTCGTGCAGACAGTACCTCACATGCATTAGTGTATAGACTGTATGCCTGATGGATGCACTGATGCAGTATATACACAGAGGAACCAATGCACCGATACAGTGCATGCACATAGCAAGTATTGAACTGAAGCAATGGATGTATAGACTTGTGATGCACTGATGCAGTGTATGCATAGAGAAAGCAATGCACCGATGCAATGTATAGACTTACTGAGCTGACGCTGCATGAGACACTAAATAAGATGGACAGTGTATAGACTTGTGTTCTGGGTGAGTCGACGCATCTAAGAAGGGGGTCGACCCACTTCTGTCCAGACTGTGCATGGATGTATAGACTTACGTTCTCCACAATGCACAAACACAACACAAACACAACACGATGTATAGACTATGCTGAGTGTGAAGACTTGTGTGTGTGTGCAGTGTGTAGACTTGTGAAAATGCATAGAACACACAGACAATCTAATAAAATAATTTCATCAAAATATAAACAGTTGCCAATCAATCAAAACAAGGTGTTGTCAATGAAATAAAGCATATTGTCAACATCATCAACACAGAGGAGTCACAACAGTAACAACAGTGATAACAATAACAACAACAGGAACAAGAGTAGCAATAGTAGCAATAACAATAGAACTAACAGCCGTAGTAAGAATGGTAATAATGGCAGTCGATAGAACCACGACTCTCTAAGCTACTCCTAACGGCAACGGAAAGGAAACCCTGACCTCGCAGTCGGGACCACTAAACCACTACTACGCTATCGAAGGAAACCCACGACATCCCTGTCATGGAGACCCATCCTCACCGATAAAGGCTCAAGTAAGACCACGCGGTCTAAGGGTACAATCACGACCTCGCCGTCGTGAACCCTACACTGTCTACGGGTAAAAATCTCGGTAACCCTATTAGGAACCCTAGAACTCTACATCGGAAAAAGCACGCAGAAGCTACTTGAAGAACCTCGTCTCGCAGACAGGAAACCAAACCTCAAGTCAGGAGAGTCACATGTCGCATGACGGGAGAACCTACCCACTAGAAGCAAGGTCGGATGCGTCCACTAACAACTTAGTCCGCACCCCGGGTGTCTCCCTACTCACCCCAGGCAGAAACTAAGATACCGTACAAGTAACACAAAGACAAGGGTCTAGACGGGGTCGTGCTCATCAGCACACGTCCGTAGTCCCCGACCACATGTGCACACACTGACTAACTGCGCTACGTTAAGCCCTCTAGTTGATTTTCCTCCTGACCTGGACTCGAACCGCTACAGAGGGAGGCCCTACAGCAACTAGTCTAAAACCGTCTCTCCAGGGTCTAGCTCTCCACCTCTCCTAGGTGGGTCGACACCTACGTGCCCAGACAAGCTACGACTAGTGGGAAAGTCACTCAACGTGAGAACTCTCAAAAGGAAACTGCCGGAGTACTGACATGCTACATATAGGTCCGTCGCAAGTAACTCGGAACAAAGGGTGGCACGGTACCACTAGACTCAGGATGACTAGCTAGGCTCGCTAATCCAACGGCCATGGAGTCACGCGACTCATCCCAAGGCCATTGTACCATACGGTACCATGCCGTCAAATCATTCTAGTCCAAGAGTCAGAAACCACTATCAAAAGGACTCTTGAGGCGACTCACAACCGTCGGGTCCATTCCCTTTCTAAAGGAAACTAGAAAGCTCCCAACCCCTGGCTGGGTCATGGGACTTACAGTCATTGGCCATATCCATGGCCCACACAGAAAACCATTTTTCGAAGAAGCTAACGTCGTGGGGGGACAGCCCTCCTCACCTACACAGGTACACGGTGACTCGATCTAGCACAACGAAGAAGCCCAGAATCCACGGGGTCACCCGAACCCTTAAAACCAAATGGGCACATATTTCGAGGAATCATAACCTCCTCGAACACCTAAAAACACGAATTAGAGTCTGTAGACATGCCAAAATTGACATCATTCTGAGTACATCCCTTATTACTTTATAACATTCTAAATTGACCCTCAAATCGACTTATTCGAGTGGTTTTTCTCATTTTTATCGATTATTCAGCTTTCTCCTATTTTTTCCTATTTTTTAGATTTTTCTAGGGATTTTCTCTCATTTTTGGGGCCTTTTTTGAATTCGTGTCAGTCTCCTGGACGTCAATTCTTGAATTTACATCAGCCATCCAGACTCTAATTTCTTAAAAAAATTCCAAATTTTCTACCCGCCTGATCGCGGTCGCCTAGGCAACCACATTCATCAGGTCGCGGTCGCCTAGGCGACCGCATTCTTAGAAATTTGCGTCCATCTTTCAGACACTAATTCATTTATAAATCCGTGCCTCTTCATAAAGATGCCAATTTTTAAATATGCATCCACTACATGGACGTGAATTCCAATTTTCCACTTTTTTCATAAAATTTGTGCCAAATTCCTATAATTTTGAATCCTCGTCTCTCTACAAAGTCACAAATTCTTAAATTGGCGTCCGGGCAATGGACACGAATTTTCATTTCCATTTCCATATTTTTAGCTTTTAATTCCTACCAAAATTCATATTATTGTTAATTCGCGTCTGACCATGTGGACGTGAATTCTTTTCCAATGTTAATAATTTTTAAACTTTCCATAAATGGTTTCAAACTGGCATCTCTCTACGCGGACGCGTATTTAATTAGCGACCACTATGGTGGACGTGAATTCCTACAACATTCCGATTCGAAAAGTAGCCCTTCCCTTCCTCATTTTAACCTCCTTTTCCACTTGGGAAAGGGTTCCTATGATTTTCTAAGGCTGTGAGAACACTTGGAAGGTGGATTCATCTCTCCAAATCTTATTGGGACATTATTTTATATTTTTAAGAGAATTAAACTTGCGAATTTCACCTCTATAAATAGGACCCCCCTCTCCCATGTGTTGAAGGTTGAATTCTTTGGACTTTGGGGAATTTGCTGGAAGGAAGGCGCCCCTTGGAGGAGAAGGAGTCTCCCATGCACCTCAAGGCTAAATCCCTCGAAGCTTCTTCCCCTATTGAAGAATATTGAAGACCCTTTTGGAGAAAAATTAATAAGCCATATTTCCTCCTTTATCTCTTCCTTTATTTCATTAGAATTAACTCATGCATCATACTCTTTTTCTCTTATTTTCATTATTATCTCAATCACATTGGGATCCCCTTTGTGCAACAATTGCACCCTCTGTCATACTATCATTTTTATCCACCCTTTGCATAGGGGTTTTAAAGGCCAAGTACGAACAAGATGTGTTCATACTCATGCCTTATTGTTTATTTACATTAAGAATTTGATGCTACACACCTTCAATTTCTAATCTATATTTTCTTGTTGGTTGTTTATTTATTTTGCAAGGGTCATCAAAGAGAAGCTCTCTTCATCGGCTGGCCGATTGGAAGAGAAACTAGCACTCACATCTCCCCGCTCTTTTTAAAGGTATTTATCGCAATCACCTCTTTTTTTTATTTGTTATATTCCTTCAAGACCCGCATGTCACTAGCGATCACGTTCCTGTTAGCATCTACACGCTCCCTTTTCCCCTTTATTCCACCCCATAATTCATTATAATTTCTATTTTAAAATCTTTATGTATTTTTCCATAATCTACAAATTGGCAATCACGGTGGGACCCCTCTTGCTATTTCTTTGATTACCCTTTCCCTTTGGCACCCCCGTGTGCACCTCCTCTTTTGCACTCACGGTGCATCTCCCTTTGTGCTCCACGTAGCACTTCCTTTTTTCATTATTTTTATCTCTCATGCACCACGTGCACAACCCCCTCCCAAAGTGATTAATAATTTGTTAGATTTTAAAAAAGTCCTATCCTTTATTTTAAAAAAATTGGGGATACCATGCTATATTTTATATTCTGTTGATTGCCATAATTCTTGTTGTGATTTTGTGAGTGTTTTCCATTTACATTCCATCTGTTTTTTTTCATTTCCATACCTTTCTGGCCGTTGAACAGGGCTTGGATGTGGTGGGGTAGAGCACCGCGTTCTTTTGAACGCGGCGCTCTAGGAAACTGCGTTCAACTTTTGCAAATAAAAAATAAAAATTACGTCCAAACAGTGGACGCTAATTTTTGAAATTGGCGCCCATTATCCTAGACACGAATTTTATTTGTTTTTGCATAACCTGGTTCTGTTATCTGCTTTGTTTTTCTCTCTACATTCATTATTCAAATCTACATCATTTTGTGTGATTTTATGTTTCTTTTGCATTAATTCTGCACTTAGGGTATTTTGGTTTGGGAGACCTCCTCTCCCTACACTTTTAGGAGATATTTACCCCTCTCTTGGTGAAGGAAGGACCCTCCAATTGAGAACTACTCTCATTGGACCAGAATGTAACGACCCGAGAATCCGATTACCGGGAAGGCCCGATAACCCGAGACTCGAACCGCCGCCCACGAGCCGGGAGGGCTCGGAAGGGCTAAAAGGAGTGTGGAGGCACAAAGAAATAGGAAATAAAACAGGATAATTCAACAATTAACAGAAATAAATAAATAAACAACTACTACAACAGAGTCCTGTCCAACAGAAGGTACAGTCTAAAACAGTAAAACGTACCACATGCCGAGTGAACACTCAGCCCGCCGAGCTGGCAACTGAGAACCTCCGAACAGCACCCTCGAACCTCGAGGAAGAACCGCATCACCTGAAAAGCAGGGATGAGCCTCCGAAACAGAGACTCAGTAGGGGTCCCGCGGAACCCCTACCGGAAACAACGGCAGTAGTGGAAAGGAAAGCTACAACTACAGCAGGAACAGCGAACCGGTGGCCGGTCAAAAACTTGGCATTACAGCTACTCCTACTATACCAGAAACACACCCCGATCTCACGGTTGGGGGCTACCGAACCACACTAGTACCACTTATCGAAGTAAAACCTACGGCAACCACGCCGTAGAGGCATGTCTCCCAGACACGGCCAACCTGGGCACGCTGTCCAAGGTGCAACCCCGACCACCCGATCGCGGACACCGCGCCAACAAGACGCAACCTCGGTAAAGCTACTAGCACCAGTCGCATGGCACAAAAACTGACACACGCGCCACGGTGATACAACCTGGACTCAACGGTCAACACGACCAAAAATCCGAAGGTCGAAGTCACTGAAGCTGACGGTCTGTCACTCTCTGTCCAGAACAGGAGTACCTCTCACTAGAAGCACAGTCGGTAGCGTCCCCTGACGTCTTACACCGCACCACAGGTGACTTGCCTGACGTGGTAGCGCCTACCAGAGGCACGGACACCGTACAAGTAACCACAAAGCAAGTGACTAGCTGGGGTCACGCTCGTCAGCGTGGGTCCAACCACCCCCAAGCACGTGTGCACACACAGACCATGCGTCCCAGGTCTGGCCTCTAACTGGTTTTCCCCTCAGCCGGACTCTGACTGCAAGACGTGGGGCCCGACGGAAACCAGTCTAAAAACCGTCATCAGGGTAAGCCTCTCCACCTACTCCCAGGTGGGACCACTCGCGTGTAAGCAGGCTACGACTAGTGGAGGGTCACTGAAGGAGTAGACTCTCAAGTCAACAGAAAATAACGTCCGAACCCGACGAAGTATGGTGACCGTCCCACATACCAGCACCGTCGCACGGTGACCACGGTCGGAAAAGAAACGGGACTCACATTCCACGGGCCACACACCCGGCCACGCACAAAACGCGGAAGTATAGTTCCCAAGGCAGCTCACAGGACGCCAAACCGAATCCCACTCTCAGGGAAAAGTAGGAACCCTCCAGCCCCAGGCCGGGCAACTGGACTCGTAAACCAAGGCCTTACTCATAGTCCACGCAGAAAGCACAAAAGCACGATTCCCAAGGCAGCGCACAAGCCGCCACGCCGATAACTGGACTCGCAGTCTAAGGTCAAACACATGGCCCACTCGGGAATCACCTTCCAGGAAAACTCACGACATGTGGGAGAGACCCCACTGCACACACACCGATACACTGTGACTCGGTCAAGCGTAACACAAAGTCTAAAAAACGAGGAGTCACCCGGACTCTCAAACCCACTGGCACGCTAAACGAGGTTGTACGGTCCTCCTGACACCCTCAAAACACGGACACAAAACCCTCGGGGTGTCTGGGCCATTCACGAGACCGCAAGTCGACCATTGGGTCACAACCGGGTCGACTAGGGACCTACACAACGCGAAGCAATCGCGGCAAGCATGAAGAACTACTTTGGCATAACACAGTGCCTGGCGGTCTATCTTTGGACCGTCACAGACCGTAACAGTCCAAAGGTAGACCGTCATAGCATCCTAACGGTCCAACTCAGGAGCGTTAGACACTCGGTGTGAAACGAACTGTAACGCGCCCACGCTGGTGCGTCACAGCACCTGACGGACCTAAACATGTGCGTCAGGGCACGAGTGAAAACTGAACGTAACGCGCTCCTCTAGGGGCGTTACGGAACCTAACGGATCACGCTAGTGCGTTAGGCCACGGGACAACACAGGCCATGACGCATGCCGCTCGGTGCGTCACGCTCTCTAACGCACCTACCCAAGTGCGTTAGGGAGAGGGGTGGATGCGTTAACTCTAACGCTCCTACCCAGGGGCGTCACACTACCCTGACGCCCCACTTTGGGTGCGTCAGGCGTCTATGACCCCCAACGGTCATAAACCAACGGTCAGAATCACTGTAACGGTCTAACACCAGGGCGTCACAGCACTGTAGCGGTCTATCGTGGGACCGTCAGGCCCACGAATGCCACGCCCAAAAGCCAACGAAGTGTAACGCACCCCTAGGGCGCGTTACAACCTGTGGCGGTCACTAGAACGATCGCCACAGCGCTCTGGCGGTGAAAATGGCGAACAAGCACAAAAATGGCAACCACGCCCCCATACCTCCATGGGAGAGGGGGAAATCAAGGGGGAAGCCCTTGGGGACCCCTAACATGATTCTAAGTCATCAAAATGCCGAATCGCGGCTCAAATCCATAGATCGGGCGAACTCTCCCCAAAACATGATTTTATCTCAAAAATCCCAAATACGCCCGCTCGGCTCACCACGACCTACAAAACTTGCAGGAAAGGGAATGCATGAGCTGGGGTCCATCTCCCTACCTTCACCGAAGAAACGACGCACCGTGGACGCCGATCCACGAAGAAATGCCCCGAAACCCTCGCCGCTCCACGAACCCGCGGCCGAGCTTCCACACGCCACCGGCCCTCGATCCTTGACCTGTTCCTCGCCTCCCGCCATCGCAGCCTCGCCCTCCTCCGCCACCGTCGGCCGCCCGTGGAGAGGGGGAGAGAAAGAGATGAGAGAGAGTGAGAAAGAGAGAATGAGAGGGGGAGAGAGAAAATGGTTAATATATAGAAAAACCCAGAAATTCTAGAAATCCAAAAAATTACGAAAAATTACCTCCGCAATCCTCGGGAGAAACACAACGTGCGGGTACTATCCCGGAGTCGGAGAACGTCACGGTTTGTCCTGCACAGAGTTCCGAAGGCACATCAGGGAAAAACACGTGTAAGGCACAAAATACACTCCCAGACCCACTAAAATGATCCGAAAAAAATCCGGGGCATTACACAGAATCTCCTTAACCAAGGCCTCCATAAGTCCCCGACATCGAAGGACTCCCTCGTCAATCACTGGGCAGG
The DNA here is from genome assembly GCA_022559845.1 of Amorphophallus konjac. Classification (NCBI taxonomy): domain Eukaryota; kingdom Viridiplantae; phylum Streptophyta; class Magnoliopsida; order Alismatales; family Araceae; genus Amorphophallus; species Amorphophallus konjac. Next base: position 25,087,397 of record CM040124.1, read on the forward strand.
TTCTACCTTTGAAGTTCCCTGGGTTAGTTGGCCTAAACATGGTGAGAAAAATAACATAGTTGACATTGAAGAAAAACTATATTGAAACTAGGTTCCTACCTTGAGTGAATTACATAAATCTTGTTAAAATCATTTAATTCACATCAAGGGATAATTTAAAACCAAGCGTAAGCATCCACTTGTTTGATATCCTAGCAAATTGTCTTGATTGAATTATTGTTTAATTTGCATAATGTTACGCTTTGGTAACAAAGTTAACATGTCTAATTACATGTACAATCATGAGGATGACCAACCTAGCACATCATATAATCCTCAAACCTATGATTCTCACCATAACCATCATGGGGGATTCTATTCCAATTCTCATGGTTTTGTCCACCCCGTGGGCAATTCACGATTTCATGATCCCTCGCACCGATCGCGAGTCGCTACTCCCCCGGAACCATCTCCTCCACATAACGAGAGGGCCTCTCAAGTTTTGCATCTCACCCATCAGCAAATCTAAGCACTTAAGGCTATTGTTGAAGGTGCAGTTTCTTCTCCTCATCCTCCTTCCACTCCCTCTCGTGTGGTCCATCGCCCGCCTTCTTCCATTCATCCTCCCCCTCGGGTGGCCCATCACCCACCGTCTTCTATTCATCCTCCCTCTTAGGTGGCCCATCACCCGCTTCCTACCACTCATCCTCATCCACGGCCCCGAGGCCCATGCGCTCCTTGCACCCCGGTCCAACCGGGTCCTTTTGTGGGTCAACCCCTCCATGCTTCACATCAGGCCCCTCCAAGGTTTCAAGGTCAACCCTCCGTTTCACAAGTAACTCCCCTCCAACAAGTCCTCATTGATAAGATCACTAAGATGGAGGAACAATTAAAGAGGGTCTCAAGTCTGTGACCTCCTCCTCCTCCTCAAATCAATCCTCTCCACACTTTCATGAACGAAATAACTAAGATGGAGAACGATTGGAAGGAGAGAAGGACTGAAGATGGCAACACGAATATGAGTGAGCAAGATGAATTGACGAATTTCAATGATCAAATAGACGCCATCCGCCTACCACCCATACATCCTATTCACTCATATGGCCCACCGCCTCCACATCTATATCCGTAAAGTCCTTCATACCACCACACTCCACCACCCATTAATGCGCCTTCACCACGGCGTCCACTTGAACTTGATTATGAAGAATTAGAAACGACACATGATGAAGCCTTTGAAGATACACCTACTTCGAGTTTCCTTTGCTTTCCTCTTCCATCACTACCACAGGAACCCCCTGCTCAGGATGATGCCACCGTCCTTACCTCGGTTTATGAACCACGTGGTGCTTTGATGATGGGTCTATACTTCAACAACCCACATCGATGCATCATGAACCTTTCACACAATCACCTACCCTTAAAATCTCACGACCCACCAAAATTAGACATTTTATCTGTACTAAACCTATCATCATTAACCCTCCAATCGCCACACCTCCAACTACCATACCGTCAACCACCACCAAGCCTTCCGAGCCTCCCACCACTTCTCCTCTTCCCCCACCAATTAACTCTCCATTATCCCTACTCAAACCTTCCACTATCCCTGTTATAATGTGTAGTGCCCTAGAAATTTTAAATAATTTTCAAGAATTTTTAAAGGCCTAAATAAATTTATAAATGGTTTATTTAAAATTAATAAGTCATTATGAGGCCAAGTGGTGTTATCAATTAACCCAACCCACTTAATTAAAGTCCAAAAGGTTTTAACTCTGGCCCAATAAGTTTGGCCCACATTCTAGAAGGTAATTAAGTCTATCCACGGATATTAAGGATAAATACTAGAATATATAAGATAAGTTAATGGATAATTATCAAAAGAGTTTTAAATTGTTTGAACTCTATCCACGACACATATAACGGTCTATAGCCTAACCGTTACAGACATGTAATGCACGGTGTCTCGACCGTTACACTATGAACCAGAAAACTAAAAGAGTTTGATTTCCTTTGAACTCTAGGAACGAGTAATGTAACGGTCTATCGCGAGACCGCCACATAACCCTAACGCGTAGGTCCTAGTCCGTTACAAACCTGTTAGTTCCGTAAGCAAAGGAACTCATGAAAAGATTGAAACTTGATGTTCCTATCCACTAGGGATCGACTTGGGAAGGATTGTAAAGACTCTAAGGACTCTTAGGGATTAGGATTTGATGAAACAAGGACTCTAAACTCGATATAATCCTCAAACCCTAGTCTAAACTCTATAAATAGGGTATAGCTCTGAACTGTGCGACCCTTACTTTTTGGACGTAAAGAAACAAGGTAAGGAGTCATTATCTCAGGTAAGTTCTTTAGACGTAGTTGTTTACAATACTTTAGACTAACTCCCCTCCGAATTTCACATCTTTAGGTCAAGAGGTCGTGGAGTTAGAACCCAAGGAAGTTGCTGAAAAAGTCACAAGAGAAGGAAGGGATCTAGGGCAAGGTTCTCAACCAAATTCAGAAACTACAGTCTAAGTTAAGAGGTAGGTTATCTCATGAATGGCAAAAACATCTTGATAGGACTAAGAGCCTCTGGTTTAATTGATTTTCATGCATGGTAGATCATTGATTGCACGTTTTGATAGCTCAATGCATATCATGCACCTCTTAGCCAAATTGAGAAATTAAAACATGACTATTCATCTATTCATGATTACCTATGCATATAGATGGCCTTTACTTCGTTAACATGTCTGGAAACTCATGATGTTTTGATAAAAGACATGATGTGAGTTGATCTCTTAGTTTCTATAGTTGTTTTCTGTTAGCAAATACTGTAACGCATTAGCATAGGACCGTCGCATTCAAGTAACGGCCCTACGGCAGACCGTTACACACTCTGTGATATTTGAATTACACTGTTGTTTCTAACGCGCTTGGACAGACGTGTTACATTCATGTAACGGCTGGATCCTGACCGTCACGTTCAATGTGACGCCCCCTCTCCAGACCGTTATAATCTGTGTTCTGTCAAACCTAAGATAGAATATAACCCGCCAATCTTATTATAGTTAAAGCCTAGTTACCTAAGTTTTAAACCTAATCATGTGCTTTTAAGGATATTTGATTATTCATTATAGGTATTGCATGTTTTGTCATCACTTCTACTTAAGTTATGTTAAACCAAATTCTATAGTTTTATACTATAAAGCATGACTTTTTAACATTGTATTGACGGAGTTTTTATCATGATTTTCACATTGATTATACATATCTCTCTCTGTCAATAGAGTCAATTCTATACGTACATGGCACATATTCCGGTATGTTGTCATTAGTTCACACCTTGCACTATAGGAACACAATCTTGGACATGAGGACCTCTCTATTGGATATTCCTTCCAATGGACTAGGAAATCATTGTTTCAAGGCCTCCGTAATTCTCCGTGAGCCTGGGATTCCCACTAGGACGTCAAGTTGGTTGTACCAATGAAAGCCCATTAATTAGAACACTATATCGTGGTTCTGATTCTTGAAATGTAACGGTCTTGAACTGGACCGTCAGGCTTACGTAACGGCCCAGTGCCAGACCGTCACATTCCTCTGAGTCTATTTTTATCCTACTGGACTCGGATCACTGTAACGGACCATTACTGGCGCGTTACATAATGTAACGGCCCAGCAAATGACCGTTACATAGCTTGCATTTGTTAACCTAAGGTTTGACCAAGGGTTGATATTCCAATGATTCTAGACAAACCTTGATGATCTAGAACTTGTCATATTGCTTAAATTGATCTAAATGAAATGGAAGTTAAGGAAAATACCGTTATGCTGTCGATTTATTTCTATGAGCATGACATTGTTTAAAGTCTATTTCTTGACTCCTACATTCTTATGTTGAAGCATTCATTCATTGATTTTAATTATCATGGAATTATTGGAAGTGCTATATTCTTGGTCATACATTACTGTTATACTGCGTGGAAGTAGCTTAATTTATAACTGAAGATGCGATCGAGCACTGATTGTGTTCAAGAGCTCTATGCTAGTCCCCTAGGCTGATTGTCGGAAACATACTATTTTATAAACCATGGGGTATGATGCTACTGGCGTCGCATTACGCTGGGAGTACTATTTCTATAAATAAGTGAAGATCCACGGCACGACATGACATTCTTGCTTGATATTCCACAGAAATTCACGAAGCACTTGCTCATAAGCATAAGATGCTAAAGTGAGGAATATGTGGCTTGCTAGTACAATCTCGTTACATTCTTGTTCATGGAAGGTCAATATCATGTTCTTGTTATATTCTTGCTAGTTCATTCTTGATCATTCTATCTTACATGATTATCTTGTTACTTTGGTTCAAACGCGTGATCGATTCGCATTCGCATGATTTTACCTTATTCTTTAGAGCTAAATTGTTAATTACTTTAATAGTGCCTTCATGTTGATGCGAAGATACCTACTGGGCAAGTGTGCTCAATACCTATTTCCAATGTTTTTTAGGAGATGGAAATAGTTCGAATTCGGATTCGGGTGATTCAAGTAGCGGGTCCGAGAGCGATTGAATGTTATTATGACAAGAGTGAAGACATAGGAAGTCTAAATTGTCTAGATTGAGTCAATGTAATTTTCCTATTTCTTGAGTCTAGAAGAATGAAAATCAAGTTAGTGATTGTATCTTGAATATTGAGCATTATGAAATAAAGTTGAAGTTTGATTAAATCTTGTGCAATTGCATCTAATAGTGTGATTGTCTTGCGCTCTGATTGATTCTTGCTTGCAAGAGGCTTACCATGCCGGAGTTCGCGCTCCCCGAGCGAGTCTTCCGCTGTAATTAAAGGCTCGGGACGTGACATAATGTGTAATGTCCCGGATTTTTCGGATCTGGATCCGTGGGTTTCGGATCACTTTTCACAGGTTGCGGACTGTGTCTGAGTGAGTTTTGGATTTTTATATCGGTTGTCGGACCCATTGGTGGTGTGCCCGCGAAGTTTCCTTGGGTCTGTGGCGTTGTGAGGAGCACGCCGGTATTTTTTTGGAATTTTCGGAGCGCCTTTGTGGGTCCCGGGTTGAGTTGTGGGTTTTACGCGTGTTTTCGTCTGCCAGACCTTCGGAACCCCGTGTAGGGCGAACTGTTGCGTTCTCCGACTCTGGGACGTTACCATTGCATTGTGCATCTTCCGAGGATCAGGGAGGTGATTTTTCCCTATTTTTCATATTTTTGATAATTTCCGGATTTTCCTATATGTATATAACCCCCTTTTCTCTCTCTCCCCATCTCTCATTTCTCACTCCCTCCCTCTCTCCTCTCTCCCTCTCTCTCTCTGGCGGCCGACGGAGTGGAGCGTGGGCGAGGCGAGGATGGCGCGGGTGAGGCACGGGCAAGGATGGGTGAGGATCAAGGCGGTGGAAGCACGGTGAAGCTCGGCCGTTGGTTCATGGAACGGCGAGGGTTTCGTGGCGATTTCTTCGTGGATCGGCGAGCTCGGGGCGTGAAATCTTCGGTGGAGGTAGGGAGATGGACCCCCAGCTCGTGCTCTTCCTTTCTTGCGAGTTTTGTAGCCCGTGGCGAGCCGAGCGTGGTTTATTGCCATTTTGGGGAAATTCCATATTTTTGGGGTGTGAGCCGGATCTACCGTTTCACGAGGTTTCGGACCGATTCGGGGCTTTGGATGCATGCTAGGGGTGTCGGGGGAGCTTCCCCCTTGTTTTCCCCATCATCCGTGGATGATCAGGGGGTGGAACGGGTTTTTGGGAATGTTCCCGCTGTCCCGTTCTCAGATTGGTGTGGCGGTCCTTCCAGTGACCGCCAGAGCCTTTGGCGGCCCAGGGTAGGTGCGCCAGAGCCTGTGGCAACCCAAGGTGGGTGCGCCACAAGGCACTATTTTTTCGGCAGGGGTTTCTATCATTTGGCGGTCGCACGATAAACCGCCAGACTTGGTGGCGGCCGAGACTTTGACCGCTACTCCGTTTTGATCGCGCCCCTGGTGGCCGTGGATTCGACCGCCAGAGGGATTGTGGCGGACCAAGATTGGAATGCTATGGTTCAGGGTTTTCAGCGTGTGGCGGTCCAAGGTTAGACCGCCATACCCTGTGGCGGTTTAAGGCTAGACCGCTATGAGTTTTCCATGCTCGCGATGTCGGGTTCGCGTTGTGTTGGTCTCTGGTCGACCCAGTGGTTGACCTTCGGCCTTGTGAGTGTCCCGGACACCCCGTGGGTTCCGTGTCCTTATTTCTGGGGTGTCGGGAGGTGCCGTGTTACCTCGATTAGTGTGCCCGTAGGTGTGTGTTCCGGGATTTGTGTTACGCTGGATCGAGTCACAGTGTATCGGTGTGTGTACGGTGGGGTTTCCCCCACATGTCGTGAGTTTTCCCTAGAAGATGATTCCCGAGTGAGCCATGTGTTTGGCCTTGGACTGCAGGTCCAGTTATTCAACCTGGGGCTGGAGGTTTTTCATATTTTCTTGGGATGGGGAATCGGCGTGGCGGCTTGTGAGCTACCTCGGGAATCGTGCTTCTGTGCTTTCCGCGTGGGCCATGTGTGTGGCCTTAGTCCCTTGAGTTCCCTTTTGAGGGGATGGTCTCGGCGGCTCGTGTGCTGTCTCGATATTCGTGCTATCATGGTTTTAGACCTAGGGATTAGGCTAGATTAACGGTATTGTGCCGTTGCTTACAACGGTCTTGACCCCGAGTCTTGTGACTCAAGGACCGTTGGGTTTAGTGAGTCTAGAGGACTGTCTAGAGTCCAGTGGCTCAGTGCCACTTGGTTCTTCTCGACTTTCGCACAGGGTGCGTGCGTGTTTCACAGAGTTTCTCCTTGGAGAGTCGTCACACCAGTGACTCCCCACTAGTCGTAGCCTTCTGACACGCGAGTGGTCCCACCAGGGAGTGGTGGCGAGGCTACCCTGAGAGACGATTTTAGACTGGTTTCCGTCGGGCCCCACGTCTACCAGCCAGAGTCCGGCTGAGGGGAAAACCAGTCAGAGGGCCAGACCAGTGACGCACTGTCTGTGTGTGCACACGTGGTTGGGGGCGGTAGGACCCGCACTGACTAGCGCGACCCCAGCTAGTCACTTGTTTTGTGGTTACTAGTACGGTGTCCCCGTTCTACCAGTGGTCGAGGGGGACACCTGAGGCGCGGTCTAAGTTATTAGTGGACGCATCCGACCTTGCTTATGGTGGGCAGGTACTCCTGTCACGTGAGATGTGACTCTCCTGTTTCTGGGTTCGGTTTCCCGTCTGCGAGACGTGATTTTCTGGACCGGATGGTGTTTCCGAGTTAGTGCCCAGGGTACTAGTAACTTTATCGAGGTTGCGTCTTGTTGGTGCAGTGTCCGCGACCGGGTGGTCGGGGTTGCACCTTGGACAGTGTGTCCAGGTTTTCCGTGTCCTGGGAGACAGGCCTCTACGGCGGGGTTCCCGTGGGTTTTACTTCGCTAAGTGGTGTTAGGGTGGTCCGGTTCCCGACTGTGGGATCAGGATTTCTCTTTCTGCTTGACCAGTACAGTAGCAATAGTTGTGGTGTCGAGTTTTGACCGGCCACCGAGTTACTGTTCCTGCTGCTACTGTTGTTCTTGTAGTTACTACTTTCCGTGCCGCCGTTGTTCTCAGTTGGGGTTCCGCGGGATCCCTACAGAGCTAGTGACAGGAGGCTCACCCCTGCGTTTCAGGTGCGGCGGTTCTTCCTCGAGGTTCGAGGGTGCTGTTCGGAGGTTTTTAGTTGCCAGCTCGCTGGGCCGAGTGTTCACTTGGCATGTTATACGATTTACTGCTTTAGACTATACTTTCTATTGGACTAGACTCTGTTGTTGTAGTATTTCTTTATTTCTATTTATTATTGAATTGTCCTACCTTATTTCCTATTTCTTTGTGCCTCCACACTCCTTTTAGCCCTTCCGGGCCCTCCAGGTTCGTGGGCGGCGGGTCAAGATTCAAATGGTATCGTGTTCTTCCCAGTATCCGGATCTTGGGTCGTCACATAATGACCCGAATTTTTTGAATATTTTTTAGATCAGGATCCGTGGGTTTTGGATCACTTTCGTGGGTCCCGGAGACCGTTTTACGGTTTACGCGTGTTTTTGCCTATCGGACCTTCGGAACCCCGTGTACGGCGAACCGTTGCGTTCTCCAACTTAGGGATGTTACCAGCGCATTTTGTGTTTTCCGAGGATCAGGGAGAGGATTTTTCCCCTATTTTTCATATTTTTTGGAGTTTTTGGATTTTCTATATATATAACCTCTTTTTTCTCTCTCCCCATCTCTCATTTCTCTCCCTCTCCCTCTCTCTTCTCTCACGCTCTCTCCTCTCCCCCTCTCTTCTCTGGGCGGGCGATGGAAGCAGACGAGGACGGGGCGACGATGCTCGTGGGGCGTGGAGCGGCGGGTACGGGACGAGGATCACGATGGTGGAGGCAATTTGTGGGATCGCAAGCCGACGAGGGTTTAAACAGCGTTTTCTTGGCAGATCGGCATCCTCGGTGCGTGAAATTTTCGGTGGAGGTAGGGGGATGGTTCCCTAGCCTGAGTACTTCATTTTTCGCGACTTTGGCAGTCCGAGGTGAGCCGAGTGGGTTTATTTCTCCGCCGAGGTATAAATGCATGACTTTGGGGTGTGAGCCGGATATCTCATTTTGATCGCATTTTTGGGGCTTAAATGGGCCCTCTCGGTGCTAGAGAGGTTGGGGACTAGTTTTCCCTTATTTTCCCCTTCACATGGGTGTGAACGGGGTGTGGAATAGAGTTTTCCACCGTTTCCGTGCTAGGGAAGGCCTAGCGGTCCTTCCAGGGACCGCTAAGCAACCTGGCGGCCATGTGGAGACCACCAAGGGTCCTTATGTCGGTTCGAGCCTTACCGCCTCACGATAGACTGCCAGGCAGTGGCTTGCGCCCAGAGTGGACCGCCAAGCAGGGGGTTGCGATCAGGGGTATGACCGTTTACTGCCAGTTGTTCTTGGTCAGTAGCGGTCCTGGCGTGACCGCTACGTGTCTCTAGCGGCCCAGAGTGGACCGCCAGGCTATGGCTTGCGGTCCAGGGGTAGACCGCTAGGCGTGGGTTACGACCCTGAGAGGGCTGCCAGATGATTTGACGGTCCAGGGAGGACCGCCACCTTGTTTTCCATGCTAATTGTGTTCCGTTTACGTCGTGTTGGCCCCCGGTCGACCCGGTTGTGACCCAATGGTCGACCTTCAGTCTCGTGGATGTCCCAGACACCCCGTGGGTTCTGTGTCCGTGTTTCTGGGGTGTCTGGAGGGACGTGTTACCTCGATTAGTGTGCCCATCAGTTTGGAGGGTCCGGGTGACCCTTTGTGTTCCGGGCGTCGTGCCTTCGCTAGATCAAGTCACCGTGTATTGTGACTCAAGGACCGTTGGTTTTAGTAGGTCTAGTGGAGCATCCTGAGTCGGTGGCCCCGAGCCACCAGGTACTCCGGGTTACTCACGATGGGTGCGTGTGTGGCTTTCCGTGTTCACGTTTAGTGACCTGCCACTAGTCGTACCTTTCCTACGCACACGTGTGCGAACCCACTTGGGAGTGGGAGAGAGCCTTACCCGAGAGAGACGATTTTTAGGCTGGTTATCGTAGGGCCCACACGCGCAGCCTAAGTCCGGGCTTCGGAGGAAGAACCAGTTAGAGGATCTGACCTAGGGTGCATGGTCTGTGTGTAATGTCCCAGGTTTTTCGGACATTTTTCGATCTAGATCCGTGGGTTTCGGATCACTTTCGGGGATCCCGGAGCGTGTTTTGCAGTTTACGCGTGTTTTTCCCTGGTGGACCTACGGAACCCCGTATCGGGTGAACCGTTGCGTTCTCCTACTCCGGGACGGCACCAGCGCATCGAGCGTGTTTCGAGGATCGAGGAAATGATTTTTCCTAATTTTTTGCATTTTTGACATTTTTAGATTTTTTATAAATAACCCATTTTCTTTTCTTTTACTTTCTTCTTTCTTCTTCTTTCTTCCTCCCCCGTGAGCGCCGACCGTTGCGACCCCTCTCTTCCCCGTGCAAGAGCTCGCGGCCCCTTCCTCCTCCGGCGATGGGCGGTGGACGACGGCTGCGGCGCAGGTAACGACGGCGGCGGCGAGAGGAACGCGGCGGTGCCTTCTTTGAGGCGTGGGAGAGGAGATCGTGTTCGGCCAAGATTTGAAGATCGGTGGCGATCCGGCGGATTTCGGCCTTCCTTGAGGTAGGGGGACGGATCCTTACCCTCTTTACAGCATTCCCTGTGATTTGTAGGCCGAGGAGAGGCCGAGAGGGGGTGTTTTGAGCCGGGAGGGTAAAATTCCTTGCCTTGGGGTTGAGCGTTGGATCTCCCGTTTTACGGAGTTTTTGACCGATCTATGGGCGTAGGTGCATGCTAGGGTGCTTGGGGATGGATTCCCCATCGTTTCCCCCTCATCGGGCGATGATCGGGGCACAGATTGGGCTTTTTGGGGCTTTCCCGCCATTTCATGCTCAAGTGAGAGTAGCGGTCCTAACAGGAACCGCTACTGTCCTTCGAGGCCCTCAGGGGATCGCCTGATGCCTTGCTATGTCAGTTGATTTAGCGGTCCCCAGGAGACCGCTAGGTTCAAGGGTGGTCCAGTGGCCGACCGCTACCCATTGAGTAGCGGCCTGCCCTTGATCATTTTTCCCCATCAAATGCGATTTTGGCCGTTGGAGTGTTGGTTGGGCTGGGCGGTCCCCAGGGGACCGCTAAGCCAATGAAGCGGTCTCGCGACTGACTGCTACCCCTAGGGTAGCGGCTAGTGTGTGACCATTTTTCTTGTCGGGTCTAGGCACCCTTGGGGTACGTGTTTTTGACTGTTGGGAGTCACATTGAGTTGAGGTCATGGCGTGACCATTTCTTGGTCCTTGCGGTCCAGGGAAGACCATTTTGGCTGGGCTAGCGGCTTGGCGATAGATGGCTAGGCCCTTCGTGGCTTTCCCCCCTCTAAGCAGTCATGGTGTGACTGTTTGGTCCTACTTGGCGGTCTCATGGGGACCGCCAGGTTTGCCATGCGGTCTAGGGAGGACCGCTAGGCTTATTTTGCGGTCCGAGGAGGACCGCCAGGTTCAGGGCAGTCTCAGGAGGACCGCCACTCGGTTTCCTTTCGATCGATGGTTTCCGTGAGTTGAGTCTTACCTCCGGTGACACGTCCACTAGTCGTAGCCTTCTTAAGGCACGCGTGTGCTGACCCACCCGGGAGTGGTGGAGCAGCTTATCCGAGAGAGATGATTTTTAGGCTGGTTACCGTAGGGCCCCCATGCGCAACCGAGTCCGGGCTTCGGGGGAAGAACCAGCTAGAGGATCTGACCTAGGGCACATGTTCTGTGTGTGCACACTTGGTTGGGGGCGTCAGACCCGCACTGACAAGCGTGACCCCAGCTAGTCCTTGTTTGTGGTACTGGTTACTGTTGTGTCTTTATCTCCGCCTGGGACGTCGCAGCGAGACACCTGAGGTGCGGTGTAAGACGTCACAGGACGCTTCTGACTTTGCTTCTAGTGGGTGGTGCTCCTATTTCCTGGCAGGTACAGACCTATTTTCCCGCCATTTTGAGGTCAGTTCATTAGGTACAGTCAGTCGTAGAGAGCCTTTCCGTTTATTTATTCTTGCTGCTACTACCGTACTCTCGTTAGGAGGTGTTACCTTTCGTGTTTATTCGCGTCTTGTTGTCTCATTTTCCTCGTTGCGAGGTAGGGGTCCACGGGATCCCTACTGAGCCAATGAAATGAGGCTCACCCCTATGTTTCAGGTGAGACGGGATCGTCGAGAGGCGCGGCAGAGTTTCAACGTGGTTCTAGTAGCCAGGGTTAGTCGCCAATTGCCAGAGCTGGGGTATGTCACGTGTACTTGTACTTTTCTTTCTGTTGACTATACTCAATTTGGACATGAGATACACTAGACCTTGTAACTGCTTAGTGATTATTTATTTAATTTCCTACATTTTTAGTTAGTTGTTGTGCTATCTCTGCAGTTATTTCAACTTCTCTTACGCCCTCACACCATCCTTTAACCCTTCCGAGTCTTCGAGCTCGTGGGTGGCGGGCCGAGGTTCGAGTCACGCCGGTTCCTTTCCGGTATTCGGATCTCGGGCTGTTACAGTTGGTGTCAGAGCGGGGTTGTGGAGGTACATAAGAACCTGAAATGCTTACAGTGGTCAAGAAGGTCGATTAATATCCTGTACAGTTGGCGACTGGCGTAGGGCTCAGTGTGTTTTATTAATTCTGCTGGTTGTTTTGTTAACAAAAGGTTAACGGCACCCAGAAGAGTGACTTGTTCCCAGCAGGGAGAGTCAGGTGCTGGGGGCCAGGAGGGGTAGTGTAACGACCCGAGAATTCGATTACCGAGAAGAAACGATAACCCGAGACTCGCACCGCCACCCACAAGTCCGAGGACTCGGAAGGGCTAAAAGGATGGTGTGGAGACTACACAAGTATCACAAATAATTATAGAAATTAAACAGTTATATAATTAAGTAGGAAATAAATTAACATTTTACATGATACATGATCCACAAGATAGCAATGAAATAACAACAGTAGTAGTCCACAACAAGTACAGAGACAAAAAAGAAAAGTACAGCTACACGGGGCATATCCCGGCTCTGACCTCTGACACTAACGCTGGACACCTGAACCGCGCTGAGCCTCAGACGCGCTCCCCTGAAACTGCACCTCACCTGAAACACGGTGAAAACACGCAGTGAATGAGTCTCAAACAATACTCAGTAGGGATCACTCGAACCCTACCTCATAAACGGAGAAACCGTTACGCTAGCAGTAAGCGAGTTCCTCGGAAAGAGAAGCCCTGCCATCTACAAAACACCGGTCTCACGGCACGAAGACCGACACACGTGCCACGGTGAAACGACCGGAACACCACGGCCAATACGACAAAACCCAGAAGGTCGAAGTCGCAACGACTGACAAGCTATCACTCCCGACTCGACAGGAGTACCTCCCACTAGAAGCAAGGCCGAATGCGTCTACTGACCTCTTAGTCCGAGCCTCGGGTGTCTCCCTCCGGCCTAGTGGGAACTGAGACACCGTACAAGTAACCACAAAGAAGTGAGTAGTTGGGGTCACGCCCGTCAGCGTGGGTCCAACCGCCCCCAACCACGTGTGCACAAATAGACTGCGCATCCCTGGTCTGGCCCTCTGACCGGTTTTCCCCTCAGTCGGACTCTGGCTGCAAGACGTGGGGCCCGACAGAAACCAGTCTAAAACCGTCCTCAGGGTAAGCCCGTACACCTACTCCTAGGTGAGACCAGCACACGCGTACGGGTGGGCTACGACTAGTGGAGGGTCACTAAAGGAGTAGACTCTCAAGTCAACGGAAAACCACGTCCGCGTCCGAAGACGTACGGGGACCGTCCCACGTACCAGCACCGTCGCACGGTGACCACAGTCGGAGAAGAAACGGGACTACGAACCACCCGGTATAGTCCTAAGTCTGGCGGTCTACTCTAGACGCGCCACAGGCTCTGACGGTCTAAGGCTGGACCGTCACAGCAACCTGACGACCCAACACAGGGGCGTCAGGCCCTCGGTGCAAAAATGACTGTGACGCACCTACCCTGGCGCATCACAGGCCCTGACGCACCCAGCCTGGTGCGTCACAAGGCGAGCAAAAAACAACTGTGACGCACACCTCACGGGGTGTCAAAGGCTGTAACGGACCACCCTTGGTGCGTCACAGGTTGAGGACGCGTCAGCTCTGACGCTCCAACGCAAGGGCGTTACAAGGCTGTGATGCGCCAGTCCTGGTGCGTCACAATCCTTGACCCCCCTCCCAACGGTCAAAACCCAACGGTCGGGTGCCAATGGTCATATCGTCAGGTGACGGTCCAACCTAGGCGCGTCACAACGCCCTGGCGATCTACTGTGGGACCGTTACACCCACGGACCGCCCAGTTGGCTAAAACAAGCATGTGACGCGCCTACCTTGGTGCGTCACAGACTGTGACGGTCTCTGGAAAGACCGTCACACCGGTCCGACGGTGAACCAACCGGAAACACCCTAAAAACACAACCACGCCCCCATGCCTCTATAGGAGAGGGGGAAAACAAGGGGGAAGCCCCCTGGGGACCCTTAGCATGCTTCTAAGCCATTAAAATATCGAATCGCGGCCTAAAAGCATAGATAAGGCAAACTCTCCCAAAATCATGGTTTTGCCCTAACCCACTCAAAAACACCCCTCTCGGCTCCCATTCGGCCTACAAATCGCGGGGGATGACGGGATGAGCTTAGGGATTCGTCCCCCTACCTCAATGGAGCGAAAGCTCCGCCGAATCGAGCTCAAACCATGAAGAATGCTTTTAGAAACCCCGCTCCTTCACGCTTCCCACGAGCACCGCACGGCCACGAGATTGCCTCGCCGCGGCCCACGTCGCCCCGCCGTCGCCGCGCCGCCGTCTGCAGCCGGAGAGAGGCCCGCCGCGTCGAAATGGGAGAGAGAGAGGAAGAGGGGGCGGTCACGGTGGGAGGAAGAAGGAGAGGAAGAAGAAGAAGAAGGGTGGGGGAGAGAGAGAAAAGAGTGATATTTATAGAAAATCTAGAAATTCTAGAAAATACCAAAAAATTAAAAATTACATTTCCGTGATCCTCGGAACGCATCGATCGCAACGGTACCACTCTCGCCTAGGTGAACGACCCGGTTCACCTGCAACGAGATTCCGAAGGAATTACCAAAACACACGCCGAGAATCGGAAAACACACGTGGAAAAGTCGCGGACGCACTCCGGGCCTCCGAAACAACTCCGGATCGTGTCGACCCGAACACAAAAGATGTCCGAAATGAAATTTCAGATATAACAGAGCTGGACACTCCGAGAAACCAGATCCGAGACCCATGAAGAAGGATTCGAAAGGTCCGGGATATTACAGCCCTCCCCCCTTAAAGGGATTTCATCCCCGAAATTGAGAACAACTCAAGGGGAAAGAAGAGGAAGACTCACTCAAACAGGTAAGGGAACTGCTGAAGCATCTCATCCTCACGTTCCCAAGAAGTCGCACCACCAGAGTGCCGCTGCCACACCACCTTAACCAAGGGGATGACCTTATTCCGCAGGCGCTGCTCTCGCCTGTCCTCAACGCGGACGGGAAACTCTGGCAGAGAAAGATCTGGAGTCACCTCGGGCCAAACAGAATCCTCAAACACATGAGAGTCATCGGGCATATATTTTCGCAACATCGAGACGTGAAACACGTCATGCACCGACTCCAACTCAGGGGGCAACTGCAACTGATAAGCTACCTCACCGATGCGCTCTACAATGGAAAACGGACCAACATAGCGGAGACTCAGCTTCCCACGCCATCCAAAGCGCATCACCCCCTTCATCGGAGAAACTCTCAAAAACACACGATCGCCAACGGCGAAAGCGAGAGGCTGCCGCCTACGGTCAGCATAGCTCTTCTGCCGACTCTGGGCCGCCAACATGTTCTGACGAACCAGGTGCACAACATCCACACACTGCTGCACCAACTCCGGTCCCGTCAAAACACGCTCACCAACCTCGAACCAACCCAGTGGAGTCTGACACGGACGCCCATACAATGCCTCATAAGGAGCCATACCGATGCTCGAATGATAGCTGTTGTTGTAGGCAAACTCCACCAACGGCAGGTGGTGAATCCAACTCCCCTGCCACTCCAGGCAGCGGATCTCAACATATCCTCCAAAGTCTCGATGGTCCTCTCTGACTGACCATCTGACTGAGGATGGTACGCTGAGCTAAAAGATAAATCCGTGCCAAGAGCTCGCTGAAAACTCCTCCAGAATCCAGACGTGAAGTGCGGATCCCGATCCGACACAATGGAGATGGGAATCTCATTGAACGGAACGATCTGCTCCACATAGAGACGAGCCAACTTGGGCACACTCCAGCTGACTTTGACCGGTAACAACCAAGTCACCTTCGTCAGCCTATCCACCAGCAACCAAATACTGTCTTGCCCACTTAGAGTCCTCGGTAATCCCACCACGAAATCCGTGGTCACGTGGTCCCATTTTCACGCAGGAACATCCAAGGGCTGAAGAGTACCTCCTGGTCGCTGATGCTCCGCCTTCACCTGCTGACAGGTTAGGCACCTGGCCACAAATTCGGCAACATCTCTCTTCATGCCAGGCCACCAGAACTACCTCCGCAAGTTCTGATACATCTTCGTCGCACCCGGGTGTACGGTGTACCTGCTCCCATGAGCCTCGCATAACACCGCACGATGAACCTGCACCTTAGTTGGGACGTACAGCCTACCACGGAACCTCACAGCACCGTCCTCACCGAGCTCCACATCAACCATAGCCAAAATTTGGGACAACTCAGAGTCTGCATGCTGAGCCTCTGTCACCTGCCGACGGATATCAGGCGTGACAGTCAGACTCGCAAGCACAACTAACCCTGGCTCCTGAGGAATCTTGAGCCTGAAAGACACTTCGGGCACTTGTTCCCAGAGCCTCCACTTCCTCAACATCAAGGCACTGACCGCGACCTTCCGACTCAAAGCATCGACGACGACATTCATCCTGCCCGGCTGATAAGACAGGGTGAAGTCATAATCTTTCATATACTCCATCCAACGCCTCTGCCTGAGGTTAAGGTCCCTCTGCGTGAACACATACCTCAAACTCTGATGGTCAGTGAACACCTCGAACTTCTCACCATACAGATAATGCCTCCAGATCTTCAGCGCGAAGATCACAGCCGTTAACTCCAGGTCATGGATAAGGTAGTTCTCCTCGTGGGGCTTCAGCTGCCGAGATGCATACGCCACCACTCTACCATCCTGCATCAACACAGCACCCAATCTGACTCTGGAAGCATCTATACACACCACAAAACCTCCCGATCCAGAAGGTAAAACTAACACCGGAGCCTAGGTGAGCAATCTCTTCAGTTCCCTGAAACTCTGCTCACACTCATCAGACCAGACGAAAGGCACATCCTTCCGCGTGAGCCTGGTCATCGGGGCCGCAACGCGAGAAAAATCCTGGATAAACCAATGATAATAGCCCGCAAGTCCCAAGAAACTCCGGATCTCCGTCATAGACCTCAGCATCGGCCACTGCATTACTGCCTCGACCTTGGCAAGGTCCACGGAAATACCATCACCAGAAATCACGTGCCCCAAAAAGTGCACCTCACGAAGCCAGAACTCGCACTTACTGAGCTTCGCATACAACTGGTGATCTCGCAACGTCTGCTGCACCACACCCAAATGGTATGCGTGCTTCTCAGCAGACCGCGAATACACAAGGATGTCGTCCACAAACACGACCATGAACTGATCCAGGTAAGGACGAAACACCCTCTGCATTAAGTTCATGAAGGCTGTTGGGGCATTGGTGAGCCCGAACGGCATCACCAAGAACTCATAATGCCTGTATCTCGAGCTGAACGCAGTCTTCTCCACGTCAGACTCTCGAATCCGTAACTGATAATAACCGGACCGCAAATCAATCCACGAGAACACTCGAGCAGACTGAAGCTGGTCGAACAAGTCATCAATCCGCGGCAACGGATACTTGTTCTTAAAGGTTACCTCGTTCAACTGACGGTAGTCAATGCACAGCCTCATACTACCATCCTTCATCTTCATGAACAACACGGGCGCACCCCAAGGGGAAAAGTTAGGACGAATGTACCCCTTGGCTAACAACTCCTGCAACTGCGCCCTCAGCTCCCTCAACTCAGCGGGTGCCATACGGTAGGGAGCCTTCGCCAAAGGTCCCGTACCAGGCACAATCTCGTTCACGAAATCAATCTCCCGCTGGAGAGGCAATCCAGGTAAGTCCTCCGAAAAAACATCAAGAAACTTGCACATTATCGGAATGTCCTCGACATCTGGCTCCATTCGGTCTGCCACAACCTCGGAGGCGAGAAAACCCTGACAACCCGCGTCAAGCAAACGACGAGCTCGAATCGTAGAAATAAGAAAGCGGGAAGAGGAAGACATGATACCTTAGAAATAGAAGGTGGGTCCACGAAGTCGTCGAAAGTAAACTCTCTTCGAGCCACAATCCACCAAAGCATGATGTGCCTCAAGCCAATCCATGCCCAAAATCACATCAAAGTCCTGAAGCGGCAACGCATAGAGCATAGATGGTAAACTCCGCCCTTCAACCCACACAGGAACCTCATCGAAATAATACGGAGTGATCATAAAATCACCCGAAGGTAACTCCACTACCAAATCACAGGACAACTGGGTCACCGGCTCCTCGATACTCTGCGCGAAATCTTCCGAAATAAACGAATGAGATGCGCTTGAATCAAGTAAAACCCGAGCCGCACAACCCAAAATCTTAACAGTACCTTCCACGAGCTGCGACGCCACTGCCTCTGCCCTGGTCATGTGGGTAATCTGGCCTCGAGCTCTCTGCCTGCCTCCCACACTCGCTGACCTGGGTAGCGGCGGATACTGTCCCTGCTGCTGCTGCTGCTGCTGCTGCTGTGGCCTCTGCTGCTGGGGAACCTGCTGTTGTTGAGGAAACTATTGCTGCTGCTGCCTCTGAGGACAGTCACGCGCCATATGCCCTGGCTGGTCACACCTGAAATAAACTATCGGCACCGTGCACTGCCTGCTTGGATAAAACTCGCTACACCGTGGACACGGTCCTCGCAATCCACCCACTGATCCCTGACGCTGAAACGGGACCGGCTACTGTACATTGCCCGATGACGCCTGCCTCTGGTCCTTGCGCTTCTTACCGAAACCCTTCTTGAGAAACTTCTTGACCTTCGAGCCAAAGGACACATTTCCCGTCACTAACGCGGTCGGTGCCGGCGCTCCTGAACCACCCGACGCATGCTGAAAAGAACCCTGCTGCTGGGTAGCCGACGGCTGGCTGCGACCTGACAAGGATTGCCCCTGGCTGATCAATCCTCGAGTCCTCTGCATATCCATCTCCAAGGATGCTGCTACACGAGAAGCTGTCTCCAGATCAGTGGTAGCATTCGCGATCAAATGGTGCCTCAACTCCTGCCTCAAGCCCTGTACGAACTGTGCGGTCTTCACCTTCTCATGCTCCATGATATGAGGTGCATACCGACCTAGCTCAACAAATCGGACCATGTACTGTAACACAGACATGTCGCCCTGAACCAGCTCCAAAAACTGACGCATCCGCTGCGTAGCAATATACTCTGGACAGTAAGTACGCTCGAAAGCACTGACAAAGTCACTCCACGCAATATGCTCAAGTGAACGAAGTTGGAAAGACGTCTTCCACTCGAAGACCACCACTCCCGAGCCATACCCTGCAACTGGTTGTAGGCCAACATCACCTTATCCTCCGCAGTACACCGCATGGAACTGAACACCTGCTCCATCTCGTCGAGCCAACTCCGAGCCATATCAGGGTCTGGCTGATCGCCATAGTAAGGTGGATGGAACTGCATGAAATCCCTCACTGCTCGGCCTGGCCCACCCCTGGTCGACGAGCACTCACCAGCCTCTCCACCGAACTACTGCGACATAAGCTGGTACATGCCACGGAAGAAATCCTCGACCCCCGGAAACCTCGTAGCATCCGCTGCCTCGATGGCCGCTAGTGGCACTCTACTCTGCTCCTCCTGCTCCTACGGAACCTCCTGCTGGATCTCCTGACCTCCAGCCGATTGCCCCTGCCGAGAGCGAGTGCCCCACCTCGACGCCATGCTCGCTCCTGAAGCAAAAGACAGGAAACACGGAAACAGCAAGGTTAAGCAAAACACATGATGCCCGATGTCAGTGTCAACTGTACATCATCACTGTGGACTAGTGGACCACTACAATTACTTATGATTCTCGCATAATTCCACAATCGCACTCTGATACCAGTTGTAACGACCTGAGAATCCGATTACCGAGAAGGCCCGATAACCCGAGACACGCACCGCCACCCACGAGTCCGAGGACTCGGAAGGGTTAAAAGGATGGTGTGGAGACTACACAAGTATCACAAATAATTACAGAAATTAAACAGTTATATAATTAAGCAGGAAATAAATTAACATTTTACATGATACGTGGTCTACAAGATAATAATGAAATAACAACAGTAGTAGTCCACAACAAGTACAAAGACAAGAAAGAAAAGTACAGTTACACGGGACATACCCCGGCTATGACCTCTGGCACTAACGCTGGGCACCTGAACCGCGCTGAGCCTCAGACGAGCTCCCCTGAAGCCGTGCCTCACCTGAAACACGGCGAAAACATGCAGGGAATGAGTCTCAGAACAAGACTCAGTAGGGATCACTCGAACCCTACCTCGCAAATGGAGAAACCGCTACGCTAGCAGTAAGCGAGTACCTTGGAAAGGGAAGCCCTGCCATCTACAAAACACCGGTCTCATGGCACGAAGACCGACACACGTGCCACGGTGAAACGACCGGAACAACACAGCCAATACGATAAAAATCTGAAGGTCGAAGTCGCAACGACTGATAGTCTGTCACTCTCGACTCGACAGGAGTACCTCCCACTAGAAACAAGGCCAAATGCGTCCACTGACGTCTTAGTCCGTGCCTCAAGTGTCTCCCTCCGACCTAGCGGGAACTGAGACACAGTACAAGTAACCACAAACAAGTGAGTAGTTGGGGTCACGCCCGTCAGCGTGCGTCCAACCACCCCCAACCACGTTTGCACACACAGACCACGCGTCTTGGTCTGGCCCTCTGACCGGTTTTCCCCTCAGTCGGACTCTGGCTGCAAGACGTGGGGCCCGGCGAAAACTAGTCTAAAACCGCCCTCAGGGTAAGCCCGTACACCTACTCCCAGGTGAGACCAGCACACGCGTACTGGTGGGCTACGACTAGTGGAGGGTCACTAAAGGAGTAGACTCTCAAGTCAACAGAAAACCACGTCCGCGTCCGACGACGTACGGGGACCGTCCCACGTACCAGCACCGTCGCACGGTGACCACAGTCGGAGAAGAAACGGGACTGCGAACCACCCGGTACAGTCCTGAGCCTGGCGGTCTAGTCTAGACACGCCACAGGCTGTGACGGTCTAAGGCTAGACCGTCACAACCACCTGACAGCCCAACACAGGGGCATCAGGCCCTCGGTGTAAAAATGACTGTGACGTGCCTACCCTGGTGCGCCACAGGCTCTGACGCACCCAGCCTGGTGCGTCACAAGGCGAGCAGAAAACGAATGTGACGCACACCTCATGGGGCATCACAGGCTGTAACGGACCACCGTTGGTGCGTCACAGGTTAAGGACGCGTCAGCTCTGACGCTCCAACGCAAGGGCGTTACAAGGCTGTGACGCGCCAGTCCTGGTGCGTCACAATCCCTGACCCCCCTCCCAAGGGTAAAAACCCAACGGTCAGGTGCCAATGGTCAGATCGTCAGGTGACGGTCCAACCTAGGCACGTCATAACGCCCTGGCGGTCTATCGCGGGACCGTTACACCCACGGACCACCCAGTTGGCTGAAACAAGCATGTGACGCGCCTACCTTGGTGCGTCACAGACTGTGACGGTCTCTGGAAAGACCGTCACACCGGTCCGATGGGGAACCAACGGGAAACACCCAAAAAACACAACCACGCCCCCATGCCTCCTTAGGAGAGGGGGAAAACAAGGGGGAAGCCCCCTGGGGACCTCTAGCATGCTTCTAAGCCATTAAAATACCGAATCGCGGCCTAAAAATATAGATCGGGCGAACTCTCCCAAAATCATGGTTTTGCTCTAACCCCCTCAAAAACACCCCACTCGGCTCCCATTCGGCCTACAAATCGCGGGGGATGACGGGATGTGCATAGGGATTCATCCCCCTACCTCAATGGAGCGAAAGCTCCACCGAATCGAGCTCAAACCACGAAGAATGCTTTTAGAAACCCCGCTCCTTCACGCTTCCCACGAGCACCGCACGCCCACGAGATCGCCTCGCCGCCGCCCACGTCGCCGCGCCGTCGCGCCGCCGCCGTCTGCAGCCGGAGAGAGACTCACCGCATCAAAATGGGAGAGAGAGAGGAAGAGGGGGCAGTCACGGTGGGAGGAAGAAGAAGAAGAAGGGTGGGGGAGAGAGAGAAAAGAGTGATATTTATATAAAATCCGACAATTCTAAAAAATATAAAAAAATTAAAAATTACATTTCCGCGATCCTCGAAACGCACCGATCGCAACGGTACCACCTCGCCTAGGTGAACGACCCGGTTCACCCGCAATGAGGTTTCGAAGGAATTGCTGAAACACACACCGGGAATCGAAAAACACATGCAGAAAAGTCGCGGACGCACTCCGGGCTTCCGAAACAACTCCGGATCACGCCGACCCGAACACAAAAGATGTCAGAAACAAAATTTCAGACACAACGGAGCCAGACCCTCTGAGAAATCAGATCCAAGACCCACAAAGAAGGATCCGAAAGGTCTGGGATATTACAGACAGAGCAGAGCAGCACTTCCAGTTGATGTAGCAGAGGAGGCGAGAGTTCCGGGAGCAGAGGAGTTCTTCTAGGGCATGTATTAGTATGTTCTTCGGCAACAGGGAGGTGATGCTGGTGACGATTCGTCGTCTCGAGGTGGCCCTAGATGGGTGCTGAGAGATTTCTTGCAGTTCCAGCCGCCTCATTACAGCGGGCAGCCAGATCCAGAGGTGGCCAGAGAGTGGCTAGATGACTTGGAGTGGATATTCAATTCGATGGAGTGTCCTGAGGATGAGAAGGTAGTGTTGGCCACGCATCAATTGCAGGGATCAGCCTGGTCTTGGTGGACGTCAGAGTGGGGGGCAATGTTTTAGTCCCGTCCATTGAGGGGCGAGAGTTTGTCACGGCTTTCGAGCGTGCTTTTTGCCCATCCTTCCATAGGTCGTAGAAGTTATGCGAGTTTCTAGAACTGGTCCAAGGCGACATAACCGTGATGCAGTATAGATCCAGGTTTATTATGTTGGGCCGTTATGCATAGCATATTGTAGCAGATGAGGGGGTGAGGACCGAGCAGTTTGTCGAGGGCTTGAGGCTAGAGCTAAGGCATCCCCTGTTTGCGTCGGGTTTGTGCAACCTGGATGCAGCTTGCAAAGTAGCAGAGGCATTAGAAAGAGACTTGCAGAAGACTAGAGGTCAGGGCAGTGCAGGTCAGACGCAGATGGGTTTTAGTCAGCCAACGGCCGTGCAGCAGTAGAGTATTGTCCAGCCCTCAGTAGGTGGTTCAGGGGCATCTCTGTCTGTGGCGTCAGCGGAAGATTCATCGTCCATTGGATTGAAGCTCAAGAAGCTGTTCAAGGAAGCTGGTTTTGGCAGGAGGCGTCAAAACCGTAGAGATCAGGGGCAGCTGTCAGCGAGTAGTGTTCAACAGCCTGCCCCGTACCAACGCCAAGGTTCAGTGAGTGGTTCTCGGAGCGGGTGTCCTCGGTGCGGCGATTCTCATCCAGGCAGGCAGTGCTCGGCGCCCGTGGTTTGCTTCAGGTGTGACTAGCCAGGGCACATGGCACGTGACTACCCGCAGAGACCACATCAGCCGCACGAGTTTCAACAGCAGCAGCCATTTCGGCCCTATTAGTTACCATCATAGCCGTAGCAGTACCAGCACCAGGGTCAGTTTCTACAGTTGACCCGATCGGCTACCGGGGGGAGGCAGAGATCCCGAGGCCGAGTTACTCATATGACCAGAGCAGAGGATGAGGAGTCGCAGTTGGTGGAAGGTACTACTCCGATTATGGGTTGTGCTGCTCGAGTTTTGTTTGATTCTGGCGCGTCCCATTCGTTCATTTCGGAGGATTTTGCTCAGAGTGTCGAGGAGTCGGCGACCGTGGTGTCTTGTGACCTGGCAGAGGAGTTGCCAACCGGTGATTTCATGCTCACCCCATATTTCTTTGAGAAGGTGCATGTGTGGCTGGATGGGCGGAACTTACCGGTCAGTCTTTATGCATTGCCGCTTCAGGACTTTGAGGTGATCTTGGGCATGGATTGGGTCGAGGCCCATCGTGCCGTGGTGGATTGCCGCTTGAAGAGGGTCTACTTCCAGCATCCGAGCAAACCCACTTTCTACAACCAAGGTATGCGGTCTTCCTCCTCCCGCTTTCTTATTTCTGCCATTAAGGCTCGTAGATTGCATGATGCGGGTTGTCAAGATTTTCTCGCTTCTGTGGTTCTGATCGATCGGCAGTGTCCGGATGTAGAGGATATTCCGATTGTGTGCGAGTTTTCTGATGTTTTTATCGAGGAGTTGCCAGGGTTGCCACCGCAGCGAGATAGTGATTTCGTGATTGAGGTGGTACGAGGTACGGCGCCTATGTCGAAGGCCCCTTGTAATGACCCGGAGATCCGGATACCGAAAAATCGATACCAAGAACTCGGTGAAGCCACCCAAGAGGCTGATGAGGTCTCGTAAGGGTTGGAGGGTTTTGTCGAGGGGATGCATAACGAATTAGAATTACACACACGTAATATTAATTATAGCAACAATTTAAACTATAAACGGAGATAAATTAAATATCTGAGTGATAATATGTACAATAGTCCAGATCCACAATTTATACAACTCCAACAACTGTACAAGGTCAAAATATACAACTACACGGGGCATACCCTGGCCAAAAGGTACAAGAAAAAAAATAAAAGACTACTGACAGCCTACTGACCGACCACTACTGGCACTAAGAACGACCGTCAGAAGCACGGGAAGCTCCGGTAGATGATTGAGGCTGCTCACCTGGAAAAGTAAGGGTGAGTCTCTCAACAAGACTCAGTAGGGGTCACGCGGATCCCTACCTCGCGACTAAATGCAGGAAAGCAATTAAAACATGCATTGGCAGAATTAAACACAGTTTAGTAAAGCTGTAAGACTATCTAAACAGTTTAATAATGGCTAACTATGATGCCAACTTAATTTAAACACGAGCGTCAGATCTACCAATAGAATAAACCTCAACATTTTCAAGTGACAGGAGAAAGAAGGACCACCAGAAAGAGAAACCAGATGCGTCCACTGACGGCTTACACTGCGTCTCAAGTATCTTCACAAGTCTGCATTGCGACAAGTGAGGCACGTAACAGTGCCATAAATAAGAACTAGTCAGGGTAACACTCGTCAGTGCCAGTCCAAGCCCCTGACCACATGTGCACACACGGGCTCAATGCCTTGAGCCATGCCTCTAGCTAGTTTCCCCCCCAGTAGGACGCTACTGTCAAGCAAGGGGGCCCATGTAAACTAGCTTAAAAATCGTATATCGGGACTATCCTGCCAACTCTCCCAGGTGGGCCGACACAAGAGGTCGTCGGGCTACAACTAGTGGTTCTATCACAAGGAAAGAGAAAGTAACTCTATTGGGATCTAAAAGTATGCCATAGTTTGTAAAATAATTTAAATATGGCGAATATGCAACATGAAATGCATAAAGAAATGAACATGCATAAGTTGAAACTCTGTAGGAAATGGCGGTTGAATATTAGCCCGCCACAGTCTCTGACGGTCGAAGGTTTGGCCGCTACAAAGGGTGTAGCGCTCCACTAATGGGCCGCGAAGCTCCACCGCCTTACTATTTTACACTGTAACAACATGCCCTAGCGGTCCATGCTTGGGCCGCCACAGTGGTCCTGGCAGTTCTACGATAAGCCGCCACACTAACCGCCCTAGCGGGTTAAAGGTCGTCTGACCTGGTCAAAGGACTATAGCAGTCGAAGGTTCAGCCGCTAAGGTTCAGTAGACGGTCCAATGATGGGCTGCTACAAGGATAAAACGCACAGGCTGTGGACCGCTAAGGTCCACCGCCTCACTGCTTTGCAGAAACGGTCACTAGCAGGACCGCCACCTGTCCAGCGAACCGAATCCGCGAGGTTCTTAACTGGAACCTCTCCTAATCGACCTAGATCGACGGGAAACTCATTTTTAACCTGCTCCCTGCCATTCCACCATCACATAACAACAATTTATCATCTAAAAACCCATCAATGATGGTCATGGTGGATTAAAACATAAATACGGTGTTCATGGCACAAAAACCCAAATGACGATGTTCAGGCTATGAAGCCATAAAAACGATGGGCATGACAGAGGGAACAATCCTAATGAGTTCGGGTATCCATCCCCCTACCTCGGTCGCGCCAAAAATGCCGTTATAACGCCGAACGGACCGAGGGTCGTCGCGGCTCTCCTCGCCCGATCCCGTCTCTACACTCCGCGGTTCGATGCAACGTTGGTGTCAACGCGATCCTCGCGTCGCGAGCTTTCCAACGGTGCCCTCCACGCCTCCTGCAGTGGCCCGATCGGACTGAGCCCCGAGAGAGGGAGAGAGAGCGTCCGCGTGAGAGAGAGAGAGGGTGAGGGAGAGAGAGGAAAATGAAAGAGAGAGAGAGGTGTCGGACGATGGTTTAAAAAGGGTTTTGATATATATAAAATTTTTATTTTTAACCTCTAATTGCTATATAACCCCCAAATAAGCAAAATTGTTAATATGCCCAATTAATTTTCTTAAAAGCTTTAATAAATGGGTTAAATGCTTAGAAAAAGCCCATTAAACTCATTAAAAATGCTTAAATTCATGGATTAAAATACATCTTAATACCGGTAAAGATCTGTTAAAGAACGGGCCTTACAGTCCCTCCCTCCTAATAAAAATTTCATCCTCAAAATTTAAAAGGAAGAACAAGGAGAGAACTGAAAGAAATTATACCTTATTCAAATAAGAAAGGAAACTGCTAACGCATTTCATCTTCATGTTCCCAAGTCGCTTCATTACCAGAGTGACGCTGCCATACAACTTTAACTAGAGGGATTACCTTATTTCTCAATCGTTGCTCACGACGATCTTCAATTCTAATTGGATACTCTAGTGTAGACAAATCTGCTGTCACTTCAGGCCAAACTGAATCATCTAGAACGTGAGACGCATCAAGAACATACTTTCTCAGCTGGGAAACATGAAACACATCATGGATTGCTTGCATCGCCGCTGGCAACTGGAGTCGATAAGCCACTTGGCCCACGCATTCCAAGATAGGAAACAGACCAATGTAACGGGGACTGAGCTTTCCACGCTTCCCAAACCTCATAATGCCTTTCATCGGAGATATTTTTACAAACACCATATCTCCAGGCTCAAATTGCAATGGTCGCCTGCGCTGATCTGCATAGCTTTTCTGTCGACTCTGAGCTGTCAACATTTTTTGTTTGATCAAGCGAACCACATTATCACATTCCTGAACCATATCCGGTCCTGTCAATAGTCGATCACCAGACTCAAACCAATTCAATGGTGTACGACAAGGATGCCTATATAAAGCTTCATACGGTGCCATATTGATGCTGGTGTGATAACTGTTATTACATGCAAATTCAACTAATGGCAAATGCTGACTCCACGAACCCTGTAATGGCATGGCACGATCTTTTCAACATAAAGTTTGACCAATTTCTGAACACTCCAAGCAACTTTAATTGGCATTAATCTCGCTGTCTTAGTCAACCGATCAACCAACAGCCAAATTCCATCATAACCTTGTGAAGTCCGGGGTAAACCCACAACAAAATCTATCGTGACATGATCCCATTTTCACATAGGAATTTCTAAAGGTTGAAGCATTCCTCCAGGCTTTTGATGCTCAGTTTTCACTTGTTAGCATGTCAAACATTTAGATACAAATTCAGCTACATCCTTTTTCATTCTTGGCCACCAGAACTGCCTCTTTAGATTTTGATACATCTTGGTAGTGTCGGGATGAATTGCATAACGGGATCCATGGCCTTCATGTAAGATGGCATTTCTCAACACATCATCAGCTGGAACATAAAGCCTGCCCCTGAAGCTGACTACTAACTCATCATCAAACTGAATATCGTGCATCATTATAATGCGAGACAATTCAGAATCTACCTACTGAGCTTCCTTAATCTGCTGATAAATAGCTGGAGTCATCACAAGACTAGCACACATAGCTACCATCGGATCGGAAGGAATTTCTACATTGAATGTCTCGCAAGGAAACTGTTCCCACAACTTCCATTCTTGAACCAGCAAATGACTGATTTGCACATTCCTGCTCAGAGCATCAGCCACCACATTCATTTTACCTGGCTGATAGGAAAGAGTGAAATCATAGTCTTTCATATATTCCATCCATCTGCGCTGCCGAAGATTCAAGTCTTTTTGAGAGAACAGATATTGTAAGCTTTGATGATCAGTAAAGATCTCAAATTTCTTACCATATAGGTAGTGTTTCCAGATTTTCAATGCAAAGATCACCGCTGCAAGCTCTAAATCATGAGTTGGATAATTCTCTTCATGATGTTTCAATTGCCGGGATGCATAAGCTATGACTTTACCATGTTGCATAAGCACTGCACCCAGACCTACTCGAGAAGAATCCGTGCATACCAGGAATCCACCCGAGCCAGAAGGCAAAACCAGCACTGGAGAAGTAGTGAGTAGCATTTTTAATTCATTAAAGCTCTATTCACACTGATCTGACCAGACAAAAGGTACATCTTTACGTGTCAGACGAGTCATTGGCATGGCAATCCGTGCAAAATCTTGAATGAATCTTCGATAATAACCAGCA
This sequence comes from Amorphophallus konjac, assembly GCA_022559845.1. Lineage (NCBI taxonomy): Eukaryota > Viridiplantae > Streptophyta > Magnoliopsida > Alismatales > Araceae > Amorphophallus > Amorphophallus konjac. Next base: position 25,115,847 of record CM040124.1, read on the forward strand.
AGACCCAGAAAACTCCTGATCTCTGTCACAGTCCTGGGACTCTGCCATTGAAGAACAACTTCAATCGTTGCCGGATCAACTACAACTCTGTCACCAGAAATCACATGGCCGAGAAAATGCACTTCCCGAAGCTAAAACTCACATTTGCTGAATTTTGCATAAAGTTTGTGATCTCGCAGAGTTTGCAATACAATCCTGAGATACTGCACATGTTCTTCTTCAGAAGCAGAATATACTAGAATATCGTCCACAAAGATCACAACAAATCGGTCCAGATACGGATGAAACACACGTTGCATCAGGTCCATAAAAGCTGCTAGAGCATTGGTTAGCCCAAACGGCATAACCAAAAATTCATAATGACCATATCACGTGCTAAAAGTAGTCTTCTCCACCTCAAATTCCCGAATCCTCAATTGAAAATAACCAGATCGAAGATCAATCCGTGAAAAGACAGTAGCTGACTGAAGTTGATCAAACAAATCATCAATCTGGGTAGAGGATACTTGTTCTTGACAGTCACCTGATTTAATTACATGTAATCAATACATAGCCTCAGGCTTCCATCTTTCTTTTTCACAAATAAGACTGGAGCACCCCATGGAGAAAAGCTTGGACAGATATAGCTTTTTTACAATAAATCTAACAACTGTGCTCGCAATTCTTTCAATTTAGCTGGAGCCATACGGTAAGGTGCCTTTGCTAAAGGTGCCGTACCTGTAATCAATTCAATCACCATTTCTATTTCTCGCTGAGGAGGTAAGCCTGGTAACTCATCAGGAAATTCATAAACCATAGGAATATCATTGATGTCCTGCTGTGGTGCCTCACCAGCAACCACGGAAGCTAAGAATCTCTGACAACCTGCACTAAGTAATCTACAGGCTCGAATAGTAGAAATAAGCAAGCGAGAAGAACGAGATCGAATACCTTGGAAGTAGAATGCTGGTTTCCCATGTGGCTGAAAATAGAATTTCTTCGATCTACGGTCAACCACGGCTCCGTACTCTTCTAACCAATCCATGCCCAGAATAATATCATAGTCCATCAACTGCAAAGTACATAATCTAGCTGGCAATTGGTGATTGCCAATCACAATGAGAGTCTCTTCTAGACAAAGAGGTGTGAACATGAAATCTTCAGAAGGTAATTCCACAAGTAACTCACAAGTCATTTCAGATGTCGGCACCTCGATACAGGTAATAAAGTCTTCAGAAATAAATGAATGAGAAGCACCTAAATCAAATAGAACACGAGCTGCGTGACCATAAATCATAATAGTACCTTCAACGAGATGAGATGCCACCGCTTCGACACGTGTTATATGCGAGACCCTCCCTTTTTGCTTCCTACCAGCTGCTGAAGATTGCTGAGATGATGAAGCTTGAGAAAATTACTGAGATTGTGGTGGTGGAGGAGGTCTGAACTGGGACGGATGTGGTTGAGAGAACTGAGAGAACTACACGGGTTTCAGCCTCTGAGGACAATCTCGAACCACATGCCCCGGTTGATCACATCGGAAACAAACCACTGGCATTGAACAAGGCTTGCCTGGATGATAACCACCACACCTCAGACACGGTCTCGACTGACTTGCTGTGGATCCCTGTCGCTGAAAAGAAGGTGCTGATTGCTGCACAGTATCGGAAGATGCTTGATTGTCATACCGCTTCTTAGTCTTCCTGAACATCTTCTTGAACTTGGACTTGGAAAAAGAAGTGCCACTGGAAGTGGGGGCAGAAGATGGGACTCCTATCACAGTCAGCTGACTGACCTACTGATGCTACACACTATGCTAGACTGAGTCAACTTGAGTACGCCCTCGGGATCTTAGCATGTCAAGTTCTAATGCCGCAGTTGTCTGATATGCTGTATCCATCTCTGCTACCCTGGTTGCAATCAAAGGCTGCCTTAATTCTGCTTTCAACCCTCGCAGAAATTATTCGATTTTCAAACCTTCATCAGCAATAATGTGAGGCGCATATCGACCCAATTCCATGAACTTGTTGTGGTATTGCGGCACAGTCATGTCACCCTGAGCCAATTCCATGAATTGATACATCTTGTCCACTCTGAGATAGGCTGGACTATATGTACGCTCAAAAGACGTGACAAATTCCTTCCAAGTTATCTAGCGAAGCGGACGAGATCGGAAAGAACTTTCCACTCCGTGGTCCACCATGCGAGTGCTGCTCCTTTCAATTGGAATGTAGCCAGCATCACTTTTTCATTCTCCGTGCATTCCATTGAACGGAACACACTTTCGGTTGCATCCAGCCACACTCTGGCTGCATCAGGATCAGCCTGTCCTTCATATGTTGGTGGGTGGAATAGCAGAAACTCCTTCAATGCCCTGCCATGCCCACCATGAGGCAAATCATCTCCAGCTGGAGTAGGATCAGCTTGACCTTGCGTTGGCACATTAACCGGAGGAGGAGAGGTACCACTTTCCTCCCTTGGAACATGGGCTCTTCTTCTAGGCGGCATTTTAATCTAGAAAACACATAACAACGGAAAATCCATCAGTGATCACGGAAAACAACCTAAGCCAGCAGTAGTAGACTCACATGGACTTGTTATGGACTAGTGCAATTACGATTCCTTACACATAACCTCAACACCGCTCTGATACCAACTGTAACGACACAGAGATCCGGATACCGGTAAACCGATACCAAGAACTCGGGGAAGCCACCCAAGAGGCTGATGATGCCCCGTAAGGGTTGGAGGGTTTTGTCAAGGGGATGCATAACGAATTGGAATTACACATGCGTAATATTAATTATAGCAACAATTTGAACTATAAATGGAGGTAAATTAAATATCAGAGTGATAATATGTATAATAGTCCAGATCCACAATTTATACCAGTCCAACAACTGTACAAGGTCAAAATATACAACTACACGGGACATACCCCGGCCAAAAGGTACAAGAAAAGACAAAAGACTACTGACAGCCTACTGACTGACCACTGCTGGCACTAAGAACGGCCGTCAAAAGCACGGGAAGCTCCGATAGATGGCTGAGGCTGCTCACCTGGAAAAGTAAGGGTGAGTCTCTCAACAAGACTCAGTAGGGGTCACGCGGATCCCTACCTCGTGACTAAATGCAGGAAAGCAATTAAAACATGCATTGGCAGAATTAAACATAATTTAGTAAAGCTGTAAGACTATCTAAACAATTTAATAACAGCTAACTATGATGTCAATTTAATTTAAACATGAGCGTCAGATCTACCAATATAATAAACCTTAACATTTCCAAGTGACAGGAGAAAGAAGGACCACCAGAAAGAGAAACCAGATGCGTCCACTGACGGCTTACACTGCGTCTCAAGTATCTACACAAGTCTGGATCGCGACAAGTGAGACACGTAACAGTACTAGAAACAAGAACTAGTCAGGGTAATACTCGTCAGTGCCAGTCCAAGCCCCTGACCATGTGTGCACACACATGCTCAATGCCTTGAGCCAGACCTCTAGCTAGTTTTTCCCCCCTAATAGGATGCTACTGTCAAGCAAGGGGGTGATGCGGGACGAGACCACGGACACGACAAGCTCGTGACTGCCCCTTAACGAGGGAAGCGTCGGATGTGCGCGGTTGAGAAATCGACTGTGAGCTAGGGTGGTCGGCTCTCACTTGTGCCCGGATCGGGTCACAGGACGGTAACGCTCTCTCTCGCAGCAGCGGTGATATAAATAGAAAGACAGCTAATTACCCTATCATGCTCTCTAGCAGTGGCATAAGCAAGTATATATGAAAATTAAGCAAAATGCCAAGTAAGGGAGCGAATGCGATACCTCCACGCGCTCGGCGTGGGGACAACGGGCCCGGCCGAACTCGTGCTCCCGGGACAGTTAATACATGAATATTACAGCAATGGAAATATGCCCTCTCCACGCAGGGAGGCAAAGGGTGACACAACGAGGCCCGGGAGGACCGATTTCGGGTTGACGGGCGACTTTCCGCGTAGCTTCGCCAGCACCCGAACTAGTGACGGTGGGGCCCACGTGCTGTCCGGAGGCGCCATGTGGGACCCGGTGGCACCACTGTGGTGGGGACACTTATGGAAGCGATCCCCGGGCTGGCGGCACCTTGGGACGTCGCCCGGAGGTCGGGCGGTTCCGATCGGCACCCGTCGGGTTTGCTGTCCACGGACTGGTGGTTGCTGTTTTGCTGCGCGCGCTCCGACGAGAATGGACGCTGCGATCAGCCCCGATGTCGGATCGACATGAGACTGGCGCCGTTGGAAAGCTAGCTTGAAGTTATTCAACCTAGGCCCAAAGATCTGGCCTGGATCTGCTCGGATGTTTACTTATAGAATTTTCAATCTCCTGTTGTACAGTAACCGAAGACTCAGATCTGCAGACAACTTCCCTGTTGATTGCCTTTGACCGTGAGGGAGACGTTCGAATCAGGGGTTATGTTCTTCAGAAAAGTTGTTGTAATTTGAGCTGGGAAGACAGTAAAAGTGGTTTGGACCCGTTTGGATGTATCTATGATTTTCTGTAATTTGTTTAGTGGACAAAGGTCGGATCTGGGATCAGAGGGACAGAACTGTAGCTGGGACTGAGAACGATTTTTAGAAAATATGAAATGGACGAACCAAAAATTGAGAAACATTGTGGATGAAGGGATGGATGGGTGTAACCTCCAGTAAAATTGGGCGAACCTAAATAAATCAAAAAGTGGACCTAAGACATGAAACTCAGGGCTACTGTCACTGTAGACAGTGACAGAACAGATCTAAGATTGAGAGTTGAACGAAATGGTAAGGATATGAAACGGTGGATTTTGAACCTCAATGTTTTTTTGGAGAAGGGGCTAGAATATAGGAACCAACCCTCAAAATTTCAAATCGATCAGAACTCATGGCTGGCTTCAGGAATTCTCGAACTACACCTCTGTCCAGCAGGACAGAAAACCGAAGATGTTCCCGTGGCGGCTCGAAGGCGGCACGAATGGCGGCGGCGGCGGCACAGACGATCACCGGAGGTTGAGAGGAGATGAAGGGAGATAGAAACACTCTAGAAATGGAGGTTGGGATGAAGAAACCAGAGGTAGAGAGGGAGGAGGTCGAAATTCACTCAAGGCATTCAACAAAATTCTGATTTTTCATTGATTTTTTCATGAAAATACATGGTTATATATGACTCCAATCAAATCTAATATGGACCCTTGGATCGAGGGTTGGGGATTGAATGGCTGAGATGAAGTGTGAATAACACACCAAATATAATTTTTTAATCTATCTTGACCATTCCAATTCAAACTTGGACTAATTCCATTCCAACCTCACCTAAATCACACCTAACTAGCCTAATAGAGCCAAAGAAGGGGGCGCCCCCTTCATGGGCCTCCCTTGGGCCAAGTGTGGTCAAATGCCATGTTACAAGCCCACTAACCATGCTAGACTCTTCCACCCTTGGTGGCCCATGAGAGAGAGAAGCCTATTTGGGCCTAAGTGGCTATTAAGGTCCATAATGATGGCCTTAAGACCCAATATGGAATAAGCTCCTAATGGACTCTACTAATGGCAACCTAGCCATGGACTCTACATTAAAAATGGCCCATTGGCTTGATATAAGTCTTACAAGGAGCCCAAATGAAAGAAATTACACAATTACAATCTCATACAAGCCATAACACACAAATACACTTCACCCGTGTATGGAAATCACCTTTGATGCCCCATCAATTCTCCCCGGGTGGGAGGAACTCGACCTCGTCGAGTAGGGGTATGGCTGCTCTGGTACTCCGACAGATCCGTCACCGTGCCAAGTAGCGCGGGTATGCTCCATTCCAAGTGATCGTCACCTGCTCATTCCATATATACTCGATATGCGAACTGCTATGGGCTAAAGGTGGTCACTCCGAAGGGGCACTCTCAAAAAGGAAGGAAGCAGATCGAAGACTCACTAGGAATCACCGCCGAGTCCCTATTGGTGACTGATCTAGGTATAGAAGTAGAACTGATCCCATAGTCATCAAGTGAGTCCAATCACCTCTTACTTATAAGAGAACGACAACGAGCTTACACAAGACACATGCAGACTCACCATGCACTAACACACGTATGCAAACCACACAAACAATCGACTCAAAACACACCACACAAAACAAACCACACAAGGAAAACACACTGACTCATATATGACTCTAGACTAAGGTGGTAGCATCAAGCCCACTAGATGGCTGCATCCTGAGCGGCGGGAGAGCTCTCCCACTCTTCCCCTCCCAAGGCATAGTACTCCTCGGCTAGTGCTTCATCGGCCTCGTAATCAACACACTCGGGCTCGGGAGGTACGGATCCTCCAACACCTAAGGCTAGGGTGGCGCGAGCGAGACACTCGCTGGCAATGTGGCCAAATCCATGACAGTGAAAACACTGCACTCGTGATCGACTACTCTCCCCGATAAGAGCGGCCTTACCCTTATCTTCCTGACGGGTAGGGGGCGTAGGTAACAAGGGTGGGGGTGTAGGCGCCGTGGGCAACAGCGGGGGAAGTGTCGGGGCCAGGGGGCGAGCCATGTGTGTCGGGGGACGGGCAACGGGTGTCGGTGGATGGGGTGGAGGTAGATCCCATGGTGGGGGAGGTCGAGGTCTAGGAGCAAAGTGCTCCTGACGGGCGGGCTCCTGTGGACGAGTCATGGGTCCCCTCGGGTATGAACCTAAGGAGCCACGGGAGTCACTACGGGGAGGAGCGGGGCTCCACCGGGGAATAGACTCGAACTCACCCTCGAATTGCTCCATCTCGAGAGCAACTTGGTATGCATCCTCCAGCTTGTCCACCTTGCGGCGGAGAAGCTCATACCGTAGGTGTGGGCGTAGGCCACGCCGAAACCGAGAGACGGTAAGGGAATCCTCCTCCGTGGCATCGCATCGCAAGTAGTACTCATCAAATTCGGCGATGTAATCCGAGACGGATCGGTCTCCTTGGGTGAGACTTTGCCACCTCTCTATAAGACGTTGGCGGTAGGAGGTAGGGAGGTACTTCTTCCTAAGCTTCTCCCGCATATCGGTCCATGTATCGATCGGGGGTTCTTGACGATGAAACAATAGGTTCTCCATGTTTCTCCAATAGGTTTGGGCTTGGCCTAAAAGTTTCATCCTGGCATACTTGACTTTTCGTTGGTCCGACATCTCGAACCACTCAAAATATCGGTCCATACCAGCCTCCCAATCAAGGTAGACCTTCGGGTCTAAGGACCCGTCAAAGGTGGGAGGGTCGGCCCGAACGGTCCGAATGGCCCGTTCATCCATATCTTGGTCGTGGGTATGCCGTGTATGGCGATAATCACGACCATGTCCCCAATGCTCATTATCGGACTCGTAGTCATGCACCTCGGGGACTTCATGCCTCCTAGTAGCTACCCCTTGAACCCTTGGAGTCGCGATTTGATGAACCGGCTCCGGTTGACCTTGTGTAGGTGGGGCGGGTGCCTGGACTGGGGCAATCGGGTGTGTCTCGGTTGGTCCCTTCTCTAGTGCGGTGACTCTCCCGACCAATCCTTGAACGGACTGGTTCGACCCAGCTGCCCTATCCTCTACAACTTTCATCCTCTCTTCTAGGCGGGTGCCTAGGCCATTCACTCGGGTACTCGCTTCTTCCATCCTATCCACTCGAGTGCTTAACTCATCCATGCGCTCACTCAACCCATCCATTTTTCCCATAAGAGTTCGGAACATAGTGGCCACCTCATCAGAACTATAGACTCGGGATTCCGCCATTGGTGGTGGTGGGGGTGAGTATTGAGTACCTCGACGAGTGGGCATGCAAACACACCGACTAGACGACGCCGACTAAAGCAAACACACACTAATATGATGCACCTAGACGTAGCCAAAACTCGGCACGTGGCGGAGTTAATCGATCCGAAGATCACTCGCGCAAGTGTGCGGTCTTCCCGATAGGCGTAGCCTAACGTTCGGACAACACCTTTTGATATACCGAGTAAAGGGATGCAAATGTAAAAAGACACTTTTTTGATTGTTTTAAAACAATGATGACCCTAAACACGACTTAGACCGACTAATGACTAGACGTAAATGACACTTTTTTTTTGACACCCTAGACTCAAACTCGCTCTGATACCAAATTGATGCGGGACGAGACCACGGACACGACAAGCTCGTGACTGCCCCTTAACGAGGAAGCGTCGGATGTGCGCGGTTGAGAAACCGGCTGTGAGCTAGGGTGGTCGGCTCTCACTTGTGCCCGGATCGGGTCACAGGACGGTAACGCTCTCTCTCGCAGCAGCGGTGATATAAATAGAAAGCGAGCTAATTATCCTATCATGCTCTCTAGCAGTGGCATAAGCAAGTATATATGAAAATTAAGCAAAATGCCAAGTAAGGGAGCGAATGCGATACCTCCACGCGCTCGGCGTGGGGACAACGGGCCCGGCCGAACTCGTGCTCCCGAGACAGTTAATACATGAATATTACAGCAATGGAAATATGCCCACTCCATGCAGGGAGGTAAAGGGCGACACAACGGGGCCCGGGAGGACTGATTTCGGGTTGACGGGCGGCTTTCCGCGTAGCTTTGGCAGCACCCGAACTAGTGACGGTGGGGCTCACGTGCTGTCCGGAGGGGCCGTGTGGGACCCGGTGGCACCACTGTGGTGGGGACACTTATGGAAGCGATCCCCGGGCTGGCGGCATGCTGGGACGTCGCCCGGAGGTCGGGCGGTTCCGATCGGCACCCGTCGGGTTTGCTGTCCACGGACTGGTGGTTGCTGTTTTGCTGCGCGCGCTCCGACGAGAATGGACGCTGCGATCAGCCCCGATGTCGGATCGACACGAGACTGGCGCCGTTGGAAAGCTAGCTTGACGTTCTTCAACCTAGGCCCAAAGATCTGGCCTGGATCTGGTCGGATCTTGACTTATGGAATTTTTAATCTCCTGTTGTACAGTAACCGAAGACTCAGATCTGCAGACAACTTCCCTGTTGATTACCTTTGACCGCGGGGGAGACGTTCGAATCAGGGGTTGTGTTCTTCAGTAAAGTTGTTGGAATTTGAGCGGGGAAGACAGAAAAAGTGGTTTGGACCCGTTTGGATGTATCTATGATTTTCTGTGATTTTTTTAGTGGACAAAGGTCGGATTTGGGATCAGGGGGACAGAACTGTAGCTGGGACTGAGAACGATTTTTAAAAAATATGAAATGGACGAACCAAAAATTGAGAAACATTGTGGATAAAGGGATGAATGGGTGTAACCTCCAGTAAAATTGGGCGAACCTAAATAAATCAAAAAGTGGACCTAAGACATGAAACTCAGGGCTACTGTCACTGTAGACAGTGACAGAACAGATCTGAGATTGAGAGTTGAACGAAATGGTAAGGATATGAAACGGTGGATTTTGAACCTCAATTTTTGTGTGGAGAAGGGGATAGAAGATAGGAACCAACCCTCAAAATTTCAAATCGATGAGAACTCGTGGCTGGCTTCAGGAATTCTCGAACTACACCTCTGTCCAATAGGACAGAAAACCGAAGACGATCCCGTGGCGGCTTGAAGGCGGCACGAACGGCGGCGGCGGCGGCACAGACGATCACCGGAGGTTGAGAGGAGATGAAGGGAGATAGAAACACTCTAGAAATGGAGGTTTGGATGAAGAAACCAGAGGTAGAGAGGGAGGAGGTCGAAATTCACTAAAGGCATTCAACAAAATTCTGATTTTTCCTTGATTTTTTCATGAAAATACATGGTTACATATGACTCCAATCAAATCTAATATGGACCCTTGAATCAAGGGTTGGGGATTGAATGGCTGAGATGAAGTGTGAATAACACACCAAATATAATTTTTTAATCTATCTTGACCATTCCAATTCAAACTTGGACTAATTCCATTCCAACCTCACCTAAATCACACCTAACTAGCCTAATAGAGCCAAAGAAGGGGGCGCCCCCTTCATGGGCCTCCCTTGGGCCAAGTGTGGTCAAATGCCATGTTACAAGCCCACTAACCATGCTAGACTCTTCCACCCTTGGTGGCCCATGAGAGAGAGAAGCCTATTTGGGCCTAAGTGGCTATTAAGGTCCATAATGATGGCCTTAAGACCCAATATGGAATAAGCTCCTAATGGACTCTACTAATGGCAACCTAGCCATGGACTCTACATTACAAATGGCCCATTGGCTTGATATAAGCCTTACAAGGAGCCCAAATGAAAGAAATTACACAATTACAATCTCATACAAGCCATAACACACAAATACACTTCACCCGTATATGGAAATCACCTTTGATGCCCCATCAGGGGGCCCACGGAAACTAGCTTAAAAATTGTATACCGGGACTACCCCGCCAGCTCTCCCAGGTGGGCCGACACAAGAGGTCGTCGGGCTATAACTAGTGGTTCTATCACAAGGAAAGAGAAAGTAACTCTATTGGGATCTAAAAGTATGCCACAGTTTGCAAAATAATTTAAACATGGTGAATATGCAACATGAAACGCATAAAGAAATGAACATACATAAGTTGAAACTCTGTAGGAAATGGCGGTTGAATATTAGCCCGCCACAGTCTCTGACGGTCGAAGGTTTGGCCGCTACAAAGGGTGTAGCGCTCCACTAATGGGCCGCGACACTCCACCACCTTACTGTTTTACACTGTAACAACATGCTCTAGCGGTCTATGCTTGGGCCTCCCTAGTGGTCCTGGCAGTTCTACGATAAGCCGCCACACTGACCGCCCTATCGGATCAAAGGTCATCTGACCTGGTCAAAGGTCTATAGCGGTCGAAGGTTCAGCCGTTAAGGTTCAGTAGACGGTCCAATGGTGGGCCGCTATAAGGATAAAACGCATGGGCTATGGACCGCTAAGGTCCACCGCCACTGCTTTGCAGAAACGGTCACGGGCAGGACCGCCACCTGTCCAGCGAACTGAATCCGCAAGGTTCATAACCGGAACCCCTCCCAATCGACCTAAATCAACGGGAAGCTCATTTTTAACCTGTTCCCTGCCATTCCACCATCACATAACAACAATCTATCATCTAAAAACCCAGTAATGATGGCCATGGTGGATTAAAACATAAATACGATGTTCATGGCACGAAAACCCAAATGACGATGTTTAGGCTGTGGAAGACATAAAAATGATGGGCATGGCAGAGGGAACAATCCTAACGAGTTCGGGTATCCATCCCCCTACCTCGATCACGCCGAAAACACCGTTACGATGCCGAACGGACCGAGCGTCGTCGTGGCTCTCCTCGCCCGATCCCATCCCCACGCTCCGCGGTTCGATGCAACGTTGGTGTCAACGCGATCCTCGCGTCGTGAGCTTTCCAACGGTGCCCTCCACGCCTCCTGCAGCGGCCTGATCGGACCGAGCCCCGAGAGAGGGAGAGAGAGCGTCCGCGTGAGAGAGAGAGAGGGTGAGGGAGAGAGAGGAAAATAAAAGAGAGAGAGAGGGGTCGGCCGATGGTTTAAAAAAAGGGTTTTGATATATATATATATTTTGTTTTTAATCTCTAATTGCTATATAACCCCCAAATAAGCAAAATTGTTAATATGGCCAATTAATTTTCTTAAAAGCTTTAATAAATGGGTTAAATGCTTAGAAAAAGCCCATTAAACCCATTAAAAATGCCTAAATTCATGGATTAAAATACATCTTAATACCGGTAAAGATCCGTCAAAGAACATGCCTTACACCCCTTATCGGATGGCACCAACTGAGTTGAGAGAGTTGAAGACGCAGTTGCCGGAGTTGCTGGTGAAGGGGTACATTCGTCCTAACTTTTCCCCTTGGGGTGCGCATGTGTTGTTTGTGAAGAAGAAGGATGATAGTCTGAGGTTGTGTATTGACTACCGATAGTTGAACCATGCGACTGTCAAGAACAAATATCTGTTGTCTCGGATTGATGACTTGTTTGACCAGCTTCAGTCGGCCTAGGTGTTTTCGCAGATCGATTTGAGGTCGGGTTATTATCAGCTGCGGACCCAAGAGTCAGACATTGAGAAGACTGCTTTCCGCTCGAGGTATGGACATTATGAGTTCTTGGTGATGCCGTTTGGGCTCACCAATGCCCCCGTGACATTTATGGATTTGATGCATAGGGTGTTCCGTCCGTATCTAGACCAGTTCGTGGTCGTATTCGTGGACGACATCCTCGTGTATTCGTGGTTTGCTGAGGAGCATGTGCATCATTTGAGGGTGGTGTTGAAGACCTTGCGGGATCACCAGTTGTATGCCAAGCTCAGCAAGTGTCAGTTTTGGATGCGTAAGGTGCACTTTTGGGGGCACGTGATTTTTGGTGACGGTGTTTCTGTGGACCCGACCAAGATCGAGGCTGTGGTGCAGTGGTTGGGGCCGAGTTCTGTCACAGAGATTCGGAGCTTTTTGGAGCTTGCAGGCTATTATAGGAGATTCATCCAGCATTTTGCTCGTATTGCTGCCCCGATGACCAGACTTCATAGAAGGATGTGCCGTTTGTCCGGGCGGAGGAGTGTGAGCGTAGCTTTATGGAGCTGAAGCGACTGCTCACGACCACTCCGATGTTGGTGTTGCCTTCAGGGTCGGGAGGTTTCGTGGTGTGTACGGACGCTTCCAGAGTAGGTTTAGGCACCGTGCTAATGCAGCATGGTAGAGTTGTGGCGTATGCATCTTAGCAGTTGAAGTCACATGAGGAGAACTACCCTACTCATGATCTTGAGTTGGCGGCGGTGATTTTCACTCTGAAGATCTGGAGGCATTATCTGTACGGTGAGAAGTTTGAGATTTTCACTGACCATCAGAGTTTGAGGTATGTGTTTACCCAGAAGGATCTTAACCTCACGCAGAGGAGGTGGATGGAGTACATGAAGGATTATGATTTTACTCTGTCATATCAGCCTGGCAGGATGAATGTCATGGATGATGCTTTGAGGAGGAAGGTGGTGGTCAGTCAAATGTTGTTATGGAAGTGGAGGTTATGGGAGCAAGTGTCGGCCATGACTTTTAGGCTCAAGATCCCTCGGGATCAGGGTTCGGCCGTCCTTGCGAGCCTGACTGTCACACCAGCTATTCGTCGTCAGGTGACTGAGGCTCATCATGCGGAGCTCGAGCTGCCCTGAATCTTGTCGATGGTCGAGATGGAATTTGGTGATGATGGAGCTATGAGGTTCCGAGGTAGGCTGTACGTCCCTGCCGAGGAGCAGATGAGACGTGCGGCGTTGCGAGAGGCTCATGGGAGCCGGTATGCCATGCACCCCGGATCGGCGAAAATGTACCAGAATTTGAAGAGGCAATTCTGGTGGCCTGGGATGAAGAGAGATGTTGCAGAGTTTGTGGCCAAGTGTTTGGTCTGTCAGCAGGTGAAGACTGAGCACCAGCGACCAGGAGGTACACTGCAACCCTTGGAGATCCCCACATGGAAGTGGGACCACCTGACCACCGATTTTGTGGTTGGGATGCCGAGGACATCCAGTGGGCATGATAGTATCCGGTTACTAGTGGACAGACTGACGAAGATGGCTCGGTTGTTGCCGATCAAGGTCAGTTGGAATGTGCATCGTTTGGCCCGTCTGTATGTGGAGCGGATTATTCCACTGCATGGAGTTCCCATCTCCATTGTGTCCGATCGTGATCCTCACTTCACTTCGGGATTTTGGAGGAGCTTCCAGAGAGTTCTGGGCACGGAGTTGGCTTTTAGCTCGGCGTACCATCCTCAGTCGGACGGTCAGTCGGAGAGGACCATCTAGACTTTGGAGGATATGTTGAGGTCGTGTTGCCTAGAGTGACAAGGGAGTTGGATCCACCATTTACCATTAGTGGAGTTTGCCTATAAGAACGGCTATCATTCGAGCATTGGTATGGCTCCTTATGAGGTGTTGTACGGGCGACCTTGTCAGACTCCGCTTGATTGGTTCGAGGTCGGTGAGCGTGTCCTGACAGGACCGGATTTGGTGTAGTAGTGTACTAAGGTGGTGCATCTGGTCCGGCAGAAGATGTTGGCGGCGCAGAGCCGACAAAAGAGTTATGCCGATCGGAGGAGGCAACCCCTCAGCTTTGCTATGGGAGACCGGGTGTTCTTGAGGGTCTCTCCCATGAAGGGTGTGATGTGCTTCGACAGGCGTGGGAAGTTGAGTCCCCACTACATTGGTCCTTTTCTTATTGTCGAGCATATTGGTGAAGTTGCTTATCGGTTGCAGTTACACCCTGAGCCATCTACCGTGCATGACGTGTTCCATGTGTCTATGCTACGGAGGTATATGCTCGATGATTCCAATGTTTTGGAGGATGCCGTTTGGCCCGAGGTGGCCCCAGACTTGTCCCTTCCGGAGTACCCTATCCGCGTCGAGGATCAGCCTGAGCATCACCTACGGAACAAGGTTATTCCCCTGGTTAAGGTAGTCTGGTAGCGCCACTCTGGTGGCGAGGCATCATGGGAGCGTAAGGATGAGATGCGGCAACAGTATCCTTACCTATTTGAGTGAGTCTTCTCCCATGTTCCTGTGCTTTATTCTTAATTTCGAGGATGAAATTTATTTAAGGGGGAGGGCTGTAATGTCCCGGGTTTTTCAGATCAGGATCCGTGGGTTTCGGATCACTTTCGGGGATCCCGAAGCGTGTTTTGTAGTATACGCATATTTTTCCCTAGCGGACCTACGGAACCCTGTATCGGATGAACCGTTGTGTTCTCCTACTCCGGGACGGCACCAACGCGTCGAGCGTGTTCCGAAGATCGAGGAAATGATTTTTCCTAATTTTTTGCATTTTTGACATTTTTTAGATTTTCTATAAATAACCCATTTTCTTTTCTTTTTCTTTCTTCTTCTTTCTTCCTCCCCCGTGAGCGCCGACCGTTGCGGCCCCTCTCTTCCCCATGCAAGAGCTCGCGGCCCCTTCCTCCTCAGACGACGGGCGGTGGATGACGGCTACGGCACGGTGACGACGGTTGCGGCACGGCGAGAGGAACGCGGTGGTGCCTTCTTTGAGGCATGGGAGAGGAGATCGTGTTCGGCCAAGATTTGAAGATCGGCGACGATCCGACGGATTTTGGCCTTCCTTGAGGTAGGGGGACGGATCCTTTCCCTCTTTACAGCATTCCCCGTGATTTGTGGGCTGAGGAGAGGCCGAGAGGGGGTGTTTTGAGCCGGGAGGGTAAAATTCCATGCTTTGGGGTTGAGCGCCGGATCTCCCGTTTTACAGAGTTTTTGACCGATCTAAGGGCGTAGGTGCATGCTAGGGTGCTTGGGGATGGATTCCGCTTCGTTTCCCCCTCATCGG
Organism: Amorphophallus konjac; assembly: GCA_022559845.1. Lineage (NCBI taxonomy): Eukaryota > Viridiplantae > Streptophyta > Magnoliopsida > Alismatales > Araceae > Amorphophallus > Amorphophallus konjac. The sequence continues at coordinate 25,131,080 of CM040124.1, forward strand.
GCGATGATCAGGGCGTGGATCGGGCTTTTGGGGGCTTTCTTGTCGTTTCGTGCTCGGGTGAGAATAGCGGCCCTAACAGGAACCGCTACTCTCCTTGGCGGCCCTCAGGGGACCGCCTGATGCCTTACTATGTCGGTTGGTTTAGCGGTCCCCAGGTGACTGCTAGGTTCAAGGGCGGTCCAGTGGCTGACTGCTACCCATTGAGTAGCGGCCTGCCCTTGAACATTTTTTCCCGTCAAATGGGAGTTTGGCCGTTGGAGCGTTGGTTGGGTTGGGCGGTCCCCAGGGGACCACTAAGCCTATGAAGCGGTCTCGCGACTGACCGCTACCCCTAGGGTAGCGGCCAGTCCGTGAACGTTTTCCTTGTCGGGTCTAGGCACCCTTGGGGTACGTGTTTTTGACCGTTGGGAGTCACATTGAGTTGCGGTCATGGCATGACCGTTTCTTGGTCCTTGCGGTCCAGCGAAGACCGTTTTGGCTGGGCTAGCGGCCTGGCGATAGACTGCTAGGCCCTTCGTGGCTTTCCCCCCTCTAAGCAGTCATGGTGTGACTGTTTGGTCCTACTTGGAGGTCTCATGGGGACCGCCAGGTTTGCGATGCGGTCTAGGGAGGACCGCTAGGCATGTTTTGCTGTCCGAGGAAGACCGCCAGGTTCAGGGTAGTCTCAGGAGGACCGCCACTCGGTTTCCTTTTGATCGGTGGTTTCCGTGAGTCCAATATTACCTCCGGTGACACGTCCACTAGTCGTACCCTTCTTACGGCACTCGTGTGCTAACCCACCCGGGAGTGGTGGAGCGGCTTACTCGAGAGAGATTATTTTTAGGCTGGTTACCGTAGGGCCCCCACGCGCAGCCGAGTCCGGGCTTCGGGGGAAGAACCAGCTAGAGGATCTGACCTAGGGCACATGGTCTGTGTGTGCACACTTGGTTGGGGGCGTCGGACCCGCGCTGACGAGCGCGACCCCAGCTAGTCCTTGTAGGTGGTACTAGTTACTGTTGTGTCTCTATCTTCGCCTGGGGCGTCGCAGCGAGACACCTGAGGAGCGGTGTAAGTCGTCAGGGGATGCTTCCGACTTTGTTTCTAGTGGGTGGTGCTCCTGTCTCCTGGCAGGTACGGACTTGTTTTCCCGTCGGTTTGAGGTCTGTTCATTAGGTACGGTCAGTCGTAGGGAGCTTTTCCATTTATTTATTCTTGCTGCTACTACCGTACTCTCGTTTGGAGGTGTTACCTTTCGTGTTTATTCACGCCTTGTTGTCTCGTTTTCCTCGTTGCGAGGTAGGGGTCCGCGGGATCCCTACTGAGCCAATGAAATGAGGCTCACGCCTGTGTTTCAGGTGAGGCGGGATCGTCGAGAGGGGCGACAGAGTTTCAGCGTGGTTCTAGTAGCCAGGGTTAGTCGCCAGTTGCCAGAGTCGGGGTATGCCATGTGTACTTGTACTTTTATTTCTGTTGACTGTACTTAATTTGGACATGAGATACACTGGACCTTGTAACTGCTTAATGATTATTTATTTAATTTCCTACATTTTTTGTTAGTTGTTGTGCTATCTCTATAGTTATTTCAGCTTCTCTTGCACCCTCACACCATCCTTTAACCCTTCCGAGTCTTCGGGCTCGTGGGTGGTGGGCCGAGGTTTGAGTCGCGCCGATTCCTTTCCGGTACTCGGATCTCGCACCGTTACACTGTGTGTGCACACGTGATTTTGGGAGTCAGACCCGCGCTGACGAGTGCGACCCCAGCTAGTCCTTGTTCTGTGTTCCTGGTTACTTGTACGGTGTCTCAGTCTCCGCCTGGGACGTCGCATCGAGACACTTGAGGCTGCGGACTAAGTCGTCAGTGGACGCATTCGGCCTTGCTTTTGGTGGGTAGTGCTCCTATCACGTGACGTGAGTTCTCGTGATTTGAGTTCCGTTTCTCGTCTGCAAAATGTGTTTTTGCGTGCAATTTTCGAGTGTGTCCTCGAGGTTGAGGTCTAGGGTTCCGGTGAGCATCACCGAGGGTTTTCCTAGGCAGTGTCCGGCCCATGACAGTGGTGTAGTGACATTTCTTCTGGCAGCGTAGCTAGGGTTTTCCTATTAGTCTGGTGGCCCCCCGATTGTGAGATCGGGGTGTGTTTTTTGGTACAGTAGTGTTGACACCCGTTTTTTACTGATAAGTTGAGTCATTTCTCTTATTCCTATTTATTGATGTCTCGAGTTGTCCATCACTCGCTGGGCTATTTTCTGGCATGTTCTGGGCCAATTTTATGGTTAGCCTCCCTCCCTGGTTAAGTCTGCTTCAATTTAGGGCTTAATGGCCCTCGATTATGTGAAAATCAAATATCCAGGCACATGTACGATTCACTACTGATCGCCCAACGATTTGAGCGATCGCTTATGGGCCGTCCGTATATTTATGAGATATTTTGGTTGATTTTCTGAATTTCCACCGACACGGTTTCATACGGTCCCATGTTAGCCGTTCAACCTGATGGGCGGGCTAATAGTAGCCGTTCTACCTCCCAAAGTCCTAAGCTCGGTTGGTTCTCATATAATTATCCAATTATCTATTTATCACCGACAAAGCACAAACGGTTGGTCCTCAGCCGCTCTTATTCATGGGCGGTCTAAAATTGGTCGTTCATATGTCAGAGTCCAACGGCGAGATCCTCAGTTGGTTTAATAGATAAATTGATTGATATTTCATTTATATTTGAATTTCCATCGACAATGATAAACGGTTTGTATATAGCCGTTCAACCTGATGAGTGGTCTATCGTATGACCGTTTAACTACTTGCATCCTAAATATTTAAGGGATTTTCTCTCTCCATGGGTGGATTTATCCTCAACTTCCTCCAACCATTTCTCCGCGAATATGGAGTCCATTTTGAGTGCCGTTTCTTCTAGTTGAAAGATAATTCAATTATCTTCAACTTTCCTTTCATTATCTCGACCTGAAAATGGCTAGAAACCCTAATTTCGAACTAGGACTTTAGGTGCTCTATAAATAGACCCTGAGGCCCGGGTTTGAAAGGGGGGGAGATTTTCGGTCGACGGTGAAGCCCTGCCGAATCTTTGAGCGACCTAGCACCAGGGAGGGAGGCCTTCTACGTCCATACATGCCTCCGGTTCAGGGAGTAGTTTTTCTTTGAGTCATTAGTACATTTAGTTCCGTCGTTCTCTCCCGTTTGCATGTATTACTTTCTCCACGTTTCCTCCACGCTTTCCTCATTTTCATACATCATTCACACACCCTCCTATGCTTTTTGACACCCCCAGGGGTTTAAAAATCCCCAGGTACCCCCCATTTCATTTAGTCATGTTCATTTCTGTCCGTTTGAGCATTTACTACACTTTCTAGTTCTAACTTGGGTTTTTCTTTGTGTTCTACACGTGGTTTTGCAGGTCAGCAACACACTAATGCGAGGCCCATCCTTTCTGGCCGACCGGAAAGGGTGGAGGTTGGACCTTTGCAACTCACGGCGTGGCAGTCTTAGGCGGCACCCAATTGTCCGTTCACGAAGACGAGCGGTGGCTTCTGGACCGTTCTTCTTCGTCATGCGGTTGTGTTAGAGCCGTTCATCTGCCAGTCATTCTCCATCCCGCGTTCCTCTTCAGCCCCTGTAGACGGTCTGTCGTACGGCCGCTCATCTTTACAGACGATTCCTCATGAGCCGCCCATCTTCGCAGGGCTGGTCCTAAGGCGAGTACCTCTCTCTCTTTCCAAGGTACGGCGTGTTCATCGCATTCGGCATCTTGGTGGCGATCACAAGTTTGTGTATTTCTGTTCCTTCCCACCATTCACATATATATATTTCTCACACTATTTTAGTGGAAGGAACGGGAGAGACCCCTAAGACGGTAAAAGGGGGGAAAAACTTGTCAACAAGTAGGAGTAGCCGTAGATCTGAGGTTTTACCAGCCACCGTGTTTACTGTTCCTACTGTTACTGTTGTTCTTGCTGTTGTTGCTTTCCGTGCCACCGTTGTTTACGGTTGGGGTTCCGCGGGACTCCTACTGAGCCAGTGATAGGAGGCTCAACCCTGGTTTTTAGGTGTGGCGGTTCTTCCTCGAGGTTCGAGGGTGCTACGTGGAGGTTCTTAGCTGTCAGCTCGTCGGGCCGAGTGTTCACTCGGTGTTGGGTACACGTCTCTGCCTTAGACTGTCCTTTTGTTAGACTGGACTCTGTAGTTAGATTGTTTATTTCTATTAATTATTGAATTGTCCCGCTTTATTTCCTATTTCTTTGTACCTCTACACTCCTTTTAGCCCTTCCGAGCCCTCTGGCTCGTGGGCGGCGGGCCGGGATTCGAATGGTATCGGGTTCTTCCTGGTATCCGGATCTTGGGTCACTACAGCCCCTGTGATCCCACAACCAACTATCCCTAATCCTCCACTTAACCCTTTGCCCAAACCCGTGGCTGACCCTGAGCGGGGTCCACCTATTTTTGCACCCGAGCTGACCCCGTCTGCTGCCAAACATGGGGAGAAGCTCGTCGTGTTTGAACTTCCACCTACCCTTCCAACAACGCTTGCTATTGAACCTCCATCATCCACTAAGCCTACCGCCTCCATCTCACCTTCCTCCACTTCCCCTCGGAGTGGGTGTACCTCCATGAACACATGCACCAAGGATGAGGCTCAAGAGCCGGACAAGAAGAATTTGGTTAAGATTATGCCTTTCAAGATTTAAGATTTTATTTGCCGAATGCTGATTCGGGTTCTTGTACCGGGCGTCTTTGAAAAGGCCAAGCCTCCGCCGATGCTCACCAAGAAAAGAAGCCAAGAGTTGATGCCATTGAGGGCTAAGGCTAAAATTATCAAGATGACGTTGCTCATTGGGAAAGATACCTTCGAAGCTCTTATCACCCCTCGTTACGTCATGGTACAAACACCTTGTCAAGAGAAGGGGTTCTCCTCAAGAATTCTAATGGCACATTTTGTTGCTAAGGAGATGATGAAGTCCATGTTCAGGGCAGGGCACCCCTTGCTAGAAGCCCTCAACTTCATATCTGCTCCATCATTACTTCAATGCAAGAGGTAAGTGCCTATGTTACCCAATACAACTAAGAAGAATACTCCGATGGCCCTGAGCATTATGAATCTTCTTGTGCCAAAGGTCAATCCTCCATATATTGATGTTGCTCACCCTTCAAGGGAGTTATTTCTGAAGAAGCCTTTTTATGCCAAGGTTACCACGCCGTAAGCGGAGCTCCCGAACTTTCACTTTGATTATATGCCGAGAGAGTTGCCGCTCATTTTGGATTATGTAGTTGTTGGAGTTTCATCAAATGAGAGCTTATGGGCATTAATTCCACCAATCGAGCCGTCTGGCCGAGCACGTTATTTGCCATGGAAGGGCGGGCATTCTTATATTGAGGGGTCTTCCACCGATCCATTCGCACCTTACTCCATTCCATCATTGCTTTTATTGACCATTAACTTCTTCCTATGGACCACCCATTGGGTGAGAAGGAGATCTTCATCTTTGCATTTCATGCATCAGCATTGACATTCACTCCTTTTCCTCGGGTCTTCAGACCCTCATCTTCCCCGTCTTCCGGAACCTTCAGATTTTTCTCCCTTATCTCATTTTTCCATCCTCCCAGGGCATCACGTCCCTTGTCATTTTATTCCTCCGAAACCTCTGGAACCTTTGGATCCACCTCTTTCCCTCTACCAATTTCTTCCAATTCCTCCTGATCCTGGGTCCGACCCGACTTCTCTCGCATCAATTGCTCTGAGCATCTGTCCTTTCTCCCACTGCTTTCGAGGCTTTAGTCCTCACTCCTCCCATTTATTTTCTTTTCCTTCTATAAACCTTTCATGTGATCAAGGTTTCTACACATTAGTGAGAGAGTTCTAGCCCTCACCACTTTTCCTTTTCTCCTTATTCGTTTGAGTCGGCTCTAGACACCACTCCTTCATGTTAAGCCACTCCTAAATCTTGCTTGTTATATTTATATCTGCCAAATGAGGACAATAAATCCCATGTTGACCAAAATCACCTATGGCAGCTGGTTCTACAAAGGAGTCGCAAGGTAATTCTTTGCCCGGATTTCAATCTAGGCACCATAAGATCTTCTTCAGGAGCGGGACCTTCACCCTCAACAGTAATCTATTTGCATAAGTATGTATCTTTATGCTTTTTCATTACCTCATTCATCTCCATGCGCGTTTTAACATGAAGTGCTTCTTAACCTGATTAAGAGTGGTAGTCCAGGCCTAGTCCTAGGTTTTTAATTTAGTGTCAAAAAATTTTAGGCTTGCTATTGCAACATCTTTGGCTATGAGAACCCCGCGCTAGGAGTTCGTCATTCCTTCCCCGCTCATTAAGGGCAACCCTAAGTATGGGCACCACACACACTTCACGGTGTCCTTAGCTGTCTCCTTTGGAAAACACCATTGCTACTTGGGCCATGCTCGAGAGCACGAGCTCTTTTACTTTTCTCTACTCGATCAAAATATGAGAGCAGAGGTAGTCTTGGAAAAACAACCAACCTAGGCACACCCCGACAAGAGGAAGTCTCAAATAGGGACAGTCTAATAAGACCTTATTCTCAGTTTCAATACTCAATTTCAATATATGACAAAATCCAAAAGACAAAAAAAGAACAAAAAGAAGGAAATGAAAAGAAACAAAAAATCAAAGAAAATGGCATGGTAAGAGGGCAGTACAGTTTTCCCGCGGGACGTTATAAGTCCGGTCGTATGCGTGCCTAAAAGAGAATTAAGGTTCGACGATATGACAAAAAGCCCCGGCGCAACAGACCAACTCTCTAGGAGTTATGCTATGGAAAGATGTTAAACCCAACATCTTCTTAACTCATATCAGACTTATCTCCAATTTTGTTCTCTTCTCCCTCAAGGACCGAGTGTTTCTTAGGTATGACCTTAGTAGGGCCACCGTTAACCAAAGGGCAGCCGACTATAGGGCGCTATCTTAAATGCACGCCCTGCTTTGGACAGTTCTTAGTGAAAGGGGAAGGAACAAGGATCCCTAGCCAGTGGTTTAAATTACCCTTGGTGTTGCAATTAGCAATGTCTAAACCAAAAACTAAAAAAATTCTAAATATTTTCAAATCAAAAAAAATTCAAATAGTTTCTCAAAATTCATAAAAAATCAAATATTCTCAAAAATCCATAAAATTTTGAATATCTTCAAAATCCATAAAAAAATTGCATATTTTCAAAATCAAAAAAATTTGCACTGTATCTTCCATTAACTGTTTGTTCAGATGGCGTCTTACAAGGATAACTTTCTACAAGAAGGACCAAGAACATGGGATGAGTCATCTCTTTCAATTTCATCGACTTTTCTAATTCCTCTCTTTGTTCCCAAACAATGTCATTCACTATCACTTTACCTGATTATTCTTGCCATTCTCAGCATTATCATTCTGAATCCTTCAAGTCCAAACCTTTGTCATTGGCCAAGGTTGTCATCCTCGTAACCTAAAAAGCAAATGATAACAATGATTCTTTAAGTGCTTGAATGTTTTGAATGATTTGGTCTATATCATGCCTTAAGTGCTTTAATGCTTGTCGCTATGCTTTCAATACAGTTCTTTGATGCAATGATCCATGTTGTGTCTTCATGCTATGCTTTAATTACCTTAATTAATTACTTGTTATATTTTATGATATCTTAGCTAACAAATTTTTTAGCATAGGAAAGAAGCTCTTTGGTCTCACCGTACGGGCATCATTCAAGTCCCATGGTGATTGCACCGCATTTCTCATTTCTTGATCCCAACATGCTTATTGCTTTCACCAAGTTCATTGTATGCATTTTTTAATATATGTTATCTACGTTATTAGATTATATCAAGGACCTTGTGGCTTTGATAAATCTGAAATTTGAGTTCCCCTTCATCAAAAATAATGATAATTTCATAGGAATCTTAGTCGCACGGATAGGCCATTGAGCCGTCAAAGATTGGGGATGATGGTTTCCTTTTGTGAATTGGTGCGCGGATAAACAGGCTTCGGCTTAGTATCAGCTCACAAAATTGGTGTCTTGACTCAGTCTGGGCAGCATAACAATATGATCCTTGATTATTTTCTATTTTAGTTTGTTTTAATTTTCCCTTTACACCCAGCTTGCATTCATGTAGGACTTTGAATTAACCATGGAAAATTCCTCTTATAAGTCATTTTGAGAGTCAATTAATATTAATTTTCATGATATGAGATATTCCACTCCGAATTGAGTCCTTAGTTCGCCTTGTTGCCGTTTTGGACTGTTTCCTTGAAAACTCCTTTATTTGGATCTCTATCCTCTCATTCAATCTTCTCTTTAGATCCACCTTGACTGTAGCATATCCACATTTGCTGGTAACCGCTTCCCAATGGTGAAATCTACAGGTTTATGACCTAGGGTACTTCCCCAACGCTGAAATTTGATCGCCTTCTTTTTTTCCTCTCCTTCATGTCCACGTGCACACCTTTACTTATCCTTTCTATATCGAAACAATTGCTGGTTTCATTGAACCTTCTCAAGATTGCCTCATCTCAAACTTTGGAACAATTCTCATTAGATGGTGTTGATCGCGTGTCTCATCACACCTTGGCATCTACTTTTCTGTTCACTCTCACTTCACTCCACTCCATTACACTACACTTCATTCCATTTCGTTCCATCCCATTCCATTTTGTGTCACTCCCTTACAAAGCAGACGTCAAGGCGAGACAGTTGTAGGCATGTCAAAATTGACATTATTCTGAGTACATCTTTTATCACTTTATAATGCCTCAAATTGACCCTCAAATTGACTTATTTGAGTGATTTACCTCATTTTTATCTATTATTCAACTTTCTCCTATTTTTTTTCTATTTTTTTAAATTTTTTTAGGGTTTTCTCTCATTTGTCGGGACTTTTTTGAATTCACGTCAACCTCTTGGACGCCAATTCTTGAATTCACGTCAGCCATCTAGACGCCAATTTCTTAAAAAAAATTCAAATTTTCTACTCGCCTGATTGCGGTCGCCTAGGTGACCCCATTCTCAGAAATTTGTGTCCATCTTTCATGCGGTAATTCATTTATAAATCCACGCCTCTTCATAAAGACGCCAACTTTTAAATATGCATCCACTACATGGATGCGAATTCTAATTTTCTAGTTTTTTCTTAAAATTCATGCCAAATTCCTATAATTTTGAATCCACGTCTCTCTACAAAGTCACAAATTCTTAAATTGGCGCCCGGGCAGTGGACGTGAATTTCCATTTCCATTTCCATATTTTTAGCTTTTAATTCCTACCAAAATTTGTATTATTGTTAATTCACGTCTGACCATGTCGACGCGAATTCTTTTCCAATGTTGGTAATTTTTGAACTTTCCATAAATGGTTTCAAACTTGCGTCTCTCTACGCGGACGCGTATTTAATTAGCGACCACTGTGGTGGACAAGAATTCCTGCAACATTCTGATTTGAAAATCAACCCTTCCCTTCCTCATTTAACCTCCTTTTCCACTTGGGAAAGGATTCCTATGACTTTCTACGGCTATGAGGACACTTGGAAGGTGGATTCTTCTCTCAAAATCCCATTGGAACATTATTTTATATTTTTAAGAGAATTAAACCTGTAAATTTCACCTCTATAAATACGACCCCCCCCTCTCCCATGTGTTGAAGGTTGAATTCTTTGGACTTTGGGAAAACTTTGCAAGAAGGAAGGCATCCCTTGGAGGAGAAGGAGTCTCACATGCACCTCAAGGCTACATCCCTTGGAGCTTCTTCCCCTATTGAAGAATATTGAAGACCCTTTGGAGAAAAATCAATAAGCCATATTTCCTCCTTTATCTCTTCTTTTATTTCATTAGAATTAACTCATGCATCATACTCTTTTTCTCTTATTTTCATTATTATCTCAATCACATTGGGATCCCCTACGTGCAACACTTGCACCCTCCTTCATACCATCATTTTTATCCACCCTTTGCACAGGGGTTTTAAAGTCCAAGCACCAACAAGGTGTGTTCATACTCATGCTTTATTGTTTATTTACATTAAGAATTTGATGCTACACACCTTCAATTTCTAATCCATATTTTCTTGTTGTTTATTTATTTATTTTGCAAGGGTAATCAAAGAGAAGCTCTCTTCATTGGCTGGCTGATTGGAAGAGAAGGTAGCACTCACATCTCCCTGCTCTTTTTAAAGGTATTTATTACGATCACCTCTTTGTTTTATTTGTTATATTCCTTCGAGGCCCGCGTGTCTCTGGCGATCACGTAACTTTTAGTATCTACATGCTCCCTTTTCCCCTTTATTCCACTCCATAATTCATTATAATTTCTATTTTAAAATCTTTGTGGATTTTTCCATAATCTATAGAGTCAACGGAGGTGTCCGAGGTATTCACGAGGTGAAGGACGCCCAAAGAGACCCAATAGGTCAACCTACACAGGCCATCGATTGACCCCAATGTCCCAATGGTCGACCAATGCAAGCCATTGGTCGACCAATGGACAAAAAGGTCAATAGACCCCAAATCGGTCGACCTATTCACTGGATCAGTCGACCGATCCACTGGATCGGTTGACCTATGGTCAAAATCGATCGACCAATTCTAGGCAGACTACTTCTTCATGGAGAACGTGAAACGGTCGACCGATTTACCCAATCGGTCGACTGATTCCGCCGACGCAGCTGTAGAAGCTATACCATGGGAGCTCAAACCGCACCCCACTCAACCCATTTGAGGGGGAAAATATGACGAAACTCTTCCTCAACCTCCATAGCACCAGGAGGTCCCATTCAAACCACAAAAATCCTGTCGAATCGGTGAATCCGTCGCTCACCCCAAAAATATGCATTTTAACCCCGACATGGAAAGAAACCCACTCTCGACCTCATCTCGGCCTATAAATCACAGAAAACATGGAACTCACGGGCTAGAGATCCATCCCCCTACCTCCACCGATGATTTCCCGCTTCAAGGATGTCGATTCCACGCGAAAATGGCACTCAAACCAGCGCCAACGTCTCGAATCCGCGAATGGGAGCACGCCGCGACACCGCCTCATTCCTCGCTCCACCCTCGCCCCTCGTCGCCCCCATGTCACCTCTGCCTCGCCCGCCTCCCACTCCATCGGCCACCCGGAGAAGAGAGGGAGAGAAAGAGAGAAACGACAGGAGAGAGGGTGATAATGAGGGTGAAAGGGGGTGGGGGGTTGTTTATATAGAAAAAGATTTGGTATTTAAAAATCAAAAAATAGGAAAAATGGGAGAAAAAGCATCCCCATGTGTTGACACTAAAAATATTTCTAATTTTTCTTGACCTTTACTTTTGCAAGTCATAAACTCTAGCCGAATGCCCATGGTTCCTCAAAATATAGAGCCAAAGGCCAAATCAGCGGAAAACCCGCGTGATCCGATCAGGACGCTTGGAGTGCTGAAGTGGTCCGTAAGTGATCGAAAAGCTACCCCGTGGGGGTAAAAATCTTCACAGTGGTTGCCCACTTACTGAAGACGCTTCCTACAGGCGTAAAGTAGGCCTGAGGGCATGATTTGAAGTGCTGAAGGCGATATCAGCAAAAAACTCAGGGAATCCGCTCAGCACACGCAGAATGCCGGAACGGTCCATAAGGGCCACAAAGTTGTCCGGTCTGGGCAAGAATGCTTTGAGGGATGGCCCTCTCAATGAAGATGCTCCACGTATCGACGAAATGGAGTTGGCGGCACAAATCGCTGAGCCGAATGCTTAATCAGGGGAAACCCCGAGTTACCCGATTCGGGTACACACTGCACTGGAAAAGGTCCGTAGGTGACCGAAAAGCTACTCAGTCAGGGCAAAAATACTTTGAGGGATGGCCCACTTGATGAAGAAGCTCTGCATGTTCTCAACGAAGGTCTGGCAGCACGAATTATAGTGCCGAAGGTTGAATCAAGATAAAACCCGAGAAAATCGGCACGAGTTTGGCACATTCCAGAATCACCGGAAACTGCAAATCGGGGCCTGAAAACGATGAAATCTACACTCTGAGTCTACTGCATCAAACACAAGGTTGCACTGGACGTCGGGCTTCCGTCTGGGCCAGTTCCGGGGCGAAATGATAAAAACTACAAAAATGCCATGGGATTAGTCGGCACCCCCTTTAAAAAAAAAGAAAAAAGAAAAAGTGAAATGCTACACTTTTGAAAGGATGAATAGGTGACCTTCTTTTTGGAAGTGAATCGGTGGTGTTTTCTTAAGTGAATCATTGCCCCTTGTATTCCCCTTGAACAGATGAATCGGTGCCCCCTTTCTTCAAAGTATTATTAGTCGGTGGTGCTTAAGCGTTGGACGGGCCGGCGATTCGGTGCAGAGTAACCCGTTCCATCCCCGGGGCGATGCTCTGTTCTGTCTATAAAATGGGCGTTTGCCCTCGACAGAGAAGAAGAGAGACGGAGACGGAGGCGGAGGCGAAGAGATATGAAGAGAGTGCCATAGACACATCGAGAAGAAGAGAGAACGAGAAGAAAAAAGACGAGGGAGAAAGAAAAGATACAGAGAGAATAGAGAGCAGAGCGGAAAGGAGGAGCTCAAGGTGGGTCTCCACTTCGGAAGCCCCGAAGGAGGCTTAGATTTCTTTGTATTTTTTGGTTGTTTCTTTTTTGTCACTGCTCCCCCCTGTATTCTCTATAATCCTAGAATTGAAATAGTAGAACCGTTGTCCCTTTTGCACTTCGATGTCCATACGTTTATGTGGTGAATGTTGATGTTAACTCTGGCGGCTCTGCTCGTTCAATTCTTTTTTTTCCCTTTTAAATCTCTACTTCTGGGATGAGCGATAAAACTTCATCTCCTGATCGTGAGGAGGCCCCTAGGGGCTACATCCATCTTGAAATCCTAGGATCGATCAAGGATTGTAGCTTTCTACCCTAAGCCCCACTACTAGAATGTCCAATGGCCACGCCCTAAGGGGTGACAACAAAATCCCCCTCGGGATCCGATGGTTTCCATTGCCTGTAGTGTCCACATATGTGAATGCGTGTGTTATGCTAATAATGAATAGGTGAATGGGTTAATCCTGGGAAGTCATCGAACGCCCTTTCACCCACTTCAATGAGTTGTAGGGGTATCGGTGTATCCCGACACCTTTGTTTTAGCCACGACGATATTCATTCTTTGAGGGTCGTAATGTGCTCTCCGTAGGGTGTTCGACGAAGTGTCTTTGAGGGCTTCGTTCTCTAAGTCTCCTTTTCTTTTCAGGCATTGCCACATTCAGGCATGAGCCCATCTTCACGGGCTGGGACTACCTGCTTCGGCCCAGAAGGGACCCTCAAGTTGTTCTTCGGGTAGTTGAGAAATGCTTGTTTATCTTTATAAGCTTCGGTTGCAATACCTTCATCATAAAAGAGTAGGATGGCTTCTCAGCGATGCTCATTGTTTCTCAAATACGTATGGGGATCCCTTTCCTAGGAGGGGGACAGTCTCCATTCGTTAATTTCTTCTGCATTACAATCCACTCACTCTGGGTTCTAGGGGGTCTATCGCACAATGATATGTTCCCCTAGAAGCCCATTGCACAAAGTGAGATACAAATGCCACTCAATTGGCTACACTCATACTGACCCTCCATAGTGTTTGATCCCCTGGATTACCATGAACCCTTAGTAGGCTGGCCCTCAGGATTCCCTAAGTGGTGATCTCAGGGCTTGAGACAGCCTTATTAGGCTTCTCGATTTTCATGGCTTTACACCGATTTCCCTCGTGTGTAAGCCCAATTGTTGGATTGAGTCTCCCCCAGATTAACAGGAGATGCTGCCAAACTTTTGTGCGGACCTTTAGATTGAATTACAAAACGAAATAATAATAATAAAATAAAATAAAAAAGAAAGAAGAAGAAAGATAAAAAAACAATAAAAAATAACAAACAAACAATAAAAAAAATTAAAAAATTGAATCGATGCTGGTGAATCGACTCACCAACCCATGGGGATGATTCGGTGCTGGTGGCACCGATTCATCATCCATGGACTTAATTTGGTGCCACCCCCTTCAATAGTAAAAAAAACGCAAAAGCAAAAGGGCCGCACCGACTCATCACCTATTAGATGAGTCGGTGGTGGCATCACCATGTCATTACCCCTCCTTTTGTTAAAAAACAAACAAACAAACAATGCACTTATACGTTGAAAGGCACGTACACTTCGTACACGTTCAACCCACTTAACACCAAGCATCCCCCTAGCACGTTACACACATTCAACCCACTTAAAAACAAAGCACACTTAACACTAAACACTCCCATTAACACTAATCTATCCACTAATCCATGCATTCACCCTCATTCATACGTTCAAACCCCCAATCCCATGCATATGCGTGTATGTAAAAAAAAGAAAATAAACAATAAAAATAAATAACACTCTCTCACTCAAAAATGAGGAAATAAAAATGGCTAAAATGAAATAAACAAATAATAAAGAAAAAGATATAAAAAGGTAAAAGTGAGAAATAAAAGAAAACACAAGAACAAATAATGGCTACATAAAATGACATTAAAATATAATAATAATAATAATAACAATAAAGGTGATAAATAAACAACTAAAAATGATGAATAACTAACAATCCAATAAATGCTAAAAAAGGAAATAAAAGATGTACGTATGTAATAAATAATAATAATAAATGAGTAATAAAAAGAGAATGATATAAACAAAACAAGACCAAAGAATTAAAAAAAGATAGAGGAGAAAGAGGCACATTTATGCATCTAAAATAATAACGTGAATAAATAAGGAACAATAAACACGACTGTGTCAGTTTTGGAGCTCTCGCCTCCTCTAAATCTAAGTGTGGGGAATATTAATGATGTCCGACAAGTCGTGCTTGGACCTCGGATTCATCCCATTATGATCATGGCATAACTTCGCTCCTGGCCAATACTCCGCTGAGTTCAATTCATTTCAATCGGATTTCAACCGCATTCCTTCAGTTCTTGAACATCAAATTTACCGTATCATGGCATACATCGTCCCGACAACATACGAGTCTGCCCGAACACGGTCACGTCTGACTCACCTCATGGGTCCATATGTGTGCATCGTAATGCCACGCACAACCTCAAAATAAAAAGACCCCGATATCCTTTGGAACAGGGGAGGTGTTGTCAAAATCTCTCCTGAAATCACAAATATACGATCAAATAAATAATAAACAATAATACTAGATACTGCTACTCTGTATGCTTGCATGATATGTTCCTCCAGTATATCAAATGGTGATTAGCGAAAAATCAGGTTATGTCCAACCGGAGGCTTTCGCTATGCGTGATAGTGGTCCTCAGACCTAAGTTCTTCGCCTTGTACCGGGAGCCGGCTTAATAAACAAATATTATCATATTGTGTGCTTGTATGCAATCACATCTTTCATATATTCTGTTGGCCCCATGGTCTCTCTATTTTAGAGATTAATCAAGGGTTGTCCCTCTCATGGAGGGACGTAATTAACGTCCTATCCTTTATGGTACGTCAGGTTTTGAGTCCCGACACGAACCTCACAATTGACTGACTAAGTCAAATCGAAAGTAAAATAAATTCGTCACTTATATGACTGGCACGCCTTACGCAATAATTAATAAAAAGTGTTCCACCAAAGTGTTCCCCATGGTCCTCAGAAAATGCACAACGTGCCTGCAACGTCCCGAAGCCCGAAAACACAATGGTGCATCCCACACAGGGATCCGAAGACCCGATAGCCAAAAATTTGATTTAGTCACAAAACTTGATTCGGGACCCATGAAAGCGCTCTGAAACCCATAAATTCTGATCTGAAAAATCCGAGGTGTTATAGTCCTCCCCTCTTTACAAAAATTTCATCCTCAAAATTTGAGACAACCACCATGCCACGGGGGAAGAACGACTTATCCAGCTGGCAACGCTCCCAGAGCTCTAGTTAAACCTCAATTCTTGTGAAAGCACATCTCCCGAGAGACACAGCCAAACTACTACCTCAAACAAAAAACATCTCGCTTCACATTCACCATCCACACTAATTCCCAGATTGAGCATTGCATACAAAAGGATATAGTCTAGCATCACCTCAATTACACAAAACTCCAACCATGGCATCGCTGGCACCATCTCGCATACCGAGGAGGTGCGACCCGCACCACGAAAACCTGTTACCGATAAATTCCACGCTCGACGGACCAACCAAACATCAGCTTCTCATCCTGCTGACTATCCTCACGCCTGTAGGTGCTGGAAGGAGTGGCGTCCGCGTACGGTGCACGATGTTGTGGCCTCCCGAACTTGTGTTGCTGCTACATATAGTGCACAGGTTAGAAAGATAGGAATGATGTGATCGCCAGAGACTATTACCTGAGCCTCACAGGATGATGATCGTGGATGCCTTAGGAGTGGCGAGATGGTGGGTTATTCTGTCCTCGCTCTCGGTCGGCCAAGAATAAGGAGCCCTGTGAGTCGATGACAAAGTCCTACAAATTAACCAGCAAACAAAGAGAACAACCCATTAGACTATGATAGTGCAGAATATGTTCAAATCAAAGAGAAAAACATGCAAATAGTGGTGATCGTACCGGGGAGGGGGGCGGAAAGGGGGATGGTCGAGACTTTCGACCATACGCCTTCCCTATGTTTTGGGCTGAAAACCTCTTTAAAGAAAAAGGGATCTAGGCAAGTCTAATATGCATGTAATGTAGTGAAATGGAGTAAAACGGAGCAAGATAAAGAGTAGGGAAGAGAGGATGGGGTTTGCCCGTCAACCAACAGAGGGCGGCCATATGTGTGGCCGCTCAGAGGGGGTGGGCGGCCATGTCGATGGGCACCTGGGCCCCTCGGTCGCGGAGCTCTCCAACTTCGGGTTCTGCTTCTAGGGGAAGGTCGAGGAAGGATGCTATCGTCCTCTCAGCTCTCTCTGAACTCTCCGGACTGACGGAACCTCCTCCTCAAAACAAAATGTCTAACCCCTCGTGAGAAAATGTCCAACCCCCTCACCGAAAGGATCCCTCCGAGATGGTTCGCGATTGGGTTTTGTATGTGGGGAATTTCCCTCCATCAAAATCATTCGAAAATGGATTACGTGAAAGCTACGTGGGTCTCGAACCTCCCGGAGTGGGAGCAGTTGTGGAGGACATGCCCGGAGTGGGCGGATCGTGGGTTTGATTGCAGTTATCAGGAGGCGGCCAAAGTTTTGGCTGTTCAAAGGAGCTGGGCGGCCCGGTCGATGGCCTTCTTGAGGGTGAGGGCGGCCAGGAGTCTGGCCACCTTGAATGAGCTGGATGGCCAGGTCGATGGCTGCCTAGGATGGTGGGCGGCCTGACTTCTGGCCGCCCTGGAATGGGTTGGGCGGCCAAGTGTCTGGCCGCCCAGGGATCAGGGCATGCAATGTATATAAAACCTCAGAAAATTCACCTCGGGGGCTCACGCCCCTGAACCCCCGACCTTACAGGCAGGGAGGCGTTGCCCCCCCCCCCCCCCGCAACCCCCCGCCAACTTACCGCAAAGTTGAATCTGCGAAGGGACAAGGTGGAGCCTACCTAAAAGGGATGAGACTCCACACTCTCAATCAACCAAGAAAAAGGTGTCACATCAATGATGGTGAGACATGGTCTGCGGGATGTCCAAAATTAGGCATCTACAATGCCCTCCACAAGGGACAACCATCTATGAGCCTCAACCGACTCGCGCAGCCACCTCGATTGACTGCCACAATTTCGTCGACTCCACGTCACGAACACTCTCATATCTAACGAGCCGAACACCAATAACACCACTAGACCAACTTCAGTCCCAGCATAAGACCTCTATGAACCTAAGTCCCATTCGGGGAAAGATATAACATGATTGGCCACCCAAGGCCTCGCCTGCACACGGCTCCCGTCATTCTCAGTCCACCTCGACTGGCATCTTCTGACTACGAAAGTCCATTTGCCAGTCACCAGTTACTTGTCAACGGGAAATCCTTACTTGCTCAATTTCCTTTCATGTTCCTTCATTATGCCCAATAGGCTCATTCTAAATCTCGACGGGCCATCCGTTGACTCTTACACTGACCATTACCGCTTCTCGAGTCGATCCTAACTCAGACACCGCATCCGATTCTGATCTTCATGCCAACTCTACCCTCTCAGGGGAGCATTTAATGTATATCTGTGTTGCATTTGCTGTATCATTACATACTAAAAACCCCGTAGAACCCTTCCCATAGAGGTTTTCCAACTAAATAAAAGGGATGGCGGGTGGTCGAAAGTCTCGGCCATCACCCCTTCCCAACGCCCCTCCAGGTGAACGCCACCACCTCATTCTTCCACTGCGTAGTTTATTTCGAGCAGTTACTACACTACTAAGTTCTAATCGATGTTTCTTTTGTGTTTCCTCGAGTTTGCTTCTGTTTTGCAGGACTTTCGGTACAACGGACTTCACAGAGCTCTCTGTCCTTGGCCGACTGAGAATGGAGAAGACGGGTCCCCACAAGCTCCCTCCTTGAGGCATCCCTACGCAATCATCCTTCATGCGGAAATCAGTTAAACTTCTCTGGCGATCACCCTATTCCATTTTATCCAGGACACCTTGCACACCCGTGTTTGTAGAAGCGGCCGACGTGGTCGGAATAGCGACCACAACCTTCTGGCGCCTACAACCAGGGCTCTCGATAATCCCCATGATCGATCGGATTCAGAGTGTGGTTCTGTTGACTTCGTTCGTGAATAGCAATCAAAGAGAGGAAGCTTGTGTTTCTATCCAAGAATCTAGTCTCCTGGCTCATGCAGAGATCGAGGACTGAGCCCTACGCAGACTTAGTTGTCTATCCCTCTCTCATTGCTTCCATCACTGGGTGAGCCGGCACCCTACGACTGCATACCCCGCCATGATCCAGCACATTACCTTACCAATTTGTTCTTATGCCATATGTTCTGGCACCCCCTGCAATTCCACGTTTTCATCTTCTACAAAGTGTTCTGGCACCCCTTGTATTGTTCTCCCATGCTTTTCCTTCCTCCAGGTGGTGAATCGGCATGATAACCGCGCCATGGTCCCTCCCTCTAATGAGTGTTACAATGCCTCAACGTCACTTCGCTCAATGGGCAATCTGGCGCCCTTCATCGCAGGGTGATCCGGCATCCCCTGGTTACTTCCCTACTAGGCGATCTGGCACCCATTAGTGCTTCTATTGCATGGTGATCCGGTGCCCCTTTACCACCCCCTTTTAACCAGTGGTCCGGCACCTCATCTCCGCCCATCATTATTGAATGTTACGGCACCCACTGACCAAATGAGTTTCATGTATTCAACATTAGTGTTAATGGGTTCCAACGTGCCTCAGGTGTTAAACCGTTTGCTTGTTTCAGGTCCAAGCATTGAGTTCTCAGCTTTGTCATCGAGCAAACAAAACCACCGCGTTTAAGGCCCCTGGCTCATGTCATAATGTCTGGGCGACCTCAGTCCCTTAGTAGGCTAGTCCTCGGGGATATGGCGTCATAAACCATTATGAATGTTGTCGCTCCGTGTGCATTCGACCAATTAGGGGACTGTGTCAGATTTTTCTGGACGAGTACCTGCTACATGCCCCCGACGCGTCTCGAGATAGGGGGAGATGCTACCAGAATTTTGGTAGAACTCTGGGCTTAATGATATGTATATTTCATCTCTTTCGGAATTTTTCACCACTTGTGTCAAAAAAATTTAATTCGATTAAAACCATATATATATATATATATATATATATATATATATATAAATACAATCATAACAAAAAGGGAGAGAAGAAACAATACAACAAAAAATCAAATCAAAAGTAATGAAAATATAATAAAACCAAAAAAACTAATAAGAATAAAATTGTACATATGATAAAATCTAAATATCCAAACACAATAAGAACAAAACAATTAAGAATAAAGGGAAAATAATGACATAAAATAATATAATATAAATAAATAAATAGTAAGATTATATAATAAATAATATATATATAATAAATAAATGTGAATGCACATATAAATGAAGATAAGAGTAATATATATATATATATTTATATATAACAATGATCACAACGAAATAATTGCAAGTGACGCAAGGTTTCTTCCTCTCCGAATCAACAAGGTGTCGTTATGGATAATTTTATTTCCACGTCACAAAATCACCAAATATATATATATAATAATAATGATGATAATATCCCGCATCTCCATGCATGCATTATGAGTTTCAGGCTATAGAGCCCTTTCTCCTGACGATTAATCATGGATTTTCTCCCTTCGGGAAGATGTAATTAACTCCATGGCCTTTATGGTACCGTAGGTTTGGCTCTCGACTCGATATCCCCTTTTGTCTGACTGGTCAAACAGCGCGCCATGTATAATTTCGGGCTCTTCGATCCTTGGAGCTGGAACAATTCGTCACCTTGTGACTAACATGTCTGTGTACAAAATAACCAACCAAATAAATAAATAAATAAATAAAAAGATAATAAACAAAAAATAAGATAAAAAATGTGTCCCACCCCCGTTCCCGCTCCCCCATGGCGGATAATTTGCGTGTGTGTGAGAAAGAGGATTGTGGGGGCTGGAAAAGATGCCTCCACCCACGGCTCTATAGTTCACGGATTTGATGAAATAAAGTGGGAGTGATCGCCAGAGACTTATACCTGAGTCTCACAGTAGTAATGATTGCAAGTGCCTTTGAAACGGGAGATGTGGGTTCTACCTGTCCTGGTTCTAGGTCGGCCAAGAACGAGGAGCTCGTATCTGCGAGTCGGTGATGAAGTTCTTACAAGTTAACCAGCAAATAGAGAAAATAAACCCATTAGACTTTGAAGGTATAGTATATGCTCAAACAAAAAGAGAAATCACGCAAATGAGGGTGATCATACCGGGAAGGGGGTTGGGAAGGGGGATGGTCAAGACTTTCGACCATCCGCCTTTCCTGTGTTTTGGGGTGAAAATCTATTTGAAATAGGGATCTAGGAAAATCTAGTATGCGTATAATGCAGTAAAACGAAATGAAATACAGCAAGACAGAGAACAAAGGAAGAAAGACGGGGTTTACCTATCGACCAACAGAAGGTGGCCAAGCATGTGGCCGTTCAAAAGTGGTAGGCGCCCATGTCGATGGCTGTCACCTAGAACCTGGGCCTCTTCCGCGGTGAAGCTCTTCGACTTTGAGTTCTTCTTCTGGGATCAGCAAGGGGAAGGTCAGTAGGGGCTTCTTTTATCCTCACAACTCTCCCCCGAGCTTACAGAACTGCCAATCCCTTCCTCAAAATGTCCCACCTTTTCCTAGATTGTTCGGGACGGGTTTTTCTATGCAGGCTGATTCCCCCCCCCCATGAAAAACATTCAAAAGCAGAGTCAAAGTCCTTTTGACCAATCTGGAGGGGACGACATGTGAGACTACGTGCGCCTCGACCTCCCGAGTGAGAACGACTGCGGAGGACGTGCTCGGAGTGGACAGAATCATCGAGTTGATGGGTCATTTTCAGGAGGCGGCCATGTTGATGACTGTTTCAAAGAGGACTAGGCGGCCAAGGTTGTGGCCGCCTTGGGTCTTGGGCGGCCAGTACCCTGGCCGCCTTGGTCAGCTAGGCGGCCAGGGATGTGGCCGCCCAAGACCTTGGGCGGCCATCTCTCTGGCCTTCTTCCGAAGGTTGAGCGACCATCGGTTTGGACGTCCAGAAAATGTATTTAACTTGATTTTTTCAATGGTTTTCAAAATGATATTGTATGATAGTACCCACAAAATTTCACCTCGGTGGCTCACGCCTCCGAACCCCCAACCTAACAGGCAGGGGAACGCTGTCCCCCTGCAATCCCCTGTCAACTTACTACAAAGTTGGATCCGTGAAAGGACAGGGTGGAGCCTACCTAGATAAAGATGAGACCCCACACTCCCAATCATCTAGAAGAAAATGCCACTTCTATGATGGCTAAACAAGGTCCCTAGGATGTCTGAAATTAGGCATCTACAAGGATAGGGGCCAAAGAGCCCACTACCTCAAATAACCCAACCACCATAATCTCCTCAAAGGAGTACACAACAAAGAAAAGAGTCCCATCTACATGTAGATGGAAACCTTTTCTATTTTTCAATGTGGGATTAATCAATACAAAGAGATACTCGAACCTTTTAAAATTTAAAGTATAGATTCTAACACCTCCTACTCTTTTACGCCCTGTGACGAGCTAGCCTCAAGCAGGACTTCTCACTAAGGTGAGGACGCTTGGGCGATATCTCTTATGCACTTGAAGAAGACTAGTGCGCTTAGCTACCCATACCTCCAACCAGTGAAAATCTCCTTGAAGAACCGCCAAGTTCTCTGCCGACCCTGGAACCCTTGGGAACCCTTATTTATAGCAGTAAGGGAGCACCCCTTGGGGTCACGGGGGGACCCTCACTGGCTGGCATAGGGGTTCAGACCTAGAACCCCATGATGAGTTATGAAGTATCCCCATCTGTAGGGGCACCGATGCCGACGTGATGACTCGATAGCTGGAACGTCTCCCTTAGACGTATGGTAACCCGGTAAGAGACCCTGTCATGCTCCAAAATTATGCAGCGGAACTAATCAGGAACGTGAACAGCTGGCTAGTACACTGCAAGCGAGCAATATAATCAGAGCGCTAACACATTCACACATAAAAATGAATGCACCATAATTGGACAAAACCTTTACTTTTATAGAATAATAATCAAAAGTACATAACATTGACTCTTGACTCTTTGACTAACTAGACTCAATAAAGAGAAAATTACATAATGACTCTTGACAATCAACAAATGACAATCTAAGGCTTCGCTCCTTTTTTATTCGCTCTCGGATCCATCACTTGAATAGTCTGAATCTGACCAGCTAGAATGTCTTGAAAAGATTGGAAAAGAAGTAGGGAATGAGCACACTTACCCAGTAGATATCTTCGTATCAACATGAAGGCAATGTTTAAGTAATTAACATTTTAACTCTAGAAAATAAGATAAAAGGAATGCGGTAAATCATACGAATAAAACTAAAGTAACATTGGTAACAAGATATAGATCATAGAGATATGAAGGTTTATGTAAAATGAGAGCAAGATCAAGAACGAGTATAACATGAACGTAACTTGACCTTTCATGAACGAGAATGTACTTTTCATAACCATAAAGGATATGCACTAGAAAGTACCTTTCATAACCTTTCATGAATGTAACTTGACCTTTCATGAACGAGAACGTAACTAACCAATGACATCATACTGGAATACGTGCCATGTCATTAAGAAAAGACTCAAAAGACGAGAGTGAGATCGTGATAAAATAGCGATCAAAGCATCTATAACACAAGTCCATAAATCATGTAGAAATAACTTTAATACAAACTATATGAGTTTTGTCATGAAAATAGCATAAGTTTTAAAATAGGTATTTAGAGCATGAAAGACATGAAACTTAGCATGTTTGATGTATAATATAACCAAGTTCCTAATTGTACAGTCATAACTAGGAATAAGACCTACTAACTTAGGTTTAACATACGTATAATAGGGTCAATCTGCAATCTGTTTGGAGTTAACAAAGTACAGGAAATTGAAACATAGTAGCGGTCTCCATAAAACCGTTTCTATCCATACGCGGTCGGTCGAGGACCGCTTCTGTACAATAGCGGTCGTTGGTAGACCGTTTCTAGTCTGGTAACAGAAAGAGGGTCATTAGGTCATGCAAGGCCTAACTTAAAGAAACAAAAGGCATGAAAACGTGCTAGATAGGAAGATAACATGCTACAACGACCTAAAGTCATGGAGATGCACATGTTTTCATGAATTAAACCAAGATTATCATCTTTATCATTAAGGGTAGGAATCATGCATGCAGAAATAACCTAGATGCGCAGTAATATTAAAACATGAAATACGACTAGTAGAAAGCATGAAACAACATGAAATCAGAGTACTTTTATTCCTAACACGTTAATTTAGCCTTTTCATGAGATAACCTACCTTGGTAATAGGCTTTAAACTATAAATTTTGGACTGGAAAGACGCCCTAGTTTCTGCATGTCCGGTGCTAAACCAGCAACTTCCCGTCCCTCGTTCTCCTTAATCACTTGACCTAAATCCATGAAATTTGGAGGGTAGGTAGAAGACGCGAAGGAGAAAAAAAAATTTATAAAGACTTGATATGAAAATACCTCATTTAGGGTTTCTATTCGCCTCTTCTTCTCTGGACGGACACATTGCTTCCTGCGTAGACTACACCGAAATAGTAACTTCTGGGGCTTCTAACTTCCTGGATACTTGATCTCCTACCATAAAATTCGAAGGGATGTTAGTTAATACTAGAAGGAACATAATGTTCTAAATAACCAACCTGAAATAATGTCTCCTTACCGTCGAACTACGTGCTCCAAAATAAGGGTTCGCGCAGGTCGAACCTGAGACCTATTTATAGGGTTTGAGTTAGGGTTTGAAGATGTGATCGAGTTAGGAGTCCTATTTGAGGTTAAAATCAATCCCAAAGAGTCCTAGATAGGTTTTCATGCCAGATAACATCGAATCATAGGGATTAGGATGGGAAAAATCTCATTTTTCCATGCTTCCATAACTTGCGATCACGGAAGATAGTAGCGGTCACCTCGGGACTGCTATTGTGAGAAGGCGGTCTCGCGATAGACAGCGTTTAGGCGATTAAATCTGAAAATTTTGAATTTTTGGTTTTATCACTTATTTATCTCCTAATTGGTTTATTTATCCCATTTAAATCCGTAAATTACCCTAATTACGCCTCTAGAGGTGGGCTTGGGCCTAAAGCTCTTGGAATTGAGTGTTTGGGCTAAGTTGGACTCAACCCTTTGGTTAATATAGGGCCTTTAAATAGATTTAGTTAATCATTAACTCTTTTTAATAGCCCATTAATCCTTTTTTAAATGCTTAATAATTGTATTTAATCCCAGAAAATTCTTGAATAATTGCTAGAAAAATTAAGGGTGTTACACCCTCCCCAACTTAAAAGAATTTGGTCCCTGTAGACACGCCAAAATTGATGCTATGTTGAGTAAATCTCATGTCACCATATGACGCCCCAAAGCGGACTACAATATTGATTTAATATGAAGTTTTTCTTTTTTTTATGAATTATTTAGGTTTTTTTGGGTAATTAGAATTAACGCCTTAAGTAGGGGCGTCTTTTAAATTGACGGCATTGACAAGGGCGCTTCGTTGAAAAATGGACGACTATCAATACGGACGTCATTTTCTGGATTTATTGGAAATTACGGATCGCAAATTAAATGGAAAACTGAAGAATTGACGTCTCTCTTGAAGGCGTTGATTATTTGACGTATGTATGACAGGCGTCAGTTCATCATTTTAAATAAGGAAAGTTAATTGTTTCTATAATTAAATCCAGGAATTGACGATTTTATGGGCGTCGTTATTCTAATTAACGCCTTTGGTCGTGTCGTCATTTTTAATTGACGCCCTTAAGGGGTCGTCATTTTCAATTCCGTCTCCCTTTTGTCTCCTTCTTTCCATTAATGATTCCTTCCCCGTTTTGAGCCTCCTGTTCGATTGGGAAGAGGGTTTCTTGATGGAGGATTATTACCTTGTTTTAATCCTTGTTTAGCAAGGATTTTTGGCCCTATAAATACACCTCCTGGGTCTCTTCGCGCGAGGCATGAGAAGAAGAAGAAGGGAGAGAACTGACAGAGAGGAGAGTGTTTTATTTGATTGCAGGTTGATTTCTCTTCTTCCTGGCGGATTCCTCTCTTTCACGGACGAGCCTCTGCTACCGCTCTTGCATATTGAAGACTCCTTTCTTCCCTTCACTGCTGCACGCACAGCAGAAAGGAACCCTCCCTTTTAGCTTGTTTAATTACTTTTGTCATTAACATATCATCATCACACATCCCTTCCTCTAGTATTTTGCTAGATCCAACATCACATCTATCTTGTTGCATTAGCATATTCATCCATATTTTTCAAACCTTGTTGCTCCTCTTAGGGGTTTTAAAATCAAAACACACAAGGTATGTTCATGTTCAATTTGATTGATTTCATATTCTTAGAACATTGATACTACACCCTTTTGGCTAATCCATTCTTGTCATTGTTTTCTTTGTGTGTGTTCTTGCAAGGTAATCAAAGCTAAGAACCCCCTTCATCGGCCGGCCGATAGAAGGAGGAAGAGAGGATTCACAATCTCCCCCGTCAAACACAAGGTACATGCGATCATCTTCTTCTTTGAGGTAACCCCTCTGGCGATCACATTCCCCTTAGCATCCTACGCATGCTCCCATTCACCCCCTTATATTTTCCCTTTTCTTCTTCTTTTTTTTCCTTAAGTGGATTTTTCATAATCTACAAATTGGCGATCACGGTGGGACATCTTGTGTTTTTAGTTTGATTACCCCTCCCATGTGCTCCATGTAGCACACTCCCTTCGGCGCCCTCGCGTGCCCCTCCCATTGACACCCTCGCGTGTCCCTCCTTTGGTACCCTCGCGTACCCCTCCATTATGCTCCACGTAGCACCCTCCCATTGGCGCCCTCGGTGCCCCTCCTTTGACACCCTCGCGTGTCCCTCCCTTGTGCTCCACGTAGCACACTCCCCATTGTGCACCGCGTGCACACCTCCACTGATTTGCCTTTGTTTGTGATTTCTGATTTCTGTCTGATTGCCAGGGCTGTCGGTTCTTTGAACCGAAATAACGCCCTCCCTGCTGCCATCATTTTATAATTCACGCCTTTTACAAAGGCGTCATTTCTTCATAAAATGCCTTACAGCGAGGTGTCATTTGCATTGTTACTGTTCACTCTGCCGTTGCTCGATCACTGTGTAGTTGTTTTGACGCCCCAATTCCCGGGCGTCATTTGCTCATTGGACGCCTTAGATCAAGGCGTCATTTTTTTCATTATTGGTGGTTTGGTTATTTCCTGAATATTGTTTACAGTGCTTCACGCCCCTATCCAGAGGTGTCATTTCCACTGTTCGCAGCAATTAGCGCCTGCAATTCAGGCGCTGTTTATTCATTTAGCGACATGCCCTATGTCGTCTTTTTGTTCTGTGCCCCACAGAACTGCTCATTCTGTCTGTTTACTTGACTGATTATATATCTGTTGTTTGATACTACCTATTCGCATTCATCTCTGCATACGGTTTGGGAGACCTCCTCTCCCCACACTTTTTAGGAGTTACACCCCTCTTGGTAAAGGAAGGACCCTCCATTGAGCATTCCGTCTCTTTGGACCGGGAATTCCTAAGCCAAGCCTCCGTAAGTCCTCGCACCCGTGGATTCCCTCACGGACGCCAGACTGGTTGTATCATTGAAGTACCCGAAGTATAGTTGACCCACACGTGCGAAAGGAGAGAGAAAAATCTAGAAACCCGGTGATTATACCCGAATTTTCAACCAGGATCCACCTTCAAAAGAGAGAACCCAATATTGAACTCACCATAATTTTCAAAAGAGATCTTAAAAGTTTGCGCTCATTATAACTTGGGTGTTTCTTTTGCTTGAAAAGGTGATATCTTTTGGGTTATATCTTATTGTCAGAAATTTATCCCTTTCTCCTCAAGAATGAAATTGCATTCAGGTAAAATTATCAATATGGCCAACTACGGGTACACTTATGACGGTTACGAGGAGGGTCACTCTGACCCGTTCTATGAGATTCCTTCTCAGGATTCTATTTATTATGAGGGAAACTATCATTCTTCTTCTAATCAGGGCCACATGGTGGATGCCACCACTACTGCTTTGGAGGTTGAGCCTTCTTCCCAGGCCCAACCTACTACTCAGAATACTCCCGGGGACACTTTCCCTTCTTTTAATTTTAATGAGTTTCTCAAAACTATTGCTCAGCTGGATGACTCCCAGCGTCAGGCAGCTCAAGCCGCCCTTCTAAAGGGAAAGTTCATCCCGTCATCTTCTAACCCTCCCCAGGCCATGGGTGGCCACTCTGTTAATTCTCCCAACGATCCGGTGGTCGTCCCTAGGGTGCCCTCGCGCCCATCAACCCCTGTTATGACTATGCCGGCCCAACCGGCAAGTCACTCTGTTGCTAGGCCTCAACAACCCCTTGTTTCCCAAATTTTAAGAAGGCCTATGACAAACCAACACTCTTTTCATCAGGCCCCAGCCGAGTCTGATAGCCATGCTCTGCTCCTCCAAAAGATGGCTAGTATGGAGGAACAGCTTAAGAGGGTCACTGCATCCAAGATTGCTCCCGAGATCATGCTTCCCCCTATGCCGGTTTTTCATCTACCCCCGTCTGAAATGCCGAATTTTCGGCGGTATAATGGCACGGGCAACCCGAACATCCACTTGAAGGACTTTATGTATGAAGCATCATTTTGGCAGGATAATAAGAATTCGTTGGCTTATCTCTTCAGACGGTCTTTGGATGGCCCAGCACTTGAATGGTTTTATTCCCTAGAGCTGGCCGATGCCGGCGATTTTGATATAGTTCAACGGAAGTTCATACAGAAATATAAGGACCGTGTGGGTCCCTCCTTGTCTGTTACTGATTTGGTTGCTGAGAAGATGAAGCCCGAGGAGGACTTCGTCTCATTTGCTGATAGGTGGAAGGCCATGGCCGAGAAGCTAAAAGACACGTTGTCGGAGACGGAACAAGTCAAGATGATAATATCAAACTCCACTCTGCAATTCCGTCATATTTTGGCCATAAATAAATTAAGCACTATGGAGGAGCTCTATGAAAGAGCTAGATATATACAGACACAAATGAAAGATTCGCCAATTATGGGCATGTTCGAGCCAAGGCCGAAGGTGATAAAGAGGAATGTCAACATTGGCAATACTGGTGCTACCACCGAAGGAACTGTTACTAACGAGCAGGTGAGCGCGTTCGGTAATTCCACACCCTTCCGCCACCCTCCAAACCAAGGGCCGTCACAACAACAGCCCGCCTTCCAGAGTCAAGTCCACCAGCCAAATAACAACCCTCCTCAGACCTTACGGCCTCCTCCACCTCCTCAACAACAACCCCACTTTGCTCCACAAAATCAAACCCCACAATATCACCAAATGCCCCCACCGGCCAATTATGCACCGCAACAATTTCAACAATCCAGAAGGCCATTGGGTCCTCGAAGGGCACAATACTCCCCTCCACCTGAAAGCTTATTAGACATCTTTAATGCCCTCATGGCCGCCAACTTGCTCACATTGCCAAAGGAAAGAGCAATATGGCCGCAACATGTAGACACCTCCTGGTATTGCGTCTTCCACCGACAGCCGGGGCACAATATTGATCATTACTTTCATTTCAAGGATTACATACATGACATGAATGACCAAGGTGAGATTGACTGGGATGAGATGAGGAAAGTTATTGCTACTCTAAAGACCCGAAGACCTCCTTGGCAGCCATCGGCTCAACAGCATCAGCAGCAAGGTCAACAACAACAAGCCTTCCAACAACAAAAGGCTCCTGCACCCCAACCCAATATGGGGATTGTTAATAATCCGCTACCGGAGCACCCGGATCCAAATCAGCAAGTGAATCTTGTCACCTCAATCCATGAAGTGGAGAGAGGGCAAATTTGGCATAATGAAAACACCTCTGTCGGGGCTATTAACCAAAATTCCAACCCACCACAACCACCATCATTGTTAAGAAGGCATCAGCCTATCCCTCCTTCCCAACCACAACGTCCCCTCATACGTTCTTCAGGGCCACTCAATACCAATCTTATCCCTTCACGGCCTCTTCTTTTACGCCAATCCACAAACTCTCCATCACCCCAAAACCCTCCACCAAATAGATCTCCCCTTATCCGCCATTCACCGGCAGCCGTCGCTCCTCCCGTTCCACCTCCAGCTACCACTACTATGATTCCAAGGCCCCTCCTTGTTACCCAATCCCCGTCACCACATTCTGATAACCCCCAACTGGCGAGGCCTCTTATAAGAACCCCTCTTCTCACCATTCCTGCACCTACACCAACACCACTCCCTCTACTTCCTCCACCCCTTTACCCACTCCAAGCCCGACAGAGGCTCAAAGAACAATGGTGCTCCGTAGCGGACGGATGTTTCACCGAGTTTTTCCCCAGCGGGAGCAGGAGCCAACACAAGAGCAGGGAGAATAAGAACAAGAGTCTACACCGGGCACGGAATATGATTTATTGAAGCATTTGGACAGAACACCGGCCCGTATTTCTATCTTGGAATTGATCAAAAGATCTACCACACATCAGCAAGCTTTGAAACAATATCTGCAAAGAGTAATGGTAAGTGAAGATATTCCAGCCGAACAAGTCGCCACTGTCTTAAATCCAGCTAGCAATCAGCCGGCCATCACTTTTTATGAACATGAATTGGCTCCGCAGCCAGCCAGGAAGTATGCACTGTGCATCACCATTGATATCAATAAGATAGCCGTGAAACAATGTTTGGTTGATACTGGGGCATCCATTAATGTTCTGCCGCCAAGCACTTTGAAAATGTGTGGTATCTCGGAAAGTCAGATCAGGCCATCCACAATTACCGTCACTGCTTATGACAACACTAGAAAGCCACCATTAGGAATGATTACTCTAAAAGTTGGTTTGGGGCCAGTCTCGGTCACAGTAGATTTCCATATTCTGGACATGGACCCGACCTTTAATGGCATTTTGGGTCGCCCGTACATTCAAGAACTTGATGCTGTGCCTTTGACAAATCATCAATGTATAAAGTTTCCACACAAAGGGCGCATCATTAAAGTCACTAGCATGCCCATCTTGCCGACCGAAGACATACATTCTGCAACATCAGTGCCTTCTATGTGGCCTTCCAATAGGCCTTTGCTTTCAGTTTTGGATGTTGCCGATCTACGGCAAAATTTGGTAAGATCATCCCCTTTAAACTCTCCTACCACTCAAATGCTACCACAGCCATCTACAAACAAGAAGAAGAAAGGTATGATGAATATGCCAGGATGGAACATTCTGATGAAAATGGGCTATAGAACTGGCAAAGGCCTGGGTGTCAATCTTCAAGGGAGAGTCAAGCCTGTCAAGCCTCAAAAGATGACTCCCCGAGGTGGCCTAGGGTACAAAGCACCAAACAAGGATGAAAAAGAGCCGTGGGCCGTCATGACTTCCACTCTCAAAACGGACCGGCAACCTCTCACATGGACCCTACAAACACATTTTGTAACAGGGGGTATTCAAAATAATGATGAGCAGACAACGATAATTACTTCTATGCTGGATTGCCAAGATGTGCATGCACGGCAGTTTGCTCGCCATATAGCACCGTTAGCCACATATAAAGCATTGGAGTCATTAAGGCTAGACAAGCGGAGAAAGATGGATGATCCTGAATGTGACTGGTACAGATGGTTCGACATGAATGATATCTCCATTGCCCTAAGTCGTCTCTTCATGCCAACTGATCCAGAATGGCCACCATTGATTTATGAGCTAATTGAGAAGCCAGCAGTAATCACAGACAAGAGGCAGCTTTTGAGCAACTATACAGATACTGGGGAGCCAGATGTGCCGTTTGAGGAAGGCTTCAACACAGACAGGCTGTGGGCCGGCATTTTCTTTACCAAATCCATTCATCCAACGGCTGTTGTCCGTTTAATTGATCAAGTGTTTTTTTTAGATATTCCCAGACCGCCCGCGGTCTTAATAAAGTTTTCTCCGAATTCGCTTCAAGTTTCTCTTCCGATCCCTCCCTTGCTCCTCGAGCAATTTTCAAAACTCTCCATTACACCCCCGCGTGGGTCATCATTCAGCCAATCCTTTAACGATTTATCAATTTCAACACTCCCCCCTATTTTACGCTCCCATTGCTTTCTCCTTGAAAACGAAAAAAAAAATGCCAAAATCCAAACTTCCCAATCCATCTCCATTGAGGAGACTTCCTATCTGCTTCATGAGTGTGTCCCGATACCGGGGCCGCTCTTCCAGGATTCATTAAGTGACCTCCCCTACCCCTCCGGTGAGGGGACTTCATCTGTATCACCTCCTGTACCTGCTTTTTCCTCTCCTCCTTCATCTTTATTGAATTCTAGTGATCAGTCTAGTTGTTCTTTCTATTCTAGTGTTCAAAATCATGGGGTAGCTTCACATAAGAGATCCAAGGGTAAGCAGATTCCCCGTAGATTCTTGTTGGGGTTAGCTATAAGATGCCGGGCATGTTTAGCGCTTCCCGAATTTTTGGAAAATCCGATTATCCTGCCAGAAGAGGAATATGAGGGTCCTAGCATTTTTTATGAGGGTTTTGGTGTTTATGAAATAATGAATGATGAAGACCCTATTGAGGAGGGGGATGAAAGATATGAAGAATATGAGGACGAGGCTGATGCCTTTGCTAGTGGCATGAGGAGATTTGATGAACCGTCAGCCTCAGTAGAAGAGCCTACCAAAGAAATAAATCTGGGTACGGAAGAAGACCCTAGGTTTGTCCTCATTAGTAAGAACTTGCCGCCCTCCGAAGAGGAGGCGCTTATTTTGGTACTTCAAGAATACAAGGACACGTTTGCGTGGAGTTATGAAGATATGCCTGGACTTGACCCTGCGCTCATTGAACATCGACTTACACTTAAGCCAGGGTCCATTCCAATCAAGCAGCGGTTGCGACGTTTCCACCCTAATATGGCATTAAAAATGAAAGAAGAGGTCGATAAGCTTCATAAGGCTAGATTTGTTAGAGTTGTCCTCTATCCCAATTGGGTGGCTAACATTGTCCTAGTCATGAAGAAAGATGGAAAGGTTCGAATTTGCATAGACTTTCGGGACCTCAACCGCGCGTGTCCTAAAGACGACTTCCCCCTCCCTCATATTGATGTCTTGATTGACAACACGGCATGATATGAGACTCTCTCCTTCATGGATGACTTTTCAGGTTATAATCAGATTCGCTTGGCTGAGGAAGATCAAGAGAAAACATCGTTCACTACACCATGGGGAACTTATTGCTATGTGGTCATGCCATTTGGACTTAAGAACGCTGGAGCCACCTATCAGAGGGCTATGATGGCAATTTTTCATGATATGATCCACATTTTTGTTGAGTTGTATGTTGATGACCTGGTAGTAAAATCGAGAACAAGGATTGAGCATCCCGGGGTTCTAACCAAAGTCTTGCAAAGGGCACGGGAGTATCAGTTGAAAATGAACCCTAAGAAGTGCGTATTTGGTGTTTCATCAGGGAAGTTGCTTGGGTTCATTGTAAGTAAGAGGGGTATTGAGATCGATCCCAATAAGGCGAAGGCCATAAGAGAAATGCCTCCTCCCAGGAATTTGAAGGAAGTTCGGGGATTAATCGGGAGGATGCAATTTATTCGCCGTTTTGTTTCCCAGCATTCACAAAGATGTAGGTCATTCTATGAGCTTACCAAGCCGGGAGTCAAGTTTCTTTGGGATGACAAGTGTCAGGTAGCTTTTGACGGATTGAAGGATTATCTAGCAAATCCTCCTGTCCTGAGGCCGCCGGTTCCAGGTAAACCGCTTGTTCTTTATATTTCTGTCCTGGATGACTCTGTAAGCGCTGTCCTAGCCCAAGTTGATGAAGAAGGAAAAGAGAGGGCAGCCTACTACTTGTCAAAACTTCTTAACTCCTGTGAGCAGAGGTACTTAGCCATAAAGAAGACTTGTGCAGCTTTAGTCTGGGTAGTTCAAAAATTTAAGCATTATTTTCTAGCTCACGAGGTTCATCTCATTGCTCGCATGAATCCAATCAAGTTCCTTCTTGAAAAATCTGTTCTCACCGACTGATTGGCACGATGGCAAAGCTTTCTTTCTCAGTTCGACATCATCTACATTCAGCAAAAAATGATTAAAGGCTATGCCATAGCAGAACATCTTGCTCATCATCCTCTCCCTAGATTTGACCCTGTTCGCTCAGAGTTTCCAGATGAGGAACTAATGTCCGTCAATCAGTCCGACTCAATGTGGAGGTTACATTTTGATGGAGCTTTGAATTCAAAAGGGAAAGGGATTGGCGTTGTTCTTCTATCACCGGAGGGTATCACTATTCCACTCGCCTCTCAGCTTGCATTTCCAGTTACAAATAACATAGCTGAATATGAGGCTCTTCTGGCCGGACTAGAGGCCGCTCATCAATTTGGTGTTACCCACTTGCGAATTATAGGTGATAGTCAGCTTATTCTTCGCCAAGTGCTCTCCAAGTGTCGCACGCTCAATCCTAAACTCAAACCCTATCAGGAATTGACCTCTGCTTATACCAAGCTTTTCACCAAATTAATCTTCGTTCATGTTCCTCGTGACCATAAAATTTTAGCTGATGCTCTCGCTTCTCTTGCTTCTTCCTTGGCTTTTCCTCCCGAAAGGGATTCCCATTCTATCATTGTTCACAAGCGGCTCACTCCCGCTATTCAAGATCCCGCTTTCCTTAAGGTTAAGGAGGAGGTGCTTAGGAAGGTGGAGCAAGGCAGGATCATTGAGAATAAGGAGGTCATGCTATTGGACTTAGAGGAAGAATTGGACGATGAAGAAAAGCCGTGGTATTATGAAATTGCTAAGTATTGCCAGGATCAATCATATCCTGAAGAAGTCACGGCTGAAGAAAAGAAAGCCATTAGAAGGGTTGCCCAGCGATACACCCTGATTGGAGGTGTGCTCTATAGAAGAGGTCTCACTGGAGTTCTGTTAAGATGCCTCGACGATGATGAATCTTGGAAGGTTGTGGAAGAGGCCCATTCGGGAGTGTGTGGCGGTCATGTCAACAGCCAGATGCTAGCTAAGAAGATCCTTATGCTAGGTTTCTATTGGGCCACTCTAGAAGAGGATTGTTCTATTTATGTTCAAAGGTGTGTTAAGAGCTAACTGCACGCCGACAAAATTCATTCTCCTGCTTCTTCACTCCATCCTGTATCTTCCCCATGGCCTTTCTCCATGTGGGCTTTCGATATCATTGGACCTCTTGGTGATCCGACCCTCCTCACGAAACCAAAGTCATTCATACTCACGGCGACGGAGTACTTCACCAAGTGGGCGGAAGCAGAAGCTTACGTGGAGATTAAAGCATCAAATGTTTGCAAGTTTATAATGAAGAACATCATCACAAGATTTGGCATCCCAAGAACCATCATCACCGATAATGGACCCCAATTCATCTCTCAGGAACTTCAGGACCTCTGCAACAGGTATGACATTGCATTGCATCATTCATCTCCTTATTATCCGCAGGGCAATGGCCAAGCAGAAGCAACTAACAAAACTTTGATTAAAATTATCAAGAAAACGTGTGAGGCTAACAAATTTGCGGATTGGCCAGAAAAGTTGGTTGAAGCTCTTTGGGCCTATCGTACTTCCATTCGTACCCCTACAGGGCAAACCCCTTTCGCCCTAACTTATGGAATGGAGGCGGTAGTTCCTTATGAGATTCTCATTCCCTCTCTGTGAGTACAATTGGACAAGGAATTCTCTATTGATGAACGGCGTGAATCTCTCCTTGCCCAGTTGGAACTCCTGGATGAGAAGCGTTTGGTCACCGCCGAGTATGCACGTATTTATCAAAACAGGCTTTCACGTTTTTACCAAAAGAAAGTAATTGAGAGAAAGTTCAAAATCGGTGAGATGGTAATTAAAAGAATCTTTGTAAAACCAGGTGGACCACGTTCAAAACTCCAACCTAATTGGGAAGGACCCTTTATCATAAAAGATGTTTATCCTGGCAATGCTTATAAATTGATTAATGCTGAAGGCGAAGAGCTAACTCATCCCTCGAATGGTCTCTATTTGAAGAAATACTACCCCTGAACCAAAAAAAAAAACAAAAAGAAGAAAAACAAAAGAAACAAAAAGAAGAAAAACAAAAAGCAATAAAAAGAGAGAAAAAAGCAGAAAAATCTTTGAGGCTGGTTTGGTACGTGGGCCACGATACCGAAATAATCAAAATCCTTAATTCATTCTTTAGTCTCAACGGTTTAACTCTTGGGTCAATTCACGCACACACTACACGCATTATTCTTAAACTCGAGCAGCCCAGAATTCGAGGGAAGTCTGACCCAAATTAAGAGTGTAAAAGCCTCACCTATTCTCTTCCTTTCGGCTCACGAGAGGGAATACAAGTTAGGGGTTACCAACCAAGCCTGCCCGCCGCCCTAGTAGGTGGAAGTCAGGGCCTAAAAGGGAACCAAATGCTTAAAGCCCAAGTACAATTAGGTCTTTATCTCTTTCGAAAAGAAAAAAAAGAAAAGAAAAGGAAGTTATGATAAAAGAAAGCATGTCAAGAGGGCTAAGTCCCCGCAAGGAAAACCTTGGTCGTAAGCATGCATGAATAAGGGTAAAAAGAGCAACAAAATTTCCCTAAGCCAAAGACCGAATCTCAACAGGCATTAGGGTAGGGGAGGCGCGTGCCCTATTCTTGAAAACCTTTCGTGAGCTTCCTTAATCATTCTTCCTTTCTCCCTCCATGGTGGGTTGTGAACTCGAAGGATGGCAAAGACCAACTAAGAAGGATGGGCTGCGAGAGAATATGAGTAAAAGCCTAAGTATAAGTCACGTTGACTCTTTGTTAAGTCTCTCGAGAAAATCTAATGAATTTTTGATTATGATGGTTAAGGTTTCAAAGCCCTATACTATACTCGCCTCCAAAACAAATTTTTTCAAATAGGCGTCCTTTTTTCAAACTTAAGTGACACTTTCAAAACAAAAATTCAACAAAAAAAGCACATATACAGATAATAACAAAAAAAACGGTTGTGGAATTTCAAGCCCTTTGTTTCTCATATGCTTGGTTGCATTTTTTTTTCCAGTTAGCATTTACCTGCTTGCATGGCGCATTTTATATCTATCATTTGCCTTCATTGATTAAAGGCTTGGCCCCTTGACCCGTTATAAAGGTCACAGTTAAGACATCCCTTACTCATTGAGCAATGGGCCAAGTCGAACAGATGGATTACTCTGTTTGTTCAAGTGTAAACTACAAGCGCAGGGCAAAAGAAAAAGCGAGAAGGAAAAGAAGATACGAGTACACAACTACACAAGTGCTCAGGTAACAAAATTTCAATTTCATATATATATACATCATGAATGTCTGAGTACAGGTGTGAGGGTGGAGGAGTACAAGTAAGTCTCTCAGCTCTCGCCTCCACCCTCCTCTCTCCTACTCTCTGCCTCACTCTCGTCCTCCCGACGAGGCTCTCGCGGAGGGGGCATGGACCCCCGGGAAGTAGTTGGAGCTCGAGCCGGCTCCTCTGCCTCGCTCCTCTGCCGGAGAGAGGAACCCGCCACGAAAGTAGAGCTGGCAAAGCTGCACCCCGTAGCTTGCGCCCGCTCCCGACCTCGCTGAAGCCGCTCCTCGGTCGCTCGTAGCCGCTCCTGTGTAACGGCTAGCTGGGCCCTCAAGGCTGTAAGCTCCCGATCGCAAGCTGAACGCTCCTCACGGTCCCGGGCACGCTCCGCCTGGTGCTGCTCGCGATCCCGGGCACGCTCCGCCTGGTGCTGCTCACGGTCCCGGGCACGCTCCGCCTGGTGCTCCTCGCGCTCCCGAGCAGGCTCTCTCCGCTCCATCTCGAGGGTGACTCGCAGCTCCGCCACGTCCTGAGGCAACTCCTCTCGCCGCCTCAAGGCCCGCTCCAGCTCCACGACCCGTTGCTCGCGGATCGCCAACTCTGTCCCGGCCAGGGCAGTCTGGGTAAGCGATGCCTGTAGCTCCAAGGTCTGCAAACAGGTAAACAAATCATCAGTTCTACAATTCAATAATTCATGGAAATAGGCAATATACAACTGGAAACAAATAACTCACCCGAGAGGCCATCGCCTACTGTCCCTCCGCGATGCAAGTAAGAGCGACCCGGAGCTCCTCAGTCTGTAAACAACAATTTTCATGAGCATATCACATAAATAATTTAATTTAATGCAAGGTTAAGTTTGAGTTTGAAATTTACCCGTGAGGCGAGGTCGTGCTCTGCTGCCTCGGCCCGCGTCACTGCTGCGGCCAGCTGCTCTGCTAGTGCAGACGTCTCTGCACTAGGCCCTCTCGAGCTAGAGGCCTCTCCTGTCTCTCTCCCTGCTGCTCCCTACTGGGCACGCTGTATTCATTAAGATTGTCAGTGGCTAATCATCAATAATTCAAAAATTCATTTGCATATAGATAATTTAAACACTCACCAGGGTCTCAAGGTCTGCCCGGGTAGCAGCCAACTGGGCCTCCAAGCTATGGAGGTGGGTCTGAATGTCCATCGCCACTATATCCCGTGCGTCCTGCATTCACCACATATTAGTCACATAATAGATATACATAAGCATTTGCATTTAATTTATAAATAAGTGCATTCATACATACCCCTAAGACCTTCATCTGGGGTCGGCCGGCGTAAACCTCCCAGTAGCGTCGGAGGTACTCGGAGCTTTCGGTCGCCTGTGAAGTGACCTGGGTCCCGCCACGCTGCCAGTCTGCGTACTGGTCCGAGAACCGCACTCTCCAGTCAATCGCCTTCGTGCGACCGCGCGTCTTCTTGCCTATCCCCCGCGGCTCTCCTACCTTGATCCACTCCTGGTGTAGGTCGAGAGTCCTCATCACCAGCCTAAGCCGTAGCGGCTCAATCTCGTTCAGGCAATGAACCCAAAGCTCATACCCAAAACGAGGTCGGCCCGCTACAACCCACGGCTGGCCCTCGTCGGTCATACCCTCGTAGGGTCTCCACCTCACATGCATTCACAAGCACACATATCAATCATCCATCATATCACATTCTATAATAAAACATAAAAATTTGCATCAAACATACATACCAGTGAGGCGGGGAAGTCTCGAAACTCCCGTCGTAACACTCGCAACTCGTAGGCGAGTGGGGCTCCGATCACCACCGGTAGCCAGCGCCGTGCTAAGGGGAAAGATCCCTCATCTCCAAGTCGCTGGTCGACGCGCCCCATCGGCATGTACAAGTGGCTCCATATCTGCATTCATGCATCACATTAGTAAAGCATTCACATGCATATAAAAATTAAACAACAAAGAAAGAAAATGCATACCTGAAGAAATGGTGAGAAGCCACTGACGGTCGTCTCATGACCTGTCCCCGTGGACAAGTCGGCTATCAAGTGCGCCAGCAGCGCTGCTCCCCAGGCGTATCTGCCAACACCCTCCAAGTCCTCGAGTATCCCTAGGAAGCGGCAGTTGATGACATCACCCTTCGTGCCGAGCAGCAGCCTCCCGAGCATCAAGAATAGAAATCTCCTCAAGTCTCTGTCTGCTCTCTCCCTGTCGGTTGGGTCCTGGCAGTAGGCAGCCCTAGCCCCATCTATCAACCTCTGTGAAAACTGCTCTAAGGACTCCCTATATCTCTGCCTAGAGTCCCCCAATCCCATAGCTATGGTAAGGTCAGTGCGGAAGATGGTCCTACACTCGCTAGGTGTCTCGTAGACGGTCTCTAGCCCTAGTAGCCTCTGGGTCAGCTCGCTATAGTCGGGTAGGGTGATCCCGCTCACCGCCTTGCCATCTACCCTCAGCCCGGTAATCCTAGCCACATCCTCTAAGCTAGGAACCATATGCCCCCACGGCATCAGAAATGCCTTGCTAGACCTATCCCATCTCTCTCTAAGCACCTGGATCAAAGGTAGGTCGGGTCTGACTGGCTCAATGCTAAGGAAGGCCCCAAACCCCATAGCATCTATCCTAGCTCTCTGGAACTCGGGGAGCCCATAATAAGCTGCTCGGACCTGGACCCAAGAAATCCGCGTCCTCATCAACCCCTGAATGCATATAAGGAGAACATTTTGTTTAAGTTTTCATGTGGAAGTTCATTTGATGAGATATTTGCTGTATGGATGACCTACCTAGGGTCGTGGTTTTC
Organism: Amorphophallus konjac; assembly: GCA_022559845.1. NCBI lineage: Eukaryota > Viridiplantae > Streptophyta > Magnoliopsida > Alismatales > Araceae > Amorphophallus > Amorphophallus konjac. Next base: position 25,170,777 of record CM040124.1, read on the forward strand.
ATAATTGACGCCCCTAGGGGCTACGTTATTTCCAAATGGGTTTCTAGTGATGTTGTGCGTTCATTAAATTAACGACCCAGCCTCGGTCGTTGTTTATTTTAAAGACGCCCCTATGGGAAGCGTTGTTTTGAAACTAATTTCCTAAATTTCGAGAGATTTTTAAATTGATGACCATCCTTGGGTCGTCAGTTGTTTAAGTAACGCCCCTGTGGGGGACGTTGCTCAAAATGAGTAATTTTGGCCCGAAAAGAAATTCTGGACATTTTTAATTGACGGCCACTCCATTGGTCGTTGTTTATTGAATTAACGCCCCGATGGGGGGCGTGGTTTTCCTGAGGTAGTTAATATGCGAAATTGAAATAAACAAAGACACATGCATTTTAAATTTAATAAAATCACAGGGAAATAACAGCATGGAGCTAAACATGATGAAATTTAAAATAACGACATGCTGCAGGGCGTGGTTTTCATGCGATTAATTATTTTCCAAACAAAAATGAAATAATGGAATTGACGACCCATTCTGGGACGTCGTTTTAATTAACGACACCCCTGGGGGCGTCATTTGTCTGGGTCACTGGTTTGCCCTCTCCCGAGAGCTATGGAAATGGAATAAAATGAAAATAAAATAAAAATAAAATGAAAAAATGGGTGTGGGGAAGCCTACCTTCTGTCGTCTGGGTCCAATCAATCCCCCACGGAGGGGCTCCCTTGGCTGCCGTGGTCACCGGAGTTGGCCGGGCCGACGGGCCACCGCTGCCGCTGCCGCCGCCGGTGTTTCTTCTCCTCTTTCTTCTCCATCTCCTCCTTCTTCTTCTCCATCATCGTCTTCTCCATCTCCTCCTTCTTCTCCATCATCGTCTTCTTCATCGTCCTCATTTTCTTCATCACCTTCATCTCCTTCATCTTCTTCTCCTTCGTCCTCTTCACCACGTTCCTCTTCCTCGCCGTGCACCGCCGCCGGTGCTTCCTCGGCCGCTGCGGGAGACAGCTCCTCCACGGCCGACTCTCCTTCCAGGTCCACCACGACAGGGGCAGCAACCCTCTGCCATTTAAGAGCACCGCCAGCCATAGGGAGAGAGAGTGGAGTGAGGGAGAATGAGAGAGAGAGATTGGGGGGTTTCGGTTAGGGTTTGCAGAAGAAGAGAGGAAATGAACGAAGGAAGGAGAAGACAGGGGGGAAAGTGGGGTTTAACGGTCGAGAATAATTAGCGCCCTAATAGGTGTCGTGAATTGGTAAATTGACGCTTTAATGAAAGGCGTGGCTTTTAGATTTGACGCCCTGAGGTTGGGCGTCTGATGAGGGCATCTCCCGACACCCCTCTAGCTTTGATCGCCTGCACACTCTTGATATGGGTTGATCATGGTCTACACTTGTTATCTTCATTTCCAAAGTTTCATTTTATGTATTTTCTTTTTATTGAGTCCTATCTTATGTATTTTCCTTTATTGAGTCATATGGTTTTAGTCCATTTCCCTTGTTATGTTTAATTGGGCCTTATTACTTTAGTTATGGGCCCATAGGATTGAGTCTAGGATATGCTCGGTCTTTTATCTTATTGTCAAGGGTATTTTGGTCATGTAAAGAATGGTTGCCTATATATAGGCCCCATCTCTCCTCTTGTATTCAACTTTTGATGAATATTGAAGAAAACTCTTTCAAACTCTCTCAATATCTCTCTCTCTCTCATTATCTCTCCATTATCTCTCCTCCTCTCTCTAAATTTCGAAATTCACTCTCTCTCCTCCCCCTCTCAACCACTTCCAACCCCCACCTACCTCCATTAACTCCCCACAACTTCCCACAACCCCTCTTTAATCCTCACCTAGTCCCAAGGAAGTTCCACCACTCAAAACCCCACCCTCCAACCACCACCTACACCTTTCACTTCCCTAAGCATATCTCCACCTTCCCAAGGCTGAATTAACTCATTCCAAAGCCCAAATTCGAATCTCCCCTTCCCTCCTTGCTCCCTAGGTCGCACCCCTCCTCTCCCCTCAAGCCAAGTTCGCCCCCTCCTCTCTTCTCCACTCCAGCTTTGTGTGCAGGCCGACCTACAGTTTAGCACTCTGTTGCAGCGACGTCCACGACTGCATCCTGGTTCTGCTGGTGGCGTGCCCTAACTTTCTGGAAAGGCCTCCCTGTGCTCTTCGCAGGCGAGGTGGAATCGCTCCATTCCGAGTTCGTGGCCGTCCGTGAAGGCTGTTCTTCCCCGACTGCGCAGAACCTCTCAGACCAGGAGCCAGAGCGGCAGAGAAGACTCTCCCACGACGAACCTTGAAGGAATCAGCCTTCAGGGTCTTCTACAAAGATCTTCCTCCCCCTGTCAGCGTCCAGGAACAGAAGGCGGAGCTCTGTTCGGCTTCCGACAACCAGAGATATCAATTTTCTACCACAACCACGCCGGTCTGCCTCCTCACAGTCTGCTCCGACCACCGTCCACTTCTCTGGACACCCAGCTCATCTCCGACATCAGAAGACTTCCCCGTTTGTTTTTCTGCAAAGTAAACTCGTCCATGATTCCAACGAGTCCAGCGGTGCCAGATTTGGAGCTCAGGAGCGACCGTGGCCGCTTCTACAACCTGCTGTTTCAGACTGAGCTCGGCCAGAGACCAGAGCTGCATCCATCTTCCAATCGCCGGAGCAGTCAGCCTCCAGATCAGAACGTCAACCAAAAATTCAAGCCGCACCCCTCTCCGGTTAGCAATCTTTTGGCTCAAGTCTCATCAGATTCTGAGCTCGGTGGATTTATTGGCTGCATCAACATCGACTCCCTGTCCAGAATTACAGAAGCTAGACAGAATCGGCGAAGCTCGGAAACTCGGTTTCCTTTGCATCTCTCCCCACCCCGCTTGGCTGGCTGAAGGCCCCTCCCTACGTGGGGGTAGTTTTGAATGTATTAAGCATAACCCCCACCCCAAGATCACCCCTCCTGCATGAGGAGTAGTGCTGTACCGTTTGTAATTTCAGGTCAAGCTACATCGCCGCGGCGATTGGGTGCATACCCTCGCCTCCCGGCGCGCCCTCGTCTCCGATCGGGATCGGTGTCTTCACATCGATCAGGTGAGCTTCTGATACTATCCTTAGTAGCCTTATTCCTGCTAGTTTAGTATTGCTTTGATTGCTCGTCGGCGGTGAGAAGAGGGCTCGAACTTGCATGCTAGTTTGTTAGTGTCCACCGCGGACCGTGAGTGAGTGCCACCAAGCCCCCGCCTTGCGGGCCAGCCGCCCACAAAGTTGGGTATCCTAGACTCATTTGGGGTCAGCCCTAGCATTGTAAGTCCATTAGGACAATTGGGTCCCGCCTCGGACCCTCACCATCATCTCCCGGACCCACCGGGTGAACGTGTGAACCGAGTGAGCAGAAATCATCGTTGTGAGAATCATTGAGCGCTTGTATGCTTGCGGGTCTAAGTCCTAGGGTCACCTTATCATATTTAGTGGTCTTTGGGCTGAGCCACATCAAGTGGTATCAGAGCTTAGGGAACCGGACTGTTCCATCAGACCGGGATCTTGAGTTACGAGGTTCGAGGTCGAACCTCTTCCAAGCGGAGGAGTTTGATAGAATCATCAGTTCGAGATTCAAGGATCGAGGCCGAACCTTCCCTCAGTCGAGAAATTTGACGGAATCATCATTGGATCGGCAAGCGACAACGGACGATCGTTAAAGCGGCGCCGACAACTATGAAACTATATTAGCTATGTTTAAATGTTTTATGTTAATGGGCCACATGGAATGATATAAGTGGGCCTAGTGTGCGTTTCCTTTTGTTATTAGGAATAGGTGTATAGCTATAATTAGGCCCTAGTGTGCACTCATGAGAGTCCTCGTAATAACCCATGTCCTTTGGGTTTTCTATGTGTCACCCCCTCCCATTTAAATGTGACCTCTCCCCTTCCCACTCTTTTCTATTTAAGTACTTGTAACCCCACGTAAGGAGTAGAATGAAGTGAATCAAAATTTTTGGAAACGATGTGAAACCTCCTCTACCTCTCTCTCTCTTTCTCCCCCCCCTCCTTCTTTCTCTCCCACGTTACCTTCTCTCTCCCTCCCACCAAACTTCCCACTTCGCAGGTGGAGCTCCTTTAATCCTCTCTGCTCTTCTCTCTCCCTCTAAATCCCCCTGCTAATCCCCTTGGCCGCCGGCCTTCCCTTCCCCACCTCTAGTTGCTTCTACATGCCCCTCCCCCTCACATCTCCTGCTTGGCCAACTACCCAACCCCCCCTGTCCCCAGCTCTCCCTCAACCCCTCTTTCCCTGCAGTGGCAGCCTATCTCCACCCTCCTCTTCCTCTAAACTTCTTCCATAAGGCCATGCACCTGCCCTCCTTCTTCTCCTCCCTCAGCCCTCTCTCTCTCTAAACTCTCTGCTACGATCCCAGCATGCACCACCACTGCCATGCGCCATTCGCCATGCACCCTGCAGCTTCGGATGAACTCGTCCCTCACCACCCATCTTCCGCGAGCCCGCCACTAACATCGCCATGCCAACCACGGTGTCACCCTGCCCATCTCCACCGCATGCGACCACACCGGCGACGTCCTCAACAGCCCCCAGCGCCCACAGGCCATCGTCCGCATCCAAGCACGGCGAGCACCCCGCGTCCGAGCGTGGCGAGCACGGCACCCCCCCCCCTCTCCCATGCGTCTCCTCACAAGCCCCATTAACGTAACCCCCCCCCCCCAAGGCCCGTTTCTCCCTCCCCCTTACCCTCTCAAAACCCGCATGCGATCCCCTGTTTGAAACAGGGGCACCGCAGGAGCCTCCAACCCCCTTTCCCCCCCCCCCCCCCCCACGTCTTCACCCCTCCCTCTCTCTCTCTTAACCTCATCTTCCCCTCCTCCCGTCAACCTCTCCTGTTGTGTTGTGCCCCTGTGTGTGGTTTTGATGATGACTGACATACCATGAGTCACACTGAGGTGTGCTAGATGACTGATTGACTTCTTGAATATCTGATTGTTTGCTTGAATAACTAATTCATGAATATGGCTAGATTGGGGCAACATAGTGGCTAATTGTTTGCTGTTTGCTCATGCATTTCAAGTCTGTACATTGGGTTCACATCTCCAAGTTTGTACAGCCGTTTGCTTTGGATTTAAAGTCTATACTTTGGCTAAGTGTATACACTGTCAGTCTCATTTAGAGTCATATTTGATGATCAGTCATGCTTCATGTTAAACTGATGCATAAAGCATTCATTGCTGAGGTTTTAATGATTTATCTGGTTTTGATGATTGGTGTTTGATGTTAATCACTGTGAGTCATCCTGCTGAAATGTTCATTCATGCCTTCATATGCTCAGTCAGTTTATCTGCTGACATTGTGCTTTGATGATAGCTTCATGATTGTGATTTGTATATCATATGGAGAATGCACGTGTATGACTGATATATTGTGTGTGTTAGACTTCTGGTATGTGCATGGTCTATACATCGCCTTCAATCTTCAAGTCTGTACATCCACAGTTAGACTTGAAGTCTGCACTCTAGTCTTCACTGTCAAGTCTGCACATTGGTGTTCGATTTCAATGTCCGTACATTGGGCTTTTACATGAAGTCTACACATTGTTGTTTGCAGTGAAAGTCCATACTTTGGACTGTTCATCAAAGTCTGTACATCATACTGCTATAGTATGTCTGTACAGTGAGTGATTCATTGGTGAAGTCTGTACACTTAACTAAACTACAAGTCTACACATTCAACACTGTTCTTCAAAGTCTGTACATCAGATTGTACTTCATCTTCGTGCTGTTTCTGTACTTGAGTCTTCGTGTTGTTTCCCCTCACTAACACGAAAAGAACTCGTGTCGTATGAGCTTACAACACTTCGTGTTGATTTCCTTGCGTGACAGGAAAGCTTGTATGAGGTTAGACTTCGTGTCGTTTCCCTTGTCTCATTTGTCTTCGTGTTGTTTTTTGCTTTATTGTCTTCATGTTGTTTTTATTTTTGATTGTCTTCGTGTTGGTTCAGTGTCTACGTCTTCATGTTGTTTTAGTGTTCTGTCTTCGTATTGGTCTTACGTAATCAAGTCGAGTCTGTTTGTGTTGTCCGCGTGTCGTTCGTAAGTTCGTGCAATTTTCTCTTCGAGTCGTTTTCACTCCGTGTCGAAACCTGTGTTTCGTCTTCGTGTTGTCTTCACCCCGTGTCATTTTTTCAGACTTCGTCTCCGTGTTGTTTTCATAACTTCGTGTCGTGTTTGTTACACCTCGTGTCGTTTTCCGTTTTGTGTCTTCGTGTCGTTTTTGTTCTTCCTAGACCTTGTGTCTTTCTTGTGTTGAAACCACACTTCGTGTTGGTTTCTGTTTTGTCTCCATGTATCTCGTGTCGTTCTTCTTTTTACCTCGTGTTGTTTTATAACTTCACTTCGTGTCGTTCTCGCTTTAACCACACTTCGTGTTGCTTTACGTAGACCTTGTGTCTTACTTTGTTTGCAAACACTTCGTGTCGGTTTCTGCTGTCACCCCGTGTTGTTCTCGTGTTATCGTTTATGTCTGTGTGGTCTTACTTCGTGTTACTTACTATTGTACATCGAGTCCTTACTGACTTCATGTCGTTTTCCCTATTGTGTCCTCGCGTTGTCTCCGTGTCGTTGCTATTTGTCACTTCGTGTTGTTTCGTTTTAACCTCGTTCAAGTTTCTTCTAAAGTACTGTTCTTCTGATAATCTATACAGAGGTGTTCCTTAAATTGATTACTTATCCGATACTCTGTTTTACAGGTGCTCTAATCGTGAAGCAGTACGTGATACAAGGCTGCATCTGGCACGTGATCCAAGATGCAGAGGAGCCTCCACGTGGTCCGAAATATTAGGGCAGGAAACGTGGGAGGCACACGCGTTTTGTGCCCTATCCACCTACTGCTGCTGCTATATATAGGAGCCTTCATCCACAGATGGAGGGTGATCAAGTTGGCGAGAAGAAAACTCAATACAGAGAGCCACGATCCAGACAGAAAAGAAGAAGGGAAAGAGAGTGAGAAAGAGAAAGAAAGAGAGATTGAGTAAGAGATCGAGATAGCAGAGTGTGAAGAAAGGAAGAGGAAGAAGAATAGAGAAGAAGAGAGAGCTAGAGTGATAGAAGCTTCAACAGAAGATCTGTTCCTGCTGTACCGTGGATCAAATCCAGGCCAGCCAGCTCCTGCGAGAGCCACATTTGTTTTTATCTTTTCAGCCTTCTGTTGCTGGTTTCGTTTTTGTTTTTATCCATTTACTGTATTTCCGATCCTCTGTAGAGAGGTCGGGGTTCCTCCTGTGGGTTCAGGAGAAGGGAGACTTTGTGTCTTCGGTTTGCAAGTAGCTGGGTGCTACTTGTGGTTGGTACCCTCCGGTGTGGAGGAAGAGAGACTTGCGTCTCTGGTTGCCTTTGACAGGGTGTCATCGGTTGTTTCCCTCCGGGTTGGAGGAAGGGAGATTTATCTCCGGTTGTGCTTCCCTCTGGGGTTCAGAGGAAGAGAGACTTGGGTCTCTAGGTTCCCCTCCGGGTTGGAGGAAGGGAGGCTTGTTCCTCCGGCTCTGGGCTTGTGAGTAGCAAGTCCGGTGGTTCCCTCCGTGTGTGGAGGAAGAGAGACCGTGTGTCTCTGGTTTCCAAGTGGCTGGAGTCACTTGTGGGTTCCTCCTGTTTGTTCAGGAGAAGGGAGATTGCTATCTCCGGTTGCAAGTAGCTGGGTGCTACTTGTGGGTTCCCTCCGGTTTGGAGGAAGGGAGACTTGTCTCCAGTTCTGGGCTTGTGGATTCAAGTCCAGGGGTTTCCCTCCGGGTCTGGAGGAAGAGAGACAGTGTGTCTCTGGTTTGCTAGTGACTAGTGTCACTAGTGGTTCCCTCCGGTTGGGAGGAAGAGGGGAGGTTGTTCCCCTGGTCAAGCTGTTTGGCAGCGTTTGTTGCAGACTGAGTCTGCTGTTTCTAGCGTGAGCTAGTGGAAGTCACACTCGGTTTGAGTGTGGGGTGGATGTAGGTTTGGAGGACCGAACCACCTAAAAACCCCTTGTGCATTGTGGTTTGATTTGTTCATTTGTGCTTCCGCTAGATGAATGCATAGGGGCGCTCTAAGCGTTTGGCTTTTGGCTGAGCAGAAGTGTTGATTAGTTTTCTTAAAATATTTTAATCTGTCAAGAGAGCGAAATTCCAGTTGAGCTTCAGATTGTCGAATCTGTCTTGTTATTATTCTAGTTTTAATTGGGTGAAGTTTTTAACGGGTTATATTCATTCACCCCCCCCTCTGAATACTGCACCGAAACCTAACAATTGGTATCAGAGCCAGTTACTGCTCAAGATCCAACGATCTGCAGTGATCCCCGTGCTTCTCGGTGTTTATTCCGGTTTGTTGCTCCTTGATCTTTGTGTAATTGATCATTGCCTACAAATGGCTCTTCCACTGGTTTTCAATGGGTCTAACCTTGATTCATGGTTCAGTAGTTTGCGTAACTACGTCAATCTAGATAATCCCGATTTGTGGAAGTTAATTACTCATGGTCCTCATAGATTACCACGAAAAGAGTCCAAATGGACTGATCGTCATAGATCAATGCATAGAGAAAATCAGAAAGCTACAAAACTGATAAAAGCATCCATCAACAAGGCTTTACACTTTTGCCTTCATGATTGCAGGTCTGCTAGGGATATTCTGGACAAGATGAAACTAACTTGCAGAACAGAGAAGGAAAACTGCATGATGGCTGATGGGAGCGACCATAGCAGCAGCCACAGTGATGAAGAAGAGAACGAAGTTCAGGTAAATCCCTTTGCGGACTATACCTTAGATGATTGGGTAGATGCTTATTCCAAGCTGTTAAGATCTAGCAATAAATTGAGCAAGAAAAATAGATCTATGAAAAAACAGCTAGATATGTTTGAGAATTCTAAACTTATTGGTGAGGACAGTGATACTCTGAAAACTGAAAATCAAATATTTAGAAGACAGCTGACTGATCTTGATTCTATTACTTCAGATCTGGAATATCTGAGATCTGAAAATGCTAGACTCAAAAACCAAACTGAGGAATCTGGATCTAAATCAGTGAGCCTTGAAAATGAAAATAGATTGATTTCTGAAACCTTGGAGACTGTCATAATAGAAAATTCAGAACTTCAGAAAAGGCTTGAAAAACTTCAATCTGAAGATGAACAAGAAGTGTTTAGTGAATGTCAGACCACCTTAAGTGTTTTGAAATTTGATGATGAAATCCTGGAACACAATGGTAAAATGAGACAGGAGATCTGCGAGCTAAAACAGTTAAATACAGCTATGTCTGAGAGACTTATCACTCTTGAAAAGGGGAAGAGTGTTAGCCTGGATAGCTCTGATGAGCTAATGAAAGCTGAACAGGAAATCGAAAGTCTTAGGACTGTTAATCAAATGCTGAAAGAAGATGTTATTTGCTATAAAAAGAAAGCTGATGAATATGAAATCCATGTATCAAAGCTTGGATCAGAAGTTATAGAATTGAGGAAATCTCTTGAGAAATTTGTCAGTGGAAAAGAAAATCTTGATAAAATTCTTGGATCTAAAGTGAATCTCCGAAGAGAGGGTTTGGGCTACAAACCAATAGATAAAAAGAGCTTTGAAAGTAAGCTTCAAACTTCATTCGTGAGTAGCTCTAAGTCAGGCAGCACATCGAATGTGCCTATTTTTGAATTTAGTGCTAAGAAGAATCAAAATTCCACTGACAGCCCTAAGTCTGAGAAACAAGTTCAAAAACAGAAAAAGACTATTCATGTTCAGAACAAAGATTCAAGGAACTCTCATGATAAACCTGAGAATGCTGTGCCTAAATTGAACAAACACATTCATGCAAATAAAAAGAAAATTTCATGCCATTACTGTCATAGGTTTGGTCACTTGATGCATGAGTGTAAATTGATGGAACAGGATGATAGAATGCATGCCATGAAGTACAATAACAAAAACAGTCCTGTTGAACAGAAAAGAAAAAGTCATTGTTATCATTGTGGAAAAACAGGTCATGTTAGTGAACAATGTTGGTTTGCCAAAGGTAAAGGCAAATATTCTTTAAATTCTAATCATGACAATTTGTATGAAAATCAGCATGTCTTTAAAAGGAACAAAAATGGGTCCAGGGGCCAACACATGGTGTGTTTCACCTGCAGCAAGTCAGGCCATAGGGCGGTTGACTGCTGGCTTAATGTTGGTAGAAGAAATTCCATCTTCTGCTATCACTGTGAGAAAGTTGGCCATACAGTCAAAGACTGCTGGTATTCTCAGAGAAAGAAGGTCAACTCTAAATTTGTTAAACAAAGTGTGTTTGGTAGAAACAAATCTGCTCAAACAAGAAAATCCCTCACATGTTTTGAGTGTGGTAAGCAAGGTCACAAGGTGACTGATTGCTGGTTTTCTGACCATCTGAAACAAAGTGGTGGTAAAAACAGAAACATTCATGCTCATGAATTTAGTACACCTGCTTACATGCATAGTAATAAATTCAGACCGAGTGGTTCATGTGATTATTGTGGTCGGTCTGGACATTCCATGCCTAGCTGCTATATGAAAAAGCATGATGTTATGATGGCTCAGAAGCTTTGGAAAACATCCCATCAAAATGCCACTAACCCTGCAGGACCCAAGGAAACTTGGGAACCAAAATGTGCCAAGTGAGAAACTTTTTGCAGGTGTGTCTTGGGAATGAGAAATAAAAGGGGCAAATAAACCAAGACACCCTAAAAGGGTAAACCCCACTCATGCACCTCTCAGGTAAGTCTCTTGACTTTTCAATGAGTTTGCTTAGATGGCATTAGGTATATAGATAGATTTGTTAATTAGTGGTTTAAACATGTATGTTTGCATTTCCATGCAATAGTTGTTGCTTCTGAATATGCTCATTCTGTGACTGCATACATCTAGAATTCATGACTCATGAATGATTTTCAAATGTTCTGAATGCACACCGTCAGGGGGAGCTGCACTGCATATCATGCACATTTGACCAGTCTAATACCCTTCAGGGTCTTCATGCCTTTCATGGGTAGTTAATACATCTAATTGCATCTCAGAGTGGCATCATTTAATCATGAAATTTTTCAAAAGAAAAGGGAGGGTTACAGTTTATGCACTCAGTGAGGGGGAGCATCTCTCATTATTCATTCATGTAAGTGCATGTGACCATCAGACCTCTCATCAAAGCTCATGTCTGATGACTAATACTCACCTTCCTGTTTGAACTGCAATCTGGATAAACTCCTTGGTGATTGTGAAATGCATTGTATTTCAGCCTCTTGCTTCAATTCTTGTCAGCCATTGTCACTCATACTATCAATTGGTATTCATTGGCATTTGTTGACGTGGCTGTACCTGAAAATTGCTCTTGCCTTCCTTGAAGTCCCAGAAAGATTTCTCTGCTCATATCTTGATCATAAATCCGAAAAACATTGTTTTTAAGGAAATTTCTATCATATAGGACTATGAATGTCTGAAGATTTCAGCCGGTTGAAGTTTCATGTACTTCTTGTGTTTGTTTATGAATTCTTCTTGGAAATATCTGAGTTAGTCTTAATAAATTTTAACCAATCCTTTCATGTTGTGTCTTTTAAACTCTTCTGAAATCTGAAATTCTGAAATCATGATTTTCCTTGACTGATTTGCATGAAAATATGTATTGTTTTTAAACATCAGGGAATATGGATTGTCAAATACCAAATCTTGTCAGAGCAATGTCCTTGGTCACTGAGAAACACATCTCATTCATCAAAGAAATGAATTGAGATATGTCATGAAGTGCCATAGTTAACTCTGTTTAAATATGTTGATTAAAAATCTGGCAGAGCAATGGCAGGCACACTGAGAAATACATGTCTCTCATCAAAGAAATGAGTTTCAGTGTGTCATGAGGTATAAATGCTATCTCTGTTCTTAAGAAGCATGACAGTTAGTCCTTCCAAGCGCTTAGGGATACTGGCGTCTAAACAACGTGTATCCTCCAGTTGTAAGGATGTACTTAACTTAATTGCTCTTGAATATTGCTGTTAAAAAAAAAATTTCGTTGCCTATCTAGCAGATCATCTGAGATTGTTTGGAAAAGAATGTTCTTTCAATAGAAATTTTGACAGAAATAAATGGTTTCTTGTTTGTTTATCCTCAATACTATCGATTGCATTTCTTGAGGAAATCCTTGAAATTAAGCGAGGAAGAATGAAGAAGGTTAAAAAGGTTTCTCAATATGAAAACTTGGTTCACTTGTTATTAAGAAAATTGATTTCAGATATGAGTAGAAATAGCTCATGTTCAAACCTTGCATACATAAAATTCTGAACTGGTTTGTCAACATAGGTTCATTCATAGGTTTCTATGATGGAAAAGTCTGTAATCATTTGTTTAAATCAGATTTATGAAATTGATATTTCATTGAAAATCTTTCTCATTCTTTCTGAATTCCTTTTTACTCTCTCACACTGGACTCCAGTCGGTCAGACTAAACTGACTGCTTCATTTGCACTCAGTTCTATCAATTGGTTCCAACTGTTGACTTCCACTGATGTCTTGGACCTGCATAAGCATGGTGGATGCATAAGAGTTGTATGTCTAAGGGGGAGCTAGTCAAACTTATTGCATAACATGTCTTTCAGGTTTTGATTCATGCATAGGTCTCATATCCTACATGAATTCTCATTGACTGTGCACTCGTATAATTAATTGCAATACATTCATAACATCTTTTTAGTGACGATGGGGGAGACTTCATTCATGCATTTAGTTGAGATCCTAACTCTTTTCTGAATTGAGTTCTTCATACTTCAGTGCTCCTGTGTGATTGAAAATATGACATATCTACTGGGGGAGAAGCTCTTGAAAGGATACATTTGGAAGATAGTTGTCACACTCCAAAGGGAAGTATAACATTCAAGTCTATACTGAATTGTTTCCCTATTTCATATCTTTGATGAAGGCAAAGGGGGAGAAGAATCTAATCTGATTCAGTGTAACTCATAGTGTTGCCATCATCAAAAAGGGGGAGATTGTTGTGTTGTGCCCCTGTGTGTGGTTTTGATGATGACTGACATACCATGAGTCACACTGAGGTGTGCTAGATGACTGATTGACTGCTTGAATATCTGATTGTTTGCTTGAATAACTAATTCATGAATATGGCTAGATTGGGGCAACATAGTGGCTAATTGTTTGCTGTTTGCTCATGCATTTCAAGTCTGTACATTGGGTTCACATCTCCAAGTTTGTACAGCCGTTTGCTTTGGATTTAAAGTCTATACTTTGGCTAAGTGTATACACTGTCAGTCTCATTTAGAGTCATATTTGATGATCAGTCATGCTTCATGTTAAACTGATGCATAAAGCATTCATTGCTGAGGTTTTAATGATTTATCTGGTTTTGATGATTGGTGTTTGATGTTAATCACTGTGAGTCATCCTGCTGAAATGTTCATTCATGCCTTCATATGCTCAGTCAGTTTATCTGCTGACATTGTGCTTTGATGATAGCTTCATGATTGTGATTTGTATATCATATGGAGAATGCACGTGTATGACTGATATATTGTGTGTGTTAGACTTCTGGTATGTGCATGGTCTATACATCGCCTTCAATCTTCAAGTCTGTACATCCACAGTTAGACTTGAAGTCTGCACTCTAGTCTTCACTGTCAAGTCTGCACATTGGTGTTCGATTTCAATGTCCGTACATTGGGCTTTTACATGAAGTCTACACATTGTTGTTTGTAGTGAAAGTCCATACTTTGGACTGTTCATCAAAGTCTGTACATCATACTGCTATAGTATGTCTGTACAGTGAGTGATTCATTGGTGAAGTCTGTACACTTAACTAAACTACAAGTCTACACATTCAACACTGTTCTTCAAAGTCTGTACATCAGATTGTACTTCATCTTCGTGCTGTTTCTGTACTTGAGTCTTCGTGTTGTTTCCCCTCATTAACACGAAAAGAACTCGTGTCGTATGAGCTTACAACACTTCGTGTTGATTTCCTTGCGTGACAGGAAAGCTTGTATGAGGTTAGACTTCGTGTCGTTTCCCTTGTCTCATTTGTCTTCGTGTTGTTTTTTGCTTTATTGTCTTCATGTTATTTTTATTTTTGATTGTCTTCGTGTTGGTTCAGTGTCTACGTCTTCGTGTTGTTTTAGTGTTCTGTCTTCGTATTGGTCTTACGTCAACTTCACTTCGTGTCGTCTCTTTGTACTTCGTCTTCATGTTGTTTTCAACCCGTGTCGATTACTGTTTTTGACTTCGTGTTGATTTCAACCCATGTCAATTCTGTTTTGTCTTTGTGTCGTTTTCACTCCGTGTCGAAACCTGTGTTTCGTCTTCGTGTTGTCTTCACCCCGTGTCATTTTTTTTTTAAGACTTCGTCTCCGTGTTGGTTTCATAACTTCGTGTCGTGTTTGTTACACCTCGTGTCATTTTCCGTTTTGTGTCTTCGTGTCGTTTTTGTTCTTCCTAGACCTTGTGTCTTTCTTGTGTTGAAACCACACTTCGTGTTGGTTTCTGTTTTGTCTCCATGTATCTCGTGTCGTTCTTCTTTTTACCTCGTGTTGTTTTATAACTTCACTTCGTGTCGTTCTCGCTTTAACCACACTTCGTGTTGCTTTACGTAGACCTTGTGTCTTACTTTGTTTGCAAACACTTCGTGTCGGTTTCTGCTGTCACCCCGTGTTGTTCTCGTGTTATCGTTTATGTCTGTGTGGTCTTACTTCGTGTTACTTACTGTTGTACATCGAGTCCTTACTGACTTCGTGTCGTTTTCCCTATTGTGTCCTCGCGTTGTCTCCGTGTCGTTGCTATTTGTCACTTCGTGTTGTTTCGTTTTAACCTCGTTCAAGTTTCTTCTAAAGTACTGTTCTTCTGATAATCTATACAGAGGTGTTCCTTAAATTGATTACTTATCCGATACTCTGTTTTACAGGTGCTCTAATCGTGAAGCAGTACGTGATACAAGGCTGCATCTGGCACGTGATCCAAGATGCAGAGGAGCCTCCACGTGGTCCGAAATATTAGGGCAGGAAACGTGGGAGGCACACGCGTTTTGTGCCCTATCCACCTACTGCTGCTGCTATATATAGGAGCCTTCGTCCACAGATGGAGAGTGATCGAGTTGGCGAGAAGAAAACTCAATACAGAGAGCCACGATCCAGACAGAAAAGAAGAAAAAGAAAAGAAGAAGGGAAAGAGAGTGAGAAAGAGAAAGAAAGAGAGATTGAGTAAGAGATCGAGATAGCAGAGTGTGAAGAAAGGAAGAGGAAGAAGAATAGAGAAGAAGAGAGAGCTAGAGTGATAGAAGCTTCAACAGAAGATCTGTTCCTGCTGTACCGTGGATCAAATCCAGGCCAGCCAGCTCCTGCGAGAGCCACATTTGTTTTTATCTTTTCAGCCTTCTGTTGCTGGTTTCGTTTTTGTTTTTATCCATTTACTGTATTTCCGATCCTCTGTAGAGAGGTCGGGGTTCCTCCTGTGGGTTCAGGAGAAGGGAGACTTTGTGTCTTCGGTTTGCAAGTAGCTGGGTGCTACTTGTGGTTGGTACCCTCCGGTGTGGAGGAAGAGAGACTTGCGTCTCTGGTTGCCTTTGACAGGGTGTCATCGGTTGTTTCCCTCCGGGTTGGAGGAAGGGAGATTTATCTCCGGTTGTGCTTCCCTCTGGGGTTCAGAGGAAGAGAGACTTGGGTCTCTAGGTTCCCCTCCGGGTTGGAGGAAGGGAGGCTTGTTCCTCCGGCTCTGGGCTTGTGAGTAGCAAGTCCGGTGGTTCCCTCCGTGTGTGGAGGAAGAGAGACCGTGTGTCTCTGGTTTCCAAGTGGCTGGAGTCACTTGTGGGTTCCTCCTGTTTGTTCAGGAGAAGGGAGATTGCTATCTCCGGTTGCAAGTAGCTGGGTGCTACTTGTGGGTTCCCTCCGGTTTGGAGGAAGGGAGACTTGTCTCCAGTTCTGGGCTTGTGGATTCAAGTCCAGGGGTTTCCCTCCGGGTCTGGAGGAAGAGAGACCGTGTGTCTCTGGTTTGCTAGTGACTAGTGTCACTAGTGGTTCCCTCCGGTTGGGAGGAAGAGGGGAGGTTGTTCCCCTGGTCAAGCTGTTTGGCAGCGTTTGTTGCAGACTGAGTCTGCTGTTTCTAGCGTGAGCTAGTGGAAACCACACTCGGTTTGAGTGTGGGGTGGATGTAGGTCTGGAGGACCGAACCACCTAAAAACCCCTTGTGCATTGTGGTTTGATTTGTTCATTTGTGCTTCCGCTAGATGAATGCATAGGGGCGCTCTAAGCGTTTGGCTTTTGGCTGAGCAGAAGTGTTGATTAGTTTTCTTAAAATATTTTAATCTGTCAAGAGAGCGAAATTCCAGTTGAGCTTCAGATTGTCGAATCTGTCTTGTTATTATTCTAGTTTTAATTGGGTGAAGTTTTTAACGGGTTATATTCATTCACCCCCCCCTCTGAATACTGCACCGAAACCCAACATCTCCCCTGCTGGCCTCCCTCACGCCCTCCCCCTCCTTGCACCCATGCGGCCTCTCCTCTCCCTACACCTCCCCCACCTCTCTAAACACTTCTCCTCTCCCCTCCCTCTCTACCGCTCTCGCTTCCACCGCCCCCACCCTGCCCACCGTGGTGCTACCTCTGCCCAACCGTCCGTCAGTTCTGGCCTTCCCACCACCTGCCTCTCCTCTCCATGCATCGCTCTCCCTACCCCCATTCCCCAGCCATAACCTCTCGCCTCCAACCCCACCTGCGAATGCCAAAATAGGGCCTCCGGCCCTGTGCTATATGGCCCATGCACGTGAACAATACCTCCTTGAAGCTGGCGATGTCCCCTGCATGCATGCCGCGCAGGCCACTCAAGCCCACCTCGCTGGCCATCACGGTGGCAGCAACAAGGCCACCACTGTAGCACCGTTGCCTCCAGAAGCCATCATCCGCAAGACCGCCGTGTCCCCTCCGTCCTCGCTCTCACTGGCCGCCTGCCACCGTTCGAAGCCTGTTCCTTCGTCCCTCGCCATGGCCCATGCAGCCACGTCATCACCTCACAAGCTTCCTCAGACGTCTGCGAAGTTCAGGTCTGAAAACAGAGTCCCGTTTTTGAGTCTGTCCCATCAGGCAAGACAGATGGGTCGACCCACCGTGAGGGTACAAGTGATTGCTGATGTGCTTTATTACAATGCAACTTTAACTCTTGCTACACTTCAAAGCTTGGAGTTGCAACAGAAGTCTTTAACCTTTGGTTCCAGATGCGACAACAAGTTAAAAGGAGTGGCAAACGTGCAAACTTTAAAGGGGAGCATGACAAGAACGTTTGCTGTTTCGGATTGACTTCACTCCTGGCACTTCCTGCAGATCAGTCACCAGGGGAAGCAATGGTGCGAGTGTGCAAAGCAGCACTTGAGCTTCTAGTCCTGTACAAGGATCAGAGTCTCAAAAGAAAGATGAGACTCTGATGATGACTATAGTGATGATGAGGAAGTGCAGTCACCGATTGATGGGGTTGACCCTTTCATTTTCTTTGTTGAAACTATCCAAGCTGTCCAGGCATCTGATCCTGCCAGGTTTCAGAATCGGATGCAGAGCCTGGACTTCCACTATCAGGCACTCGCCAGTGGCATAGCGCAACATGCTGTACAAAGAAAATCTTGGACTCGGATGGTCGTGTCACATCAAATGGTATCAGAGCGGTCATAGGCTTGTCCTTACAAGTCTAGTCTTGGGTCACACTAAGTCTTTCATAGGTGCATCCGCACACCCTTGCATAGCCCACCCAACCTTGCATGACCACTCGTAGTGGTACTCGCTTTCAACCCAATACTACATCTTCCAATCCCACAATGAATCCAAAACCCCAAGGGATGCCTACCACTAACACTCATGACTTCAACTACTTCATGAAAGCCTTGACCTATGCCAATGAGCGGCTTGATAACATATCGGGCCGACTCAACCAACTTGGAAAAAATAGGCCTGCCCTAAGGACGGACGATAGGATGGCCCCTTTCCCACTTCCCACCTTTGATGGGACCTCTCCTAGCAAATATTTAGATTGGGAAGCTACAATGGACCAATACTTCAATTGGTATCATATTTTCGAGGATGAAAAGGCATGGGTTGCCAAAATACAACTAACCAAAAGGGCTCAAACTCATTGGTGTAAAATTGAGGGCTTAAGGATAATTAGACGGGAAGCTCCCCTCACCACATGGGAGGACATGAAGGATCAACTAAGGGCTAGGTATGTGTCCCCTTCCCACTCGGATCACCAAAACCCAAGGAGCACTCCCACTCCTCCCACCCCACCCGTCCAAACCCTTATCACTAAAACCCAAGTACCTAAGACCTCCACCTCCCCACCTAACCCCATGAGGTCCCCCACATCCCAACCAAAACCCCCTTCCCTAACCTACACTTGTCAAGCCCCTTTAGCCCCCACTTCCACCCCAAGTGATCCCAAGGGCAAGAGACCCCTAACCAACCCAATTCCCTCCATGGTGACCACCACTCATCCAACCCTCACCATTAAAAACCATGTGGACACCATGTCCACCCCTCCACCAAGGCCCATAATGGCCACCACCCCAAAACCCAAAACCCCTCACCCAACCCACCTCCCGCTTCCTACACCAATCTTACCCCAAATTAGGCCTCCACTACTTCCACTCCCAAGTCCAACCCATGTCCAACCTTGCTCACCTCCTCGAGTGCGCCATGCCTCGACTAACACCAACCCACCCACCATAGACCTTCCTACCCCATTGTCCTTAGGAGTTGCAACCCACACACCTACCCAAGTGGAGAGGGATACCAATTCGGATCCACCTCCCAAAATCAAGGAAATCCAAGGGCCATACAACTCACCCACCCCTCCTAACCTAGTTCCTCAAGAGCTATACACCCTTCCCCATGACACCATCACCATAGATAAGTCCATATTCCTATGGCTCAAGCGAGGCCTCACCATTCCTAGTTTACAACCAAGCCACCTACTCATGGGACATCAATCCCAACTCATTCCCACTCAGCCTCATGTCACTTATCAAACCTCCTATTGTGTAGAAGATTTGGGAGACTTAATGGCCTACCTACATTGGCAAGTCCACTTGACCGATATGCTAGCCATGAGGCCATCAGAGTCTAGCACCATTAGCCTAGCTTACCCCACCATTGGCTCCATCACTTCCATCTACACCAATGGCCAATTTACAAGTGAGATCATACTCCTTCTTCCCATGGAGGAGGAACCCATCCTAGTCTACTCCCCAACCATTGAGATCCCAAATACTTTGATTGGCCAACCCATTAGCAACCTTGGCCCAATTATCTTAGAGAGAGATGATTCACCATTTGAGGACCTTGAGAACATGGAGTACCCCTACCTAGGTGACCCTTACCATAATCCCTTTGACCCTTTTCTATGGGAGCCTAAATCTCCATGTGACCCACTTTCCCTATTCACCACCCACCTCACCTTACCCACATCGCCCATGTCGACCCAAACTCCTCCCTTCCTAGAATCGGGTTACAACATGAGAGCCTTGACCTTAGGCAACAAACACCATGGGATTGATGAAGTGCCCCACCCCATAACCACGTTCGTAGATCCCTTCGACCCATTCACGTGGAAGTTCAAAAGTCATCCCACATCTATGCCCATAGAAGTCACCTTTGGGATAAACATGCATGTGTCCAGGCCTACCACACCATTTGACATGATTCATAAGTCGGGTACATTCATCCACATCACCCACATGTCAAGTAGGCAGCATAAGTGGACCATATTCGGATGTATTGGCCCACCTTCATTCATCATGAGTCTTAAGCATGATAGGAGCATACATGGATGTCCGGGTCCCCCGACATTTATCACACCCATGCATAAAAGGTTCATCTATGGATGTCCCGGCCCTCCTAAGACTACCACAGTCTTCATAACATCAAAGTGTGATCGGTCTACATTTGACTGTCCAGGTCCACCTTGGCATACGCATTCTCGCAAGCATATAGGAAGGATCAATGAGACTTACAAAAGGCGGGCAGATGCTCATCGGCGCCACTACGAGTTCCAAGTGGGAGACTCGGTGATGGTGAGGACGGAGCAGCTCCTTCCGGGACCTGCCTCCAAGTTGAGGGCACGGGGTTCGGGACCCTTTCGAGTTCTACAACGACTTGGCAGCAATGCATATGAGCTTGACCTACCAGAAAGCTATGGGGTGCACCCTACCTTCAGTGTGGCGGACCTGGTACCCCACAAAGGCCCCGCGGTGGAACCTAGTGAGGAGCTTGAGCCTTTACCCCCCCTTATGAGAGACACTCCCGGAGGGACTCCACTTTCTAGCTTGAGAGACCGACGAGAGCAGGTAGAGGCAATACTGGATGAGCAGAGTATCATTACGAGGCACAGGGTGTATCAGCGCTATCTGGTTAGGTGGAAGAGCCGTCCCCCGATCGAGGATACATGGGTGAGTCGGGAGGATTTGATATGCTTGGATCCCGACATGATGGAGCAGTACGACAGCCAGGCAGACCCATACTCGACAGGGTCGAGCTCTCCCCACCCCGGGGGATTTGATGAGGGCATCTCCCGACACCCCTCTAGCTTTGATCGCCTGCACACTCTTGATATGGGTTGATCATGGTCTACACTTGTTATCTTCATTTCCAAAGTTTCATTTTATGTATTTTCTTTTTATTGAGTCCTATCTTATGTATTTTCCTTTATTGAGTCATATGGTTTTAGTCCATTTCCCTTGTTATGTTTAATTGGGCCTTATTACTTTAGTTATGGGCCCATAGGATTGAGTCTAGGATATGCTCGGTCTTTTATCTTATTGTCAAGGGTATTTTGGTCATGTAAAGAATGGTTGCCTATATATAGGCCCCATCTCTCCTCTTGTATTCAACTTTTGATGAATATTGAAGAAAACTCTTTCAAACTCTCTCAATATCTCTCTCTCTCTCATTATCTCTCCATTATCTCTCCTCCTCTCTCTAAATTTCGAAATTCACTCTCTCTCCTCCCCCTCTCAACCACTTCCAACCCCCACCTACCTCCATTAACTCCCCACAACTTCCCACAACCCCTCTTTAATCCTCACCTAGTCCCAAGGAAGTTCCACCACTCAAAACCCCACCCTCCAACCACCACCTACCCCTTTCACTTCCCTAAGCATATCTCCACCTTCTCAAGGCTGAATTAACTCATTCCAAAGCCCAAATTCGAATCTCCCCTTCCCTCCTTGCTCCCTAGGTCGCACCCCTCCTCTCCCCTCAAGCCAAGTTCGCCCCCTCCTCTCTTCTCCACTCCAGCTTTGTGTGCAGGCCGACCTACAGTTTAGCACTCTGTTGCAGCGACGTCAACGACTGCATCCTGGTTCTGCTGGTGGCGTGGCCTAACTTTCTGGAAAGGCCTCCCTGTGCTCTTCGCAGGCGAGGTGGAATCACTCCATTCCGAGTTCGTGGCCGTCCGTGAAGGCTGTTCTTCCCCGACTGCGCAGAACCTCTCAGACCAGGAGCCAGAGCGGCAGAGAAGACTCTCCCACGACGAACCTTGAAGGAACCAGTCTTCGAGGTCTTCTACAAAGTTCTTCCCCCCCCTGTCAGCGTCCAGGAACAGAAGGCAGAACCCTGTTCGGCATCCGACAACCAGAGATACCAATTTTCTACCACACCCACTCCGGTCTGCCTCCTCACAGTCTGCACCGACCACCGTCCACTTCTCTGGACACCCAGCTCATCTCCAACATGAGAAGACTTCCCCATTTATTTTGATGCAAAGTAGACTCGTCCACGATTCCAACGAGTCTAGCGGTGCCAAATTTGGAGCTCAGGAGCGATCGTGGCAGCTTCTACAACCTGCTGTTTCAGACTGAGCTCGTCCAGAGACCAGAGCTGCATCCATCTTCCAGTCGCTGGAGCAGTCAACCCCCAGATCAGAACGTCGTCCAAAAATTCAAGCCGCACCCCTCTCCGGTTAGCAAGCTTTTGGCGCAAGTTTCATCAGATTCCAAGCTTGGTGGAATTATTGGCAGCATCAACATCGGCCCTCTGTCCAGAATTACAGAAGCTAGGCAGAATCGGCAAAGCTCGGAAAGTCGACTCTATCTCGCTCGTTCCCCTCCCCGCTTGGCCGGCTGAAGGCCCCTCCCTGCGTGGAGGTAATTTTTGGTTGTAATACATTAACACCCACCCCAAGATCCCCCCCTTGTAAGGGGCGTAGTGCTGTACCTCTTCACATTTTCAGGTCAAGCTCCATCGCCGCGGCGATCGGGTGTATACCCTCGCCTCCCGGCGCGCCCTCGTCTCCGAACGGGATCGGTGTCTTCACACCGATCAGGTGAGCTTCTGATCACACCCTTGTAGCTTCATTTCTGCAAATGTAGTATTGCCTTGAATTCCCGTCGGACGGTAAGAGAGTGCTCGGAATTCATTTTAAGCAATATCGTGCCCACCGCGGCCCGTGAGTGAGTGCCACCCCACACCCCGCCTTGCGGGCCAGCCACCCACAAAGTTGGGACTCCCAGGCCCATTGGAGGTCAGCCTTAGCATTGTAAGTCCATTAGGACAATTGGGTCCCGCCTCGGACCCTCACCATCATCTCCCGGACCCACCGGGTGAACGTGTGAACCGAGTGAGCAGAAATCGTCGTTGTGAGAATCATTGAGCGCTTGTATGCTTGCGGGTCTAAGTCCTAGGGTCACCTTATCATATTTAGTGGTCTTTGGGCTGTGCCACATCAGCGTCATTTGTTATTTGCATGGGAATTTGTAATCGTCGTCAGGCGCATTAATGGGAACTGATTGATGTGAGTGGGCATTATTATTGCCCCTTTTAATTTGACGACGACCTGAACGGGCGTCCATTTTTGAATATGCGACGTAAGCAAAGGCGTCTTTTCTGAGAGATTAAGGAATTATTTTGAAGATAATTTGAAAATTTGAATTGAGTAACACCTTCTATAAAGACATTAATTAAGAAACGCCAGTGCTGTCGGGCGTCAATTGTGGTTTTGAAATGGAATGGACGACATTAGCTGAGGCATGGTTTCATAAAGAGACGCCGTTGATGGAGGCGATGTTCAGAACAGAAAGCCCGAAGCTCATTTCTATCAAACAGAATTCCGTAAATTGGAAGGAATTAATCATTTTAACTCATTGTTTTGGCTCAAGTAAGAATAGAATTTTTATTTCATTAAAAGAAATCATGATTACATTCTCTAAGCCACTGTGGGCCTTATCTTTTTGAGAGCCAGTACATAAGCTTTACATTTATCTTCTTCTTCTTCAACATGAGTCTTGGATCTGTGAAGAAGTCCCACCTTCCATTGAGCCATTATGGTCTTGATTTCTTCATGATCTCCGTTTGAGCATAGTTCTCTTCTTTTGATTGGAGGAAGGTGAGAAGGTTCTTCGAAGAGATGCCGAGGAAGCCCGAGTTGTGGGAGGCACCGGTGTGCATTGTAAAGGAAGAAGTCGGTCCCACCAATTAAACGGAGCTCGATGCCAGAGGATAATCTTGAGCAAAGTTCTTTGGTTTTGAGAAAACCCGGTGTACATGTAAAATTGCTCTTTGGCATTGATTTGAAGTAATCCCTCCATTCATTCCTCTTCTTGAGCTTGGAAACTCTATTGGTCACCTTTTCACATAGACCCAATGAGTCTGTCATATACCGAAGTGGGCTCTTGGAGAAGATTTTGGAGGCCGTTTGGTTTGCTTGACATGGATCAAATTTAAAGTGGAAATCTATCCAACAAGTTAGAAGAAGCATTGACCCAAATAGGGGCCGTCCTAGTGAAGCCGAAGTGAGCCCGTTGTATAGGTTGGCTAATATTGCCCCACCTATTCTTTTCCCCTCCCACATGCTAGCTATAGCACTTAGGTGTTGTTCCTCTAATTGGTCTTCCAATGAAGGGAATAATATAGCTCCCGCTACACATATGACAAATCCTTTCATCACTCTCTCCAAAAGATCTTCATCTTCTTGAACCTTGTCCATGTTTTTGTATACCCATGAAGCCAACTTCAAAAGGTTGATTCCCTTATTGGACTTCATTTGATTCACCAAATTTAGACTTTGGACGAGACTCATGAGCATGTCATGGGCTTGTATGGGCTTGGTCATATGAGCCATCCTTGATTCCTCTTCTTGCTTCATCCTTTTCAAACCCAAGAGCATCCCCACTTCTTCTAGGAGTATAGTAGCTTCAAAGGTTGGGAAGAGGAATGTGTGAGTATGAGGGTGCCATAATTCTATAAGAGCTCCAATCGAAGCCCAATCTAGGTGAATGTATTTGTAATGAGTGGCATGGGTGATGAGGCCAAGGAGGTACCATCTAGAGAGGAAGGCTTTCATATCTAATGAAAGTTTTGAAAGCAATAAAGGAAGCCATTTGATTTTCAGAAATCTTCTTGGACCAGGAATAATGGGGTAATCCTGAAAACATAAAACATTAAAAGAAAGGAAGAAGAAAGAGAATAACATCAGAAATTTTGAAAAGAAAGAAAGTCAGAACAGAAATAAAAAGCTTAAGCACAAAGAACACTTACTTGGTCTTTAGCAATTCTCCCACTGATATGGCCTGGCACTTCACAAATCCTTGGGAAACTCATCCTTGGCTTCTTGGAAAGCCTTTGTTGCATCATCTGGTTCATCCTTCTGACAGTGTTATGCTACTAATTCTTCTGCTTCGGTCTTCAGCTAGTGCCTAACAGAAGATGGCTAAGGTACTCTATACTTCGATGTTCTGATGTTTGGAAACACCAACAATTGCCCTATTTATAGTGTTTTGAACGTTAACGGGTATTACAGTTTGTGTTCGAATCAAACGATTTGCTGTAAGCTCAATTCCGAGCAGAAAATGGGGAAGTTAATTGACGACACGCTCATTGGCGTCTTTTCTTGAATTGACGACATGACAAAAGTCGTCACTTATATAGCGCCTCCATGGAGGGCATCATTTTCGTTCCGATTCCAACTCAAACCTTTAATGAAATTAACGCCCCTGTAGAGGTCGTCATTTCTTGTTTTGACGCCGACCAGAAGGGTCGTCATTTTTCTGAGCTTGTGCGTTTAAATTGTTTTGGTTATTTCATGAACTTAAGTGCTGTCATATCATGATTAAATTGTTTTTATCAAGCACTTACGATCATATTTTGAGCTAATGATCTTTTGAGCTTTGAAGTGCAGGTTGTGCAAGTCTGAGCATCGTGGGTGCAAAGTTCTAAAGTCTATACATTTCATAAGTCCATACATCCCCAAGTCTATACACTCTAAGCATTCCCTTCCCACGTCCATACATTCTCTTCACTAAGTCTATGCGTTCCATCCTTCACCAAGTCTATACACTCCATTCCATAGAGTCTATACACTCCATTCACAAGTCTGTACGTTCCAAGTCTATACATTCATAAGTCTGTACGTCCAAAGTCTGTACGTTCCAAGTTTACACATTCCAATGCCTGTACGTTCCAAGTCTACATATTCTGAAGTCTGTACGTTCCAAGTCTATACATTTCACAAAGTCTGTACATTGCATTCCATGTCTAAGTACAAAAATTCCAATAAAAATTCTAATAAAAATTCAAAAATTCAAAAAAATTCCAATAAAAAGTCCAATAAAAATTCAAAAATTCCAAAAAATTCCAATAAAAATTCAAAATTCCAAAAAAATCCAAAAAAATTCAAAAAAAATTCAAAAAAATTCAAAAAATCCAATAAAAGAAAGCTCTCCGAATAAATCCAACAAAAATTCTCAAATAAATTCTCAAATTCAAACCAATGTTGTTAAGTGTTTTGATGCTTAAACTAATGCTTTATGCACCTTTATATCTTGGACTATTGAAATTTTGAGCACAGGTAAGAAGCTCTCAGTCCCGCCAATTAGGCCTCACCATCCGAGCCCCACGGTGACTGCGCCTTATTTCTCAGTTCGCTCATGCTCATTGCTGTCATTTTCTCCCTGTATGCATTATCTACGCTATTATAGCGTATCAAGGACCTTGTGGTTCTGATGAACCTGGAATTTGAGTTCCCCTTCATCAAAAATAGTGATAATTCTAGGGGAATGTTGATCACACGGATAGGCCGTTGAGTCATTCAAGGTTTGGGACGATGGTTCCATTTTCTGAGTTGATGCGTGGACAAACGGGCTTAGGCTTAGTATCAGCTCAGAGGTCTGGATTCTTGACCAAATCTAGATGGCTTAACAATATTATGCTTGATTATCTTTTATTTTAGTTTGTTTTAATTTTTCTTTTAGCCCAGCATGCATCATGTAGGAGTTTGAGCTTAATGCTGAAAATCTTTATATTACGCCAATAATGAAGGTCACTCGCTCTTAATTGAGTTGACATGAGATATTCCATTCCAAATCGAGTACTTTATTCTCTTTGAAACCGCTCAGGCTGGTCCCTTGAAAATCGTCCCTTTGCTGGATCTTTCTCTCAACTCACTTTACTTTTCTACGAATCCACCTTGGTTGTAGCACGTCCACATTGGCTAGTAACCGCTCTCCAATGGTGCCTCCCTGTCGTGCCCTCGCGCACATTTTGTTTATCTAGTTTAGTCTCCTTTATCCAGCTAATCGATGCTTTCTTGGAATCATCCGGAGCTATTTTGTTCAGAATCTTGGAAAGATTTCCAAACGCTTAGTGTCAGAAGCGTGTCACATCACACTTTGGCATCTACTTATCAGTACGTTCCACCTCATTCCACTTGTTTCACTTTCACTTCATTCTGTCTCACTCCCTTGCAAAGCAGACGCCAAGGCGGGGCAACTGTAGACACACCAAAATTGATGCTATGTTGAGTAAATCTCATGTCACCATATGACGCCCCAAAGCGGACTTCAATATTGATTTAATATGAGGTTTTTTCTTTTTTTTTATGAATTATTTAGGTTTTTTTTGGGTAATTGGAATTAACGCCTTAAGTAGGGGCGTCTTTTAAATTGACGGCATTGACAAGGGCACTTCTTTGAAAAAAGGACGACTATCAATACGGGCATCATTTTCTGGATTTATTAGAAATTACGGATCACAAATTAAATGGAAAACTGAAGAATTGACGTCTCTCTTGAAGGCGTTGATTATTTGACGTCTGTATGACAGGCGTCAGTTCATCATTTTAAATAAGGAAAGTTAATTGTTTCTATAATTAAATCCAGGAATTGACAACTTTATGGGCGTCGTTATTCTAATTAACGCCTTTGGTCGTGTCGTCATTTTTAATTGACGCCCTTAAAGGGGTCGTCATTTTCAATTCCATCTCCCTTTTGTCTCCTTCTTTCCATTAATGATTCCTTCCCCGTTTTGAGCCTCCTGTTCGATTGGGAAGAGGGTTTCTTGATGGAGGATTATTACCTTGTTTTAATCCTTGTTTAGCAAGGATTTTTGGCCCTATAAATACACCTCCTGGGTCTCTTCGCGCGAGGCATGAGAAGAAGAAGAAGCGAGAGAGCTGACAGAGAGGAGAGTGTTTTATTTGATTGCAGGTTGCTTTCTCTTCTTCCTGGAGGATTCCTCTCTTTCACGGACGAACCTCTGCTACCTCTCTTGCATATTGAAGACTCCTTTCTTCCCTTCACTGCTGCACACACAGCAGAAAGGAACCCTCCCTTTTAGCTTGTTTAATTGCTTTTGTCATTAACATATCATCATCACACATCCCTTCCTCTAGTATTTTGCTAGATCCAACATCACATCTATCTTGTTGCATTAGCATATTCATCCATATTTTTCAAACCTTGTTGCTCCTCTTAGGGGTTTTAAAATAAAAACACACAAGGTGTGTTCATGTTCAATTTTATTGATTTCATATTCTTAGAACATTGATACTACACCCTTTTGGCTAATCCGTTCTTGTCATTGTTTTCTTTGTGTGTGTTCTTGCAAGGTAATCAAAGCTAAGAACCCCCTTCATCGGCCGACCGGTAGAAGGAGGAAGAGAGGATTCACAATCTCCCCCGTTAAACACAAGGTACATGCGATCATCTTCTTCTTTGAGGTAACCCCCCTGGCGATCACATTCCCCTTAGCATCCTACGCATGCTCTCATTCACCCCCTTATATTTTCCCTTTTCTTCTTCTTTTTTTTCCTTAAGTGGATTTTTCATAATCTACAATCCGCAAATTCAATGCATGTGGTCTTTAGGGAGAGTGTACTTACATTCAAATATCTCCGGAAATCCTTTGCGCATAGTTTCTTCCGTTTCCCATGTCGCCTCGTGTGGCCAAGATTTGCTCCATTGGGCTTTGACCATGGGAATAGTTTTATTCTGAAGTTGACGTACATCTAGTTCAATTATTTTGATTGGCTTTTGCTCGTACGTCAAATCCCTTTCAATCTCCAAGTTGTCATAGCTTATAACATGGAATGGATCGGGGATGTACCTTTTGATCATTGGGACATGAAATACATTGTAGACTCTAGCTAATTGTGAGGGCAATGCTATTCAAAATGCGACCTCGCCAACCCTTTCGAGAATTTCAAAGGGGCCGATGAATCTTGGAGTGAGTTTGCCTTTAATGTCGAACCTTCGAATATCTCGACCCGGAGAAACTTTGAGAAACACATGGTCTCCTACTTGGAATTTCATATCACGCCTTCGATGTTCGGCATATGATTTCTGTATATCTTGAGCCATATGAAGCCTGGTGGGGACACCGGGTCCACTATTGGGCCCACTACTCGGAGCCGACACCGCACTGCCCCGACACCGAACTTATGGCTCGGAGATCCTTCCTGAAGACTCAGCCTACGGCTACGGTGGTATATTGCATATCGAGTATCTGTATTTGTGTGTATGTATACATGTATCCCTACATGTATTTTTTCATTTCATCTTATTAGGCTAGTCTAAGTCAAATAAACATGTGTGTAATTTTTATATTTTATTTGATTAAAACCCACAAAGTCTTTAAGTGGGTTGGTGGGGTTGTCTTGTTAGGCTAGGGTATAAATCAAATTAGTGGAAGTTATATGGTATTCATGTAATAGGGCCTTTCCTATATAAGGAGGCCAATGCTTGTTACGTATGATATGAATGAAAGAATGAATGAAGTGTTGTTTTGTGTAAGAGCTCTCCCCTCTTGCCTTTCCCTTCCCTCTTCTCTCCACTTGTGAGATTTGAGTGTGTCACCCGGTGTGAGACCGTCCGACGTGAGGCCGAGCTGTGTGAGATAGCAGTTATCCGTTCCCGTCCTGTTCGCGTCCCGGAGTGCCGTCGATCCATTCCCACGTCGCCGCCGCGTCAAATTGGTATCAGAGCCTAACACGGCGCCTCCCTCGACCCCGGCGTCCCCGTCGTCGATCTTTCTTTCTCTAGATTGCTAGAAGTGAAAAAAAAAAGAAACAACAAAAAAAAGAAAGAAAAGAAGTGGAGAGAGATCGATTGAAGAAAGTTTGGAGAAAAAAAAAAATTTTTGGAAAAAAAAAGAGAAACCCCCTGCGTTCTCTCTCTCTCTCTCTCTCTCTCTCTCTCTCTCTCTCTCTCTCTCTCTCTCTCTCTCTCTCTCTCTCTCTCTCTCTCTCTCTCAGGAAAAAAAAGGGAAAAGGCGCTTCGCGGCACGGGCATCGTCGCCCGTGCCCGCCTTCAAAAGCGACAGCAGCCGCAACGGTTCGCCCCAGCACCCGGTCGCCGCCGCTTGCGGCCCACCTCCGTCGCCTCTGCCGGCAGCGCCCCGCCGCGCCCGGTGCTCGGCCCGTCAGCCTGCACCCGGCTCGCCTGCGCGCCGGCACGCGCCGCCCGCGCCCCTGCGCGCTCGGCGCCGTGCCCGCCCCACGCCCCTGCGCCCCCAGTCATCCGCCTGCCCTGCGCCCCTGCGCGCCCAGGTCCGCACCCGCCCCGCGCCCCTGCGTGCGCGTCCGCCCGCCCTGCGCCCCTGCGCGCCCGAGCCCCGCACCCGAGCGGCCAGCGCCCCCCCTCGCGCCCGGACCCGCACCCGTCCGCCCGCCCGGCGCCTCGGTGCGCCCCGACCCCTCGCGCCCTCGGTACCCGGGCCCAGACCACGCCCTCCGCCCGGTTGCAGCCGCATGTAGCCCCCGCTCCAGCCGGTGCCCCCGCACCCACCAGGCCCTGCCGCCGGCCGCGCCCAGCCGCCCCCCTGCTCGCAGCCCACCACCCCTGGCCCACGAGCCCACCCGGGCTGACCACCCGGCCGCCTGCGCAGGTGGACCAGGAGAGGTTTGACAGCTTGAAACAAAAAGAAAATAAAATAGAAAAAGTCAAAAAAAAAAAAGATAGGTGAAGTTTGAAAAAAAAGGGGGAGTTTGCAAAGGAAGTCAAAGAAAAAAGGTTGAAAGAAAAAAAATGTGTTAACTATATATAATATATATAGGATATATATAATGTTATATATTTGAGAGGTTTTTGAAAAAATAGTTAGATATCTATAATATATATATTTGATATATATATATATAATCCTATATATATATATTATATATCTATGTAACTTATTATTCCTTTGGCACCCGAGTCCACAATCTCGGCTCGATCAACGGTTGAGTCGCCCGATCGCCGACACACAGTCCGTAATTCACGGAGTGTGGGTGCCCCTAAGTCTCCCTGCGCGGAGAAAGTCTAGAGTGATTTGTTCCCCTACGTGGGAAATTTTTAAGTCACGTGGTTTTGTAATAATTGCGACCTCCCTGCGAGGAGAGAATTCTTTGTAACTGGTGAAGCTTCTTCGACGCCGTGCGGGCACGCACGTCCCCGCTCGCCCTCGTCTCCGATCGGAGTTAGACTTTTCAGTCTAGCTAGGTGCTTACTCCCCTCACTTACTCATTTAGTATCTTTTCAATTGCCGCACGAAGTGAGAGAGAGCCCGATCCATGCAGCCAGTATCCTGAGTGCATCGCTGTGGACGGAAAGCGAGAGCTTATATGTACCCATCCTTAGGCCCTAGACTGTCACATTAGGGCACCCTAATTGTCAGGAGGTAGTTCCACAACTACTTCGCCAACGGGCGAGCGACTCTCCCTGACCGGTCCCTTCAAATTGGCCCTTTGCCAATTAGCCAACAAAATTTGGGTCTATAGCTTGCTAATTATCGGTCCCAGGACTGCATCATTTAGGTCCGAGGTCGTGCATGCCACGTTGGTCTAGGAATTCATTTGGCCGTCTAGAGCGCCCTTCAACGCTACCCATAGATCAAAAGATCGTGAGTGCTATGTTGGCTCAGCTTGAGCATAATCTTTTGACCCATTTTGAGGAATCCATAGGCCAACTACGAGCCGAACTAGATGAGAGGCTCCGAGCCTTAGATGATCTACTAAAGGGAGAGGGAGGACGAGTGAATGGCCATGGCGATCCCGTAGCCAATCCTAGGGAGGAGAGAGAGCAAGCCCGCCCGAATCAGGCTCCCCAAGGTAGAGAGCAAGAGGCCCGTACGCCTCGAGAGAGAGACCACGATGATGAGGATATTATCCTACGGAACGTCAAGATTGACGCTCCAAGTTTTGATGGGTCCCTCAACCCCGCTACATATCTTGATTTGGAGACTGGGATGGATCAATATTTTGACTGGCATCGCCGTATGACCCCTGCTACAAGGGTGATGTTTGCCAAAATGAAACTCCTGGGTCAAGCCAAAACTTACTGGTGTAACGTTGAAAATCTCCTAGCCAGGAGACGGGAGGAGCCTATAGGCATGTGGGAAGAAATGAAGGAGAAATTGAGGGAGAAGTATCTGCCACCTTCCTACCATCAGCGTCTTTTAGACCAATGGCAGAAACTCACCCAAGATGGAAAGTCCGTGGATGAGTACATCGCCAAATTTGATGACTTCTTCCTTCGGAGTCGAGTCATAGAGGATGCCTCTGTCACCCTCTCACGGTTTAGGGCTGGCCTACATGAGAGTATTCAGCGGGAATTATTCTTGCGGGAGGTTAACACCCTCGAGCACGCCTACCAGGTTGCACGAGATGTTGAGTGGTTTCAAAGGGTGGTCCCACCTCGGGTTCCCATCTACCGCCAACCCGAACCCCGAAACCCCATAGTCCACTATAATGAGAGAGTTGGCCCCTCCACCTCCTACGTCTCTACTGCTACCCCACTTAGGGCCGTTGCCCCTACGGCTCCTTTCCCACGGAACCCCTTACCTGCACCCGCAGCTGTGCCTAGGCTGGAGTATACTCCACCAGTTGAGAGGAGAGATGACAAGGGAAAGGAGTCGTCCCTAGAACCTCCCAACCAGCCCCTGTCTCGGGAGTCCGCTGCTTCAGGTGTCATAACTTAGGGCATATTGCCACCAATTTCCCCACCCGAGTCTTGGTCATCGCCGACCCCCAGTCTATGGAGCTTCCACCTCAGGAAGGAGAAACCCTTGAGAAATACGAGCCTGACCCTGATCTCGTGGCCCAGTTTGAGGAATTAGATGCAGGGTATGATGGAACGCATGTCGAGTACATGCAAGTGGGGGAAATTACCGAAAGTTCAAATCAGGGAAGACTAGGTGTAGTTCGCTGCATCCTCGCACACCCACAGGAGGACGACTGGCGTCGAACCTCCATCTTCCAAACCTACATCATGGTCAAAACTCAACCCTACAAAGTGATCTTTGACAACGGGAGCTGTATTAATGCAGTCTCTTCAGACTTTGTATCCTGTCTAGGTCTACCTACCCATCCTCATCCGAGGCCATACAACGTGGCTTGGGTTGACGACACGTCTATCCCAGTCACCACTACATGTGTCATTCCCATCCAGTTCCAGTCCTACCAAGGACAAATCCTATGCGATGTAGTGCCTATGAAGGTCGGGAGCATCATCCTAGGACGGCCATGGATCTACGACGTAGACCTTACTACATTTGGTCGGTCCAATGAGTGTTCCTTCTCCCACAATGGGAAGAGGATTCAGTTGCTCCCAACACCCCCAAAGGTGGCCACGGGAAAGAGTCCTACCTCCACACCCGCTGCATCCCCCAAAATTCAGGAGAATGCCCTAACCCCCACCAAAGGGAAGCTTCCCATTCTCTCCTCTCCTACACCTGTCATATCCATCCCTAAGGCCCCTAAGGTTGACCATGACCCGATTAGGCGCCTTAACTTCATAGGTATTCGTGAGTTGAATAGAGAGGTTGCCGAGGGTGCCCCTGTTTGGGCTGTTGTCGTCACCATTACCCCTGAGGAGTCCCAGGTCTCCGTCCCACCTGAAGTCCAGGCAATCCTGCAGGACTTCCAAGACATCTTCCCGGAAGACCTGCCTTCAACACTCCCTCCCATGCGTGATGTTCAACACGCCATTGATCTTGTCCCAGGGTCCACCCTACCCAACCTCCCCCACTACAGATTAAACCCCAGGGAGCATGCTGAGCTCCAACGAATTGTTGAGGACCATATTCAAAAGGGCTTCCTCAGGGTGAGCAAGAGCCCATGTGCTGTTCCTGCCTTGCTCACACCAAAGAAAGATGGCACCTGGCGGATGTGTGTTGACAGCCGCGCCATCAACAAAATCACTATCAAGTACAGATTTCCCATTCCCCGTCTTGATGACATGCTTGACATGATGAGTGGAGCCACCATCTTTTCCAAGATTGACTTGAAAAGTGGCTACCACCAGGTCCGGATTCGATCAGGGAATGAGTGGAAGATAGCCTTCAAAACAAAAGAAGGTCTGTATAAGTGGCTTGTCATGCCTTTTGGGCTATCCAATGCCCCCAGCACATTCATGAGGCTTATGACGGAAGCCCTTCGTCCCCTCATCGGTCGCTTTGTTGTCGTCTACTTCGACGACATTCTCATTTATAGCCACAACCCTCAGGACCACATTTATCATTTGAGGGAGGTCTGCGAGACCCTACGGAAAGAAACCCTGTTTGCCAACCTGACTAAGTGTGAATTCATGACAGACCGGGTCACTTTTCTCGGATTTGTGGTTTCAAGTCATGGAGTGTCTGTGGACCAATCCAAGGTCCGAGCCATAGTAGACTGGCCAGAGCCCCAGAATGTCCATGACGTTCGAAGTTTCCACAGGCTAGCCACCTTCTACAGACGCTTCATCTAGGGATTTAGCACCATTATGGCACCCATTACGGATTGCATCTGTAAGGGAAATTTTGAGTGGACCAAAGCCGCCTCCCAGGCTTTTCTTGCCATAAAGGAGCTTATGACCAAAGCCCCTGTCCTCCGCCTACCAGACTTTTCCAAAGTCTTTGAGGTTTCTTGTGATGCATCTGGCGTAGGAATAGGTGGAGTGCTTAGCCAGGAAAGCCACCCTGTGGCTTATTTCAGCGAGAAGCTTTCTGATGCAAAGCTTCGATACTCCACCTATGATAAGGAGTTTTATACCGTGGTCCAAGCTCTCAAACACTGGAGACACTATCTCTTACCACAAGAGTTTGTCTTATACTCGGACCACGAGGCTTTGAAATTCCTTAGCTCTCAGAAGGGCTTAAACCCAAGGCATGGTCGGTGGGTAGAATTCCTCCAGTCCTTCACCTTTGTCCTAAAACATAAGGCTAGAAAGGACAATAAGGTGTCCGACGCCTTGAGTCGAAGGGTCTCCCTTCTTTCCACTGTTCGGGTAGAGGTCACGGGATTTGACCGCATGAAGGAACTCTATGGAGAGTGTCCCGATTTTGGCCCTGCCTATTCTACTCTGTCTGCTGGATCCTCGACAGCATTTACTGACTATCTACTCCATGATGGTTTTCTGTTTCGAGGGTAGCAACTCTATGTCCCGAGAACTTCTGTTCGGGACTTTCTAGTCTGGGAAATGCATGCTGGAGGTCTTGCTGGTCACTTTGGCCGCAACAAGACCATCCATTCTGTGGAGGAGCACTTTTATTGGCCTGGCCTGAAGAAAGATGTGGCCAAGATTGTAGCACAGTGTAGGACATGCACGATGGCCAAGCAGGTCAAACAGAACACTGGTCTCTACACTCCCCTCCCCGTTCCTGATCAACCATGGGTTGATGTGAGTATGGATTTTATCCTTGGTTTACCACGCACTACTCACAAGCATGATTCCATCTTTGTTGTCGTTGATAGGTTCTCTAAGATGGCCCACTTCATTGCATGTGCCAAAACATCTGATGCATCTAGAGTAGCCCATTTGTTCTTTGATGAAGTCGTGCATCTGCATGGTCTCCCCCAAACCATCGTGTCTGACCGAGATGTCCGGTTCACTAGCTATTTTTGGAAGATACTTTGACACCTAGTTGGCACCAAACTGAAATTTTCCACTGCCTATCATCCCCAAACTGATGGGCAAATCGAGGTCGTCAATAGGAGCTTAGGCAATCTGTTGAGATGTCTTGTAGGGGAACATTCTGGCACTTAGGATCTTCTTTTGCCCCAGAGCCAAATTTACATACAATAGCTCCATCAATAGGTCTATAGGCATGAGTCCATTTGAGGTCGTGCATGGCTACAAACCTAGGAAACCTGTGAATCTCATTCCCCTTCCCCTCGAGTCTAGAACGTCCAAATCAGCTGAGGAATTTGCACAACATGTCAAAAGTCTGCATGAGTCAATTAGCAAGCAAATAAACCTCAGTAATGAGACTTATAAAAAATTGGCTGATTCGCATAGGCGTCACCATGAATTTCAAGAAGGTGACTTGGTTATGGTACGGGTCCGACCCGAACGACTCCCCTCGGGAGCCGTTAAAAAATTACAAGCCCGTAGTGATGGACCCTTCCCAATTCTGCGGAAGATTGGCTCCAATGCTTATGTTGTGGACTTACCTCCCGAATATGGGATTAGCTTGACTTTTAATGTGGTAGATCTCGTGGCCTACAAGGAACCCCAATGATTCCTAGTGACCCTTTCGAGCCTTCTCCTCCCATTGAGAGTGAGCCCACCCCTGTGCGTCCCACAGTCTCGAGAGTTCCGTGCGAGCACATTGAGAGGATACTGGATGAGCAGGTGACCACTACACGGAGCAGGGTGTACCAGCGCTACCTTGTCCGCTGGCGAGACCGTCCACCTTCTGATGATTCCTGGATCAGCCGGGAAGATCTCCAGCGCCTCGATCCAGATCTGCTGGAGCACTACCACAGCAGTGTCCCCCCTTTACTCGACGGAGTCGAGTTCAGCTGCCCCGGGAGGGTTGGTGGGGACACCGGGTCCACTATTGGGCCCACTATTCGGAGCCGACACCGCACTGCCCCGACACCGAGCTTATGGCTCGGAGATCCTTCCTGAAGACTCGGCCTACGGCTACAGTGGTATATTACGTATCGAGTATCTGTATTTGTGTGTATGTATACATGTATCCCTACATGTATTTTTTCTTTTCGTCTTATTAGGCTAGTCTAAGTCAAATAAACATGTGTGTAATTTTTATATTTTATTTGATTAAAACCCACAAAGTCTTTAAGTGGGTTGGTGGGGTTATCTTGTTAGGCTAGGGTATAAATCAAATTAGTGGAAGTTATATGGTATTCATGTAATAGGGCCTTTCCTATATAAGGGGGCCAATGCTTGTTACGTATGATATGAATGAAAGAATGAATGAAGTGTTGTTTTGTGTAAGAGCTCTCCCCTCTTGCCTTTCCTTTCCTCTTCTCTCCACTTGTGAGATTTGAGTGTGTCGCCCGGTGTGAGACCGTCCGGCGTGAGGCCGAGCTGTGTGAGATAGCAGTTATCCGTTCCCGTCCTGTTCGCGTCCCGGAGTGCCGTCGATCCATTCCCACGTCGCCTCCGCGTCAAAGCCTCTCTCGAATGAGTTTGACCTTCTCGGTAGTATCTCGAATGATTTTTGGACCTAGAAGTTGCCTTTCTCCAATTTCATTCTAGCATATTGGTGAGCGACAGCTTCTTCCATATAGTGCCTCGAATGGGGCCATTTGAATACTAGCTTGGTAACTATTGTTGTAGGCAAACTCGACTAGAGGCAGGTGATCATGCCAACTCCCACCGAAATCAATAACACATGTCCTCAGGATATCTTCCACCACATGATTTGTCCTTTCAGTTTGACCATCAATTTGTGGATGGAAAGCAGTGCTGAAATTGAGTCAGATCCCCAATGAATGTCGTAGTCCCTTCCAGAATTGAGATGTGAATCGAGATTCTCGATCGGAGATAATGGTCACAGGAACACCATGTAACTTGACAATCTCCTTCATGTATAAGGCTGCTAGAATATCCACAGACCATCGACTTTTTATAGGTAGAAAGTGTGTCGATTTAGTCAATCGGTCTATGATCACCCATATACTATCGTGTCAACCTCTTGTCTTAGGTAAACCCATGATGAAATCCATCCCTATGCTTTCTCACTTCCATTCGGAAATATCCAAGGGACGTAGTTTACCAGCGAGCTTTTGATGTTTCGCCTTAACTTGTTGACAAGTGAGGCAGCGAGATACAAAGTCCGCTATTTCTCTCTTTATGTTGGGCCACCAAAAATTCCTTTTCAGGTCTTCGTACATCTTGGTAGCACCAGGGTGAATATCATACCCTGATTTATGAGCTTCTTCCATGATCAATTTCTTAGTGTCGGCATGATCCGGTACACAGATTTGATCTTTAAATAATAACCTTCCATCGGTTGAGATAGAGAACTCTGACCTTTGATCAATATTAATCTTGATCTCCATTAATGTGGAGTCATTTTCCTGTAATTTGGCTAGATCTTCGATCAATGTTGGTTGTGACCAGATATTGGCAATAATACCCTTTTCTTCTTTTGCATCCACATCTAGATTCAAATGAGTAAAATCCTCTATAAGATAAGTCATGCCTTTTCTGAGACTTGCTAGAGTTGCCATTAGTCTTCTGCTAAGAGCGTCAGCTACAGCATTTGCTTTGCCTAGATGATACTGAATAGAGAAATCGAAGTCCTTAAGGTACTCTTGCCATCTTCTTTGTCTCATGTTAAGTTCCTTTTGGGTAAAAAGGTATTTCAGACTTTTATGGTCTGAAAATATAATGAATTTCTCCCCATAAAGGTAATGTCGCCAGATTTTTAAAACGAAGATAACAGCAACCAATTCCAGATCGTGGACGGGGTAGTTCTCTTCATGACGCTTTAATTGCCTCGAAGCATAACATATCACCTTATCATGTTGCATAAGGACGCACCCGAGGCCAATGTTAGATGCATCCGTGTAGACTTCAAATCCACAACCTTCAACAGGTAGTGCCAAGAGAGGGGCAGTGGTTAAATGATCTTTAAGGGTTAGAAAACTATCTTCGCAATCCTTCGTCCATATGAAAGGATTTTCCTTTCTTGTAAGCCTAGTCAAGGGAACGGTGATTTTGGAGAAATCCTTAATGAATCGCCTATAATAGCCAGCCAAACCGATAAAGATTCTAACTTCGAATACGGTCGTTGGTCGGGTCCAATTCTTGACAGCCTCCACCTTTGAAGGATCAACAATGATACCTTCTTTTGAAATAATATGGCCAAGGAAAGAAACCTCCTTTAGCCAGAACTCGCACTTGCTGAGTTTTGCGTAGAGTTGATGCTCTCTTAGAGTTTGCAAAGCTATTCTTAAATGGTCTTCATGTTCTTCCTTCGTTTTAGAATAGATGAGAATATCATCAATAAATACGACCACAAATCGGTCGAGATAGGGCCTAAACACATTATTCATAAGTTGCATAAATGCTGCCGGGGTATTTGTTAACCCAAACGGTATCACCACGAACTCATAATGCCCATATCTGCTTCGGAAAGCTGACTTGTAGATGTCTTCATCTTTGATCCTTAGCTGATGGTAGCCCGACCTGCGGTCGATCTTGGAGAAATATTTCGCTCCAAAAATTTGATCAAAGAATTCGTCGATACGCGGCAACAGATATTTGTTCTTGATAGTCGCCAGTAATCGATTCATAGCCTGAGGAATCCGTCTTTCTTTCTAATGAATAAGACTAGCGCACCCCAAGGGGATGTGTTGGGACGAATGAAGCCCTTGTCTAGCAACTCTTGAAGTTGCCTCTTCAGTTCCTTGAGTTCCGTAGGGGACATCCTGTGGGGAGCTATTGAAACAGGTGCTGCTCTGGGAATGAGTTCAATGGACAAGTTTACTTCCCTTTTGGGCGGTAAACTGGGTAAATCAGATGAAAATACATCAGCGAACTCTTTGACAATAGGAGTATCTTCTATGAGGATTTCCTTGGACTCGGTGACAATCACGGAAGCAAGAAAAGCTTCACATCCTTGCGAAATGAGTTTGCAAGCGTGAAGAGAAGAGATGATGGTAGGGTGCTTCCTATATTTGATGCCAAGGAAAGAGAATCACGGGAGACCTGGTTTTCGAAAAGAAATTCTCCTATTACGATAATTTATATAGGCGTCATGGTCAACAAGCCAATCTATACCTAAGATGGCATCGTAGCCTTTCATGTCAAGGCATACGAGATTTGTAGGAAGATTATGGCCTTCTATAGTTACCTCACTATCTGGATAGTGGGTTGTAAGTTTTGTTCCGAGACCTAAAGGTGTTGTGATTGCTAGGTCCGATGGTAGATGAACATGTGAAATTGGTAAAATTTTTACAAATGTAGTAGATATAACAGAATGCGAGGCACTAGTATCAAATAACACAAATGTAGGATGTGAATAAATTTAAATGGTACCTTCCATTAGCCTATCATCCTTGGCCATTTCTTTACCCATCACAACATTGAGGCGAGCTTGGCTCCTACGACCGTCATTAGAAGGTTGTTCCTTTATAAGATGGCAATCAGGCATACGGTGCTCTCGACTTCCACATCGTAAACAAGCGTCACGGCACTTCCAGCATTCCTCGACTGAGTGGCCGAATTTTTCACAGAATGAGCAAGCCGTTGTAACTTGCTTCTCCTCCTCCTTCACCTTCTTATTTTTTGTCGTTCTTGCTGCCATTCTCGTTACGGGACCTTTTCTTGTTATTACGGGTTGTGTGAGACCCCGTGATGCTGAATTTCTCTTCATTTCGCTTGTCCAACCTACGACTTGACTCCTCACTTTTGCCCTTGACTTTTTTGACCTTCTCCAAGGTCCTTTCACATAAATGCACCCGTTGGACCATCTTCACATATGTACGGATATTTTGGGGTCCAAGTTGAGTGATAAAGACGGGCCTTAATCCATCCATGGATCGGTTAGTTTTTAGGAGATCCGTGCTAACCAAATGAGGAGCATATGGTGTCAGCCAAGAGAATTGAAGTTCATATTCTGTCACGGACATCATGCCTTGGCGAAGAGAGACGAATTCAACGGCCTTTCTTTCTTTGACGTGCTCGGAGAAGTACTTTGCACGGAAGAGTGTATGAAATTCCTCCCAGGTAAGTTGATCATTTTGAGGTTGTGCCTTCCACCAAGTACGAGCGTCTTTGTTCAGTTGGAATGTGGCGAGATGGACTCTCTCTTGGTTGGTGCATTGTATGATATCGAATATTCTGTTCATCTCGTCGATCCAATTCTCCGCTTCATCTGGGTTGGAGGACCTAGAGAACCTCGGAGGGTTCATACTCCAAAAATTCCCGTGCAAGTTACTCGCGCCAGCCCTCTCGCCAACTTGGGCCACCGTTTGTAGGGCCTAGGTAAGACCCGCAACTGTTTGTTGCATCGCTTCCCAATTAGCACGATTTGCGGCACGTTCAGCGGCCATTGTAAGAGTGTAGTGCCTGTAGAAATAAACAAGTAATTAATTCCTATAGAATCGATTGAAATTAACCTATAGATAATTTCTAATTAACTATCTTATCCCGGTCTCTACCCAATTCTCACATGGTTGGAAATTTCATTCCTTAGTTCATAGGTGTGGGTCCTTAATCCTTGGACTTAGCCTATGACATGACATTTTCCTAAGACTTACTTATGCTTATTCTTTGATACCACTTTAACTGTCACGCCCCAAAATTATGCAGTAGAACTAATCGGGAACGTGAACAGCCGGCTAGTACGCTGTAAGCGAGCAATATAATCAGAGCGCTAACACATTCACACATAAAAATGAATGCACCATAATTGGACAAAGCCTTTACTTTTATTGAATAATAATCAAAAGTACATAATGTTGACTCTTGACTCTTTTACTAACTAGACTCAATAAAGAGAAAATTACATAATGACTCTTGACTCTTTGACTAACTAGACTCAATAAAGAGAAAATTACATAATGACTCTTGACTATCAACTAATGCCAATCTAAGGCTTCGCTCCTTTTTTATTCGCTCTCGGATCCATCACTTGAATAGTCTGAATCCGACCAGCTAGAATGTCTTGAAAAGATTGAAAAAGAAGTAGGGAATGAGCACACTTACCGAGTAGATATCTTCGTCTCAACATGAAGGCAATGTTTAAGTAATTAATATTTTAGCTTTAGAAAATAAGATAAAAGGAATGCGGTAAATCATACGAATAAAACTAAAGTAACATTGATAACAAGATATAGATCACAGAGATATGAAGGTTTATGTAAAATGAGAGCAAGATCAAGAACGAGTATAACATGAAGGCAACTTGACCTTTCATGAACGAGAATGTACTTTTCATAACCATAAGGATATGCACTAGAAAGTCATGTACTACCAAGTATGTAAATTTCATAAGATTGTCTTGTGATTTTCACCCGTTTATGAAAAAAGTACTCCGAGCGCAATGCGACGCCAGTAAGCATCATACCCCATGATTTATAGTACGTTTCCGACTATCTGCCGAGGGGGCTAGCGTCGAGCCCTTGGACACTGTCCGTGTCCGCTCTTGCATCTTCAAGTTATAAATCATGCTACTTTCATGAGAAATATCAATAAAGTAGGCCAATAATGTATAAGTTCAAATTATAGTTTCATGATAACTAATATCAAGGTAAGAACGTACAAAATTAGAATCATGAGGTCAAAGATGATTTAATGACACGGTCGTGCTACGGAAGAAATCCGACAGCATAACGGCGTATTCCTTAACTTTCACAATTCATTAATAACTTATTGAACAAGGTGTTAGGTTCTAGATTATCAATGGACCATCTAGGAGCATAGAAAAATCAACCCTTGGGTCAACCCCCGGGTTAATCAATACTTAGACATAAAATGGTCATATCGGGGATGTTTCTTTAAGAGGCGGTCATGCCAGGACCATTTCTGTGAAGAGGCGGTCATGTCAGGACCGTTTCTACGACAGAGTTGACACCAGAGAGAGAAGGGTCGACGCAAGGGTGAAATCTGGACAGACGCTGTGATTCTAGAACTGCTACTAGACAGTAGCAGTCGCCTGAGAACCGCTATTATCCTGGCTGCAGAAAACATTGATAAGTTTGAGTGCTCTCTAGATCAATGGGTTTTGAGGGTACAACCAGCTCGGCGTCCTAGTGAGAATCACAGGCTCGCGGAGACTTACAGAGACGTTGAAACAAGATCACCTAATCCGGTGGAAGGAATATCCAATGGAGAGGATCACAAGTCCAAAATTGTGTGCCTATGAGTGCAAAGTTTAACCAATGACATCATACTGGAATACGTGCCATGTCATTAAGAAAAGACTCAAAAGACGAGAGTGAGATCGTGATAAAATAGCGATCAAAGCATCTATAACACAAGTCCATAAATCATGTAGAAATAACTTTAATACAAACTATATGAGTTTTGTCATGAAAATAGCATAAGTTTTAAAATAGGTATTTAGAGCATGAAAGACATGAAACTTAGCATGTTTGATGTATAATATAACCAAGTTCCTAATTGTACAGTCATAACTAGGAATAAGACATACTAACTTAGGTTTAACATACGTATAATAGGGTCAATCTGCAATCTGTTTGGAGTTAACAAAGTACAGGAAATTGAAACATAGTAGCGGTCTCCATAAGACCGTTTCTATCCATACGCGGTCGGTCGAGGACCGCTTCTGTACAATAGCGGTCGTTGGTAGACCGTTTCTAGTCTGGTAACAGAAAGAGGGTCATTAGGTCATGCAAGGCCTAACTTAAAGAAACAAAAGGCATGAAAACGTGCTAGATAGGAAGATAACATGCTACAACGACCTAAAGTCATGGAGATGCACATGTTTTCATGAATTAAACCAAGATTATCATCTTTATCATTAAGGGTAGGAATCATGCATGCAGAAATAACCTAGATGTATAGTAGTATTAAAACATGAAATACGACTAGTAGAAAGCATGAAATGACATGAAACCAGAGGACTTTTGTTCCTAACACGTTAATTTAGCCTTTTCATGAGATAATCTACCTTGGTAACAGGTTTTAAACTTTGAATTTTGGACTAGAAGGACGCCCTAGTTTCTGCCCGTCCGGTGCTAAAGCAACAACTTCCCGTCCCTCGTTCTCCTTAACCACTTAACCTAAATCCATGAAATTTGGAGGGTAGGTAGAAGAGATGAAGGGGAACAAAAAGTTCTAAGGACTTGACTTGAAAATACCTCGCTTAGGGTTTCTATTCTCCTCTTCTTCTCTGGACGGAGGCACTGCTTCCTGCGCAGACTGCACCGAAATAGTAACTTCTGGGGCTTCTAACCTCTTGGATATTTGATCTCCTACCATGAAATTCGGAGGGATGTTAGTTAATACTAGAAGGAACATAATGTTCTAAATAACCAACCTGAAATAATGTCTCCTTACCGTCGAACTACGCGCTCCAAAATAAGGGTTCGCGTAGGTCGAACCTGAGACCTATTTATAGGGTTTGAGGATGTGATCGAGTTGGGAGTCCTATTTGAGGTTAAGATTGATCCCCAAGAGTCCTAGATAGGTTTTCATGCCAGATAGCATCGAACCATAGGGATTAGGATGGGAAAAATCTCATTTTTCCACGCTTCCATAACTTGCGATCACGGAAGATAGTAGCGGTCGCCTCGGGACTGCTATTGTGAGAAGGTGGTCTCGCGATAGACTGCGTTTAGGTGATTAAATCTGAAAATTTTAAATTTTTGGTTTTATCACCTATTTATCCCCTAATTGGTTTATTTATCCCATTTAAATCCGTAAATTACCCTAATTACGCCTCTAGAGGTGGGCTTGGGCCTAAAGGTCTTGGAATTGAGTCTTTGGGCCTATTTAAGTTGGGCTTAACCCTTTGGTTAATATAGGGCCTTTAAATGGATTTAGTTAATCTTTAACTCTTTTTAATAGCCCATTAAGCCTTTTTAAATGCTTAATAATTATATTTAATCCCAGAAAATTCCTGAATAATTGCTAGAAAAATTAGGGGTGTTATAGACCCGAACTCCCGAGGTACCT
Source organism: Amorphophallus konjac (assembly GCA_022559845.1). NCBI lineage: Eukaryota > Viridiplantae > Streptophyta > Magnoliopsida > Alismatales > Araceae > Amorphophallus > Amorphophallus konjac. Next base: position 25,214,855 of record CM040124.1, read on the forward strand.
GGGGCACTACCAACGGTCGCCACTGAGCCGCTCGTGGAAGGCTTGGACTCCCCAGTAGTGACCAATCTCCTACGGGTTGCCATGAGTGGATGAGGGAGGAGGAAGTCTCATCGGAAGAAGGATGAAGAAGGAAGAGGCAGAAACTGGTGCCGAAGGAGACGAACGGGTGCCTCCCACACCGTTCCTCGCACCCCTTGTAAAGTAGATAAGAGGCTGTTAAGAGACGCGACAGGCATCAACGGCCCAGATAAAGCCACCATCAGGGAAGCAGATCGCCATCGTCTGCCCTAACATGTGGGAAACCCCTAGGGCCGCATCCTTCCGCCACCCAATCTCGCTCCCCCATGGCGGGTGAGGCTGCTCCATCATGGCGGTGATTTCAGCACCCCAACGATTCAATGAGCGACAGTTGGGCGCATTTAAGGCTCCGCGCCCTGACCCCAAGGTGCTAGGCATGAAGATCGAACACTGCCCGCTCTCTCTCCAAGAGCCACGAGATGCCCAAAGTCCTCCAGAGCATCGAGCGCCGAGCACCCTCACTACTTGGGAGTGGGGGGCTAGTGAGGAGGGCATATCTCGCCAACCCATTAGCGCCCAATCCGCTTGGCCAGCTACAAAAGCTCTACCCTCCTGTCGTGTTACGCTGCACACCGGCCCAACATGCCTCCTGCCCTAGAGCGGGCCCAATGCAAGCGTCGTACCTACGTGCACCTTCCCCGTTAGCGGCCACGGCACACGTCTCCGGTAGCACATTAATAACAAGAGGCACGCCAGTCCGGCAAGGGGGGAAGACACTGCCCAGGCCACTCTCCCTACCGGTGCAGCCTTACGTCATCTCCGGCAGACCCTACCGCATTAATAGCGAAGCTACCCCTCCAGTGGAGAGACGGCGAGTCAAATCCGATGCCTCCCTGTCTCGTCTAGCATGCGAGTTGGGCGACTCACATCTCCCCCTGCTACGACAACCCAACGGTCAACCCCATAGCGATGGTATAAATAGGACTCTGGCCCAACGGCCAGGAGATACGCAACTCCTTCCTCTCGGGCCCTCTCTCTCGCCTTTGATTTGGTCTTCCTCTCCCTCTCTCACTCTTCCCAAGTGCTCGCCTCCTTCCCCATGTTGACTTGACCGTCGAAGAGTTATCTAATAAGGTAACTCCCAGGGCTCCTTCTAACCTTTGTTGGTGGTTATAAGTTTCTCTCCGACGATGCTCTTCTTCTCAATCAAACAAATCTTTGGAAGTGTGAATCGCAAATTAGGCAACCATTTCTCGGCAGCTACAATACCCATTTTTATTTTAAAAGACAAAAGAGGCAAATAAAAAGGTAGCCAAACACCCTGTTAATATATACTCCCCAAATATATCTAATTGTATGCTACAGTACTCCCATACTCTCTGTGTTCTTTTAATTGTCAGGTATTTCACATATATTACCTTTTCGACTGCCCTCTCTTGATTCCATTGCCGTCGACCAGACAGATTTTATTCAAAATATTATTGAAACGCAATAGATGCATCAAATGCAATGTTTCTGAGAGTATAGAACATAATACAACGATTCTAAGGTTATGTATGCAACCATTACTTAGTTATTTAAGAAATAGAGAACGGTACGTTTTTTTTGCTTTCATAACTCACTGACGTCAAGGTAAAAAAGTAACATATGATAATTAAGCTGCGACGATGATATACTACGATAATGTTTGCAGCAATATAAGGAATACGAAGATATACAGTAAAGCGTAATATTTATGATGTTGTATATATATATATGTAATTATCTCATTTAAATTTTATTTAAGAAGTTTCATTTTATTAGCGTTGCCTTTTGGACTAGAGACCAGCGCCTCCTCAAAGGAAAGGCATCCCCCACCTCAGATAATATGACTCTTGGAGGAGTTACCAAAGAAAGGCTGCAAAAACTCTTCGAATTCTGTCAAATATAGACGCAGGTTCACAGCAGCCAACAGATCCAAGGGCATCGAAGATATTTAACATCTAATTTATTTAAATTAATTTGTATCTTATATTCACACCTTGCCGTTAGGATCAAACTTAACCGAGTTTGCGATTGTCAGAGAATAATCTCGTATTAGAAATGGATTAAAAATATAATGTAATTATAATTGTGATGTCTTTTTCACTCAACATCTTAAAACTTATTTGATATCTGGTTAAATTAACCCGACGGATCAGAAAGAGAGCGGTGGATCTCACTCTCTACTCACGTGCAGTCGCGCTAACCGAACTCGATTATTAAAGTGGCCCTTAATATTTTGAGTTGGGCGATCCAATCCAATGAGCTTTAATCCCCTTGATTATTGATTCTTGAACACCACCGTCACGGTGTGAACAGTATAAACCAATCGAACTACCCTCATTTAAATATTTTACTTTAGTAAAACATACATTCACGGATAACTATTTAACGGGTCATTGAATTTATCATAATATATTGTAAAACATGACTTTTGTCGCATAGCATGACGTTTGCTAGCCGCGCCTTCCAACATTTTGTCAAAACAGGATACTCCCTCCCATATATGTAGATCGATCATGTTATCTATCTGTCTAAAAATTAAAGTCCAGCCGTTTCAGATTCACAAATGTCCAGTTTAATTTTTTTTTCATCGACAATTTATAATTAGGATGACGAAGATAACGTGACAAACAAGAAGAATTGGATCGTACCCTTTTTTGTGGTGAACTCACGCACGTGCAGAGCACTGATGCACTTGCGGGTCACAATGGGTTGTTGTGGAAGGTAGAAGGAATCAAACTTTTGACGAAAACAATGCGTATAATGAGAAAGATCAGAGGCTCCAAAGGCGATTCGATTCGATCGGTTTCCCGTGTAAAAGTTTGTAAACAAATCACGAAGAAGTGAAAGATGGATGGGAGCATGCAAGAAAGAGCATGGAACATTCCCAAAGTTGATGGGTACCCTGTGCTTTCCAATATATATCTATATTTATATCGCTTTGTCCTGTGTCTTCTCGATTTTTCACCACGTGGACGCCGCGCAGAAATCCCATGTCTTAGCGTAAAGAAATTAAAAGAAAGCCGAAACTATTTTCTTTGCACCACATTAGAAATGGAATTTTGAAAAAAAAAAAAGGCAGTGGGAGTATTGCATTGCATACTACCACTTCAACCAGGACAGATGTTACAGTGCCACGTCCAAAATCTCCCCGTATAAAGATTTGATGGTAAATGAGGTAAATCTAATATTATCATAATTAAATTGATTTTTGAATCGATCAATGAGTTGGATCAATTCGAATCGGTTAGACTATTCAATCGAACCGATTTAAATCGTGAAGTCGTCGTAATATTGATATACGATCTGACCCGAATCTATAACCCAAGATAATAAGAAATAAGATATAATGATTAAAATAAAAAATGTTATGAATAATTATTAGTCATGATTATGTAACTATACAAGTAAAAAAATAATAAAAATATGGTTAAATAAATTGACCTTAAAATTTTATAATATTCTATTGATCTTCACTATTCACAATTGACATCTATACTCTTTTAAAATTTTAAATTTTAAATATATTTAAAATAAAATTATAAATAATAATAAATTAATATTAATAAGATAATTTTTTTCACACGTAAATATCATTTTGAATATCTAAATATTTTTGTGTTTATTTTTTTTTATTTTAAAAGGTCAATCAGGTCATACCGGTTCGGACCGGTTGACTGATCGAATCGTGGTTCGTCCGATTCTTTAATATTAGATCAAACTAACCTTAATCGGACCGGTTCACGATCGGACCGATTCAATCCGATTCTGATAATACTGGATAAACTTTCAAAACCTGCCAAAAAACACTTAAGTTTGAGACGCGTTCGGGGAGATTTTTGGGGTGACATATGACTTTGAAATTTTTACCATTCAAAAGTTAAAAGTTAATTTTTCACTTGTAAAAATATAGAAACAAATTTTATCACTTTTTAAAAATCTAAAAAACTCTATAGAAACTTATAATTCTCTCTCTAGAGGTTTTTTATAAGGAATCAAAAGCCAACTTTTGCACACATCACATCTCCGCCATTGAGCCATTATAAAAAGGTCCAAATTATAATAATTGAAATGCAAAGATATCATTTAAAAGCGGGAATTAGTATCAGGAATATTCTTGGGTCATTGCCCACGTTTTATCCCAGAGTTATCTCGTTTCTTTATTAAATGGCATTAATATAAATCCAACCTTAGGCTTCCTTATCTAACGGATCATTTTTGCTGATACATTTTCCCATTATGTAACCACAGAACTTGCTTAATTCGCATTCCACCGTTTACTTATAAACAACCATCTAATTACGAAGGGGAGGTGGGTGTCTGAATTATGATGCCAATAATTAGCTCCACAAGTACGTTGATCAAGGGTACGCTTATATATATATATATATAATTGAGTTGGTTAGCACCACCTACTGCACTTGTGGGTGGCTTCTGTTTAAAATTATTGCATGATAATGGATGGTGAAGTTTGATGTAAATGGAGATGTACGTACCACCAACGGCCAAACGTCTCTTTATGCTAAAATATTTATAACATCCTTGATACTTGTATTATATATTTAGCAAATTTATGGGAAAAATAGTAATTTAGTAGCATATGTACATGATTCTCATATATATATATATATATATATATATATCACAAAGGACGAGTGCTCTCACCCAACAACCTTGGAAAAGAGCATCTTCAATAATTGGTCAAGTAGGTGATTAATAAGCGTCTAATGCAAAGAATAATCACTAATTAACAAGGCTGTTAAAAGACGACCCAAATTCATGTTCACGCCCATAGTTAAAATTGGGAACCGCAAAGTGGTTAGCTAGTTGTTGACAAGAATATGACGGAGATAACACATCGAGCGGGGTTCCTCTACCTATCAATAATCTAATACTAATACCATTCGTCATCCTTAATTATTCCGGGCACGGGGAAACGTCCAGGCAAGGCAGCGGGAAGGCCGATCAACTCATTCGATGGATGGCCCCACCGTCCACATTTATCCGATGATCTCCAAACTAATCTCTGCACGGCACGGCACGGCAGCTCTGCCAAAAACCAAAGAGGAAGGGGACCATGAAACGGGTGGCTATTGATGGAGGGCTCCACGAAATGGACGGGTTATGATGCGGTGGGGGAGGGGGAAAAAGGATCGTGGCTGCTGTGATCAGGGTTTTCCTACCGTCCATATGCTAACGTGGGCCGTCGGCATTGGTGACAGGTCCCCGTAACCGATTTGGGCTTTCTTTTTTTTTTTTTAAAGCTGGTGGCAGCGGCGTGGCGTTAGATCTTTTCCACCACTTTGGGTTGGGGGGGGGGGGGGGGCAGAGGGAGGATTGTGACCCCAATGATGGGATTTGAAAACGAAGTCTCTCCTTCCCTCTCCTACCACTGCCAGAGAAGAGGTGGGGGTTTTGATACGTTGAAGAACACTTGTTTGTCGTCCGATGCTGAGCTGACGGCTGAGATGAAAGGAGTATACATGAGAAGACAGGTTAGGCATGTTTCAGTTGTGGTTGGAGGGAGATCGTTTCCATGTTCAAGTCGTTGTCTAATCGGAGGACAACCATGTACCAATCATGTACTAAAAATATTTGAATCATAAAATATATTTTATAAGCATTATTTATGAACTTTGAATTCAAGGATCCGTCTTTAGAGTTCTCATGAGTATGGTGATGTTACATCTCTTCCCACCTCGAGAAAAACTTGACCGATTTCTATTGGTTCACAAATTCACGATGGTTGGTTGCTGTGTAGTTCGGAAGAAAAATATAATGTACCAACCATATGACTACAAAACGGTGGGAAAGTGTTTCCCTTGCTGATGGTATTTCTTTTCTTGATCAACATGAGGATGGCTTTCGTTAAAGCATGGAGATATACATACAGTAAGACCAAAGGTTTGCCCATCCCTACCACATGAGAATAGAAGGTCATAGATGGCTAAAAAACGTATACCCCGAGTAGACAAAATATGATACAGATTGTGCAGAGCCCAAACAACCGTGGACATAGAAAGGGAAGATAAGACCACATCTCGCTTTCCAATGTAATACCAACCTTAAGATGGCTTCCTTATGACGTATGTAACCTTTCCGATGTAAGACTAACCTCTTCATGGGTCGATAATAATGGGCTGAAACATAAGAACCTTAACGAACTTCTCCTGGCTCAAGAGGCCTACCTATTATCGGGTCTTTAATGGGCGCAGCCTAGTGACTTGACGCCTGTCATGGTTGGATCTGGGGCCTCTTAACCCTGCTTTGGTAACGGGTTAGGGCTAATCATTTTTATGTTTTAATTGAGGATTTATACTAAGTGGGTTAAGTGGGAGATTAACTAGAGCTAACTTTAGATTTCATAATCCACCTGCTGATGTGGGCCAGAGCTAACCCAGTGTCGTTAATGTTGCCTTTCTCCTCTCTCTCTCTCTCACTCTCTCTCCCCTACCTATTTCATTATGTTTAAAAGTAAATTGTTATAACTTTTGTCATCTTTAATTTTTTAGTTAGTAATCTTAATGATAATTTTTATCAAAGTTTTATCATTATAATGATATAGTTATCATATAGAAGCTATTAAAAATATTTATAAAAGTTAAAAAATTAAAATATTAAGATAAATAGTAACTTTTAAAGATATTTTTCTACTTTAATTTTTAATTAGTGAGATTAACGATGTTATTTATCAAAAAAATTATTTTAATGTTATATTTATTTTATATAATGTATTAAAATTAAATAAAAAATTAAAATTAAATAAAAATTCTAAAGTGAATAGTAACCAAAATGAATAATTAATGACGTACCTATATTTTAAAATTTAATTAGTGAGGGCGGGGGGGGGGGGACGCGGGATCGACCCCCCACCACCATTTTGGGTTTACGTTCTTGTGTGGATAAATATCTGTGGTGAATTATGATGTCACGTTTTATGTTATGAATGTTTTTCATCCACAGTTCAATTACTGCAAATGATAGCAGGTTGCGAGTTTTGATCCAAGGCACACGTTTCGTTACTTGTGATGCCAGGGGAATTAGGTTTACCGTATAGATAGAGTGTGGCATATTAACATAAATGTTTTAAAAAGATTTTGCTGGTATTTTCTATGATGCATGTGTTACAATAATAGGATGGACTCTTTGACATATGCGTTGTGTGCACATTGAAACGCAGCATTCATATTCTATCACTACGATCAGGACACCAAGATCGAGGTTTGGCCAATGTCCATGTCTAGAAGGGGAGAAAAGGCTTAAGAACAATGGTTACAACTACCTTAATAACTAGTAAATAGGTGTTTCGAATCTAAATTTATGATATCCAAATAGATCAGGTTTCATGTCATAGAGCTGTTTTAACCCCGTTACTGACGACGATGAAAGCCCATGGCTAAATGGGCTTGGCTAGCCGTAACGAGCTTATTTGGCATTGGAGAATGACTCGGTGTGCAGCAATCATAGTCCATCGTATTTTGATTGGTCCACGTGGCAGCATCTTAAGTGCACTGATCTTACACGATTCAATGCGCTCCATATGTAGACCTATGCATGTATGTGAAATCTAGATAAAGTGAAAAATATTGTAGATCGATGCGATGCTACAATATTTTTCACTTTATCTGGACAGATTTCACAAAAAATGCATAGATCTGTGTGTGGTGATGATTGGGTTACGTGCATAAATCAATCATAATATAATGTGTAATGATTGTTACGCACTAAGATGTGCAGCAAGTCATTCTATTGACACCGTTGTATGAGCTTAGTGTGGAAAATTGCAATATTCCCCGGTCCCTGGCTTTGCACGAGCTCAAGATGAGTGTAGTGGAGTAATTCAGCAGATTCTTAAACATAACCTGTAGAAGGATGGCTATGAGTGATAATGGAAAATCATATTTAGATTGATATCTATTTAGGGTCAAATAATGAGTCACACATGTGGAAGATTAAAGGGAATGACATGCAAATGGTGTTATCACTCGTCAGCCAAAGCTTCCCTCTGTTTTGTGGATGTGATGGATATGAGTGACAATGGACATTGGACGTGGTTAAGGATGTTGTGTCCTCTTATCACGTCTCAAATCGATAACAGCGGAAGACATTCTCAGAATGTGACAGTGATTCATTCATGATACAGAGCAAATCAAAAGACAAGAACACAAGACAACATACGTCAAAAATAAATATAATTTTTATTAATATCAATAAGTCATTATTACAACTCCTGACTGTCTTACATTAAAGAAAAAGGAAATGACCCACAATTACAGGACTCAGACTCAACAAAATAAAGGGCACAATTCTCCATGACTCGGCAACTCTTTCACTCTTGCCCGTCCCCATCTGTAGTAGTTTCTTCATTACTACCTGAAAAATGTTAAGAGGAAACTGGGTGAGCAAGAATCTCAGTAGGAATTACACTCTATCATCAGGTAAAATATAAGTGATTAGCCATTTAATAATACATGAAAATAACAACAATGCGTGACGGAAAACATAATCATTATCAAAAGAGTAACATGGTCACATGGAGGCTTAATAATAAGATAAACAAGAGACAGGTACAAGAAGATGATGGAAAGAGAATATCTTGGAACATGTACAAGAGATAACAACCACTAATATTCATATCACAAATTGTCCCTTCCGGACCTATTCAAACATATCAAGTCACGCATGTAAGGAGGATGGCCAAGATGTAAATATATCTTAGATCGAATCTTGCGTATAGTTGGTGTAATGTCACACCTGATCATTCATAACACCAGTACATGTCTGGACTTTACCTCGCCCCTAGGACTTAATCTGGGCCCTAATAGTTATGCCTAGCATTGAGTATCAAAGTGGACCCAAAGTCCCATATAAATATTTCCAGACAATTTACTAATGGCATCGGAATTCCAAGAATAGCTCATGAAAGCAAGACAACACGAGTAGGAAGTAGATTCCTTGAAGACTTCCAATTATCAAGCTCATTAATTCCAAGGGAAAGTCATTTAGGAAAAATGACTTTAAGAAGGATATTGGATGATTTTTCACGGGACATAATGTCAAAATAGACCCAACAAAGGTCATAATCTCGAGGTATAATAGCCGGGAGAGGCTAGAATGGTCTAACACAAAATAACCACGGAAAACGGATAATTTCAGGTTGTTGAACAAAAAAACAGTCTGCCCTGGACCGCTACCCTAAGGTGGCGGTCACGAGGAGACCACAATCAAGTGGGGTAGACCAAACCTAATCGAGTCAAGTCGGGTTGAAGAAAGAACGCGTCAGCCACGGCTGACGTGTTTAAAAGAAGGCATCTGGGACATAAGACGCCTCTAAAGATGGTCACACAGGTTCGAGAGAATGCGGTCCAGACACGACCGCTACCATCAGGAGGTGGTCAAGATAGGGCTGCAATCAAGAAAACTGGCAGAAACTTAGCAGAACTCAGACAGAACCTCGTGCCGCCCAAAGTCGATTCCAATGGGTTCAGGTATTGGGGGTACAACCTACTCGGCATCCTAGTGGTAATCCCAGGCTCACAGAGTCTTACGGAGACCTTAAGATAGCAGTTCTAGTTCGACGGAAGGAGTATCTGGCGGAGAGCCCCAACTATCCCAAAAATTGGAGGTGTGAAAACATGAAAAACGGAGTAAGCGGTAAATCGATACCACCATAGTGGCATGACCCTTAAACAATGATATTATGAACACTATTCAGCAAGCTATAAATAGCAGAAATAAATGAATTAACGAAGCATTTAATAAACATGTTATTCCACCAATGTTCACATGGTTACACAAGGATGATAATCAAGGAGGAATAATCATGAGAATAATAAAAATTGTCACAGTTTCATTACCCTAGTTAACAATGCATTCTGCAACATTAATGATCAGAGAAACATGTTGGACATTGGCGAACAATCAATTGAAAAATGCAAGGAAAACATGCACATGTTTCTGCTGTGAGAGGCCAGAAGGCGGTCAGGAGAGAGACCGCCTTATGGAAGACACGGTCTTGACATGATCGCTTCCATAAGAATAAATCCTTTTTTTAAATACTCAATGAAGGCATCCAGGTTGCTGGATGCGTTCATATTAAAGCGTCAGGTGGAGAAGACGCGGCCATAATCTCTCGAGAATATTGGCTAATAACAAAAATAATAAAAATGCAAGGACGCGTCCAAGATAAGAGACGCATTCATAATTTTTTTTTGTTTTTTGAAACTCAGGCTGAGAAGATGGTCTATCGCGTGGCCGCCTCTTCAGAAGGCGGTCACTGAAACGATCGCTTTCAAAACTGAGATCCGCCCGTGGCAAACTCCGACAGACCTTGACTAAAACGACGATTGCGATCAATATAATGAACAAAATTTAGGAAAAATGATATCATTGGAAAGAGCATTCGAAGAGGAACAACATAGCATGCTTTGAATAAGATTTAGCCTCAGAGTACCCTACTTTAAACGAACTTAAAGTGAAGCTAATCTCCTAGGCATACCTTTGAGTACAACGGCAAATTCGATCGGCATAATGAATGAAATTTAGGAAAAATAGTATCAATAGAAAGAGCACAAAAAGATGAATCATGTGGAATAGTTTAATTAGGATTTAGCCTGAGAGAAACCTACCTTAGATCGACGAAAAGGGAAGACAGGACCTCGTCGGAACCCTAACACGAACCGCCCTAATCGCCGAAATCCTCTCACGATCGAGCACGCCTCCGATCAATCGAGCAAATGGGGGTTTCTAATGGGCGTGGCCACTTATTTATAGGGTTTATAGAGGCTTCTAGGGTTCGAATCGATATGAGGAGTCCAAGAGGGGAAAAACGACGAGAAACTCGGGATTTGATCAAATCCGTCGCCGTCGCGTCGAATTAGAGGGTCTAGGGTTAGGGTTTAGCTAGGGAAATCGATCACCTAACATGGGCCAAGAGATTGGGTTCGAACATAGCCCATAAGAGCTCGAATTTATGCCTAATTGGATCGAATTTGGGCGAGATTGTTCTAAGTCCGAGTTAGCCTAAATATCTGATTTTGGGCTTAAACTAAATTTTATTTGGGCTTCTTTCTTTAGACAAAGTTGCATGAAATAATATTTGCTACGAGGTACATATTTTTCTATATTTTTATTAAAATTTCAAAATCTGGGCCGAGAAAATAATTAAATAATATCGTGCTATTCATTATTAAAAATTCGGGATGCTACACCCTCCCCCACTTTAAGAAATTTGGTCCTCCAAATTCACACGATTCTCCTCGAAATAACAGTGGGGTAAAAATACCGCTCTTAAACAGCTTCTAATACTCGAGACTAATGAGACACATTCTAATTCATGCTAATATACAAAATCACCAAGTCTAAGCACGAGAACATAAAGTTAAGGCAAGTTTAGAGTTACCTTCCATCGCTTGCAGCCTGCCTCGCCGCTTCGGTTCCTCCGGTTGCCTATCTCTCGGCACTTGCTCCTTCATCAGGGGACAACGAGCAATTCTATGGTCCCCGCTTCTACAACGGATACACTTCCCTTGGTTCCTCCAACAATCCTCCGACCGATACCCACCTTTATCACAATGCTCACACTTCTCCTTAACAGGGACGATCGACTGGTCTCCCTTCTTACCTTTCTTGTCTTTATGAGCCCCATTGCCTCCATTCGGTCTCTTCTTCCCATTGGTAGGCACACTATCCTTGGAACCACTTGCTCCTCCCTTCTTGACTAGCCTTCTAGAGATCCGCTCCATCATATCCAAAACATCTTCCAACACTTGGGAGTTCTTTACCAGCTCGGCATACACCTGAATCTCTAATGGCACTAACTGCAGAATATACTCAACTCTCAAACCATTCAAGAACCTCCTAACTTTCTTCTTCTCTATACTAACTAGGTGGGGAGCATAACGGGTTAGTCTAGAAAATTGGGCTTCGTACTCCGCCATAGACAGGTTCCTTTACTTCAAAGATGCAAACTCTGTAGCCTTCTTCTCTCGAATTATCTCTGAAAAGTATCTCTCATTAAAAAGCTCCACAAATTCATTCCACGAAACCTGGTTATTTGGTAATGTCGCTTGCACTGCTTCCCACCAAGCCCACGCGTCTTTCTCTAATTGATCCATAACTAGCAAGACTTTCTCCTGATCGGTACATTGCATAACCCTAAAGGTCTTCTCTATCTCTTTAACCCAATTATATTCCTCATCGGGATCGGTAGACCCACTAAATCTAGGGGGATTCATACCCTGAAAGCTCCTATGCAAATCTCTTGCACCTTGACGAACTGCACCTTGGGTTACCTGCTGCAAGGCTTGAGTCAACCCTTGGACCGTACGCTGCATCTCTGGCCATTGAGCACGCTCCGCAACCATCTTAGCCTATAACATAAATTATACGAAGATTAATAATTTAGAATCTTTTAACTTTATTAAGATTATCACAAATTTTACCAAATATCCCATGGTTCTACCCACTCTCGCTAGATGCCTATAAGGTGAATGACAATCAATATTTAACATATAGACTTAGACTCAAGACCTAGGGTTTAAGAAAACCTGGCTCTGATACCACAAACTGTCACGCCCCGAACCGATAACAGCGGAAGACATTCTCGGAATGTGGCAATGATTCATTCATGATACAGAGCGAACCAAAAGACAAGAACACAAGACAACATACGCCAAAAATAAATATAAGTTTTATTAATATCAATAAGTCATTATTACAACTCGTGACTGCCTTACATTAAAGAAAAAGGAAATGACCCACAATTACAGAACTCGACTCAACAAAACAAAGGACACAATTCTCCATGACCCGACAACTCTTTCACTCTTGCCCGTCCCCATCTGTAGTAGTTTCTTCATTACTACCTGAAAAATATTAAGAGAAAATTAGGTGAGCAAGAAGCTTAGTAGGAATTACACTCTATCATCAGGCAAAATATAAGTGATTAGCTATTTAATAATGCATGAAAATAACATCAATGCATGACGGAAAATATAATCATTATCAAAAGAGTAGCATGGTCACCTGAGGCTTAATAATAAAGTAAACAAGAGATAGGTACAAGAACATGATGGAAAGAGAATAACTTGGAACATGTACAAGAGATTACAAGCACTAATATTCATATCACAAATTGTCCCTTCCGGACCTCATATTCAAACATATCAAGTCACGCATGTAAGGAGGATGCCCAAGATGTAAATATGTCTTAGATCGAATCTTGCGTATAGTTGGTGTAATGTCACACCTGATCATTCATAACACCGGTACATGTCTGGACTTTACCTCGCCCCTAAGACTTGATCCGGGCCCTAATAGTTATGCCTAGCATTGAGTATCAAAGTGGACCCAAAGTCCCATAAAAATATTTCCAGACAATTTACTAATGGCATCGGAATTCCAAGAATAGCTCATGAAAGCAAGACAACACGAGTAGGAAGTAGATTCTTTGAAGACTTCCAATTATCAAGCTCATTAATTCCAAGGGAAAGTCATTTAGGAAAAATGACTTTAAGGATATTGGATGATTTTCCACGGGATATAATGTCAAAATAGACCCAACAAAGGTCATAATCTCGAGGTATAATAGCCGGGAGAGGCTAGAATGGTCTAACATAAAATAACCATGGAAAATAGAGAATTTCATGTTGCTGAACGAAGAAACGGTCCGCCCTGGACCGCTACCTTAAGGTGGCGGTCACGAGAAGACTGCAATCAAGTGGGGTAGACCAAACCCAGTCGAGTCGAGTCGGGTTGAAGAAAGAACACGTCAGCCATGGCTGACGTGTTTAAAAGAAGGCGTCGGGGACATAAGACGCCTCTAAAGATGGTCACATAGGTTTGGGAGAATGCGGTCCAGACACGGCCGCTACCATCATGAGGTGGTCAAGATAGGGCCGCAATCAAGAAAACTGGTAGAAACTTGGCAGAACTCAGACAGAATCTCATTCCACCCAAAGTCGATTCCAGTGGGTTCAGGTCTTGGGGGTACAATGTACTCGGCGTCCTAGTGGGAATCCCAGGCTCACGGAGTCTTACGGAGGCCTTGAGATAGCTGTCCTACTCCAACAGAAGGAGTATCCGGTGGAGAGCCACAACTATCTCAAGAATTGGAGGTGTGAAAATACGAAAAATGGAGTAAGCAGTAAGTCGATACCACCGGACTGACATGACCCTTAAACAATGATATTATGAACAATATTCAGCAAGCTATAAATAGCAAAATTAAATGAATTAACCAAGCATTTAATAAACATGTTATTCTATCAATTTTCAGATGGTTACACAAGGATGATAATCAATGAGGAATAATCATGGGAATAATAAAAATTGATCACAATTTCATTACCCTAGTTAACAATGCGTTCTGCAACATTAATGATTAGACAAACATCCTGGACATTGGTGAACAATCAATCGAAAAACGCAGGAAAAATATGCACACATTTCTGCTGTGAGATGCCAGAAGGCGGTCAGGAGAGAGACCGCCTTATGGAAGAGATGGTCCTGACTTGACCGCTTCCATAAGAATAAATCCTTTTTTTTGAAATACTCAATGAAGGCGTCCAGGTTACTGGAGGCGTTCATATTAAAGCGTTAGGTGGAGAAGACACGGCCATAATCTCTCGAGAATATTGGCTAATAACAAAAATAATAAAAATGTAAGGACGCGTCCAAGATAAGAGATGCGTTCATAAAAATATATATATTTTAAAATCAGGGTGAGAAGACGGCCTATCGCGTGGTCGCCTCTTCAGAAGGCGGTCACTGATACGACCACTTTCAAAACTGAGATCCGCCCGCGGTGAACTCCAGCCCTTGACTAAAACGACGATTGCGATCAATATAATGAATGAAATTTAGGCAAAATGGTATTATTGGAAAGAGCATTCGAAGAGGAATATGATAGCATGCTTTAATTAAGATTTAGCATGAGAGCACCCAACTTTAAACGAACTTAAAGTGAAGCTAATCTCCTAGACATACCTTTGAGTAAAACGATAAATTCGATCGACATAATGAACGAAATTCAGGAAAAATAATATCAATAAAAAGAGCACGAAAATATGAATCATGTGGAATAATTTAATTAGGGTTTAGCCCAAGAGAAACTTACCTTAGATCGACGGAGAGGGAAGACAGGACCTTGCCGGAACCCTAACATGAACCACCCTAATCGTCAAAATCCTCCCACGATCGAGCATGCCTCCTATCAATAGAGCAAATGTGGGTTTCTAATGGGAGTGGACACTTATTTATAGGGTTATAGAGACTACTAGGGTTCGAATCGATCTGAGGAGTCCAAGAGGGGAAAAATGGTGAGAAACTCACGATTCTATCAAACCTGCCGCCGCTGTGCCGAATTGGAGAGTCTAGGGTTAGGGTTTAGTGAGGGAAATCGATCACCTAACATGCGCTAAGAGATTGGGCTCGGACACAGCCCATAAGAGTTCGAATTAAGGCCTAATTAGATCAAATTTGGGCGGGGTTATTCTAAGTCAGAGTTAGCCTAAATCTCCAGTTTTGGGCTTAAACTAAATTTTATTTGGGCTTCTTTCTTTAGACAAAGTTGCATGAAAAAACATTTTCTACAAGGTACATATTTTTTCATATTTTTATTAAAATTTCAAAATTGGGTCAAGAAAATAATTAAATAATATGGTGCTATTCATTATTACAAATTCAGGATGCTACACCTCTTTTCATCTTGCAAATAAGAAGTCACTGGGCTAATTTTATTGAGTAATGCTGAGTGCACACCTGGGTTAGTTTTCAACCCGGGTGTGCACTGAGTAAATTTTTAGGACAAATAAAGGTGAGTTAGGACCCAAGTTACCTAATTTTTTTTACTTGGGTCCTAAGTCACCTTTATTTGTCTTAAAAATACATCCCCATCTGATGATCCAAAAAAATTTGTACCAAATAAATAGTGTTGAACTGAATTGTTCAAAAATTGACTTCTTTTGTTTTAAATGTTTTAGGCTGTCGGATCGAGATGTATCGTATACAACAACATAGGGTGACTTACATCCCACGTTATAAAAAAAATTCAAAAAAATATTTACTTGGTGCGCACTCGGATGTGTAATTACACCGGAGTGTACACTAAGCATTACACAATTTTATTTGGAAAAGTTATCTGACCACTGAATGACAACCAAAGAAATAAGTCATGAATTTACTATTTTGGCTTTCAATGATTTCTTTTTGGAAAATTAATTATACAAGAGGGATTAAGTAGTGAGGTCTTGCTTGTGTTAGAGGTGAAAGTCAAAATATACTATTAAAGTGGTAGTTTTATAAGACGTTTCATTTTATTATTAGATATTTTACTTTTCTATATCAGATTATACCTCATTCTTTTCATCATGTAATTAGAATGCTGAATATACCACTCAGAAAGACGGCATTGTAAACTTTAGGTTTCATAAAATACAAAAGATAATTGAGGTATACAAAAATTTAAAGAGAAAATCATTTATACTCTTGAAAAATTCATGAACTATCTCTATATTCTTATCTTTATGATATTTATCTTAATACTCCTCAAATCTACTAATTTGAGTTCATATGCCCCTGAAGTTACATTCCGTGAGGATGATGGTAACGGTTCTTGGGAGATGACCGTTTATGGCTCTCTCTCTCTCTCTCTCTCTCTCTCTCTCTCTTCGGCAGCCCAGTACCAATGACCGCTTTACCCTAATACCCTCATTGCCTACTCACGGCCCCAACCCCAGCTCAGCCACCAGCCCACTCAATGCAGACTCCGAGTAGCACATTGGCGGCAGTAGCTCCTCCGAGAATCACACCTCGCTCCCACCCCCGATCAGCCTCCCCTTCCCCCTACAGCCCATTAGCATGGTGGGCCCCTCCCATCCCTCCTGCACCACTGCCCACACCACCCTACGCCTAGCTGCTAGTTTCACCTCCATCTCCCCCTGTAGCCTCTTCTCCACCACCCATGTCGATTTGGAAGATCACCTTATCCCTGGCACGCTCCACAGCGCTACCTAGCTTGACGACGGAGAAGACTAGTGTCTCACCTTAGAACACGTCCACGATAATGACAAGTGGGCAGAGGGCGACCCTGGGTGGGGGCGGGACCCAACAAAGATGTGTGGATGCATTGCAGAGGAGTATGAAGAGGGTACGATAGGGAGATGGGGAGATAGCAGTGGAGAGTTGGAAGAGGGAAGAGAGTGAAGTGAACTGGGAGTGATAGATGCACCACCATAGGTCATTGAAGAACATGGCGATGTTCTAGAAGCAATATATACCAGAGGCCAAGGTGAGGGTTTTGGGGTCAAGGCAGTGGGAGATGAGGACAACATCCCATGGTAGAGGGTCTTGGGCATGTGTGTAACATGTTTAATTTTATTGTTTTGATGATGTCTGATTATGACTCATTGATGGGTTTGACTTACATTTTGTGAAGCTGAACGTGAAGATTGACACACTCTGAGTCAAAGTCAAAGTCAATTGAGCAAGAAAGATTCAGTCAAAGTCAACTGAGCAAGGGTCAAAGGTTAAGTCAAGTCATGAAAAAATCAGTGAAGCTGAAAAAGGCAGGTTGACAAATCTGACTGAGCACAAGACAAAGGTCGGTGCACCTTTAGCTAGCACAAGATAAAGGTCGGTGCACCTTTAGGTAGCACAAAACAAAGGTCGGTGCACATAGCAGAAGGTCTGTGCACATGTGAAATAAAGGTCGGTGCACATAACAGAAGGTCTGTGCACTTGTGAAACAAAGGTCGGTGCACATAGAAGAAGGTCCGTGCACATGTGATAGACAATGTCGGTGCACATAGCAGAAGGTCGGTGCACATGTTCAGAAGGTCTGTGCACATGAAGACTTGAAGCTCTACAAGTTCGGTGCACACTTGCTTTCAACTCTATAAGGTCGGTGCACATGATGAATTAAGGTCGGTGCACATATGCATTTATGCTCAGAAGGTCAGTGCACATTCATGCATTGAACCAGAAGGTCGGTGCACATGACTAAAGATCAGACTAAGGTCTGTGCACATGTGCAAGTGAAGGTCTGTGTATGTTTTGCCTTCAACACTACAAAGTTTGTGCACATGTGAACTACAAGGTCTGTGCACATTGCTGAAAGTCTGTGCACATGCAGAGGTCCTACACGGTCAAGGTCGGTGCATCAACCTCAAGTAGCAAGTCTGCACAGCTGCACCGACGCAGTGAATTTGTTGCTCCGACCTTGCTCATCAACTGCTCTGACATCACTGAAGCAATTTCATCAGCTGCACCGATGCACCCCTTGAGTTGCATCGATGCAATGGCTTGCTGCATCGAAGCAACAGTGCTTCTGAAGCCAGTTTAAGCAGCTTTCTGTCAAATCAATTGGAAGAACCAGAGAGCAATATTATATACCGTAAATGCCCAAATTCATGGAATTCGAGGTCTGGAAGATGCTCCCATGTTTAACTTTTGGTCTAGTCATCATTAGCCTACCAAAACACCTTTCTGGCGGCAGCAATGTCAGTTTCCATACCTGGGACATGACTCCTATCAGGACCACCTTTCTGCTTTCATTAAATGGGATATGGTCCTAGAATAGTACATGGAGCAGAAAGTCAACCAGAGCCAATAGGAAGGTAGACCGCAAGTTATCCCTCTCTGAGAGACATTAAATGCTCAGATTTTAAAGATCAAGAATGGTCTATGTCAAGCACTTTCTGTGGGATGTCAAAAGAGATGGAGTATAAAACACTTTTCCTTGTCCCTACTGGACCAATTGAAGGAAAGATATTTGGAGGGAAAATCTCCTCTTCTAGCCACACACTTCCTTGCAAAGGGCCAAAAAAATAAGAGACTTGCGTCTATAGCACAAAAAGAAAGAGACAAGGGAGAGCAAGGTGTCAGACCAAGCTATATAAAAGGAAGCTCCTGCTGTAGTAGCATGTGGCTCATCCTTGGAGAAAAAGAAGAAGCCAGTGGTAGTGTGAGCAAGCAGGTGAAGAAGAAGAAGAATAAGATCAAAGCCTGAACTGAAGTTCTCTTCCTCCTGCTCGTTGCTTTGCGAAGATAAAGCCATAGTCAAGAAGCAGCAGACGTCCACGCAGCAACTCAAGCTCTCTTCATCTCAGACAAATGACTTTTGCATCTAGCACTAAACATCACTCTTCATGTCTGAGTTTTCATTATTCTTCTCTTTAGTTTGATCCTGTTTAAAGAAACCTTGAACCATCCCTACCGGTGTGAGTAGGAAGACAGACGGAGGTGTGTTTCGATCTGTGATGAACCGTCCCTGTCGATTCGTGTGCAGGAAGACAGACAGAGGGTGTTATCTGATTTGTGGTTTGGGGCGTGTCCCCGGTTGAGTTGTGTAACAGCTTGTTAGTGTCGCGGCACTAGGGAAGCCTCACTTAGTTTGAGTGAGGGGTGGACGTAGGACTCGGGTTTGAGTCTAAACCACCTTAAAATCCTTGTTCAAGTGGTTTGGTTGTGTGATTCCCATGCACTAGATGTTTGTTTAGGCCGTTGCTCATCCTCACCCTTGCATCTTGCGTTTTAGGTTCCTGCTTTTCATACTAACTTTTATTATTCCGCTGCAAACTATCTGTATCTCGAAAAAGAGGTGCAAATCTATTTATCTCTCCCCTCTAGATCAGCCATTCTCACACAACACGTGGTATCAGAGCCAAACTCTCATGAGGGGGTTCAACGACCTTGAGAGAAATGGTGGAATGACGTCCAACGGTCTTATGCCTGAAGGACATCATGTTAATAGACCGCCCTACTTCATTGGATCTAACTACCCTTATTGGAAAAATCGTATGTAGGTGTTCATCCGCGCCCAAGATTATGAGCTCTGGCGAGTTACCAGCAAAGGTCCCTATGAGCTCCCAGAAGATGAGGATGTCAGGAGTAAGTGTTATGTTAGATGGACGCAGTCTATCTCCACGAAGTGTGGATCTAGAGGGGGGTAAATAGATCTATTGACTAATTTAAAACACAGTTGAACTATAATGCGGAATTTAAAACAAACAGCTGTTGAACGATAGAAAGAACACTATGAAGAGTGTCGACACATGCAGCCACACAGCAGATCACAAGCAATCTCACAAACACAAGACACCCAAGATTTTTAGGTGGTTCGGTCAGAGACCTACGTCAACCCCACACTCCAACTAGAGTGTGGATACTGCTGACTCACAGCTTGAATAGCTGGGCTTCACAGCTTGCCAACAACCACTGATACACAGCTTCGCTGGGCTTTACAGCTGGCCGACCAGAGGAACAGATCCTCTGCAACTGCTGGGCAATACAGCTTAGCCGTCCGAGACCAAGTCTCGCCTGCTAAGGATTACAGCTTCACCTATCCAGTGGAAACCTCCACTGCAAACGCTGCCTCACAGCTTGAAGAAACAAAAGAGTTCGAAAGCAAAAACAGAAGCAAATGAAACTAAGAAAACCCAACTGGGAATGTAGCTCGAATGAGCAAAGCTCAGCTCTAGTATCTGAACCAAGAGTCTGAGATACAACCTCTCAATCAAACTCTCTCAATCTCACTCTCTCAACACCTCTCTCTCAATCTTCTCTTCTCTCTTTTTCTTCTTCTCTGCTTTTCTTCTCTGTGGATCTCGGTGGCTCTCTACTACTTCAGACTTTCAGACTCACTGTATAGACTTTGCCACTTGATCGATCAGCCTTCATCCGAAGAAGAAGACTCTCTTTTATACCAGCAGCAGATTGGATAAAAGCGTGTGGCTTCCACATTTCCCGCCCAAAGCATTCGCCAGATCCGAGGACATTTCATCCACATGACAGCATCTGGATGGGCTGCTTCCACGTGTCACCATCATAGCACCTCGCCCTTCTCGGATCACGAGCCAAGTCATCAATCTCATTAAAGAATCCCTGTCAGACAGTCAAATTAGAATTATCAGTTTAGATATAAAACCTGTACAGACTTTGTAGGATGTAATGCATTGTATAGACTTCACTATGTGTAGACTTTGTGAATGCGAATGCAATGTACAGACTTTGTAATGTATAGACTTCATATATGTAGTGCTGTGCGATGTACAGACTTCCTATATGAAGGCAACCGCTGTACAGACTTGCTGAAGTGTAATGCAATGTGCAGACTTTGAAGAACATTCAGCAGCCAATGTATAGACTTAGGCAATGTAAATACTTGCCAATGTATGGACTTAATGAGCATTCAGCAATGTGCAGACTTCAATGCATGAAGAAGCAATGTGTAGACTTTGACAGACACAACATGCAACAATGTATAGACTTGAAACACTAGATGCACGATGTACAGACTTCAACTTAAATGATGCACAATGTACAGACTTGAATGCTGTGCGATGTACAGACTTCATGTTATGTATGAGACTCTAAGAAGACAGACGATGTATAGACTTAGCCAGCCTTCAGCTCGATGTACAGACTTCATGAATGATGCATGCAATGCACTGGACGATGTATGGACTTAGCCGATGCAGACTAGTCCGATGTACATACTTGCTCGTTGTTCAGACTTCATGAACGATGTATAGACTTGCCAAGGAAAAGGCTGTACAGACTTGAGCAAAGCAAAGCAATTGAATGTATAGACTTCACGATGTGAAGACTTGCCAAAGACAACTGGACGATGTACAGACTTGAGCGAAGCAGAGTCTGTACAGACTTGAAGGTTCACAATGTAAAGACTCTGGCAAAGCAGCAATGTACAGACTTGCACAGTTTTGGGATGTATAGACTTTATCTGAAAGCCCAATGTACATACTTGCAAAACTGAACGTAGGTAAAGATCCCAATGTATAGACTTTGAAGTTCAACTGGTGAATGTACAGACTTTGAAGGTTCAACTTGTGAATGTACAGACTTTGAAGGTTCAACTGGTGAATGTACAGTCTTCACCTCGAGCAAGCTACAGTGCAGTATATGGACTTTGAAGAATGATGTATGACGCTGTACAGACTTCACTAATGTATGGACTTAGCTTCGTGCATGCTACAGTCCAATGTATGGACTTTGAATGACAGTGCAAGCACTGTATAGACTTTGAGCACAAACACCACAATGTAATGTATAGACTTGCTAGTTATGTGAGCTGTAGTGTATGGACTTTGCCCAATGCATAAGACGCTAAGTGAGACGGACAGTGTACAGACTTAGCTAATGCAATGTACAGACTTACTGAGCTGACGCTGCATGAGACACTAAGTAAGGCAGACAATGTATAGACTTCACAGCTCAAGTGAGATGGTGGATGTACAGGCTTTGAAGCTCAACTGAGACGGACGATGTATAGACTTGTGTTCTGGGTGAGTCGACCCATCTAAGAAGGGGGTCGACCCACTTCTGTCCAAACTATGCTGAGAGTGATGATGCATGGATGTATAGACTTACGTTCTCAACGATACACAAACACAACACAAACACAACACGCTGTATAGACTATGCTGAGTGTGAAGACTTGTGTGTGTGTGCAGTGTGTAGACTTGTGAAATGCATAGAACACACAGACAATCTGATAAAATAATTTCATCAAAATATAAACATTTGCCAATCAATCAAAATAAGGTGTTGCCAATGAAATAAAGTAATTGTCAACATCATCAACACAAAGGAGTCACAACAATCTCCCCCTTTTTGATGATGGCAACCCCCTATCATGTAAAAGAGCAACAACCTGTCATTCAGATGAATTTTTGATGAAAGACATGATTTGTTATTCAGATTGTCATGCAGATGCTATGAATGCATGCTACGAAATAAAGACTAACTCCCTGCTCACAAGATCTCCCCCTTTGCCATAACATGATTCATACACTCCCCCTGGATTGAATTCAGAATTCATCAAACAGACAAAATTATCCCCCTTTGCCATCAACAAAGAGGAGGGAAGGTGATTACAAGGGAAGGAACAAGAGAGATCATCTGACTGGCATTCTGAACAAGTAGTTCATGAATAAGCATTCTAAAGCACAGAGTCTTCAGTCATATGAATTTAGAAACTACTTTCAGATAGAATTCTGGTTTAAAGACTATAAAATTTTAAGTTTATGCACTACAATCAATGGATAAGTTTTCTGTGCATGATAAAACAATAAACCAGAATCACATTTGCATGAGAGATTCAGCTTCAAAATATCTTACTTTCATAGACTCAGAAAAAAAATGTTAAGAGTTACCAGGTCATGTATTGAAATTAAACAAATTGACATCCATGAAATTTCTTTTGAAGGAACAGCATTTTCAATATTAGTTCATTAAGGGCATTCAGGTGCCATTTATCTTTTTGCTTAAGGGTATACGTTTATCAGACGCCAATACCCCTAGATACTCAACATGATGGGCCATTCTGCCATGATCAAATTCAATAGAACTAATTTACACCTTTTTATGTGAGGGTACACGTTTATCGGACGCCAGTTACCCCCAGGTACTCAGTGAAACCACCCTACTATTTTGATCATTTTATACAGAGATAACTGATACACCTCATGACTTAAGTATTGTCCATTTCTTTGATGGATCACTTAGTTTCTCAGTGATTTACTAGTCATTGCTCTGCCAACATTATTTTTCAAGGATTTTTAATATTTTTCAATATCTTTCCTAGCTGTCCTTTATATGTTTCAGAATGATTTGATTAAGGACAATACACATACTTAGCTTCTCTAACATGATTTCAGATGAGTTTTCAGATTTCAGATATGATTAGCTTTGTCTGACATGAAATAAGATAAGGGTTGAGAGCTTTATCAATTTTCAGCTTTCTTATGTACTGATTGCAATCTTTAAACTCTAAAAATTATAAAATTCAAACCATTAAGTCAGTCTATAAGCAATTAAAATTCTTATAAGAGAAGAAGTCTATTTTCTATTGCTTAGGAATCAGAACTGACTAACAGATTACCATATTGTCAGACTCAATCATTCAGAGTCAAAGGATGAATGAATTCAAGAAAGTTGATGACCACTCTGAATTTCTAACAATACTCCCCCTGTCTATATGCATGCAGTTTTACAAATGAATGGCAAGAATTAAATGAGAGAGAGCTTAGACATAGGTCATGGATGAATGATATGCAATGAAAACTATGTCATAAAAAATTATGAATGATATGCATGTGGTTTTAGACACATTCATGACTAAATGATATGCAGTGATGATCATGAGTGTAAAAAAAAAGGAGTGTCATGCATGATCATGAGTCTGTTGCTACATTCAACATTCACACATTTTATTTAAGCCATCAGAGAATTTATTCATTATGCTGAAATTTACACAAGCCAAGTTCTCTTCTAAGAAATTTAAACCTTTCATTCCCAAGAGGCTTAGTAAAGATATCAGTAATTTATTTTTCAGTTTCAATGAAGTTCATTTCAATTTCCTTTTTATTTACAACATCTCTAAGAAAATGGTGTTTTATCTCTATATGCTTAGTCCTAGAATGATGAACTGGATTTTTAGCAAGGCATATAGCACTAGTATTATCACACAAGATTAGAATACATTCCAATTTTATCTGATAATCATCAAGTTGGTGCTTGATCCAAAGTACTTGGGCAGCACAATTACCTGCTACAACATATTCAGCCTCAGCTGTAGACAAGGCTACAGTGTGTTGCTTCTTAGATGCCCAAGATACTAGACAGCCACCAAGGAATTGACAATAGCCACTAGTGCTTTTTCTATCTAATCGACACCCAGCATAGTCTGCATCAGTGTAGGCTAGAAGTTCTAACTCACACTTAGCAGGATACCATAGACCTAGCTCTTGGGTGCCTAGTAAATACCTAAAAATCCTTTTCATAGCCTTAAGATGTGTTTCTTTAGGACTGGCCTGAAATCTAGAGCATAAATACACTGTAAATTGAATATCAGGCCTAGATGCTGTAAGATATAGAAGAGATCCGATCATACCTCTATATAGCCTTTGGTCCACTGGTTTACCTTGAGGATCTTCATCCAAACTGGTTGAGGTACCCATTGGAGCAGCTATTTCCTTGAGGTTGTCCATTTTGTACTTGTTCAATAAATTCTTTATGTACTTGGACTGAGAGATGAAAGTACCATCCTTTGATTGTGTAACCTGCAGTCCAAGAAATAGTTTGAGCTCACCCATTGAGCTCATTTCAAACTCATTAGTCATAATTTGAGAGAATTCCTCACATAATTTGGGGTTAGTTGACCCAAAGATAATGTCATCCACATAAATTTGAATGATAAGAATATCTGAATGACTCACCTTGGTGAACAATGTTTGATCAACTACACCACTTGTGAAGTTCTTTTCAGTAAGAAATTTGCTCAACCTGTCATACCAAGCTCTAGGAGCTTGCTTTAAACCATAGAGAGCCTTTTTGAGTTTATAGACATGATTAGGGAAATCTAAGCATTCAAATCCAGGAGGCTGTCTCACATAGACATCCTCACTGATTTCCCCATTCAGAAATGCAGATTTTACATCCATCTGCTGAAGATTTATTCCTAGGGAACATGCATAAGCCAATAATATTCTGATTGCTTCTAACCTGGCTATAGGGGCAAAAGACTCTTCAAAGTCTATTCTAAATTCCTGATTATACCCCTGAGCTACAAGTCTGGCTTTATTTTTAATGACATTCCCTGATTCATCAGTTTTATTTCTGAACACCCATTTAGTCCCTATGACTGTTTCATGATCAGGAGGTGGAACCAAATGCCACACCTTATTCCTGTCAAATTGATTGAGCTCCTCATGCATGGCATTAATCCAATGCACATCTTTGAGAGCACAGTCAATGGACTTGGGTTCTACATTTAAAACAAACGCATATGCATTCAATTCATTTTGAATCCTTAAGTGGACTCTAGTCCTAGGGGGTCATGCAGATTTCCAATTACATTATATACAGGATGATAATATATCTAATGTTAACAATTGGATTATCATGAAGTTCATTTACCTCCCCCTGAACTGTAGGCTCTTCTTCATTAAGCTCTTCATTTTCTTCCTCATCTTCGGATTGGTCTGCAGAATTTCCTTCTTTCAGAATATCACCACTGTCTTCATTCCTGCATTGACCAATATTAGTCTTTAATAAGGATTCATCAAAAATTATATGTGGAGATTCTTCAACAGTTTTGGAATTCAGATTATACACTCTATATGCTCGGGTGTTTTCAGAATAACCAAGAAAAATTCATGGTTCACCTTTAGGTTCAGATTTATCAAGGTCTTTTTTATCATTTATATGAATGAAACATTTACAACCAAAAATCTTGAAATGAGCAATAGAAGGTTTCTTACCCTTTAAGATCTCATAGGGTGTTTTCTGGGTAGAAGGTCTTACCTTGGCTCTGTTAATTACATAGCAGACAGTATTTACTGCTTCAGCCCAGAACTTCCTTGGTAGACCACCTTCAACCAAGAGTGTACGACCCATCTCCACTAGGGTTCTGTTCCTTCTCTCCACAACTCCATTCTGCTCAGGTGTCCTTGGTGAGGAGAACCTATGGTTAATTCCATTTGACCTACAGAATTCATCAAACTGTGAGTTTTCAAACTCACCTCCATGATCAGTCAAAATATTTTTATTTTTCTTACTTTTCTTAAGACAGAACTCCTGAAATTCTGAGAATGCATCACTTTTATGTGATAAGAAATATACCCAAGTATACCTAGAGAAGTCATCTACCATGACAAACCCATACTTCCTCCCTGATAAGCTGACAGACCTGGTTGTCCCAAAAAGGTCCATGTGTATCAGCTCATAGGGTTTAGAAGATAGATTTTCTATTCTAGATTTAAATGACTTTCTAGTTTACTTTGATTGAGTGCATGCATTACAGATTTTATTTTCTTTCTTAAAGGAAACTTTAGGAAGTCCTCTAACCATGCTATGCTTATTTAGTTTATGCAAAACAGTGTAACTAGCATGACCTAACCTACGATGCCATAAAAATGCTAAGTCTTCTCTACTAGCAGTAAGGCATAGGTTAGAATGTTGAATATCATCTAGATCTATCATGTAAGTGTTATTTATCCTCTTACCAGAAAATTTAACAGTTTCGGAATCAGGTTCAAAAACTTTGCAACATTGAGAGTCGAAAAGCACTTTACATCCTTTATCACATAGCTGGCTGATGCTAAGTAAGTTATAAGCTAATCCTTCAACCAGCATGACATCCTCAATGCAACAAGTAGTACACTTACCTACCTTACCTGTTCCAACAATCTTACCCTTTGTGTTACTACCAAAGGTGACAAGGCCTCCTTGTTTCTTTGTCAGCATGCAGAACTTGGCCTTATCCTCTGTCATATGCCTGGAGCAGCCACTATCCAAGTACCACAAATTGTTCTTGGCTGCGAGGCATACCTGCACACACAATCAGGTAGAGAAGTTTGGAACCCAAGACTGATTGGGCTCCAGAGAAGATGAAAAGTAATTAAAACAAAAAAGCAGACTTTTAGGAATCCACATTTGTTTGAAACAGTTCTGTTCAGTGGATTTTCCAGATTTCTTTTTGTTTTGCTTTTTCTTGTTGACACTAGCATGATTATTTACAGATTGATTATTTCTGTGCCAGTGCCTTGGCCAGGATGTATTCACGAAGTTTTGGCCATAGTAATCATCGGGCTGGCTGTAGAAATGTTGGTTCCTTGGTGTCCAATTGCCATACCCACTAACCCAATTTCTGGTGTAAGGTCTATAAGACTGTGTAGCCTGATGTCCATGACCTGTAAACCTTCCTTGAGTCCTAGTCCATCCTGACCTATTTGGATAGGTTGACTGTGCAAAGAAATAGGACTGGGCTCTAGGTTGGTAGAAATGTTTGGGTTGAGCTCTAAAAGCATTCTACCTCCCCTGCACCTTGGACCCTGCTGACCTGTTCATAGGTGTGTATTGGGTCTTCTTCAGAGGTGGTGGTGATGGTGGAGACTTGGTGACCTTAACATGGGGTTTATAAGACTGTGTAGGTTGACCCCTAACCTGAGACTGAGCTTTGGGATTTTGTTTGGATGTGCTAGCTCTACTAGTCTCATTCAGTTTTTGTTTGCCCTTCTCCTCAGCACTGGGCCTTTTCAGATTAGCAGTTTTGTTCATTGAAATGTTTGAATTCATGCTAATTAGAGGTCCTTTCTCTTTTTATGCAACAAATGAAATAGTTTTCATTCCAAAGGTTTTTGTTACACTAGAATTAAATCCAAGGCCCTCTTTTCTGAAGTTGACCTTTGACCCTAACAAAGCATTTAGGTTATCTGAACCTTGGGTCATTTTCTCAATAGTCTTAAGCTTGTCCTTATTATCCTTTTGAATATCTTCAATGGATTTCTTAAGTTCTGTATTCACACTTAGGACAGCTTGATATTTTTCATTCACTATTTTTATCTCACTCTCACATTTCTGAATTTTCAATTTCAGTTCATCAGTTTCTTTTTCTAACCTCTCATTTTCTTCTTTAGAGGCTTTTGACTCATTCTTGATTTCTTCTAATTCAGAACATGTGAGTTTCAATTTTTCATTCTCAGATTCTAGACATGCAATTTTATCAGTTAGAGTTGTATCATTTTGCATGGAGTTAATCTTTCTTCTTAGATCCCTGTTTTCCTTTCTAATATCATCAGCTCTATCAACTATGTCATGGTAGGCATCTACCCAATCAGCAATAGTGAAAATTTTGAATCTAGTGATTACCTCATCTGAGTCCTCCTCTTAATCTTCAGAGCTTTTTGCCATAAGACAAATGGGCTTCTCAGATTCGGCTTCACTGTCAGAAGTATTTCTCAGGGAGCCTTCATCTTCATCACTCCAGGTGATAACCATAGCTCTCCTTTTCGTGTTCTTCTTCTTTGACTTGTCCTTGTATTTCTGATTCTCTGGACAGTCAGCTTTCATATGGCCTGCCTGTTGACACCTGGAAAATGAACAAGGGTGAAAACATAATTGAAAAGAGGGTCGGACCAACAGTGAAAGACCAATGATGAAGCTCATCAACTGTCTACCCGGCTAAAACCCTTGTCAGCAAAGCTGATGCCCGGTGCCAATGTCACTCAGACGGCAGCACTGATAAAGCAGCAGTCACTCGACTGATGAGACCTTCCAGCCCTTTAATGAGAGCTGTACTACCATTTCGTCCAAGAATCCACGGATGATATGTCAGGGTAAGTCAGATGTCGGCTTACTGACAGATGTAATATGAGATGAAGATGAAGCCGGTACCGGCAGATGAAGATTGCAAAGGCTTTTACAAAGTCAGAACAGAAGAAGAATGGTCTCCACAGATTATATACCCGGCTGAGGTCTTCCCAGACTAAAGCTGATGTCCGAGCTCGTCACCATTCAAGTGACGGTGTCGATAAGATAATACCCGATTTTGTCACCATTCAGATGGCAATACTGATGAAACCCCTGTCTACGGACTGATGAAACCCTTGTCTACGGACTGATGAGACCCCTGTCTACGGACTGATGAAAACCTTAATAATGATACAAGCTGTGTCACCAATGGAAGACCCCTTTTGGGTGATGATGCCCTTGAAAGACCCAAATGGGCCTGTGAAAGTGGCTAAAAGGCTTTAATTGGGTCTGCAAAGGATGGCGCCGAGAGCCACTTGCCGAAGCCCAAAAGAGGGCGCCGAGAGCCACTTGCAATCGTGCCGGGAAGCCCCATTTGGGGCGCGCCGAGATGAAGCCTACCGAGAAGAGGGGAAACGAGTATAAAAACCCTCTCCCTTCGAACAGATGGATGCCTGGAGCGCGGACCAACTGAGGGGGGACGAACAGAAAAAGAGAGAGCCACCAAAAGAGAAGATAAGAAAAAAGGAGAAGATAGAAGAATAGAAAAAAAGTAGAGAGAGAGTCTCCCTCGGCTGAGAGAAGAGAAGAAGCAGGAGAGAAGAGGAAGCAAGCTTCAGGTGGGCTGTCCCAGGGAGGGAGAGGAGTCAATGCTCCACCCTCCCCACGCTGTCTTGATGCGGGACGGGACCACGGACACGATAAGCTAGCGGTCGTCCCTTAGCGAGGGAAGCGTCGGATGTGCGCGGTTGAACAACCGGCAGTGAGCTAGGGTGGTCGGCTCTCAATTGTGCCCGGATCGGGTCACGGGACGGTCACTCTCTCACTCGCAGCAGTGATATGATAAATTAAAAGCGAGCTAGGTAACCCTACACAAGCTCTCTAGCAGCGGCATAAACAAGCATATATAGAAATAAGCGGAATGCCAAGCAAGGAGCGAATACGATACCTCCACGCGCTCGGCGTGGCGAAGATGGCACCCGGCCGAAACTCGTACTCCCGGGAACTTAATACATTAAGATTACAGCAATACAAGTAAGCCCACTCCACGCAGGGAGGTAACGGGCGACACAAGGGGGCCCGGGAGGACCAATTCCGGGTTGACGGGCGGTTTCCGGGCACGGCTTCGGCTTCGCGCGTACTCGTGCTAGTGGGGCCCACGTGTGGACCGGAGGGGTCGTGTGGGACCTGATGCCTCCTCTGGTGTGGGTACACTTGGGAAGCGCTCCCCTAGGATGGCGAGTTGCTGGAACGACCGCCGGACGCCGGGCGGCCCTCGGACGACGCTCGCGGGAAACCGGCCACAAGTCTGCACTTGCTGTCTTCTCGCGCGCTGTCCGGCGAGATCGGCTGCTGTGATCAACCCCGTCGTCGGAATGCAACGAGCTCGGCGCCGTTGGAAAGAGGACTCCAAATACTTCGACGTAGGGGCCTTCAGAAAAAATAATCAGATACGTATATCTGACTTATGGAATTTACACCCTTGCTGTAAACAGGCCAGAACTGCAGGGGCAGGTTCTGACTTCTCTGAAAATCACCGTTGACCGGTGGGAGGACCTTGGAATATGGAGATGAGTTCTTCAGAAAAGTTGAAGATCTCTGAGATAGAAAACCAGGACTATTTTTTGTTTTTGATTTGGATAGGAAATGGATTTTATGGGATTTTTTTAGTGGACCTGGGTCGGATCTGGGACACTGTGGAAAAATTGCTCACAGGAACTGGTACGAATTTTGAAAAATACCTAGAGACCTTATCAAAAATTAAGAAAATTCATGGTGGTAGACATATGTGGACAGAAGTCTCAGTAATTTTTAGAGCCCCAACAAAATTCAAAACGTGGGTCGAACAAGGTAGACTCAGAACTGATGAACAGTAGACAGAACCTGGACAGAACTGAAATTTGAACTTGGAAGAAAATCTAAAAATATCTAAAGGACGAATTTTTGCCTGAAATTTCTTGTGGAGGTAAGGGTTCAAGAGGGGAACCAACCCTGAAAATTGGAGCTTCAGAAGATGAGGGAAGAGAGAGAGACAATTCGGAGAAGAGAGGTCTGTCCAGAGTGGACAGAAAACCGAATTCGTTGGTGAAGACGCGTCGGCGGCGAGACGGCGGCGGCGGCGATCACCGGAGCTGCTTCAGAAGTTGGAGGGGATCAAGGGGGAGGGGATTACACTCTAGAAATGGGCTGGAGGTGGAAGAACACCAGGGAGAGAGGGGAGAGGGGCGCAAGATCCAAGGAGGCAAATGCTCATTTCTTCTTCATTAATTCATTCAAAATGAAAATTACAACCTTATATAGGATGCCAACCAAACTCAATCTCAACCCTTGGATCTAGGGGTTTGGATTGGATGGCTGGGATACAATGAGAATCCCACATTGAATACATTAGTTTAATCAAATTGACCACATGTGTTCAAACTTGGTGTAATTCCATTCAAACACAACCTAACTACAACTACCAAGCCTAATAAGGCCAAAAGAGCATGCGCCCCCCTTCTTGGGCCAAGCCCATTCTTGGGCCAAGAGCCACTCCATATGGCATGCTAGGCATGGGCCATTCCCACTTTGATGGCCCATGAGAGGATGGAATCCCATTTGGGCTTTAAGAGCCTTAATGACCCACTTTGAAACCAAATGGCCCAATATGAAGGAGCCATCTTAAATGGACCTTAAACATGCTACCTAGTTATGGACTCTTCCTAGAAAGAGGCCCATTGGCTTAATTAAGCCTTACAAGGATGGCCCAAAAGAAGGAAATCAAAAATTACACACTTTCAAGCTAATACAACCCATAAAACACACCTATACAAGCTAATACACACTAATACAATCCATAAGCTCATGATGTCCTCATCAATTCTCCCCGGGTGGGAGAAACTCGACCCCGTCGAGTAGGGGTATGGCTGCTCGAGTACTCTGGCGGATCCGTCACCGTGCCAAGTAGCGCGGGTATGCTCCGCTCCAAGTGATCGGCACCTGCTCGTTCCACATATACTTGATATGCGCACTGCTATGGCCAAAGGTGGTCACTCCGAAGGGGCACTCTCAACGGAAGGAAACAGTTTAAAGACTCACTAGGAATCACTGCTGAGTCCCTATAGGTGACTGATCCGGGTATAGAAGTAAACCGATCCCATACTCGTCAAGTGAGTCGACTCGCTTCACACTCATAAAAGAACGACAACGAGCTTGCACAAGACACATGCTGACCCACCATGAACTGACATACAAATGCAAACCACGCAAACAATCGACTCAAAATCACCACACAAACAGACCACACAAAGAAAAACACACCGACTCATGCATGACTCTAGACTAAGGTGGTAGCATCAAGCCCACTAGGTGGTGACATCCTGGGCGGCCGAAGGGTCGCCCAGCTCTTCCCCCATGGCATAATATTCATCGGCCAGTGCCTCATCGGCCTCGTAATCGACATGCTCAAGCTCGGGAGGTGCGGATCCGCCAACACCTAAGGCTAGGGTGGTGCGAGCGGGACACTCACTAGCAATGTGGCCATACCCGTGACAGTGGAAACACTGTATTCGCGATCGACTACTCTCCCCGATAAGAGGGGCCTTACTCTTATCATCCCGCCGGGTAGGGGGTGTAGGCAACAATGGGGGAGGTGTAGGTGCCTTGGACAAGAGTGGAGGGGGTGCCGGTGCCAGAGGACGGGCTATAGGAGCTGGGGAACGGGCAAAGGGTGCCGGTGGTTGGGATGGAAATAGATCCCGGGGTGGAGGAGGGCGAGGCCGTGGAGCGAAGTGCTCCTGACGGGTGGGCTCCTGAGGTCGAGCCATGGGAGGCCGCTGATGTGGGCCTATAGAGTGACGGGGCTCGGTACTACGGAGAGGGGTGGGGCCCAACCGATGGTTAGACTCGAACTCTCCCTCAAATTGCTCCATCTCGAGAGCAACCTGGTATGCCTCTTCCAACGTCTTGGCATTGCGGCGGAAAAGCTCATACTGGTAGTGTGGCCGCAAACCACGTCGAAAGCGGGACACGGGCATGGTACTCTCCTCCGTGACACCACATCGTAGAAAGTACTCATCAAACTCCGCGATGTATTCGGAGACGGACCGGTCTCCCTGGCTAAGACTTTGCCATCTATCGATGAGTCGCTGGCGGTATGTGGGAGGAAGGTACTTTTGCCGAAGTTTATTCTTCATCTCGGCCCATGTGTCGATCGGGGGTTCTAGCCGCTGAAGTAGCAGGCTCTCCACATTCTTCCAATAGGTTTGTGCCTGCCCCATGAGTTTCATGGTGGCAAATCGGACCCTTCGACGCTCCGACATATCATACCATTCAAAATAACGGTCCATGCCAAACTCCCAATCTAGGTAGACTTTCGGATCCAAAGACCCGTAAAAGGCGGGAGGATCCGCTCGCACGGTCTTAAGGACCCGATCATCATCCTCATCTCGTTGTGGCTGAAAACCACGACGGCGTTGACCATACCCCTCGTAGGCATTGTCGGACCCATAGTCCTCGAGACCAAGGTCACGGTGTGATAGTTGGGGAACCCGAGGAGGGGCGGGTGGAGGAACCAGTGGTGGCTGGTTTTGGGCCGCGGGAGCGGCCTGGACTTGGGCCATGGGAGCGGGTTGGACTTGGGCCCCCGCGGGAGGAGGTGCGGGTGGACCTTGGGCTGCCCCAGGAGGGTCCCCGTGTGACATCCTATCTAACCGCCCAACGAGGTCTTGGACCGACCTATCGGAGTTCTCCATGCGTCCTTCCATGGCCCTAAGGCGACCATCCATATTCTCGGAGAAGGTCCGAAAGTTAGCATCGGATTGGTCCAACCTAGCCATAATGGCCATCATCGCCTCTTGTAGGGAGTGGAAGTCTCCCGAGGTATCCCGTGGGTTGGCCATAGGTGGGGGTGGGGGTGAGTACTGAGTACCCCGACGAGTGGGCATGCAAACACACCGACTAGAGCAAAACACACTAATGCAAAATGATGCGCCTAGACTTAACCAAAACTCGGTACGCGGCGGAGATAATCGACCCGAAGGTCACTCGCACAAGTGTGCGGCCTTCCCGATAGGCGTAACCTAACGGTCGGACAACACCTTTCTATATACCGAGTAAAGGGATGTATGCGAAAAGACACTCTTTTTTGTGTTTTAAAACAATGATGACCCTAAACACGACTTAGACCGAATGATGACTAGACGTAAATGACACTCTTTTTTTTTTTTTTTTTTGACACCCTAGACTCAACCTCGCTCTGATACCAAATTGATGCGGGACGGGACCACGGACACGATAAGCTAGCGGTCGTCCCTTAGCGAGGGAAGCGTCGGATGTGCGCGGTTGAACAACCGGCAGTGAGCTAGGGTGGTCGGCTCTCAATTGTGCCCGGATCGGGTCACGGGACGGTCACTCTCTCACTCGCAGTAGTGATATGATAAATTAAAAGCGAGCTAGGTAACCCTACACAAGCTCTCTAGCAGCGGCATAAACAAGCATATATAGAAATAAGCGGAATGCCAAGCAAGGAGCGAATACGATACCTCCACGCGCTCGGCGTGGCGAAGATGGCACCCGGCCGAAACTCGTACTCCCGGGAACTTAATACATTAAGATTACAGCAATACAAGTAAGCCCACTCCACGCAGGGAGGTAACGGGCGACACAAGGGGGCCCGGGAGGACCAATTCCGGGTTGACGGGCGGTTTCCGGGCACGGCTTCGGCTTCGCGCGTACTCGTGCTAGTGGGGCCCACGTGTGGACCGGAGGGGTCGTGTGGGACCTGATGCCTCCTCTGGTGTGGGTACACTTGGGAAGCGCTCCCCTAGGATGGCGAGTTGCTGGAACGACCGCCGGACGCCGGGCGGCCCTCGGACGACGCTCGCGGGAAACCGGCCACAAGTCTGCACTTGCTGTCTTCTCGCGCGCTGTCCGGCGAGATCGGCTGCTGTGATCAACCCCGTCGTCGGAATGCAACGAGCTCGGCGCCGTTGGAAAGAGGACTCCAAATACTTCGACGTAGGGGCCTTCAGAAAAAATAATCAGATACGTATATCTGACTTATGGAATTTACACCCTTGCTGTAAACAGGCCAGAACTGCAGGGGCAGGTTCTGACTTCTCTGAAAATCACCGTTGACCGGTGGGAGGACCTTGGAATATGGAGATGAGTTCTTCAGAAAAGTTGAAGATATCTGAGATAGAAAACCAGGACTATTTTTGGTTTTTGATTTGGATAGGAAATGGATTTTATGGGATTTTTTTAGTGGACCTGGGTCGGATCTGGGACACTGTGGAAAAATTGCTCACAGGAACTGGTACGAATTTTGAAAAATACCTAGAGACCTTATCAAAAATTAAGAAAATTCATGGTGGTAGACATATGTGGACAGAAGTCTCAGTAATTTTTAGAGCCCCAACAAAATTCAAAACATGGGTCGAACAAGGTAGACTCAGAACTGATGAACAGTAGACAGAACCTGGACAGAACTGAAATTTGAACTTGGACGAAAATCTAAAAATATCTAAAGGACGAATTTTTGCCTGAAATTTCTTGTGGAGGTAAGGGTTCAAGAGGGGAACCAACCCTGAAAATTGGAGCTTCAGAAGATGAGAGAAGAGAGAGAGACAATTCGGAGAAGAGAGGTCTGTCCAGAGTGGACAGAAAACCGAATTCGTTGGTGAAGACGCGTCGGCGGCGAGACGGCGGCGGCGGCGATCACCGGAGCTGCTTCAGAAGTTGGAGGGGATCAAGGGGGAGGGGATTACACTCTAGAAATGGGCTGGAGGTGGAAGAACACCAGGGAGAGAGGGGAGAGGGGCGCAAGATCCAAGGAGGCAAATGCTCATTTCTTCTTCATTAATTCATTCAAAATGAAAATTACAACCTTATATAGGATGCCAACCAAACTCAATCTCAACCCTTGGATCTAGGGGTTTGGATTGGATGGCTGGGATACAATGATAATCCCACATTGAATACATTAGTTTAATCAAATTGACCACATGTGTTCAAACTTGGTGTAATTCCATTCAAACACAACCTAACTACAACTACCAAGCCTAATAAGGCCAAAAGAGCATGCGCCCCCCTTCTTGGGCCAAGCCCATTCTTGGGCCAAGAGCCACTCCATATGGCATGCTAGGCATGGGCCATTCCCACTTTGATGGCCCATGAGAGGATGGAATCCCATTTGGGCTTTAAGAGCCTTAATGACCCACTTTGAAACCAAATGGCCCAAAATGAAGGAGCCATCTTAAATGGACCTTAAACATGCTACCTAGTTATGGACTCTTCCTAGAAAGAGGCCCATTGGCTTAATTAAGCCTTACAAGGATGGCCCAAAAGAAGGAAATCAAAAATTACACACTTTCAAGCTAATACAACCCATAAAACACACCTATACAAGCTAATACACACTAATACAATCCATAAGCTCATGATGTCCTCATCATGTCTTTTCTTTCTATTGATGTAATCTAGCGAGTTTTCTTCTCGATTTATCAGACGTAGTTAGCGAGGTTTAGGTCTCGAGCTCCGTCTGTCTCTCCACTTTGCATTTCTCTTTTACAGTCAGTGTAAAGCTTCGAGCAATGTAATGAAATATCAATGAGACCCATTCGGGGATCTACTGATTAAGAGGTTTGCCCCCTTTGGCTGAAATATCTGCTCTCCGCTCCCCCTCGTATGATCATCGTTTATGAGAAATGGCTAATGGTTCATACGAACCTTCTCTGCAGAGGCGTAGGAACAGAACCCCTAACCTTATCTAATAGGTTACTGGGTTCTGTCGCCTCCACTCTTCCTGCCTCAATGGCAAATCCCTCGTGTCCGTGCGAGCTTTCTTACAAGGCCCCTCAAGCCTCCTCCTTGTGCCGTTCAGGACCAGAGACATCAATCTCTTGGATTCCTGAACTGCTGGCTATACGAGAGGACATGTCAGACCACTGCTATCCCTCGGATTCTAACGAATGACGATTTCGATCTCCCGACCCGCCATTCTAACCCCTTGGATGACTAGGGTCTGGAGTTTCGGCGATAAAGGTTCCTCCGTCACCGGTTTTTAGATGCCATTAGGTTCGTCCGGGGATCAGAGACAGTCATCTCTTGATCCCCAGACGGCCGGCGGCAGAAATAAATGAAGTCTTCAAAGATCCAGATGATAGTCTCGATTCTCCGTCGATTCTACCTTCCAGATCCCCCTTGGCCCTTCCTAACAGAAGCATCCTTGAAATCCCCCTCCTGCACTTCAAATCCGGCTTCAATCACAGTCAGAAAGCCCAGGAATCCCAAAAACAGAGTACCGTTTGAGCTCTGAAAAACCCTGAAATCCTGCCGCAAATCCACCTTCTCGGCGTGCAAAATTCCCCGCCGAGAGCTGTCCCGCCGAGAGACCCACTCCCCCCAGCTAAACGACAAACCCTGCCATTCAAACCCTTTTCACGTGAGCCTCCATGCAAGCCTCCCGGCGCCAGGCTCCCGGCGCGGCCAGGAGCGCGCCGGGAAGCTCCACGCCGAGACCCCTCCCCTATAAGCCTATTCAAACCCCCCAGTCTACATGCTCCCGGCGCCACCTTCTCGGCGCGGCCAGGAGCGCGCCGGGAAGCCACTGTCGAGAACCCCCCTTTTTTTTGAACCAATAAGCCACCGCCGAGAGGCCCTTTGGCCAACCAATAAACCTCCGCCGAGACCCTCCTCTGGCCGATAGAAAGCCATGCCGAGACCCACCTTCTTGGCCAAATGAAGCCCAGTCAGGGGACCATCCCTGCACTACCATTTGTCAACCTCCTGATCTCTTCAGACATAGGCCCCGGGGATGTTCAGAGATCGTCATGGATGCCTTGAGCAGACACAGTAATGGGGAAGACCTCCCCTACAGTCCTCATTCCCGATCCGGATTTCACCCTTATGAACCCAAAGGGCCATGTCGCTACATGAGTTCTGAGGGGCTTAAAGGGGATATTAATCGATGGTATAAATGCAAGCGATGTCCCGGGGCCCGGTGCCCATCCTCGTTCGGTCGTCATCCCGGCATTCCGTGGATGATGACCTATTCTCTCTTGGCATAATCCAAGTTGAGCGGACATGCTGCCGAAATTTATGCATATCCTATTGGGTAACTGTGATGTTCTCCCTCTCAACCCCGTCGGCCCACGGAGTTATGCCTTTGCATGCCCTCCGATGGTCCCTCGAAGGGGGATATAGATGTGCCATCGCACCCACATGGAGCGTGCCATGTCACGCCGGTCCCCACTCGGACTCCGGGCCAATTATGCCCGATCTTTTCCGGATCCTACTCTGCCACCGCATGGGTAGTTTCCTTTTCCCCACTTGGCATAGTTCAAGCTGGTGGGAATATGCCGTCGGAGCTATCCCCTAAGATAACGAACCCCTGCTTCGTCTAATCCATTTAGCGTCTTGCAAACGAATGAATTCCGTTTCTTTTGAGCATGTGGCTTTACCGATGTCCTCCTCCTATCTTAGCGTTTAATCAAGGGTTGTCCTCCTTAGGGAGGACGTAATTAACGTCATAGCGTTCAGGGTATGACGGATTTCTGGTCCCGACTCGGACTTCACAATCGACTGACCATGTCAGATCGAGCGCACAATAAAATTGTCACCCCGGTGACTGGCACGCCAATAAACCAACAAACGAATAAATCAATAAATAATAAATAGATAAGATTTAAATAAGAGGATATTAAAAAAATCCGCGTCCACAGGTCTGGCACGCCCGGTGGGACTGAGTCTCCCTTCATCTTTACGCTAAAGTAGGAGGCCCAGCGGGCCCCCCCTCAAAATTCTGATTCTGTGTACTTTCCTTATTTTCAGGAATCTACAATGACAGCCGGAATCATGTCCGTTTGCTTCGACCAGCAGCCGATTGACATGCATGTGCGAGAAGGCTACCTGGCGGTACCTCTCGCATTCGGATCGATGCCGCCTGCCGTGGGGCTGCCCAACTGCTCGGGCGTCGTCTTCACTGACCTTCTGCAGGTCGATGATAATGAGCAAGGCACTGCTGCAAGTGCCCCGGTGAAGATCACTGACCAGAAGAATATCTTACCAGAGAAAACGATCCCCACGGCCGTCGCCTGCTACGTCCATCATGTCCAAAAAAGGGGCATGGTCCCTGCTGCTGCTCAGAAGAGGAGAAGAACCAACCGGAGGAGCCGGTATGATGCGGTTGACCGTCGTCTTTCCAACTCCGGAAAGACCATGATGATTGGAGGTGTCCGGGCAAACATGAATGGTTGCCCAAGGGAGGTCGAGCCGGACGTGATCATCCCGATGGTGCCCACTGCCAACAGATTCCAGACTCTGGCCGCCAGGCAGGCCAATTGGGAGGTTGATGAGAGGAAGCCGCTGGTGCCCAAGCCAGCGAAATACAAACAGGTCTGGCGACCGAAGAGGATTCAGAGCTGGGTTCCAGCTCGAGATGAGGAGAAGGCTGCTGAAGATGCTGTTGCCCGCTTCAGGGCAGAAAGCCGAAGAAGAGAGGGAAAAGAGACAAGAAATGCTGTTGCTGCTCGCCCCAAAGCCTGGGACAGAAGAGATGAGAGAAATGATGAAGAAAGAAATTTGACTGCTGCTCGCCCCATGATGAGGGGCAGAAGGGATGAGAGGAAGGAAGACCTTACTGTCACCCGTCCCAGGGCTGGGGGCAGAAGATGGCAAAGAAAGAAATATGATGCTACTGTCAACTGCTGCCAAAACGGCAATGTGGGAATGAGCGAACCAGTCACGGTCGCCATCCCAAGAAGACCGAGGGCCTGTGCCAGACAGGCCGACTTGTTCAAATATTCCAAAGCCGAGCATTTGAATGCTCAGGTAACAAGACTGGCCTATCAGCAGAGAAGCCAGGAAAGACTAATGCTCCAACCTGAGCCACAGAGGCACAATTCTGAAGAGATGAAGCAGATAGTCCAAGACTACTTCCACTACCTGGGGAGCTCTGCCCTCGGTCAACAAAGACTATCCCGTGCCTTGGGCACCAGAGGTGAAGAAAAAGAAGAAACACTTCGAGAAACGATGATCGGAGCCTCTTCCTCCGATTCAAATCACTATGAAGAAGGTCTCAGGGCCGGATATGACAAAGAAGACCTGTACCGGGAAGAAGCCAAAGAAAGAATATCGGTCTTTGACCGGCTCAAATATCCTGACCAGGTGAAAAGAAAGTTCTACAGGCGGAAAGAAAAAATGCAAATCTTCGCCTGCAACATGGCTGGACTTGCCAGGGGGCAAGATATACTACCAACTCGGCCGGATGAACTGCTCAGGTTGGCTACTAGACCTGGTCCTGTCACAAGAAGAGGCCAGGCCGTAAAAGATAAGATGAAGAAATATGATGAAGCCCGCAACATCACCACCATGACAGTCAATGTGGTGACGACAGAGGATGAGGACAATCCCCTTATTGATGATGCTGAAGGGACTTCTGAAGATATGCAAATCCCATCAGCCTTGGATCCTATGGTCCAGATGATGTTCAGAAGATACCAGCAGGAGATCAGTGCTCTCCGAAGGCAGCTCAATGAGAGACATGAAGCTACATCAGTCTCAAAGCAAGCTGAACCTGCGGGGCAGACATCCAGCTCAGCAGAGACGGCTATCCCAGCTAACCCTCTCCTAGCTGATAAGGGCAAAACACCGAGCCAACCTATTCCACAGCAAACAGCAGCTCAGCCCTCTGTGTCTCAGACACAGCCTACCGCGCCCATCTTGCGCGCCACTGTGGTGACAACTCCTCACAGCCAGCAACAAGCTCACTTCTTTCCAGAAGACATAGATCCAGCTGTAGCCCACAAGTAGATGATTGAAAGAATTATGGAAATGAAGCTGTCAGAAAAGACTGGTGGTGATGCTGGTACCTATGATGTGTACAAGGTACAGCATCCTCCTCAGTATGCTGCCAAGAGACTACCCCCAGGCGTCAGTAAGCCGTCGAAGTTCGAGAAATTTAATGGCCAAGGCTCCCCTAGGGAGCATATAGCCTACTACACTACAATCATGGGTGACCTAGCAGTCGATGAAGCTTATCTGCTCAAGTTCTTTGGATCATCCCTCACTGGGTTGGCCTTTGAATGGTACTCAAGCCTGCCAGCTGGGTCAGTGGTTGATTGGCCTGATATGCAGAGAAAATTCCGCGACATATTTCATGTCACGGAAAGGGAAATCACGATAGCAGAGCTATATGCAACCAGGCAGAAGCAAGATGAAACTGCACTGGACTACATCAAAAGGTGGAGGAACTTAGCCATGAGATGCCGAAGACATCCTCATCAAGAAGATCCGGTGCAAATATGCAAGCAGAGCCTCAGGAGGGAGGTGCTAGAAAAAATGATCGGTGCAGATGTCAGAACGTTTGACCGACTGAACAATATAGTGGCAGAAGTCGAGACGTTCTTGTCCAAGCGTCTGACCGCCAATGTCCCCACCATGCCGAAGGGAAAATTCAATGAGCGACGGCCATCACACTCTGAGGCCAACACCGTCGATTTCAGAACCTTCGAGCAACAGAAGGGGAAGAAAGGGGCAGATGAAGCTCCCCCGCTGGCAGATACAGCAGAAAGAAAAGATAAAGTCTCTCTGAGAGACAAGATGAGAAAAGCATATTCCTTCCCAAAAGATAAGACGGCCGCACTGTTCAACTGGGCATACAAGTTCAATAAGGTAACATTGCCTGAACCCAAAAGACCAGCAGATGCAGCAAAGAAAGATGATCCGCTGTTCTGTCCATTTCACCGTGCGCTGGGGCACGCAATTGAAGATTGTTATGTCTTCAAAGATATCCTGGAAGGAATGGTCAAGAAAGGTGAGCTGCAGCTGGGAGATTACCAGGTAAAGCCGCCCCATCCACATGAGCCTCCACCCTGGAGAATGGCTGCCAATATGATCTCAGTCTACCAACAGCTGCCCAAGGAAGCCGTTGAAGAATGCACCAAGCACACCTATGAAGCTTGCTTCCTCACCCCATAGAAAGATCAGGAAGGATGGCAGATGATACCCATAAAAAGCAAAAAGAAGACTCCTGCAGCTAGTACCAGCGGAGCAGTTATCCGGGGTGTTACCCCAAGGCCCGAGCCGCCTCCGATAAAGCCAATATGGCATACAACTGAGAGTGGACCAGTCATCCGGATCCCTACTCACAACCGGAGGAGACAAACTCCCCTCCCTACACATAAAGAAGTCAGCCCTGCAGCCAGGCGTCTGCAGCAATATATTAATGAGCTTGATGAGTACGAGCAGAAGAAACCCAAGCATCTGCTGATGAAAGACTGCATACCCTGGGAACAGCTCGAAGAATTGAAAATCAAAGAGCAGCCAGAGGCAGAACAATAAAAAGCTGAGAATGAACCCTTCTGGGGGCAGGAGCTAGCAAAGCCAAATTCCCAGAAGAAGAGGAGACGACCCAAGTCCAAGAAGGGAAAGAAGATCATGACAGTACAATGTAACACTCTGTCGGTACTCTTTTCCTTGCCCGGGGAGGATGATGAGCCAGAAGCATCCGACGCCCCGCTAGAAGCTAACCATGCCGAAGCCTCCACCTCGGCCCATGCAACACGTTCTGGGAGAAGATGGGGGCGCCCACCACCAGCCAACCATAATATTATGTTCAGAGGGGAGCAACCCTATCAAATCCCGGAACCAGAGATACGAGGTGCCCAGGTTCCTCCCCCTGCCAATCTGTACCAAGACAAAAAGAAGGCAGATGAAGCCCCTTCATTCCTGGAGTTCCTGTCCAGCTTAGAGAATGAGCAACCGGCTCATACTTCTCCAGCTAAAAGCAATAAATACCAGCAGACAGCAGCT
The DNA here is from genome assembly GCA_022559845.1 of Amorphophallus konjac. Lineage (NCBI taxonomy): Eukaryota > Viridiplantae > Streptophyta > Magnoliopsida > Alismatales > Araceae > Amorphophallus > Amorphophallus konjac. The sequence continues at coordinate 25,257,959 of CM040124.1, forward strand.
AGAAAGCAGAAATAGCATGAAGAAAATGAAGAAAGTAACCCTCTAGCAAAACCAGGGGCAGTCGCTACAGAAGAAGCCTTCCGGGAGACTGATGAAGAAGATGAAATTGGGACTGGGCAGCAAAGGCCACAGGCACCACATGAACCTCCAAGACCCCGATGGGCAGAGGAGATGAGACTATCTAATGTCCGGGTGGGCAATCGAGTCATGAAAATGCTGAAGAAGCTCCCTACCAGATTCTCCATCTGGGAAATTCTCTCTCTGAGCGAAGAAGCTCACCAAGCAATCGTGGATGCCCTGCAGTCTCCTGCACAATGTGAAGCACTCCTGGCAGAAGTGAATGCTGGGCCATCGGTCACCTTCACGGAAGATGATATGCTAATCCCAAATACCGGTCACAACAGACCGCTGTATATGAGGGGCTCCCTGAACTGTCAGTCGCTGAGCAGGATACTGATAGATCACGGGGCTGCTGTAAATATCCTTCCCTATCGCATCTATCAGAAATACTACTTTGACCTGCAGCTTACCAAGGTCAGAGATATGAAGATTGCAGGGTTCAATCAGAAATGTGAAACACCTCTGGGGGTGGCTGATTTCAACCTCACACTGGGCGACCTCACTACCGTGGTACGATTCTATGTAATCGACTCCAACACCACGTATAAGGCCCTGCTGGGAAGACCGTGGCTGCACGAATATCAGATAGTGCCATCCACACTACACCAATGCATAAAATACTGCCATGAAGGAAAAGAAGAAAGGGTGTTTGCAGACCTACATCCCTTCGAAGTGTTCGAGTGCCATATGCTCGATGCGTCCTACTACACTGAGGTGTCACAAAAGGATAAAGGAAAAGAAGCTGTGGTCAGCCAGAAAAAGCCGACGACGAAGACAAGAAACTGGTCTCCGCCGCTGCCAAAAGGCTACATTAAAAAGCATGGAGTATCTCACATCTCTTATGCTGGTGATTTTGCTCGGATCACTCCTCCTGGCATACACCCAGATGATACTGAAGAAAAAATGAAAGAAAAATACACACAGGTGGAAGTTCCTCAGGGTCTAGTCAAGCCCATAGCCAGCATAGAATACCAGACGGTGCTGCCACTAAAGACTATGGAAATCCCTCGCTTCTGCGAACCCCCTATTATATTCTGCACCGGGGAGCCAGTCGAAGAAGATGATCAAGACTGTATGGCCCCTGAAGAAGCTGCAAACCTGATGGTACCGATTACAGGCTTGGATTATACTACCCAATGGGTTTCACAAATGTTCTCCAAGATGCAAATGCCATCGATGCAGCCTGCTGCTCAGAAGAAAGCATTCAAGGAGCTATGGGATCCGCCTCGAGATAGCAAGGAACTGAGGAAGATCACACAGCACCCGGGACTGGGTTATACCCTGCAAGAATACTATGAAGCCGAGGTGGATGTCATCTCTGCCTTCTACCAGAATGAAGATCCCCCTGAAGTGGGATATGATCAATACCCCTTTGACGATGAAGAAATTATGTATCAATCCATAACAGACAATGAAGCCCAAGACAACTAGCCGGAGGCAAGGATGTCTGATGAGACTAAGAAGGGTTGGTGCTGGGAGAATCCATCTTGCAAAGAGGATCTGTTCCAGGCCGATGCACAATTTGATACGGGAACCCCGGATGAAGATCAAGTAGCCAGAGAGCTGCAAGAGTGCCTGGAGTTTGGGCGCATTCTAGAAGAATTCCGAGCCCTACATAATGATGACCTCTCAGGGGAGCCCACATCATAAGAGCCTCTAAGCACGGAAGACTCCACTTCGAAGTTTTCCGCTGAGCCAGTCACGTCCTCGGGGCAGACTGAACAGAATCTGGCCATATTGGCTTTATACGATGCACCAGCATCTGCTGATGACCCATGTGATGAAACAGAAAATCATGAGAATGAAGAAGATTATATCCCGGGAGGTTTTATTGATTTGCAAGAAGCCCCACCCGAAGTTGAAGACGGAGGCCAAGCCACCGTCGATGAGCTGATAGAAGTAAATCTGGGGTCAGCAGATGAGCCAAGGCCGACATTCCTCAGTGCACTGCTGGAGCCAGCTGTCAAAGAACAGTACATTCAGTTTTTAAAAGAATTCTGAGACTGCTTCGCATGGACATATGATGAAATGCCAGGACTGAGTTCCGATGTGGCACAGCACCGATTGGCGATAAACCCAGAGGCAAGCCCTGTGAAGCAGCCTTCCAGGAGAATGCGCCCCGAACTGATAAATCAGATTAACAAAGAGGTTGATAAGCTGATTGATGTGGGCTTTGTTGAAGAGAACCAGTATACTACATGGCTGGCCAATATAGTGCCCGTGAAGAAGAAAAATGGGCAGATCAGAATATGTGTAGATTTCAGGGACCTGAATAAGGCTTGCCCGAAAGATGATTTCTCAGTGCCGATCACTGAAGTCATGATCGATGCAACCACTGGCCATGAAGCCCTGTCATTCATGGATGGGTCATCCGGATACAACCAGATCTGGATTGCTAAAGAAGACAGAGTGCACACTGCATTCCGCACCCCGAAGGGGATATTTCATTATAAAAGAATGCCGTTCGGCCTTAAGAATGCCGGCGCTACCTATCAAAGAGCTATGACAAAGATCTTTGATGATTTGCTCTTCAAGAAAGTAGAGTGCTACATTGATGACCTGGTGGTGAAAACCAGCAGAAGAGAGGATCATCTGCAAGACCTGAGGATAGTGTTCCAGAGGCTGCGCAAATATGAACTCAAGATGAATCCTATGAAATGTGCCTTCGGCGTGTCCAGTGGAAAATTCCTTGGGTTCATTGTCCGTCATAGGGGCATTGAGATCGACCCATCCAAGATTAAAGCTATCCAGGAGCTCCCTCCACCAAGGAATCTCCACGAGCTGAGATCTCTACAAGGGCGTTTGGCCTATATCCGACGATTCATATCAAATCTGTCGGGGAGATGCCACCCTTTTCACAAGCTCATGATGAAAGATGTACCGTTCCTCTAGGACGATGGCTGTCAGGAAGCCTTGGAGAAGCTGAAAGAATATCTCAAGACCCCTCCAGTGCTGGGGGCACCTATTAAGGGCAGACCCCTGATACTGTACATTGCAGCCACACACTGTTCCCTGGGGGCAATGCTAGCACAGATAAATGAAGAAGGCAAAGAGCAGGCTCTATACTACCTGAGTCGGAGGCTGATTAGAACTGAAGAAAGCTACACCTATATAGAAAAGACATGCTTGGCACTAGTCTTTGCCGTTAAAAAGCTCCGGCACTATATGCTGTCACATGAAATTAGATTGACATCTGCAGCAGATCCACTCAAATACATACTGACTCAGCCAGTACTGAAAGGCCGGTTGGGCAAATGGGCAGTAATTCTAATGGAATTCGATATCACATATATACCCCAGAGGGCAATAAAAGGACAGGCCGTGGCCGATTTCTTCGCAGAGCATCCTGTGCCAGAGAATGATATGTTGGGGACTGAGTTACCCGATGATGAGACACTAGAAGCCTGCCAGGCTCAGTCAACTATGTGGCAGCTATTCTTTGATGGAGCATCTAGTACAGAGACCGACTCCGATGGAAAGACCAGAATACGGGCCGGAGCTGATATTGTGCTAAGATCACCAGAAGGGGAGGTTGTGCATACTTCCAGTTCTATAAACAAGCCCTGCACCAATAATGAAGCCGAATATGAAGCTCTGATAATCGGGCTATGTATAAGCCTCAACATGGGTATCCAGATGCTTCAGGTATTCGGGGATTCAATGTTGATAATAAAGCAAATCCAAGGGGAGTTCGAAGTGCGAAAGCCGGAGTTGAACCCCTACCACCAAAAAGTTGTGCGCCTCATGGCGAAATTCTATCATATTGAGCTCAAGCATGTGGGCCGTGGACATGATGCCCAAGCTGATGCACTGGCAAAACTAGCCAGCTCAATAGCAGTCCCACCAAATGAAACACTGAACATTGTTGTTATAAACCGGCGGCAGGTCCCCAGCATGCTAGAAGAGTGCCCCGAAGAAGAAGAAGAAGTTGCTACTATCAGTACAGAAGAGGCATCTGATTGGAGACAACACCTGCTACAATGGTTTTTACACCAACAGCTGCCGCAGAAAAGAGAAGAAAAGATGAAACTTCTAAGGATCAAAGATTCTTATGAATTCAGAAATGGAACTCTGTTCCGAATAATGGCAGATGCACGCAAGAAGATTTTGCTCCGCTGCCTGTCTACTGAGGAAGCTTGGCAAGCAATGAAAGAAACACATGCTGGGACAGCAGGTGCCCACCAGGCCGGTCCCAAGATGAAGATAGAGATTAAGAAGCTGGGCTACTATTGGCCCACTATGTTTGAAGACTGTTGCAAGTTTGCAAAGTCATGCAAGAAATGTCAGGAGCATGCTGTTGTGCCTAGAAGGTCACCTGCCGTTCTGCACCCTACAGTCCCTAGCTGGCCGTTTGCACAATGGGGAACTGATGTAGTCGGGCCATTGCCAACTTCCTCGGCCGGACATAAGTACATACTGGCCATAACAGATTGCTTCTCCCGATGGGCGGAAGCTATAGCATTAAGAGAAGTGACTGGTGAGCTGGTCTCCAGATTCATCAAGCACAACATTATCTTCGGGTTCGGGATCCCCAACCGAATAATATCTGATAATGGAAGTCATTTCAGAAATCAGAAAATCTATCGGCTTGCCGAGAAGTACAAGATTGAATGGAGGACTTCCACTCCTTACAATCCACAGGCAAATGGATTGGCAGAAGCCTTCAATAAAACTTTATGCACCTTGCTGGCTAAAGTTGTCAGTTCTAATAAGAAGGACTGGGAAGAAAAGATGTATGAAGCTCTATGGGCGTACCGCACTGTCTTCAAGACACCTACAGGGTGCTCGCCATACTCACTGGTATACGGCTCAGAGGAAGTAGTTCCACTAGAGCTGGAAGTCCCGTCACTCAGAGTGGCTGTCCAATATGACCTGGCCCTTGGCGAACAAACCAATGCAGAAAGAAGATTACAAGAATTGGCTGAATTGGAAGGGAAGCGCCTCCAAGCTCAGAAGAATATCCAGATGTATCAGGCCCGCATGGCCACTGCATTCAACAAACTCGTAAAAGGACGAGAATTTAAGAAAGGTGACCTCGTCATGGTCAAGAAAAGAGAAGTCATGGCGTCCAACCCAAAAGGAAAGCTAAATCCTAATTGGGAAGGTCCTTATGTGATACATAGGGTCTACGAAGGTGGGGCCTATATGGTTGTCAACCATCGAGGGGAGATCCAATTCTCGCCACTCAACGGTAGGCACCTAAAGCTGTATCATGCTGTACAACTGACATTCTCCGAATAATCGGGCCAAAAGCTACCCTTCTTTCTTGGTCTAGTGGCACTCCGCCCTAGCCAAGCTACCCTCTTCCTTGGTCTAGCGGCACTCCGCCCTAACCAAGCTACTTCTTTCTTAGTCTAGGGGCACTCCGCCCTAACCAAGCTACCCTTCTTTCTTGGTCTAGTGGCACTCCACCCTAGCCAAGCTACCTTCTTCCTTGGTCTAGCGGCACTCCGCCCTAACCAAGCTACTTCATTCTTGGTCTAGCGGCACTCCGCCCTAACTAAGCTACTTCTTTCTTGGTCTAGTGGCACTCCGCCCTAGCCAGGCTACCCTCATCCTTGGTCTAGCGGCACTCCGCCCTAGCCAAGCTACCCTCTTCCTTGCTCTAGCGGCACTCCGCCCTAACCAAGCTACTTCTTTCTTAGTCTAGCGGCACTCCGCCCTAGCCAAGCTACCCTCTTTCTTGGTTTAGCGCCACTCCGCCCTAGCCGAGCTACCTCATTCTTGGTCTAGCGGCATTCCGCCCCAGCCGAGCTACCCTTTCTTGGTTTGGTGGCACTCCGCCCTAACCAAGCCACTCCTTATCACGGATTAATGGCATTCCAATCTGTCACCCTCTAAAAGAAAAAAAATATAAAAAAAAATGGGGTTAAAAATAGAGATACCCCGCCAGGCTTGTTCGGATATCCCGGACAAGGGCAAAAATGGCCAAAACCCAGCTGTGGTGAAAACCCGAAAGGGCGCTGCAGGCAAAATCGGGTACCCCGCCACGTGAAAACCCGAAAGGGCGCGTGGGCAAAAGCAAGAGGGGGCTAGCTCTGGTGAAAACCCGAAAGGGCACTTGGGTCAGTAATGTGGTAATCCCAAAGAAAAGCCTCACCTCCCGCCATAAAACTCCTCGTCAATCGACCCGCGCCTTGCCCGATCGACGATTAGACCCACTCAGTATAGGCCCTACGTTTATCCTGATAAAAGCCCTCATACCTTGTCCCAGGTCCCACCGTGATGAAACCTGCTGCTGATCAATGGGCACACTCCCCGATCAGCAATGAAACCTGTCCGGTTTAGACCTTACGTCTATGCCGATAAAACTTATGAAATCCTTGCATTGGTATAAACCCAATACCGTGATGAAACCTGCTGCTGATCAATGGGCACACTCACCCGATCAGCAATGAAACCTGTCCGGCTTAGACCTTAAGTCTATGCCGATAAAACCTATGAAATCCTTTGCACCGATATAAACCCAATATTGATGATGAAACCAACTGTTGATCGATTGGCACACTGCCTAATCAACGATGAAACCCATCCAGGCCAGACCTTTCGTCTATCCTGATGAAACCTATGAAATCCTTGCATTGGTATAAACCCAATACCGATGATGAAACCTGCTGTTTATCGATTGGTACACTGCCCGGTCAATGATGAAACCCATCCAGTTTAGACCTTACGTCTATCCTGATGAAACCTATGAAATCCTTGCATTGGTATAAACCCAATACCGATGATGAAACCTGCTGTCGATCGATTGGTACACTGCCCGGTCAATGATGAAATCCACCCAGTTTTGACCTTACGTCTATCCTGATGAAGCCTATGAAATCCTTGCATCGGCATAAACCCAATACCGATGATAAAAGCAGTCACTAATGGAGCAGCACATCGCCTGATCCATGCTGAAGTCCCAATTCAAGAAATATATATACGTATATATAAATAAAAATGGGGTTAAAAATAGAGATACCCCGCCAGGCTTGTTCGGATATCCCGGACAAGGGCAAAAATGGCCAAAACCCAGCTGTGGTGAAAACCCGAAAGGGCACTGCAGGCAAAATCGGGTACCCCGTCACGTAAAAACCCGAAAGGGCGCGTGGGCAAAAGCAAGAGGGGGCTGGCTCTGGTGAAAACCCGAAAGGTCACTTGGGTCAGTAATGTGGTAATTCAAAAGTTCCATGCCAACAGGCACGCTACCTTTACCTCCCTTTTACTGATGAAACCTCCCGTCGGTCAGTCGGCTTCATTCCCCACCGATGATAAAACCCTTCCGGGATAGACCTTACGTTTATCCTGATAAAATTCACATACCCTCTTTCAAACGTCCCACCGACAATGAAACCCATCACCATTCTGATGAAGCCTGTCCAGCTCAGACCTCACGTCTGTCCTGATGAAGCCTACGCATTTCTTGGCAAGCCTCACCTGCGATAAAACCTGCTGGAATAGACCTTACGTCTATCCTGACGAGACCTACGCCTCTACCGACGTCCCACTGTTGATCGATCGACACCCTGCCCGATCAATGATGAAACCCTAGCCAGTTTAGACCTTTCGTCTATGCTGATGAAACTCTTCTTTGCGTCGATATAAACCCAATATCGATGATGAAACCAGTTGTTGATCGACCGGCACCTTGCCCGATCAATGATGAAATCCTGCAGTTTAGACCTTTCGTCTATTCTGATGAAACTTATAAACCCCTTTGCATCAATGTAAACCCAATATCGATGATGAAACTAGCTGTTGATCGATTGGCACCCTGCCCGATCAATGATGAAACCCTAGCCAGTTTAGACCTTTCGTCTATGCTGATGAAACTCTTCTTTACATCGATATAAACCCAATATCGATGATGAAACCAACTGTTGATCGATTGGCACCCTGCCCGATCAATGATGAAACCCTAGCCAGTTTAGACCTTTCGTTTATGCTGATGAAACTCTTCTTTGCGTCGATATAAACCCAATATCGATGATGAAATCAACTGTTGATCGATTGGCACTTTGCCCGATCAATGATGAAACCCTATCTAGTTTAGACCTTACGTCTATTCTGATAAAACATATGAAATCCCCCTTGCATCGATATAAGCTCAATATCGATGATGAAGTCAACCGTTGGCTGATCGGTACATCGCCCAGCCAATGATGCAATCTGTCCAGTTCGTACTTTATGTCCGTTCTGATGAAAACCCCATACCCTTTTTCAATGTCCCACCTGCTATAACCTCTACCCAGCCTAGACCTTTCGTCTAGTCCGATGAAACCTCTTCTTTCACATTTCTGCAAATTGTCTCCCTCGCAGCACATATTGCCAAGAGGGACGATTGCTGCTACCAACAGAACCCGGTTGAAGCACCTCCCCGGATGCCGTCACGCGGTGGAGCGAGTTCCCCATCCTTTCTCTGAGGGGGTGGACGCTCTCCTGCCAAGTACGGGCCATTCGCATGAGGAATTGCTAAAACCGCTACCCCACTTCTCAAAGTGATAAAACCACATGCAGAAGAAATACGCGTGAAGCCAAAGATTCCTTTTCATTAATAAGTGAGTACATAAAGGGCCCCGAGGGGACGCTGTATCGCAAAAGAGTACAAAAGAAAAAGAAAGAGAAGATGGTTCATGGCTGCCTGAAGATATCCTCGAAAGCCAGAAGACCCACATAAGGGGCGGCTCCCAGTTCATGAAGACGAGCCTCCTCCTCCTGCAGTCGAACGGACTCGTCTTGAAAGGACGCCACCTGCCCCTCTAATAGAGCTGCTTCTTCCTCGAGCTGCGGTCGAGAAGTTGTTAGCTACGGCAGCTCAGCTCGGAGATCGGGCAGTTCAGCTTCCAGGGTAGTTATCCGGTCGCCCACAAACTGCTCCCGCTCCGCCAAAGACTGCATTTGGCACTACCGCTCCTGAAGAATAGAGTTCGTCTTCGCCAGCTCGGATTTGCATTCCATTCTTTGCAACTTCAAAGCCGCCAGTTTGTCAGACATGATATGTGTCAAGAAATCTCGGCGATGAACAAATTTTAACAATAAAAGAACCCGCTGGGCCCATATTTCTGTGGGACATCCCATCGCCTGCAAGCCGGCGGTGAAGCGCTCAGCTATCTCCTTCAACTGTGGATAGGTTAGTCCGGGCTGGGACTCCACTAGCTGGCACAGCATGCCCAGATGTTGCCAGACAAAACTCTCAGGTGAAGTAAAGCCAGGCAAAGGAAGAGGAGCTACTTCAAAGGTTACTTCACTATCAATGTCTGCCCATAGGGTAATATCTGGCTGCGAAGAAGAAGATGGGAGGTCTACCGAAGGTACTAACTGAGCTCTCCCTGCAACCTCTGGCGTGGCCAAGAGATCTTCCACTTCCATCTCCTCGGAAGCGGCCGTCTGAATACTCCCGGATGCAACTTCAGGCACCTCCTCCTCAGATTCTGAAAGTATGGAGATAGGATCCGGGGCGGTTACAGGCAATACTCCCAGTTCCGCAGCAGCTACCTCTCCTTCTTCCATCTCCGCTTTGGTGGCCAATTCCTTCAACGTCGAGGCCGCGGAGGCCACAGTCTGAAGAGGCAAAGGTTCACCCTCCATGATTGATGTTGTGGGAATTGTTGACTCAGGAGCGATGGTCATCACTGCGGCCGGTATGAAAGCAGAACTTCTGGCTAGATCAGCTTCGGATCTGAAATCTGAAGCCCTGATAGGAGTGCATCTGTCTCCTGAGGCCCCCAGGTCCAACGATGCTAAATCTGTTGAATACTGTATTCGCATTGGAACAGGGCGAATGACCTCAGGAGCCCCCATGCAGGATAAAGGTAGAAAAGGGACAATAGCCCAGTTTGCAGAAGAAGCCTCCATAAAAGTTGCAGTTGTGTCTGAGCCGACGGTGATAGGGCCCTGAGACCAAAGCAAAACAACCTTCATCACTAAATGAAGATGCAGATGAAGCAGCAAGCCTGAAAGGGGACCCACCTTTGAAGCAGGGTTCGCATCCTCGAAGTGGGGCGAAAGAGGAGGAAACTCCGAAGTTGAAGCAACAAAGAGTGAAGATATGTCGATCTCGGTGTCGAGCCCGGTAAACTCCTCTTGCAACTCCTCCTCGGAAGATGGCACCAGCAGCTTAGCAGGCTGAAAAGACAGAGCACCTTTTGCAGGTACAGGCGGGGCTTCTGATTCAGGAGCATCCCCCTCACTGCCGCTGAAAGCCACTTCCTCCTCATCAGAGACGGTTGTAGAGCTACCCGATGATATTTCTACCCTGGCTACATGCTGTGGGGACGCCTCTAAAGCATGTCGGGATGTGGACCGGGTAATTATGCGCCTGGCCGGAATAGTACCCCGCTTCGACTGAGTCTCGTGACCCTCCGGAGGTTGAATCGGCTCTTCTGTCATCCTTTCAACCTCAGCCTACTCCTCGGCTGCCATTTCAACAGAAAAGCGATCTCTGAGGGTTATAGTAGAAAGCACACTTACCCCCCGCCTCACTAGCTAGCGTGGGGGAAGGCAGCCTGGTCTCTGCGTCGGAGGGTGCCACAATTGGCTCTTGAGCTGCGCAAAAAGGGAAGGGGTCAGAGTCGAAGACTTCTTTGGAAATCTGTAAAAGATGATGAAGAATGCAAATGCAAGCTAATGATGTTACCCTGAACCGGTGTCTGAGCAGCCTCCCTTTGCAACTCAAACTCATCGAATGAAGGAATGTCGGGGAGAGGGGTCCCAATGTCCATCCCCACCGAAGTCGACTGCTGAACATGGGCCTTTTTGGCCTTCCTAGCCTTCCCAACTGCAGCCTTGACTGCGGAAGCCTTCCTCTTCTTGCCAGGAGGCAGGGGAGTAGTGGTCGGCGCTGCAGCTGGGACTTCAAAATAAGTAGGCTTCTCGACCTGCGCAATAATCTTTCTATAGAGCCCCTGCCGCTTTATATCAGGCCGGTCTGTTGAAAATGGCAGAAGGGTGATGGGATCAGTGGGTGCGAAATTCAGATGCTAAGCAGAAAACACTGCAATCAGAAAAGAAGAAATCTTACCTGCCGGGCCGTCGTAGAATACAGAAAGTGGCCAGTACAGATAACCTACGTCCTTGGAGCGGGAAGCAGCCTCCTTGATGAGCCAACACACATCACCAAATATCTGGCACTTCTCTACTAAAGCTGCCAGATCATTATGGCCGTGAGAGTCAAGGCATCGAAATAAGTCAAGATGGTCCATGCCCCAACCATCGACATAATGAAATGATATAAACAGTGGCTTGTTCAATATGCCAGCTATTGGGCTTTCTGCAGATAATCCATGCAAATTCAGTAGAATGAACAGCCAGGACGTTTGCCTATAGTACATCTGAGTTCTATCTTCTCGGCGTACAAACGTCCTATATGGATGAAATTTATCAATTGGACCCTTCCAAGGAGCTGCTGTCGGGAGTGGCTCTTCAACAGGGAATGGGTACTGCTGCTCCTCCAAGCGAGCGCCTCCCACATGGCATAAATGCTTCAAGGTCTTCAGGAAAGTGTCTTCATTGATAGCAGCAAAGACAGGGACAAGCGGCTCAGAACTCTTTTCCTTCAATGCCCAACGTTGAGTCAGATAATTCTCCGCCTCCCTCGGGTGCTGTGAGTAAAGTTTCTTCAAGTGGGCCTCAGGAATATCAAACACCAGCCCAGGTTGCTGTTTCAGGAAGGAGCGCTCTGCCACATCCCAGAAGGCACCCCTACCGTCCCTGTAAAAACCGGTCCGGATATTCCACCATTTGATATATTCTGGTGTTACCCGGGGAACACGGTTAGAAACAGTGGGCACCCTGAAAACTACATCATCCTGGCGATGATAGAAATCCCACCACAACCGGCCCTCGCCAACAATGATGGACCCATGCTTGGCCCGGCTATCCAGGGGAAACTGGGCAACTGAGGTAGGAATATGCTGGTCGTAGCCGAAGTTTCGCCCAAATCAGAACGGATAGTATGGCTCCAACAGAAGCAGGCCACCCTTCCTGTAGACCAAAACACTGGGCCGAATTGCCATGGCCCATCTCACCAGCTCCGGTTCCAGGATTGGCCGGGCAGTGTTGACTCCTGAGACAGGATGGATATATGTCTCTATCTCTTCCAGCTTGCACTCTCTCTGAGGATCAATCAAAGGAGCTGAACCTGCCGCCAAGCTCCAGAAATGTATGCTGCCAGGGGCGTCCACTGGTACCCTTATCAGTCGGCCCCTTATTTTAAACAGTTGATCATAAAAGGGACCAGGCTCAGCGCTGGCAAATTTCTACCATCCTGGGTAACACTGTATCCGCCTGCAAGGTTCTCAGAGCTAATTCAGGGAATATACTGCAGACCCAGGCGTTGAAGAAATGAAAAGGACCCACGGTCCTCAAAGAACGGGGAGTCCGATGCTTGTACAGGTCCCCCAAAGATTTATATATCAAACACAGGGCCACTGGGCAGAGCGACAGCTTCATCCCCCATGCCATCTGACAAGCTGGATATATGGCCTCTGGCCGAATAACTGTCTCGTCCCCTTGTGGGAGAGCGAAAGTGCACAGCCAAAATGTGAAATAAGCCGCACAGTGTGTGATGGGGTCTACGCCTGCTGCGTTGGGACCACCGCTGCCTGCACGGTGCAATGAGGATGGCAGCGCCGACTTATAGCGAGGGGCCCTTATCTGCTTGCTAGCAGCCGGACCCATGGAAGGAAAGTCTGCATACTTCAGGGGACCGTCAAAGAAATACTGGATCCACTGCCCTATCCGGACCCTCAGTTTGCTGCCCTTCTCTCGGGGTTGATAGCCTTTAGAGGACCCTCTGCTATATGCCAGACAGATGAAGTGGTATACCTTCATCAGATATCGATATGAGAAGCCAATGGAATACTTGCCCTCACCATCAGAGCTATCCTTCTCGAAATCTGACAAGCAAACTTCCTCATACGGCTCGCCATCAATGGGCAGGCCGGAGAGCTATGATAAACTTCAGAGGTCCAGGGATGTCTCCCCCTCTGCTGTATAGAAAGTGTTGAATAAAGGGCAGAACACTTCAAACATTCCACAACACAACCCTCAGGATATGGGATACCGAAATCTAGAAGCGAAGACGCTGTGATACACCCCGGCTCTGATCAGCAGAGGGGCATATTCCTTCAGAACAAACTCGGTAAACTCCACTGATCCTACTCGGAATAAGTGCGCGTCAGTGATTTTGGTATCCCCGAACCAACCAGCGGCCAGATAGTACTTGAACTGAACGGCCGAACAATTCAGCACGAAGGGCTCTTCGCGATATCCCCACTTCAATGGTGCCAAGAACATGCCATAGCCGGGCTTCTCCCTATGAACTCGGTCGCTAGCATTATCCCACCGGGCAGGTGTGAATTCCGGGGCCTGGGCTAGCATCTTCTTCTCTGGTTTCAGCTCCGATATGCCGAGGACTGCATCCCAGTCGCGCTTTCCCCCAGGAAGATAGATGGCCTTGCTGCGATACACTGATTCCTTCATACTATCTCGCTCAGCAAGGATGGCAGCTTCAACTACGCGAGCTATCCGGTAGTCTCGCATGCCGCCTACTATGAAAGTCTGGATGAACGGCATCAAAGGCCGGTCCTTCGGATGGTCTGGCCGATAGCCACCATCCCGCCTGAAGCATGTCTCGGTCGCCGTCGAGTATACCCGGGCCGTCGACACTGTGTCAATCTCTGAGTCAGACGACTCATCGACTGAAGCAATCCTGTCGTATCCGAAATCCAAGCTGTGCACATTCAGCCAATTTACTGTGGCCCGAGATATGTCTGGCTGGGCCGATGAGCTAGCACCAACAGCTCCGGAAGACGCAGCATCAGAGCTGGAAGCCATTACAGTGCCTGCAGTCGGAGAAAAAGTGTGAATTAAAAGCCAGTCTTATAAAGATTGTAACATGAGACTCTATGAAAATTTCGACAGCATCTCCCCTTATTCAGGGTCTGCTCAAGGAGAATAGGGAGTCACCAACCAAGAGGGGGTGATCCCGAAATAAAAAGGGATTAAATCCCAAAATAGCGTCTTACCCGGGCGTAATCCAACCAAACGGGAAGAAGAACGAGAGCGGCCGAGAGGAGAAGAAGCTCCCGCCGATGAAAGAAAAATGAGGAAAGAGAAAGAAGAAGCAAGAATGAAGAAAAAAGGCTTTCGGCGCCTTAATATAGGGCCCGAGGCAGATGGGTTCTCGGCGCGGCCAAATGCGCGCCGAGAACCGCCCAGGCCGAGAGCCCCCGTCGGCCAGAAGGCGCGTCGAGAACCCCAGGCCGAGAAGCCCTGGCCGAGGCCCCCTTCCGCCAGGGCGCGCCGAGAAGCTCCAGGCCGAGAGCCCCCTTCGTCCGCGCCGAGAAGCTCCGCGCCGAGAGGTCCCTCGCGCCGAGAAGTTTCGCGCCGAGAGGCTCATGCCGAGAAGCCTATGGCCCTGTGCCGAGAAGCTCCGAATTGCTGAAAATAAAGAAAATATGAAGAATGAAAATATGAAAAGGGAAGATAAGTGTGCAAAGTATTGTTGCATCAAGATGATCGGGACTGAGAACCCGATTAAAAACAAATTGAGGAAGATACCCTCGAATGATGAAAGACACCTGCAAGCCCCGTGCCGCTTATTCTGCGCTTACGCCGCCTGCAGGTGGGGGGCATTTGTTGACACCTGGAAAATGAACAAGGGTGAAAACATAATTGAAAAGAGGGTCGGACCAACAGTGAAAGACCAATGATGAAGCTCATCAACTATCTACCCGGCTAAAACCCTTGTCGGCAAAGCTGATGCCCGGTGCCAATGTCACTCAGACGGCAGCACTGATAAAGCAGCAGTCACTCGACTGATGAGACCTTCCAGCCCTTTAATGAGAGCTGTACTACCGTTTCGTCCAAGATTCCACGGATGATATGTCAGGGTAAGTCATATGTCGGCTTACTGACAGATGTAATATGAGATGAAGATGAAGCCGGTACCGGCAGATGAAGATTGCAAAGGCTTTTGCAAAGTCAGAACAGAAGAAGAATGGTCTCCACAGATTATATACCCGGCTGAGGTCTTCCCAGACTAAAGCTGATGTCCGAGCTCGTCACCATTCAAGTGACGGTGTCGATAAGATAATACCCGGTTTTGTCACCATTCAGATGGTAATACTGATGAAACCCCTGTCTACGGACTGATGAAACCCTTGTCTACGGACTGATGAGACCCCTGTCTACAGACTGATGAAAACCTTAATAATGATACAAGCTGTGTCACCAATGGAAGACCCCTTTTGGGTGATGATGCCCTTGAAAGACCCAAATGGGCCTGTGAAAGTGGCTAAAAAGCTTTAATTGGGTCTGCAAAGGATGGCGCCGAGAGCCACTTGCCGAAGCCCAAAAGAGGGCGCCGAGAGCCACTTGCAATCGCGCCGGGAAGCCCCATTTGGGGCGCGCCGAGATGAAGCCTGCCGAGAAGGGGGGAAACGGGTATAAAAACCCTCTCCCTTCGAACAGATGGATGCCTGGAGCGCGGACCAACTGAGGGGGGACGAACAGAAAAAGAGAGAGCGACCAAAAGAGAAGATAAGAAAAAAGGAGAAGATAGAAGAATAGAAAAAAAGTAGAGAGAGTCTCCCTCGGCTGAGAGAAGAGAAGAAGCAGGAGAGAAGAGGAAGCAAGCTTCAGGTGGGCTGTCCCGGGGAGGGAGAGGAGTCAATGCTCCGCCCTCCCCACGCTGTCTTTTCTTTCTATTGATGTAATCTAGCGAGTTTTCTTCTCGATTTATCAGACGTAGTTAGCGAGGTTTAGGTCTCGAGCTCCGTCTGTCTCTCCACTTTGCATTTCTCTTTTACAGTCAGTGTAAAGCTTCGAGCAATGTAATGAAATATCAATGAGACCCATTCGGGGATCTACTGATTAAGAGGTTTGCCCCCTTTGGCTGAAATATCTGCTCTCCGCTCCCCCTCGTATGATCATCGTTTATGAGAAATGGCTAATGGTTCATACGAACCTTCTCTGCAGAGACGTAGGAACAGAACCCCTAACCTTATCTAATAGGTTACTGGGTTCTGTCGCCTCCACTCTTCCTGCCTCAATGGCAAATCCCTCGTGTCCGTGCGAGCTTTCTTACAAGGCCCCTCAAGCCTCCTCCTTGTGTCGTTCAGGACCAGAGACATCAATCTCTTGGATTCCTGAACTGCTGGCTATACGAGAGGACATGTCAGACCACTGCTATCCCTCGGATTCTAACGAATGACGATTTCGATCTCCCGACCCTCCATTCTATCCCCTTGGATGACTAGGGTCTGGAGTTTCGGCGATAAAGGTTCCTCCGTCACCGGTTTTTAGATGCCATTAGGTTCGTCCGGGGATCAGAGACAGTCATCTCTTGATCCCCAGACGGCCGGCGGCAGAAATAATTGAAGTCTTCAAAGATCCAGATGATAGTCTTGATTCTCCGTCGATTCTACCTTCCAGATCCCCCTTGGCCCTTCCTAACAGAAGCATCCTTGAAATCCCCCTCCTGCACTTCAAATCCGGCTTCAATCACAGTCAGAAAGCCCAGGAATCCCAGAAACAGAGTACCGTTTGAGCTCTGAAAAACCCTAAAATCTTGCCGCAAATCCACCTTCTCGGCGTGCAAAATTCCCCACCGAGAGCTGTCCCGCCGAGAGACCCTCTCCCCCCAGCTAAACGACAAACCCTGCCATTCAAACCCTTTTCACGTGAGCCTCCATGCAAGCCTCCCGGCGCCAGGCTCCCGGCGCGGCCAGGAGCGCGCCGGGAAGCTCCACGTCGAGACCCCTCCCCCATAAGCCTATTCAAACCCCCCAGTCTACATGCTCCCGGCGCCACCTTCTCGGCGCCGCCAGGAGCACGCCGGGAAGCCACTGCCGAGAACCCCCCTTTTTTTTGAACCAATAAGCCACCGCCGAGAGGCCCTTTGGCCAACCAATAAACCTCCGCCGAGACCCTCCTCTGGCCGATAGAAAGCCATGACGAGACCCACCTTCTTGGCCAAATGAAGCCCAGTCAGGGGACCATCCCTGCACTACCATTTGTCAACCTCCTGATCTCTTCAGACATAGGCCCCGGGGATGTTCAGAGATCATCATGGATGCCTTGAGAAGACACAGTAATGGGGAAGACCTCCCCTACAGTCCTCATTCCCGATCCGGATTTCACCCTTATGAACCCAAAGGGCCATGTCGTTACATGAGTTCTGAGGGGCTTAAAGGGGATATTAATCGATGGTATAAATGCAAGTGATGTCCCGGGGCCCGGTGCCCATCCTCGTTCGGTCGTCATCCCGGCATTCCGTGGATGATGACCTATTCTCTCTTGGCATAATCCAAGTTGAGCGGACATGCTGCCGAAATTTATGCATATCCTATTGGGTAACTGTGATGTTCTCCCTCTCAACCCCGTCGGCCCACGGAGTTATGCCTTTGCATGCCCTCCGATGGTCCCTCGAAGGGGGATATAGATGTGCCATCGCACCCACATGGAGCGTGCCATGTCATGCCGGTCCCCACTCGGACTCCGGGCCAATTATGCCCGATCTTTTCCGGATCCTACTCTGCCACCGCATGGGTAGTTTCCTTTTCCCCACTTGGCATAGTTCAAGCTGGTGGGAATATGCCGTCGGAGCTATCCCCTAAGATAACGAACCCCTGCTTCGTCTAATCCATTTAGCGTCTTGCAAACGAATGAATTCCGTTTCTTTTGAGCATGTGGCTTTACCGATGTCCTCCTCCTATCTTAGCGTTTAATCAAGGGTTGTCCTCCTTAGGGAGGACGTAATTAACGTCATAGCGTTCAGGGTATGACGGATTTCTGGTCCTGACTCGGACTTCACAATCGACTGACCATGTCAGATCGAGCGCACAATAAAATTGTCACCCCGGTGACTGGCACGCCAATAAACCAACAAACGAATAAATCAATAAATAATAAACAGATAAGATTTAAATAAGAGGATATTAAAAAAATCCGCGTCCACACTACCTTCCTGCATTTATAACAAGTATTAGATTCAATTTTCTTTGCAGGGTTATGTTGATACCTTTTATCCCTTCGGCCGCCACTGTACTTCTTTTGGCTGAATCGTCCTGCTCCTTTCCTGAGGAACAGCCTGAACTCTCTGGTCATCATTGCCATCTTAGTACGAGTTATATCTTCTTCATTCAGGCTCTCCTCGGATGATGAACTGCTAGAGCTTGATCTGCTGGACTTGCTGGATTTGCTGGCACTAGCTTTCAGAGCGATTGGCTTCTTCTTCCTCTCAGCTTCTTCTATCATTGGCATATTAATCTCATATGCCATCAGCGAGCCAATTAGCTCATCAACCCTCGTATTTCGCAAATCTTTTGACTCCTCCATCACTGTAGCTTTAGTATGCTAAGCATGAGTCAGGGAGCGCAATATCTTCCTCACTACATCATATTCTGTCTGAGCCTTCCCGAGATCTCTAAGACCATTAGTAATGGTTGTCAATCGAGCATACATCTCCTTGATGGTCTCGTTGGGCTTCATCTTGAAGGCTTCATATTCAGACACAAGGAAATTGGCCTTCGTCTCTCTAACTTGAGAAGTCCCTTCATGAATGACTTCCAGTGCATCCCACATCTCCTTAGCTGAACTGCAGGCTGATACGCGGGAGAATTCTGTAGGGTGCAGAGAGCATTGAATGGCATTTATTGCACTCCAATTTAGTGTAGACCTCTTGATCTCCTCCTTGGTCCAGACTTCCTCATTAGGGGACAGCTCATAAGGTCCCTTGCTGACTACCTTCCAGATCTCGTAATCCTTAGCCCTCAAGAATACTTGCATACGATTCTTCCAGTATGCATAGTTAGATCCATCGAAGAATAGGGGCTTTGTGGTTGAGTGTCCTTCAGCTATCATCCCTCGAGCATCCATCTTTACCTTTCCTCTTCGGGCGATGAGTCCCTGTAGAAGAGTATGGCTCTGATACCAACTGTTATGTTAGATGGACGCAGTCTATCTCCACGAAGTGTGGATCTAGAAGGGGGTGAATAGATCAATTGACTAATTTAAAACACAGTTGAACTATAATTCGGAATTTAAAACAAACAGCTGTTGAACAATAGAAAGAACACTATGAAGAGTGTCGACACATGCAGCCACACAGCAGATCACAAGCAATCTCACAAACACAAGACACCCCAGATTTTTAGGTGGTTCGGTCAGAGACCTACATCCACCCCACACTCCAACTAGAGTGTGGATACTGCTGACTCACAGCTTGAACAGCTGGGCTTCACAGCTTGCCAACAACCGCTGATACACAGCTTCACTGGGCTTTACAGCTTGCCGACCAGAGGAACAGATCCTCTGCAACTGCTGGGCAATACAGCTTAGCCGTCCGAGACCAAGTCTCGCCTGCTGAGGATTACAGCTTCACCTGTCCAGTGGAAACCTCCACTGCAAATGCTACCTCACAACTTGAAGAAACAAAAGGGTTCGAAAGCAAAAACAGAAGCAAACGAAACTAAGAAAACCCAACTGGGAATGTAGCTCGAATGAGCAAAGCTCAGCTCTGGTATCTGAACCAAGAGTCTGAGATACAACCTCTCAATCAAACTCTCTCAATCTCACTCTCTCAACACCTCTCTCTCAATCTTCTCTTCTCTCTTTTTCTTCTTCTCTGCTTTTCTTCTCTGTGGATCTCGGTGGCTCTCTGCTGCTTCAGACTTTCAGACTCACTGTATAGACTTTGCCACTTGATCGATCAACCTTCATCCGAAGAAGAAGACTCTCTTTTATACCAGCAGCATATTGGATAAGGGCGTGTGGCTTCCACATTTCCCGCCCAAAGAATTTGCCAGATCTGAGGACATTTCATCCACATGGCAGCATCCTGGATGGGCTGCTTCCACGTGTCACCATCGTAGCACCTTGTCCTTCTCGGATCACGAGCCAAGTCATCAATCTCAGTAAAGAATCCCTATCAGACAGTCGAATTAGAATTATCAGTTTAAGTATAAACCATGTACAGACTTTGTAGGATGCAATGCATTGTATAGACTTCACTATGTGTAGACTTTGTGAATGCGAATGCAATGTACAGACTCTGCAATGTATAGACTTTATATATGCAGTGCTGTGCGATGTACAGACTTCCTATATGAAGGCAACCGCTGTACAAACGTGCTGAAGTGTAATGCAATGTGTAGACTTTGAAGAACATTCAGCAGCCAATGTATAGACTTAGGCAATGTAAATACTTGCCAGTGTATGGACTTGATGAGCATTCAGCAATGTGTAGACTTCAATGCATGAAGAAGCAATGTGTAGACTTTGACAGACACAACGTGCAACAATGTATAGACTTGAAACACTAGATGCACGATGTACAGACTTCAACTTAAATGATGCACAATGTACAGACTTGAATGCTGTGCGATGTACAGACTTCATGTTATGCATGAGACTCTAAGAAGACAGACGATGTATAAACTTAGCCAGCCTTCAGCTCGATGTACAGACTTCATGAATGATGCATGCAATGCACTGAACGATGTATGGACTTAGCCGATGCAGACTAGTCCGATGTACAGACTTGCTCGTTGTTCAGACTTCATGAACGATGTATAGACTTGCCAAGGAAAAGACTGTACAGACTTGAGCAAAGCAAAGCAATTGAATGTATAGACTTCACGATGTGAAGACTTGCCAAAGACAACTGGACGATGTACAGACTTGAGCGAAGCAGAGTCTGTACAGACTTGAAGGTTCACAATGTAAAGACTCTGGCAAAGCAGCAATGTACAGACTTGCACAGTTCTGGGATGTATAGACTTTATCTGAAAGCCCAATGTACAGACTTGCAAAACTGAACGTAGGTAAAGATCCCAATGTATAGACTTCGAAGTTCAACTGGTGAATGTACAGACTTTGAAGGTTCAACTGGTGAATGTACAGTCTTCACCTCGAGCAAGCTACAGTGCAGTATATGGACTTTGAAGAATGATGCATGACGCTGTACAGACTTTACTAATGTATGGACTTAGCTTCGTGCATGCTACAGTCCAATGTATGGACTTTGAATGACAATGCAAGCACTGTATAGACTTTGAGCACAAACACCACAATGCAATGTATAGACTTGCTAGTTATGTGGGACTTTACCCAATGCATAAGACGCTAAGTGAGACGGACAGTGTACAGACTTAGCTAATGCAATGTATAGACTTACTGAGCTGACGCTGCATGAGACACTAAGTAAGGCGGACAATATATAGACTTCACAGCTCAAGTGAGATGGTGGATGTACAGGCTTTGAAGCTCAACTGAGACGGACGATGTATAGACTTATGTTCTGGGTGAGTCGACCCATCTAAGAAGGGGGTTGACCCACTTCTGTCCAGACTATGCTGAGAGTGATGATGCATGGATGTATAGACTTACGTTCTCAACGATGCACAAACACAACACGATGTATAGACTATGCTGAGTGTGAAGACTTATGTGTGTGTGCAGTGTGTAGACTTGTGAAATGCATAGAACACATAGACAATCTGATAAAACAATTTCATCAAAACATAAACAGTTGCCAATCAATCAAAACAAGGTGTTGCCAATGAACTAAAGTAATTGTCAACGTCATCAACACAAAGGAGTCACAACACTAAGGAGTAGATAAGATTATCAACAGTCAACTGGAGTGCCAAGTACATCATGCAGTGCTCTCTTCATCCAGTAGAGTTTTCAAGAGTATCAACCTGTGAGACAGCCAAGGAGATGTGGAATCGCTTAGAGGTAATATATGAAGGCACATCTCAGGTGCGTGAAACCAAAGCTAACATTTTGATTTATGAGTATGAAGTGTTCAAAATGAAGCCCGATGAGTCCATTCAAGATATGTATGCTCATTTAACTACGCTCACAAATAGTCTAACTGATCTGGGAAAGAAATACACAGAGCAGGATATAGTGAGAAAAATTCTCCGATCATTAACCTCGGCATGGCATACCAAGGCTACTGTTGTTGAAGAGTCTAGAGATCTATCAACCACTAAGGTAGAAGAGCTCATAGGGTCACTCATGACCTATGAGATTAACTTGAAGAACAAGAAGATAGAAATGACCAAGAAGAAGTCATTGGCTCTAAAGGCTAGACCTCGGTGAGCGAGGGTTGTGTCTCCTCGGTGAGCGAGGTGGTGGTAGCAGTGCCATGATTGGTTTTCGTGGTGTCTGAGGTGATGCCAGACTGTGTCCTTTGGTATATGTCTGCTTTGATGACCGGTGCGCGCGGCATGCGGAGCGAGGTGTCATTCGTGGTTGTAGTCTGGCTGTGTCCCTCAGGATCGATGCTTTCGTGTGAATCGAGGTTTTCTGTGCTGGGGCTCTGACAGTATTGTCAGTTGGTTCAGTGTTCTTCCCCTGTGACTCCGTGCTAGGTCCTGAATTTTGAGGACAAAATTCCTTTAAGGGGGGAGGGCTGTAATGTCCCGGGTTTTTCGAATCTGGATCCGTGGGTTTCGGATCATCTTTCTGCGGATTTCGGATTATGTTCGAATGAGCTTCGGACTATTTTTACCAGATTGTCGGACCCACTAGTGGTGTGCCCGTGAGTTTCCTTGGGTCCGTGGTGCTGTGAGGAGAACGCCGGTAATTTTCTGTAATTTTTGGAGCACCTTTGTTGGTCCCGGGCTGCGTTTTGGGTTTTACGCGTGTTTTTCGTTTGTTGGACCTTCGGAACACCGTACAAGGTGAACCGTTGTGTTCTCTGATGCCGAGACATTACCACAGCGATCATCGTGTTCCAAGGATCACGTGGGTATATTTTTCTATTTTTCAGTATTTTCTAGAATTTCCAGATTTTCTATATAAACCCCTCCCTTTTTCTCTCTCTCCCCTCTCATTTCTCTCTTCCCTCCCTCTCTCTTCTCACGCTCTCTCTTCTCTCCCTCTCTCTCCGGCGGCCGACGGAGCGGAGCGCGGGTGAGGCGGGGACGGCGCGAGCGAGGCACGGGCGAGGATGGATGAGGATCGAGGCGGTGGAGGCACGGTGAAGCTCGACCGTGGGTTCGTGGAACAGCGAGGCTTCAACGGCATTTTCTTCGCGGATCGGCGAGCTCGGGACACGAAATCTTTGGTGGAGGTAGGGAGAAGGATCCCCAGCTCATGCTCTTCATTTTCTGCAAGTTTGGTAGGCCGTGGTGAGCCGAGCGGGCTAATCGGGGTAATTTGAGAAAAATGCATATTTTTGCGGAGTGAGCCGGATTTCTCGTTTTATCGCGTCTTTGGCCGATCCGACGCCATAGATGCATGCTAGGGGCTATTTGGGGGCTTCCCCCTTGTTTTCCCCCTCTCCCGTGGAGGTATGGGGGCGTGGGATGATTTTTGGGTCGTTTCCCGCCGTCCCGGTCTCGGGACGGTGTGACATCCTTCCAGTGACCGTCACAGGCTGTGACGCCCCAGGGTTGGTGCGTTACATGCCGTGACGCCCCGAGAGGGGTGCGTCACAGAGGTTTGTAGTGTCAGCAGGGCGTCGGTCGCTCAGGGTGTGACGCGCCTGGGTTCGACCGTTACGTCCGTTATCATGGTTTTTGACCGATTGGGGTCCTGAGACTCTGACGCACCATGGGTGGACCGTCAGAGCTCTGTGACGCCATTACTTGGGTGCGTCATAGTTGACGTATCTTTTCTTCTAACGCACCTAGGTAGGTCCGTTAAGGGTTGTGATGTCCCGAGGGGTGTGCGTCACAACCTGTTTTGGTCAGTCTTCTAACGCACTAGGTTTGGTCCGTTAGAGGCTGTGACGCCCCATGGTGGGTGCGCCACAGCCAGTGTTGCCCGTTTTGTGTAACGCTCCTGTGTTGGACCGTTACAGTGCTGTGATGGCCCAAAGATGGACCGCCAGGAACTGTGTTGTGCCGAAGTGGCTCTTCGTGCTTACCGCTATCGTTTCGTGTTGTGTGGATCCCTGGTCGACCCGGTTGGGACCCAGTGGTTGACTTGCGGTCTCGTGAATGTCCCAGACATCCCGAGGGTTCTGTGTCCGTGTCTTGAGGGTGTCGGGAGGACCGTGCTACCTCATTTAGCGTGCCCATGGGCTTGAGAGTCCGGGTGACTCCTCATGTTCTGGGCTTTTGTGTTACGCTTGACCGAGTCACCGTGTATCGGCGCGAGTGCGGCAAGGGTTCCTCGCACGTCGTGAGTTTCTCCGGAAAGAGGTTTCTGATGTTGTGCCCCTGTAGTTTTGATGATCTATAGTTTTGAAGATAGCGATCAGTATGAGTCACAAGTCTATTCAGTTTATTCATCCATGCATTCTTAAGTCTAGACATTGCTTGTGTAGCAGGCACATTAAGTCCATACATCGCATGACTCGCAGGCTAACAAGTCCATACACTGCATGGCTCACAGGATAGCAAGTCCATACACTGCTTGGCTCGCAGGCTAGCAAGTATGTACATCGCAGTCGTCGCTGGCACAGCAAGTCCATACATTGCATGACTCGCAGGGTAGCAAGTCTATACATTGCATGCACAAGTTCAAAGTCCATACATTGCTGCATTGCTTGCACTTGTGAAGTCTATACATTGGTAGTTGTCCTGCAGCGTCAACACAAGTCCATACATCGGTTGCAGCACTGCACGCACACTCATGTCCATACACTGCATTGTGGCATGCACACTAACAAGTCTGTACATTAGGCATCTTTACCTACGTAGGACTTGCAAGTATATACATCGTGCAGTCTGCACATTGTGGCTAGTAAAGCCTATACAACAATGTGTTAGCAAGTCTATACATCACCATTGCTCGCATGCAGAGTCTAGACAGTCTTAGCCAAGTGTGTACACTGCCATCTTACAGCACAGCATAAGTCTATACACTGGTCCGTCTCACTCAGCATCTCAAGTGGACTTGAAGTTTGTACATCGTCCGTCTTACTTAACGTCTCATGATTCGAAGTCCATACATTGCCTTGCTTAATGCAAAGTCTGTACATCGGACTAAGTCTGCATCGGCTAAGTCTATACATCATCTTATGTTGTATCTCAGTCAAGTCTGTACATTGTGCATTCTTTGATTTGAAGTCTATACATCGTTCTTGGTTGCTCATCGTCTCATGCAGCGTCTCATTGTGGCACGCAAAGTCTGCACAACGCATTGTCTGCAAGTCTGTACATTGCTATAGGCACGCATGCAAAGTCTAGACAGCCATGGGCAAGTCTATACAACGCATTGCATGCACGCAGGTCTAAGTATGTACACTGGCTGCATCATGCTCGCATAAAGTCTATACACTGCATCTTAGCATGATTGCACAGCACTCAAAGTCTGTACACTGGCTGTAGCAGGCTCGCACACACTAAGTCCATACATTGCACAAAGTCTAGGCATTGTGCATTGTTCAACTCAGAGTATGTACATCACTTGAACACTCATTGCACTAAACTCTATACACTGCATTCATGCACTGCACGAAGTCTGCACATTGTGTTGCTTTGTTCACACTTTCTTTTGCTAAGTCTACACATTGATGCATGTTTACTTCTGCATATTTGATGTCTATATAGGGCTTAAGCTCTGCATATGCAGAGTCTATACATTGCACAGCATTGTATTCACAAAGTCTGAACATGGCATAAGCCCTGCATGCGTAGAGTCTGTACAGGCCATAGCACTGTATTCACATAGTCTGTACAACGCATAGCCTCGCATTCATAGAGTCTGAACACTGCATTGCTTCGCATTCACTGAGTCTATACTGCTTCAGCTCCGCTTCATGAAGTCTATACATTGCTTCAGCTTTGTCTTCACATAGTCTGTACAACACAATTATCCTGCTTCATGAAGTCTATACATTGCTTCAACTCTGTCTATGTATAGTCTGTACATCAGTTAACCCTTAAACTGATAATTCCTTTCGAATGTCTGATAGGGACTATCTGTAGAGACGGATGACTTGGCTCGTGATCCAAGGAAGGACGAGGTGCCCAGATTATGACACGTGGAAGCAGCCCAGTCATGATGCTGCCAGGTGGTCGAAGCTCCTCGGATCTAGCGAATTCTCTGGGCGGGAATTATGGAAGCCATACGCCAAATTCAAACTGCTGCTGGTATATATATGAGTCTTCTTCCACCAGAAGAAGGCTGATCAAGATCGAAAGATCAGAAGCTAGAGCTAAAAGAGAAGTACAGACAGTGAGCACCTGCACGATCCAAAGAGAGAAGAAGAAAAAGAGAGAAGAAGATTTAGAGAGAAGAGAAGAGAAAGAGAGTTGAGTTGAGAGAGCTTTCGAGAGATATTGTAAGTCAGACTCTTGGTTCAGATACCAGAGCTGATTCTGCTCATACTTGAGCCACATTCGTCTTGTTTTTACATTTCGTTTGTTTCTGTCTTTCTTGCTTTCGATACACTTTTGTTATCAAGCTGTGAGGCAGCAATTGCAGTGGAGGTTTCCACTGGACGGGTGAAGCTGTAATCCTCAGCAGGTGAGACCTAGTCTCGGACGGCTAAGCTGTATTGTCCAGCGGTTGCAGAGGATCTGTTCCTCTGGTCGGCAAGCTGTTAAGCCCAGCGAAGCTGTGTATCAGCGGTTGTTGGCAAGCTATGAAGCCCAGCTATTCAAGCTGTTAGTCAGCAGGATCCACATTCCAGTTGGAGTGTGGGGTGGACGTAGATCTCTGGATTGAGATCGAACCACCTTAAAGATCGGTGTCTACTGTGTGATTGCCTGTGGTTGTGTGATTTCAATGTGTTCATTCTACTGCTATACGGTTGCTTGTTTTAATTCCGCATTAGAGTCAACTGTGTTCTAAAATTAGACATTAGATCTATTCACCCCCCTCTAGATCCACTCTCCGTGGTAATAGACTGCGTCCATCTAGCATAACAGTTGGTATCAGAGCCTAACTCTTCTACAGGGACTTACAGCCCGAAGAGGAAGGTACAGATGGATGCTCGAGGGATGATAGCTGAAGGACACTCAACCACAAAGCCCCCATTCTTCGATGGATCTAACTATGCATACTGGAAGAACTGTATGCAAGTATTTTTGAGGGTGAAGGATTATGAGATCTGGAAGGTAGTAAGCAAGGGACCTTATGAGCTGTCCCCTAATGAGGAAGTCTGGACCAAGGAGGATATCAGGAGGTCTACACTAAATTGGAGTGCCATAAACGCCATTCAGTGCTCTCTGCACCCTACAGAATTCTCCCGCATATCAGCCTGCAGTTCAGCTAAGGAGATGTGGGATGCACTTGTAGTGATCCATGAAGGGACCTCTCAAGTTAGAGAGATGAAGGCTAATTTCCTAGTGTCTGAATATGAGGCATTCAAGATGAAGCCAAACGAGACCATCAAGGAGATGTACGCTCGATTAACTATTATCACAAATGGTCTTACAGGTCTTGGGAAACCTCAGACAGAATACGATATAGTGAGGAAGATATTGCGTTCCCTGACTCATGCTTGGCATACTAAGGCTACAGTGATGGAGGAGTCAAGGGATTTACGAACCACAAGGGCTGATGAGCTAATTGGCTCGCTGATGGCATATGAGAGTATTGTGCCAAAGATAGAAGAAGCTGAGAGGAAGAAGAAGCCAATCGCTCTGAAAGCTGGTGCCAGCAAATCCAGCTCTAGCAGTTCATCATCCTAGGAGAGCCTGAATGAAGAAGATATAACTCGTACTGAGATGGCAATGATGACCAGAGAGTTCAGGCGGTTCCTCAGGAAAGGAGCATGACGATTCAGCCAAAAGAAATATAGTGGCGGCCGAAGGGATAAAAGGTATAAACATAACCCTGCTAAGAAAATTGAAACTAATACTTGTTATTAATGCAGGAAAATAGGCCATCTGAAAGCTGACTATCCAGAGAATCAAAAATACAAGGACAAGTCAAAGAGAAGGAACACGAAAGGGAAAGCAATGGTGAGTACCTGGAGTGATGAAGATGAAGGTTCCTTCAGTAGCAGCTCAGACAGTGAAGCCGAATTTGAGAAGCCCATTTGCCTTATGGCAACAAGCTCTGAAGACAGAGAGGAGGACTCAGATGAGGTAATCACTAGATTCAAAAATTTCACTATTGCTGATTGGGTAGATGCCTACCATGACATAGTTGATAGAGCTGATGATATTAGAAAGGAAAACAGGGATCTAAGAAGAAAGATTAACTCCATGCAAAATGATACAACTCTAACTGATAAAATTGCATGTCTAGAATCTGAGAATAAAAATTTGAAACTCACATGTTCTGAATTAGAAGAAATCAAGAATGAGTCAAAAGCCTCTAAAGAAGAAAATGAGAGGTTAGAAAAAGAAACTGATGAACTGAAATTGAAAATTCAGAAATGTGAGAGTGAGATAAAAATAGTGAATGAAAAATATCAAGCTGTCCTAAGTGTGAATACAGAACTTAAGAAATCCATTGAAGATATTCAAAAGGATAATGAGGACAAGCTTAAGACTATTGAGAAAATGACCCAAGGTTCAGATAACCTAAATGCTTTGTTAGGGTCAAAGGTCAACTTCAGAAAAGAGGGCCTTGGATTTAATTCTAGTGCAACAAAAATCTTTGGAATGAAAACTATTTCATTTGTTGCACAAAAAGAGAAAGGACCTCTAATTAGCATGAATTCAAACATTTCAATGAACAAAACTGCTAATCTGAAAAAGCCCAGTGCTGAGGAGAAGGGCAAACAAAAACTGAATGAGACTAGTAGAGCTAGCACATCCAAACAAAATCCTAAAGCTCAGTCTCAGGTTAGGGGTCAACCTACACAGTCTTATAAACCCCATGTTAAGGTCACCAAGTCTCCACCATCACCACCACCTATGAAGAAGATCCAATACACACCTATGAACAGGTCAGCAGGGTCCAAGGTGCAGGGGAGGCAGAATGCTTTTAGAGCTCAACCCAAACATTTCTACCAACCTAGAGCTCAACCCAAACATTTCTACCAACCTAGAGCCCAGTCCCATTTCTTTGCACAGTCAACCTATCCAAATAGGTCATGATGGACTAGGACTCAAGGAAGGTTTACAGGTTATGGACATCAGGCTACACAGTCCTATAAACCTTACACTAGGAATTGGGCTAATGGGTATGGCTGTTGGACACCTAGGAACAAATATTTCCACAGCCAGCCCAATGATTACTATGGCCAAAATTTCGTGAATACATCCTAGCCAAGACACTGGCAAAGAAATAATCAATCTGTAAATACTCATGCTAGTGTCAACAAGAAAAAGCAAAACAAAAAGAAATCTGGAAAATCCACTGAACAGAACTGTTTCAAACAAATGTGGATTCCTAAAAGTATGCTTTCTCGTTTTAATTGCTTTTCATCTTCTCGGGAGCCCAATCAGTCTTGGGTTCCAAACTTCTCTAGCTGATTGTGTGTGCAGGTATGCCTGGCAGCCAAGAACAATTTGTGGTACTTGGATAGTGGCTGCTCCAGGCATATGACAGGGGATAAGGCC
The DNA here is from genome assembly GCA_022559845.1 of Amorphophallus konjac. NCBI lineage: Eukaryota > Viridiplantae > Streptophyta > Magnoliopsida > Alismatales > Araceae > Amorphophallus > Amorphophallus konjac. The sequence goes on from CM040124.1 coordinate 25,287,493, forward strand.
AAGTTCTGCATGCTGACAGAGAAACAAGGAGGCCTTGTCACCTTTGGTAGCAACACAAAGGGTAAGATTGTTGGAACAGGTAAAGTAGGTAAGTGTACTACTTGTTGCATTAAGGATGTCATGCTAGTTGAAGGATTAGCTTATAACTTACTTAACATCAGCCAGCTATGTGATAAAGGATGCAAAGTGCTTTTTGACTCTCAATGTTGCAAAGTTTTTGAACCTGATTCCGAAACTGTTAAATTTTCTGGTAAGAGGATAAATAACACTTACATGATAGATTTAGATGATATTCAACATTCTAACCTATGCCTTACTGCTAGTAGAGAAGACTTAGCATTTTTATGGCATCGTAGGTTAGGTCATGCTAGTTACACTGTTTTGCATAAACTGAATAAGCATAGCATGGTTAGAGGACTTCCTGAAGTTTCCTTTAAGAAAGAAAATAAAATCTGTGATGCATGCATTCAGTCCAAGTTAACTAGAAAGTCATTTAAATCTAGGACAAAAAATTTGTCTTCTAAACCTTATGAGCTGATACACATGGACCTTTTTGGGCCAACCAGGTCTGTCAGCTTATCAGGGAGGAGGTATGGATTTGTCATGGTAGATGACTTTTCTAGGTACACTTGGGTATACTTCTTATCACATAAAAGTGATGCATTCACAGAATTTCAGGAGTTCTGTCTTAAGAAAAATCAGAAAATTGAAAATATTCTATCTGATCATGGAGGTGAATTTGAAAACTCACAGTTTGATAAATTTTGCAGGTCAAATGGAATTAACCATAGGTTCTCCTCACCAAGGACACCTGAGCAGCATGGAGTTGTGGAGAGAAGGAACAGAACCCTAGTGGAGATGGGTCGTACACTCTTGGTTGAAGGTGGTCTACCAAGGAAGTTCTGGGCTGAAGACAGAGCTATGGTAAGACCCTCTACCCAGAAAACACCCTATGAGATCATAAAGGGTAAGAAACCTTCAATTGCTCATTTCAGGGTTTTTGGTTGCAAATGTTTTATACATATAAATGATAAAAGAGACCTTGATAAATTTGAACCTAAAGGTGAATCAGGAATTTTTCTTGGTTATTCTGAAAACACCCGAGCATATAGAGTGTATAATCTGAATTCTAAAACTATTGAAGAATCTCCACATATTATTTTTGATGAATCTTTGGTAAAGTCTAATATTGGTCAATGCAGGAATGAAGACAATGGTGATATTCTGAAAGAAGGGAATCCCGCAGACAAATCCGAAGATGAGGAAGGAAATGAAGAGCTTAACGAAGAAGAGCCTACAGTTCAGGGGGAGGTAAATAAAAATCATGATAATGAAATTGTCAACATTAGATATCTAAAAGATCATCCTGTAGATAATGTGATTGGCAATTTGCATGACCCTCCTAGGACTAGTGGCCACTTAAGAATTCAAAATGAATTGAATGCATATGCCTTTGTATCAAATGTAGAACCCAAGTCCATTGACTATGCTCTTAAGGATGTGCATTGGATTAATGCCATGCATGAAGAGCTCAATCAATTTGACAGGAATAAGGTGTGGCACTTGGTTCCACCTCCTGATCATGAAACAGTCATAGGGACTAAATGGGTGTTCAGAAATAAAACTGATGAATCAGGGAATGTGATTAAAAATAAGGCCAGACTTGTAGCTCAGGGGTATAATCAGGAATTTGGAATAGACTTTGAAGAGTCTTTTGCTCCTGTAGGCAGGTTAGAAGCAATCAGAATCTTATTGGCTTATGCATGTTCCCTAGGAATAAATCTTCAGTAGATGGATATAAAATCTGCTTTTCTGAATGGGGAAATCAGTGAGGATGTCTATGTGAGGCAGCATCCTGGATTTGAATGCTTAGACTTCCCTAATCATGTCTATTAACTCAGAAAAGCTCTCTATGGTTTAAAGAAAGCTCATAGTGCTTGGTATGACAGGTTGAGAAAATTCCTCACTGATAAGAACTTCACAAGAGGTGTAGTTGATCAAACATTGTTCACCAAGGTGAGTCATTCAGATATTCTTATCATTCAAATTTATGTGGATGACATTGTGTTTGGGTCAACTAACCCCAAATTGTGTGAGGAATTCTCTCAAATTATGACTAATGAGTTTGAAATGAGCTCAATGGGTGAGCTCAAACTATTTCTTGGACTGCAGGTTAGACAATCAAAGGATGGTACCTTCATCTCTCAGTCAAAGTACATAAGGGATCTATTGAAGAAGTACAAAATGGACAACCTCAAGGAAATAGCTGCTCCAATGGGTACCTCAACCAGTTTGGATGAAGATCCTCAAGGTAAACCAGTGGACCAAAGGCTATATAGAGGTATGATCAGATCCCTTCTATATCTTATAGCATCTAGGCCTGACATTCAATTTTCAGTGTGTTTATGCTCTAGATTTCAGGCTAGTCCCAAAGAATCACATCTTAAATCAGTGAAAATGATTTTTAGGTATTTACTAGGCACCCAAGAGCTAGGTCTTTGGTACCCTGCCAAGTGTGAGTTAGAACTTCTTGCTTACACTGATGCAGATTATGCTGGGTGTCGAGTAGAGAGAAAAAGTACTAGTGGATATTGTCAATTCCTAGGTGACTGTCTAGTATCTTGGGCATCTAAGAAGCAACACACTGTAGCTTTATCTATAGCTGAAGCTGAATATGTTGCAGCTGGTAATTGTGCTGCCCAAGTACTATGGATCAAGCACCAACTAGATGATTATCAGATAAAATTGGGATGTATTCTAATGTTATGTGATAATACTAGTGCTATATGCCTTGCTAAAAATTATGTTCATCATTCTAGGACTAAGCATATAGAGATAAAACACCATTTTCTTAGAGATGTTGTAAATAAAAAGGAAATTGAAATGAACTTCATTGAAACTGAAAAATAAATTGCTGACATTTTTACTAAGCCTCTTGGGAATGAAAGGTTTAAATTTCTTAGAAGAGAACTTGACTTGTGTAAATTTCAGCATAATGAATAAACTCTCTGGATTGCTTGAATAAACTTTGTAAATGTTGATTGTTGCACCAGACTCATTATCATGCATAACATTCATATTTTTTTGTGGCATCACACTCATGATCATCATTGCATATCATCTAGTCATGACTGTGTCTAAGGTCTCTCTCTCATCTAAAATCATATGCATATAGACAGGGGGAGTATTGTTAGAAATTCAGAATGGTCATCAAATTCATTGAAATTCAATTCCTTGACCCTGAATGAGTTGAATCTGACATATGACAATCTGTTAGTCAGTTCTGATTCCTAAGCAATAGAAAACAGACTTCTTCACTTATAAGAACTTTAATTGCTTAAAGACTGACTAAATGGTTTAAATTTTATAAAGTTTAAAGTTTAAAGATTACAATCAGTAAATAAGAAAGCTGAAAATTGATAAAGCTCTCAACCCTTATTTTATTTAATGTCAGACAAAGCCAATTATATCTAAAATCTAAAAACTCATCTAACATCCTGTTAGAGAAGGCTAAGTTTGTGTATTATCCTTAAATAAGTCATTCTGAAACAATTAAAGGACAGCTAAGAAAAATATTGGCAAACATTGAAAATTAATTGAAAAACACAATTGGCAGAGCAATGACTGGTAAATTACTGAGAAACTAAGTGATCCATCAAAGAAATGGACTATACTTAAGTCATTAAGTGTATCAGTTATCTCTGTATAAATGATCAAAATAATGGGGTGGTTTCACTGAGTACCTGGGGGTAACTGACATCTGATGAACGTGTACCCTCACACAAAAAGGTGTAAATCAGTTCTATTGAGTTTGATCATAGGATGAATGATCCATAATGTTGAGTATCTAGGGGTATTGGCGTCTGATAAACGTATACCCTTACGCAAAAAGATAAATGGTACCTGAATGCCCTAAATGAAATATAACGAAAAATACTGTTCCTTCAAAATAATTTTCAAGGATGTCAATTTGTTTAATTTCAATACATGACCTAGTATCTCTTAACAACTTTTAATGAGTCTACAAAAGTAAGATATTCTGAAATTGAATCTCTCATGCAAATGTGATTTTGGTTTATTGTTTTATCATGTACAGAAATCTTATCCAATGATTGTAGTGCATGAACTTAAAATTTATAACTTTTAAACCAGAACTCTATCTGAAAGCTGTTTTTCAATTCATATGACTGAAGACTCTGTGCTTTAGAATGCTTATTCCTGAACTACTTGTTCAGAATGCCAGTCAGATGATCTCTCTTGATTCTTTCCCCTGTAATATCTTTCCCTCCTTTTTGTTGATGGCAAAGGGGGAGAATATTGTCTGTTTGATGAATTCCAGGGGAAGTGTATACAATGTTTTGGCAAAGGGGGAGATTGTTAGAACTTGCATTCTCATAGCATGCATTAGGAGTCAGTGTAACTCATAGTATTGCCATCATCAAAAAAGGGGAGATTGTTGTGCCCCTGTAGTTTTGATGATCTATAGTTTTGATGATAGCAATCAGTATGAGTCACAAGTCTATTCGATTTATTCATCCATGCATTCTTAAGTCTACACATTAAGTCCATACATCGCATGACTTGCAGGCTAGCAAGTCCATACACTGCATAGCTCGCAGGCTAGCAAGTCCATACACTGCATGGCTCGCAGGCTAGCAAGTATGTACATCGTAGTCGTCACAGGCACAGCAAGTCCATACACTGCATGACTCGCAGGGTAGGAAGTCTATACATTGCATGCATAATTTCAAAGTCCATACATTGCTGCATTACTTGCACTTGTGAAGTCTATACATTGGCAGTTGTCCTGCAGCGTCAACACAAGTCCATACATCGGTTGCAGCACTACACGCACACTCATGTCCATACACTGCATTGTGGCATGCACACTAGCAAGTCTGTACATTAGGCATCTTTACCTACGTAGGACTTGCAAGTATATACATCGTGCAGTCTGTACATTGTGGCTAGCAAAGCCTGTACAATAGTGTGTTAGCAAGTCTCTACATCGCCATTGCTCGCATGCAGAGTCTAGATAGTCTTAACCAAGTGTGTACACTGCCATCTTGCAGCACAGCATAAGTCTATACGCTGGTCCGTCTCACTCAGCATCTCAAGTGGACTTCAAGTTTGTACATCATCTGTCTTACTTAACGTCTCATGATTCGAAGTCCATACATTGCCTTGCTTAATGCAAAGTCTGTACATCGAACTAAGTCTGCATCAGCTAAGTCTATACATCGTCTTATGTTGTGTCTCAGTCAAGTCTGTACATTGTGCATTCTTTGATTTGAAGTCTATACATCGTTCTTGGTTGCTCATCGTCTCATGCAGCGTCTCATTGTGACACGCAAAGTCTGCACAACGCATTGTCTGCAATTCTACACATTGCTATAGGCACGCATGCAAAGTCTAGACAGCCATGGGCAAGTCTATACAACGCATTGCATGCAAACAGGTCTAAGTATGTACACTGGCTGCATCATGCTCGCATAAAGTCTATACACTGCATCTTAGTATGATTGCACAGCACTCAAAGTCTGTACACTGGCTGCAGCAGGCTCGCACACACCAAGTCCATACATTGCACAAAGTCTAGGCATTGTGCATTGTTCAACTCAGAGTATGTACATCACTTGAACACTCATTGCACTAAACTCTATACACTGCATTCATGCACTGCACGAAGTCTGCACATTGTGTTGCTTTGTTCACACTTTGTTTTGATAAGTCTACACATTGATGCACGTTTACTTCTGCATATTTGATGTCTGTACAGGGCTTAAGCTCTGCATATACAGAGTCTATACATTGCACAGCATTGTATTCACAAAGTCTGAACATGGCATAATCCCTGCATGCGTAGGGTCTGTACAGGCCATAGCACTGTATTCACATAGTCTGTACAACGCATAGCCTCGCATTCATAGAGTCTGAACACTGCATTGCTTCGCATTCACTGAGTCTATACTGCTTCAGCTCTACTTCATGAAGTCTATACATTGCTTCAGTTTTGTCTTCACATAGTCTGTACAACGCAATTGTCCTGCTTCATGAAGTCTATACATGGCTTCAGCTCTGTCTATGTATAGTCTGTACATCAGTTAACCCTTAAACTGATAATTCCTTTCGAATGTCTGACAGGGACTATCTGCAGAGACTGATGACTTGGCTCGTGATCCAAGGAAGGATGAGGTGCCCAGATTATGACACGTGGAAGTAGCCCAGTCAGGATGCTGCCAGGTTGTCGAAGCTCCTCGGATCTGGCGAATTCTCTGGGCGGGAATTGTGGAAGCCACACGCCAAATTCAAACTACTGCTGGTATATATATGAGTCTTCTTCCACCAGAAGAAGGCTGATCAAGATCGAAAGAGCAGAAGCCAGAGCTAAAAGAGAAGTACAGACAGTGAGCGCCTGCACGATCCAAAGAGAGAAGAAGAAAAAGAGAGAAGAAGATTCAGAGAGAAGAAGAGAAAGAGAGAAGAGAAGATTAAGAGAGTTGAGTTGAGAGAGCTTTCGAGAGATCTTGTAAGTCAGACTCTTGGTTCAGATACTAGAGTTGATTCTGCTCATACCTGAGCTACATTCGTCTTGTTTTTACATTTCGTTTGTTTCTATCTTTCTTGCTTTCGATACACTTTTGTTATCAAGCTGTGATGCAGCAATTGTAGTGGAGGTTTCCACTGGACAGGTGAAGCTGTAATCCTCAGCAGGCGAGACCAGGTCTCGGACGGCTAAGCTGTATTGCCCAGCGGTTGCAGAGGATCTGTTCCTCTGGTCGGCAAGCTGTTAAGCCCAGCGAAGCTGTGTATCAGCGGTTGTTGGCAAGCTGTGAAGCCCAGCTGTTCAAGCTGTTAGTCAGTAGGATCTACATTCCAGTTGGAGTGTGGGGTGGACGTAGATCTCTGGATTGAGATCGAACCACCTTAAAGATCGGTGTCTACTGTGTGATTGCCTGTGGTTGTGTGATTTCAATGTGTTCATTCTACTGCTATACAGTTGCTTATTTTAATTTCGCATTAGAGTCAACTGTGTTCTAAAATTAGACATTAGATCTATTCACCCCCCTCTAGATCCACTCTCCGTGGTAATAGACTGCGTCCATCTAGCATAACATCCGAGTGGGCCATGAGTAAGGCCTTGAATTATGAGTCCAGTTACCCAGCCTGGGGCTGGAGGGTTCCCGCTTTTCCCTGAGAGTGGGATTCGATTTGGTGGCCTATGAGAAGCCTTGGGAATCATGCTTCTGTGTTTCTACGTAGCCGGGTGCGTGCCCCGTGGACTGTGAGTCCCGTTTCTTCTCCGACCATGGTCACCGTGCGATGGTGCTGGTACATGGGACGGTCCCCATACTTCGTCGGGTTCGGACGTTATTTTCCATTGACTTGAGAGTCTACTCCTTCAGTGACCCTCCACTAGTCGTAGCCTGCTTACACGTTTAGTGGTCCCACCAGGGAGTGGTGGAGAGGCTACCCTGAGGACGGTTTTAGACTGGTTTCTATCGGCCCGCGTCTAGCAGCCAGAGTCCGGTTGAGGGGAAAATCGGTCAGAGGGCCAGACCAGGGATGGACGGTCTGTGTGTGCACACGTGGTTGGGGGCGGTTGGACCCACGCTGACGGGCGTGACCCCAGCAAGTCACTTGTTTTGTGGTTACTTGTACGGTGTCCTTGCCTCCGTCGGGGGCTATCATGCCAGGGGGACACCTGTGGTGTAATGTAAGATGTTAGGGGACGCTACCGACTGTGCTTCTAGTGGGAGGTACTTCTGTCGAGTCGAGAGTGACAGACTGTCAGTCTCTGTGACTTCGACCTTCTGGTTTTTGTCCGTGTTGACCGTTGAGTTCCGGTTGTCTCGCTGTAGCGTGTGTATCAGTTTTTGTGCCGTGAGACTAGTGCTAGTAGCTTTATCGAGGTTGCGTCTTATTCGTGCGGTGTCCGCGACCGGGTGGTCTGGGTTGCACCTTGGACAGCGTGTCCAGGTTGGCCGTGTCCTATGAGACAGGCCTCTACGGCGTGGTTGCCGTTAGTTTTTTTTTGGTAAGTGATACTAGTGTGGTTCGGTAGCCCCCGACCGTGAGATCGGGGTATGTTTCCTGGTACAGTAGGAGTGGCTGTAGTGCCGAGCTTTGACCGGCCACCGGTTCACTGTTCCTACTATCGTCGTAGCTTTCCTTTCCGCTACTGCCGTTGTTTCCGGTTGGGGTTCCACGGGATCCCTGCTGAGTCTCTACTTTGGAGACTCATCCCTGCTTTTCAGGTATGGCGGTTCTTCCTCGAGGTTCGAGGGTACTGTTCGGAGGTTCTCAGTTGCCAGCTCGCCGGGCTGAGTGTTCACTCGGCATGTGATACGTTTTTACTCCTTTAGACTGTACTTTCTGTTGGACTAGACTCTGTTGTAGTTGTTTATTTATTTCTGTTACTTGTTAAATTATCCTGCTTTATTTCCTATTTCTTTGTGCCTCCACACTCCTTTTAGCCCTTCCGAGTCCTCCCGGCTCGTGGGCGGCGGGTCAAGATTCGAATGGTATCGGGCCTTCCCAGTATCCGGATCTCAGGTTGTTACAGATGGTATCAGAGCAGTGGTTGTGGACGTACATAGGAATTCGAAATATTGCAGTGATCAGAGTCCATAAGGTCCAGTACAGTCGGCAGTTGGCTTAGGATTTTGTGTTCACTTTCCGCCTAGTTTCTCGCTTAAGAGCTTGAGTGCGCTGTGCGGCGTTGTGAAGATGGTTGTTGTCCGCGGATTTCGTGCCAGCATGGGGTCTGAGGATCGAGGTCGAGAGCTTTCTCCCTCATCGGTGGTGGCCCTGGTTGTGCTGCGTTGGGCAGAGGTTGCTGGCAGGCGTGAACTCGCGGTGCTGCGTTCGAGGAATCTACAGAGTGGTCAGGTGGCTAGAGAGGATTGATCGTGGTTAAGTGGTCGTGAGCATGCTTTGAGGGAGCTGCTGTTAGTTTTGGCCACTCCAACTTGAGGTTTGTCCAGCCCCTGAGGTGTTCTGATCGAGAGGTGTGCTCGGGTGAGCGGAGGATCTTCTCGGTGAGCTGTTGTTTCGTCGAGCCTGGTGTTCTTATCGTGCTCTGTGGCGTCATACATGACGTGTTGGTCCCGATTGTTCTGCAGATTTTGAGGCAGGAATGGGCGGTGGTGTCCCTGTAAGTCTTGCTCCTGCGCTCTTGTGTGCGAATGGGTTGTGTGCGCCTTGGATTTGGTTTGAGATATGAAGGTTCCGCGGTGAGTTTCGGGACTTGAGGATGAGCGTCGGCGGTTGTCATTATGGCTCGTGTTGCGGCTCTTGGCGTGGTGTGTTGCAATTTGAGGAATTGCAACGGTGGTGCATCGAGAGATGTTGTGATTGTGGTCCGACGTGACACTTGTTGAGTGTGTCGGAGGTGCTGACCTGACGAGATAATGGTTTTCTCGACATTGGATGGCGATGTTTCCAGCGTGCGCGAGGTTTAAGGTCAGGTCGAGCGTGGAGTTCTTCCGTTGGTCGGAAGTGCATTTGGTCTCCCCTTTGGTTGGAGAGATTGTGTTTGGCTAAGGTTCGTCGTCTTGCATCATGTGTTTGGATTGGTTGGCCTCGTGTGGCTTGAAGTCCGTGCGAGACGTGATCCGTGTTTTTGCAAGGTGGTTGCCTGTGAGAAGTCCTACCCAATTCCCTGATGTGTAAGGGTGTGTTGGCGCTTTTTCGGAAGGACAAGTGTCGGTTGGGCGGTGTTTTCGAGAATTTGTGGCTATGCGCGCGGATCAAAGTGCGCAGCAGAAGCCTGGTGGGCCTGTGACCCACTGGTTCAGGATCGTAGCGTTGGTTGCTACGGGCAGATTCTTGAGTTTGCGTTGAGCATTGGAGGATAGGTTCCTCTATGTGAAATGTATTGCTATCGTGCCGTTGCTTGAGGTACGGGGTTCGTGGCACTGGCAGAATGGAGTGTTGGGGAATGTGCTGGCTAGTGCGCCGCATGAGTATCCTGTTCATGTGATGGAAGTTGTGTCAGGCGTCGGTGTTAGACCCGGATGGGGTTGTTGTGGATGTCGCCTGACGGAGGTCGAGGACGTGTTGGTCAGAGTTGGTGGCTTGGTGCCTGACTTGTATTGGAGGTTGTGTCCTCGGATGAGATCGTGTTTTGAGGAAGTGATCTCTAAGAGATTATGGTATCTGGTTGGTAGCTGCGAGTGACTGGTAAGACAAGTCTCGCAGTCGACCATGGTAAGATGTGCATTGTTTGGGGACCCAATGTGCATTGGTCGTGGTGCTGGCAACCAGGTTGCTGTGAGTTTGGATGGCACTGTCCTCCCCTAGAGACGTGTGCCATGAATTGTTCCGGTGGTGTCCCGCGGCTCTGTGGTGAGGGCAGAATCGGGATTAGCAGGTGTCCACTTGGATTAATTAAGTCGAGCGATGTGATGAGACAAGACGGGAGAGTGATGCCTGTGGGCGGAGACCTTTTAGTGAGATTAGCATCGGATTGGTGGTCCTTGATGGGACGTTGGTGTCACAATGGTTATCCCTAGTTTGGTGACCAGCATGGGATGGTTCCCCTGTAAGTCTGTGTCAAGTAAGGTGATGATTGAAGACGCCAGGATCTTGTCATTTGATTTCATCATGCTCCCTGAGAGGGTCGAGTTGGCGCGATGATCGAGATCGGATGCGGAGTCCGAGAGGAGTGTGGCTCGAGTTGTGGTATCGGTCTGTGTATGAGTCAATGGATGACTTGTCGAGGTTTGGAATGTTTCCTTCGGATCTGGTGGAGGACCAGGAAAGAAGGAAGAACCTGAGCAAGCAGAGGTTTCCCGTTGACGTGTATCTGGCGACCAGTGGATGGTCTTTTAACAGACAGAAGATGCTGGTTGTCGAGGCTCAAGCGTGGCGAGAGCCATGTGCCAGCGAGGCCTTGGGTGGCTGATTTTTGAGGTGTGCCTTTTCGGACGGGATCTGGGCTTTGTCGAAGTTTGTCTTCTGACAGAGTTGGCACAGTGATATGTCTGGCTTTCAGCTTGCCAAGTGTGAGGTGGTTCTTGGCACTGAGCCGATGAGCTGATTGCGGTCTGTTGAGATGGCTACATGAGCTAATGGAGGCTCTATGTTGGTTGTTCTCCTGAGAAGGGTGTACGACCAGTCAGCTGGCAGTGAAGCTAACGTGCGATTTGTCTGCCGACCATAGGATGGATCGGTGGTTGTTTCTTGTGACGAGGGTTGTGTCTCCTCGGTGAGCAAGATGGTGGCAGCGGTGCCATGATTGGTTTTCGTGGTGTCTGAGGTGATGCCGGACTGTATCCTTTGGTATATGCCTGCTCTGATGGCCGGTGTGCACGGCATGCAGAGTGAGGTGTCGTTCGTGGTTGTAGTCTGGCTGTGTCCCTCAAGATCGGTGCTTTCGTGTGAATCGAGGTTTTCTGTGCTGGGGCTCTGAGAGCGTTGTCAGTTGGTTCACTGTTCTTCCCCTGTGACTCCGTGCTAGGTCCTGAATTTTGAGGATGAAATTCCTTTAAGGGGGGAGGGCTGTAATGTCCCGGGTTTTTCGGATCTAGATCCATGGGTTTCGGATCATCTTTCTACGGATTTCGGATTGTGTTCGAATGAGCTTCGGACTATTTTTATCGAATTGTCAGACCCACTGGTGGTATGCCCGTGAGTTTCCTTGGGTCCGTGGTGCTATGAGGAGCACGCTGGTAATTTTCTATAATTTTTGGAGCACCTTTGTGGGTCCCGGGCTACGTTTTAGGTTTTACGCGTGTTTTCCGTCTGTCGGACCTTCGGAGCCCCGTGCAGGGTGAACCGTTGCATTCTCCGATGTCGGGACGTTACCACAGCAATCAGCATGTTCCGAGGACCGCATTGGTATATTTTTCTATTTTTTGATATTTTCTAGAATTTTTGGATTTTCTATATAAGCCCCCTCCCTTTTTCTCTCTCTCCCCTCTCATTTCTCTCTTCCCTCCCTCTCTCTTCTCACGCTCTCTCCTCTCTCCCTCTATCTCCGGTGGCCGACGGAGCGGAGCGCGGGTGAGGCACGGGCGAGGATGGATGAGGATCGAGGTGGTGGAGGCGCGGTGAAGCTCGGCCGTGGGTTCGTGGAACGGCGAGGCTTCAACGGCATTTTCTTCGCGAATCGGCGAGCTCGGGGCGCGAAATCTTCGGTGGAGGTAGGGAGATGGACCCCCAGCTCGTGATCTTCATTTTCCTCAAGTTTCGTAGGCCGTGGTGAGCCGAGCGGGCTAATCGGGGTGATTTGGGAAAAATGCATGTTTTTGAGGAGTGAGCCGGATCTCTCGTTTTATCGCGTTTTTGGTCAATCCGAGGCCATAGATGCATGCTAGGGGCTATTTGGGGGCTTCATCCTTATTTTCCCCCTCTCCTGTGGAGGTAAGGGGGCGTGGGATGATTTTTGGGTCATTTCCCGCCGTCCCGCTCTCGAGACGGTGTGACGGTCCTTCTAGTGACCGTCACAGGCTGTGACACCCCAGGGTGGGTGCGTTACATGCCGTGACACCCCGAGAGGGGTGCGTCACAGAGGTTTGTAGTGTCGGTAGGGCGTCGGTCACTCTGGCGGTCTTACGATAAATCGTCAGAGGGTGTGATGTGCCTGGGTTCGACCGTTACGTCCGTTATCGTGGTTTTTGACCGATTGGGGTCCTGAGACTCTGACGCACCAGGGGTGGACCGTCAGAGCTCTGTGACGCCCTTACTTGGGTGTGTCAGAGTTGACGTATCCCTTCTTCTATCGCACCTAGGTTGGTCCATTAGGGGTTGTGACGTCCCGAGGGGTGTGCGCCACAACCTGTTTTGGTCGGTCTTTTAACGCACCAGGTTTGGTCCGTTAGAGGCTGTGACGCCCCATGGTGTGTGCGTTACAGCCAGTGTTGCCCGTTTCTTGTAACGCTCATGTGTTGGACCATTACATTGTTGTGATAGCCCAAAGATGGACCGCCAGGCACTGTGTTGTGCCGAAGTGGTTCTTCGTGCTTGCCGCGATCGTTTCCCGTTGTGTGGATCCCTGGTCGACCCGGTTGGGACCCAGTGGTCGACTTGCAGTCTCGTGAATGTCCCAGACACCTCGAGGGTTCTGTGTCCGTGTCTTGAGGGTGTCAAGAGGACCGTGTTACCTCGTTTAAAGTGCCCGTGGGCTTGAGAGTCCGGGTGACTCTTCGTATTCTGGGCTTTTGTGTTACGCTTGACCGACTCACCGTGTATCGGTGTGAGTGCGGCGAGGGTTCCCCGCACGTCGTGAGTTTCTCCGGAAAGAGGTTTCCGAGTGGGCCATGAGTAAAGCCTTGGATTGCGAGTCCAATTACCCAGCATGGGGCTGGAGGGTTCCCGCTTTTCCCTAAGAGTGGGATTCGATTTGGCGGCCTGTGAGTTACCTTGGGAACCGTGCTTTTGCGTTTCTGCGTGGCCGGGTGCGTGGCCCGTGGACTGTGAGTCCCGTTTCTTCTCCGACCATGGTCACCGTGCGACGGTGCTGGTACGTGGGACGGTCCCCGTACTTCGTCAGGTTCGGACGTTGTTTTCTGTTGACTTGAGAGTCTACTCCTTCAGTGACCCTCCACTAGTCGTAGCCTGCTTACACATTTAGTGGTACCACCAGGGAGTGGTAGAGAGGCCACCCTGAGGATGGTTTTAGACTGGTTTCCATCGGGCCCCGCGTCTAGCAGCCAGAGTCCGGCTGAGGGGAAAACCGGTCAGAGGGCCAGACCAGGGACGGACGGTCTGTGTGTGCACACGTGGTTGGGGGCGGTTGGACCTACGCTGACGGGCGTGACCCCATATAGTCACTTGTTTTGTGGTTACTTGTACGGTGTCCTTGCCTCCGTCGGTGGCTATCATGCTAGGCGGACACCTACGGTGCGGTGTAAGACGTCAGGGGACGCTACCGACTGTGCTTCTAGTGGGAGGTACTTCTATCGAGTCGGGAGTGACAGACTGTCAGTCTCTGTGACTTCGACCTTCTGGTTTTTGGTCGTGTTGACCATTGAGTTCCGGTTGTCTCGCCGTAGCATGTGTATCAGTTTTTGTGCCGTGAGACTAGTGCTAGTAGCTTTATCGAGGTTGCGTCTTATTCGTGCGGTGTCCGCGACCGGGTGGTCCGGGTTGCACCTTGGACATCGTGTCCAGGTTGGCCGTGTCCTATGAGACAGGCCTCTACGGCGTGGTTGCCGTGGGTTTTTTTTTGGTAAGTGGTACTAGTGTGGTTCGGTAGCCCCCGACCGTGAGATCGGGGTATGTTTCCTGGTACAGTAGGAGTGGCTGTAGTGCCGAGCTTTGACCGGTGACCGGTTCACTGTTCCTGCTGTCGTCGTAGCTTTCCTTTCCGCTACCGCTGTTGTTCCCGATTGGGGTTCCTAGGGATCCCTGCTGAGTCTCTATTTTGGAGACTCATCCCTGCTTTTCAGGTGTGACGGTTCTTCCTCGAGGTTCGAGGGCGCTGTTCGGAGGTTCTCAGTTGTCAGCTCGCCGGGCCGAGTGTTCACTCGACATGTGGTATATTTTTACTACTTTAGACTGTACTTTCTGTTGGATTGGACTCTGTTGTAGTTGCTTATTTATTTCTGTTACTTGTTGAATTGTCCTACTTTATTTCCTATTTCTTTGTGCCTCCACACTCCTTTTAGCCCTTCCGAGCCCTCCCGGCTCGTGGGCGGCGGGTCAGGATTCGAATGGTATCGGGCCTTCCCGGTATCCGGATCTTGGGTCGTTATAGTATAAGTCAATGATGTGATAAAGGCCATAGAGTGATTTTTGACTCTCTTGAATGTAAAATTTTGGAACCAAAATCTGACATAGTAAAATTTTCTGGTAAGAGAGTCAATAATGTATACATGATTGACCTAGATGATCCTGCACATTTGAATCTATGTCTTGCTGCATCAAAATCTGAACTTACATGGTTATGAGATCATAGACTAGGACATGCTAGCTACAATGTCCTACATAAACTCATGAAGCATTCAATGGTGAAAGGGTTGCCTGAACTCTCATTTAAGCAAGAAAATAAAATCTGTGATGCATGTGCCCTAGGGAAACAAACAAGAAAATCATTTAAAAATAGATCTGAAAGTCTTTCATCCAAACCACTTGAGCTAATTCATATGGACCTGTTTGGGCTAACCAAAACTGCTAGTCTAAGTGGTAGAAGATTTGGCTATGTCTTGGTAGATGATTTCTATAGATTTACATGAGTATTTTTCCTTATGCACAAAAATGATACTTTTGAAGAGTTTCAGGCACTCTACATGAAGATAAAGTAAGACGGTGAGTTCAAAGTTTCCAACATTCAATTAGATCATGGTGGTGAATTCGACAATGCTGACTTCTATGATTTTTGTGGGACTGAAGGAATATCACACATATTTTCATTACCAAGGACCCCTGAGCAGAATGGGACAGTCGAGAGAAGAAACCGAACACTCATAGAAATGGCTAGAACCATGCTGGCAGAAAGACAACTTCCTAGAAGATTTTGGGCTGAGGCGGTAAATACATCATGCTATATCATTAACAGATCTATGGTAAGGCCTCACACCACAAAGACTCCTTATGAACTGCTCAAAGGTAAGAAGCCTTCTTTGTCTCATATGAGAGTGTTCGGTTCTAAATGCTTGATACATAATAATGACAAAAGAGAGTTGGATAAGTTTGAGCCCAAAAGTGATCAAGGTATATTTCTTGGCTATTCTGATAGATCTAGGGCTTTTAGAATTTACAATACTAAAACTCTAGTTGTGGAAGAATCTACCCATGTCACTTTTGATGAACTCAATGATGATGCTAAAAGTGACAAACCTTGCAGGGAAGATTGCGACGATGGGGAGTTTTGAAGTCCCGCAATCAATGGCACCCAAGAGGGGGGTGAATTAGGTGAAATCACAATTTTAACAAGGTTATACTCAATTTTAAAATTATGCGAGAACACTAAGAGATAAGTGCAGGATAAACCAGATCTATAAAAAACAATCACTGCAATAGCCCTTGGTACTAGGCGGAGTTGACTGATCCGAAGATTTACTCATGCAAAGTGTTATCTTTCCGGCAAGAGTAACCTTGTCAGTTCGAATCCATCTTTTGATATACCGAGGATCTATTTGAAGGTGATCAGTTAATCTAGATCTAAAGATAGCAATTAAACTAAATCCACAAGCATGCGCAGAAGTGGGATAGGGGAAAAGGAACAAACCACAATGAGACAGTGATTTTTAGGTGGTTCGGATGCCACAGCGGCAACTTACGTCCACCCCTCACCAACCGTGAGGATCCACACACTATCTTGTAAAGAGATACAAGATCAAACACACACACACACAAATACAAACAAACTTAATTGCACATACACACGGATCTGTGAAGATCCACACACACACGGATGATTTAGGAATACAACACAATCACACTTGAAGCTCAGAAAGATTGAGAATGAAAAACACAAAAGAAAAAGCTTGATTAATGCTCCCCCTTAGTTGATGAAGAATTCCTTGGATGCAGCTTGAGCTCCACTTGGTCTGGCCTTTGATCTCTTTCAGATATGGCTTGATCTTTACCTGAGAATGGAGGAAGAAGGATGAAGAACTCTTCTCGGAGCACTGCTCACGTCTACAGTGCTAACTCCCTTCTCTTCCCCTTTGGTAGCCTTCTTGATCCACCTTGAGCATTAGGGTTTTCTTAACCCTCTTGTATATGTTATATAGACTTGAGTGGTCCATGGACTCCCTGGAGGTTGGGGCTCCATGTTATTTGTTATCTACTTAACCATCTTTACCTATTGAATGAGGGTTGGGGCTCTGTCTTTATCTTTCATGAGAGAACGGACCCGGAGGTGTGAAGCATAAATCGGAAATCGGGAGCAACTAAGTAGATAAATGTTTTGAAGAACAGCATATACAGAGGGGGAGACAGATAGTAGATATTTCAATCACCCAGCACCCAGATGGGCCATCGTAGCATTTCATTTCATTACATCATTCCAAGACTCACACCAATCACAAGAAGGGAGTGATGGAAAGGGAGACGAAATAGAGGCCGGGATATCCCGGTTACATACGATGAATCGAGATAAAACTCGTAAGACTACATAAAGAGAAAAGAAAAGAAACATGGGGGAGGGCGGAGCATTGACTCCTCTCCCTCCCCAGCTGCCTGCCCACCTGGAGCTTCTTCTCCCTTTTTCTTCGGGTTGATCTCTTCTTCCTTTTCTCAGCGGAGGAGGTAGGTTGGTCTCTTCGATTATCTGGCCTCTCTCTTCTCTTTTTCTATTATCTCTTCTCTGCTTCTTCTTCTGTTGACGCTCCTCTTCTGCTCCCTGCTCTGAAGCGGGCAATAGCAGCATCAGCAATTTTTTCTTCATCTTGAGCTGGGGCCCAGCTCTGGATTTTCTTCGGCCGCCAGATCTGCCTGAATTTGAGTGGCTTTGGTGCTAGTGGCCTTCTATCTCCATGTTCCATGTCGGCCCTCCTAGTAGCCAGTACTCGGAACCTATTGGTGGTAGGTACCATTGGGACGATCACATCCGGCTTGACCTCCCTTGGGCAACCATTGAGGTTCGCCCGGATATCTCCAATCAGCATTGTCTTCCCCAAATTGGATATCCGACGACCCGCAGCAGTGGATCGGACTCTCCGGTCGGATCTTCTTCCTTTTCCAACAGCAGTAGAGGGTACGCTCCTCCTTGCTTCGTGATGGACAAAGCAGGACACGACCCCAGGAGTATTCTTCATCACCGGACTCTTCTTGGGACCGGTAGCTTGCGGCGGCGTCTCGACAACAGCTTTTGGCTCCTGGTTGTCGATCTCGAGCAGAACAGTGACAATGAGGCCCAGGCAGTTGGGCATTCCGACAGCAGGCGGCATCGATCCGAATGAAAGAGGTATCGCCAGGTAGCCTTCTCGAACATGTGCCTCGACCGCTTGCTGATCAAAGCACACAGACATGATTCCAGCCGTCATTCTAGCTTCCTGAAAATGGAGAAAGCACACAAAATCAGAAATTTGAGGGGGGGGCCACCGAGCCTCCTATTTTGGCGTAGAGATGAAGGGAGACTTGGTCCCACTGGGCGTGCCAGACTTGTGGACGCGGATTTCTTTTCCGTCAGGTATGTTTCATTGGTTAGATTTATTAGGCGTGCCAGTCACTAGAGTGACAATTTTTGTTATGCGCTCGACTTGACTTGGTCAGTCAATTGTGAAGTCCGAGTCGGGACCGGAAGCCCGTCATACCATAAAGGCTATGACGTTAATTACGCCCTTCCTAAGAAGGACAACCCTTGCTTAAACGCCAAAATAGGAGGCCACTTGGGGCGGTTGAAGATGACAGTGCATAACATTGAAGTTCTTGTTATTCTAAGAAGGTAATTGAATAAACGACAAATTATTAAATCAGCATGACCCCTTTGTGTGGGTCGTACCGGACAGAGATAGGACACCGTCCACACCGTGGCGGAGCGGGGCCTGGACGATCATCGGAGACATGTCCCCTTTCACGTTTCTCATCCGGCCAAGGGCCTCGAAGTATTTGTATCCCCCGAAGAATTGAGCCAGACGGGTGGCGTATGATACACGTTTCCCGGGGCTTGTCGGGGTTAAAGCATCAATCGATATTTCGGCAGCATCTCCCCTTTATCTGGATCATGCCCAGGGGGAAATAGGCTATCACCCACGGAGTGCCGGGATGAAAGCCGAGAGAAAGAGAAGTGCCGAACCTCCGGAACTATACATCTGCCATGGGGCAATGTTTGATCTTCCCTACGGAAGCCGGCGGGATTCATGCAGTGGCAGAGCCCTCCGAGCTTAAAGGGTGACTCATGAATCCGACACGGGACAGCAGGACATAAGGGAGTCTGACTCACTTCGAATCTACCCCCGGGACAGGCCTGGTGACTCATGGGTGTCCCTGAGTGGGTCTGATCAAGCTATCGGAGGCTCAATTGGATGGCAGGGTAGATTCTCGGCGTAGCTCAAGGTGGATGGGATTTTCGGCGCAAAAGCAAGGTGGAAAGGGGTTCCCGACGCACCCAAGAGATGGGGTTCTTGGCGCGCCCAAGAGATGAGGTTCTCGGCGCAAGAAGGCTTGCGTCGAGAACTATTTACCTATTCTACTGTTCGTGGCGCCGGGATGTGCAAGAGACGGTGCCGAGATGGTTTTGAATGGTTTCTGGAGCCCTATTTTTTTGGGTTTTTGATGATTCAGGCCAAGACAAAGGGTTTCTTTGAGATCAAAGTGGATCAGTTCATCAGATTTCAACTGGGTTGGGTTTAGGTTCCGAAGGAAGGCCATGGTCGAAGAGGATTTGGGGAAATTAGGGTCTAGAGAATCCCTGTCATCAGTGTCATGCAAAGTCTCGGGGACAGCTTAATGTCGTCTTTCATCATCCTAGGAGAATTTTGGCAACACCTCCCCTGGACTTAGAATTTGCCAGGGAATGATAGACAATCACCCACGGAGTGCCGGGGTGAAAGCCAAAGAGTAGGGGGGTACTGGACCCCTGACCCATGTACGTGCTTGCAGCACTATCTTAATATCCCTTTTGAGACCATTGAAACCTGTGCAGTGGCAGGGCTTCCTTGGTTCGTTAGGTTATAAAAATAGATCAAGCCCCGGGGGCCATGTAAGGGAGGGGTGGTTATCCCCATTGATTTTCATCCTTGAGGTGCATGTGATGACCCGGGATGTCCCTCGACAGAATATAGGGTTACATTGAGTGGATTATAGGGGTATCTGTATGGTTTCTTGACTGGTGGCAGGAGGTTTTCATCTGGGGTTCAAGGGATGGAGCATTCATAGCCTAAAGGGGCTTACGGCACAAGGGGGTAGTTCCTGGCGCGAAAACAACCGCGCCGGGAAGGTTTCTTCATGAGGCACTGTTCTAGGCGCCGGGAGTCTGGCACAGGGAGTTCCCGGCACGCAAATAGCCGCGCCGGGAAGGTTTCTTCAGGGGTTACTGTTCTTGGCGCCGGGAAGGTTCCAGGTCTCTGTTCCTGGTTCTTCTGGTTTCGGAAGAGGTTTCAGGCAGGATTTTCTAGCACAGATGGGGAGGATTAAAGGGTTTATCAGTATAGAGGCCGGATGTTTAAGGGAGGGTAGCATCAGTCGAAGGACAGGATCATCCATCATTAAACCCTCGGGAGATATATGGGGTTTTTTTTTGTCACCTGCTGTTCAGATGATCAAGAGATTGATGTCTTTGACCCTGAACAAGCTGGGGGCTCGACAGAAATCCATGACATACGAGAAAGCCCATCATCAAAGGGAGGGAAGGAGGGGACAGAGCCTAATGACCCATTGAACGAGGGTTGGGGCTCCGTCTTTATCTTTCATGAGAGAACGGACCCGGAGGTGTGAAGCATAAATCGAAAATCTGGAGCAGCTAAGTAGATAAATGTTTTGGAGAACAGCAGATACAGAGGGGGAGACAGATAGTAGATATTTCAATCACCCAGCACCCAGATGGGCCATCGTAGCATTTCGTTCCATTACATCATTCCAAGACTCACACCAATCACAAGAAGGGAGTGAGGGAAAGGGAGACGAAACAGAGGCCGGGATATCCCGGTTACATACGATGAATCGAGATAAAACTCGTAAGACTACATAAAGAGAAAAGAAAAGAAACATGGGGGAGGGTGGAGCATTGACTCCTCTCCCTCCCCAGCTGCCTGCCCACCTGGAGCTTCTTCTCCCCTTTTCTTCGGGTTGATCTCTTCTTTCTTTTCTCAGTGGAGGAGGTAGGTTGGTCTCTTCGATTATCTGGCCTCTCTCTTCTCTTTTTCTATTCTCTCTTCTCTGCTTCTTCTTCTGTTGACGCTTCTCTTCTATCGTCCTCCTCTTTTTTCTTCGAGTGAGTGGGTTTATATAGACCCAGCCCCTCCTCACCTCTCGGCAGACGGGAATCGGCGTGACTTTTCATCTTCACGGCGCGCATCTGTCGAGTGCAGCAGCTCCCGGCGTGCTAGACATCCGTAGAGTATCCCGACACCACCTTCGTGAGCCCATTTCATAGGCCCATTTAGGGCCTTTTTTAAGGCTTCACATGGACTTGCTGTCTCCCTGAATATACTAGAACCGCAGCAGGCCTTTTGTTGGTGGACCCGGGTCTTAGTGGGATTATGGAGACCTTCATCAGTCAGTGGACTGGGATTTCATCAGCCTCGTCACCTGAACGATGATAGAACATGACATCATTTCATCAGCATTGTCACTCGCATGATGACAAAACCGGATATCAGCTTTAGCCTGAGAAGACTTCAGCTAGGTATATATAGCCCATGGAGAAGGTTCTTCTTCCGTTACGACTTTGCAGAGGTTTTCATAATCTTCATTTACCGGTTCTGATTTCATCTTTGTCTTTGCTCATATCTCATCCGTCAACAAGTTAACATCTGACTTAGTCGGATATGTTACCTGTAGACTTCCGGACGAGGCAATAATATAGCTCTTGTTAAAGCGTGATAGGAGGTCTCATCAGTCAAGTGACTGCTATTTCATCAGTGTTGCCGTCTGGCTGACAACGCAACCGGACATCAGCTTGGCCGGAAAAGGCTTCAGCCGGGTAGATGGTTGACGAGCTTCACCATTAATTTTTCACTGTTAGTCTAATTTTCTTTTCAATTCTGTTTCCCCCCTTGCTCATTTTCAAGGTCTCAACACTCCCCCAGACCAGATCCACAATTTCTGGAGGGTTTGGTTGCTTAGGTATTAAACAATACCAAGAGGGATGGCTTTTCTCGAAGTGACAAAAAGTCAACAATTATGGGCAGCTCGGGGTTGGCAGTCGACCTGCAGAGGCCAGCGGTCGACCGCTAGGAGCATTCCTATAGCCATTTGGCTGCTGGAAAAATAGGTCGATCACTAGGGTCCTGGCGGTCAACCGCCATTTTTACCGGTCTTATTCTTTTGGTTCTATGATTTTAGGTCAACCTCCAATGGTCCAGAGGTCGACCGCCAATCTCCAAACCTGTAAAAATCAAGTGTTAGCCCGCTAAAAAACTGTCCATAAGTTCGATGATTGAAATGGGCTTGTGTTATGGTTGATTACAAGTTCGTTTAGGCTCGTTTTAACACATGGAAGGATTCAAGAACACTAAGTTGAAAAGGAATGAAATTTAATGGTTTAGAGCATAAAACTTTGTTCAAATACAAGGCACGTAGGAGATAAATGTCCTGGGTTTTGTTATCATCAAAATCACTCGGATATGCTCAACAATCTCCCCCTTTTTGATGATGACAAAAGCTAGGCATTTAAGTTTATGTGTTCAAACCAAAGTGCCTTTGAGCAAGTTTTCAAAACGAAGTCAGTCACATTTGAAATTCAGTTGAAATCCATCAATATGAAACATTGAACTCAAGAATTGAAAGTATTCAACACATCCATTTTAGCACGTCATATCACTTCCAACACAAACAATTCAGCATATCCATACCGGCCATTCAATACTTATTTGCCAAATTGAAAAGAAGTGAGAGAGGAGAAGGCCAATCTTGTAAATTCAAAGAGTGCATTCTTCCATTCATTCTCATTAGTTCAATACAGGGTACACTGAATGCAAGAGGTGAAAATGGACTCGACATACGAAGGAATGCAACCACTAAATGCAAATCACTAATGCAATACAACCAAAATGTAACCAACATGCTCAAACTACGATGCAAGAGACAGACATGCATGCAAGCAGGCAAACACACATAGCATATATATAACCCTAATAGCCTACTTCTCCCCCTTTGACATCAGCAAAAAGGAGTGGGGAGGGATATAAAAGGTGGACAAAAGTGACACTAGTGACTCGAGAACAGCTACACAGCAGGGTGATCCACAGCTTCCTCGCCATGAACACCATCCGGGCCAACATCATCATGGGGGGAGCCAACAGGAGTAGGAGCACGAGGGAGACGGTCCGCAATATCATGCAGAGTTTCATCATGATGAAGAAGCTGACAACGGATGACAAGAAGGGATTGGTTGGTCAGCCGGAAGGCTTCACGGTTATCTTCATGGCTTGCATAGAGAGTGGCCATGTGGGTAGAAAGATCATCCAGAGCATGGGTGAAGGATTCCATGCGTCCAGTCATGGTATCCATAAAAGTGTCTAAACGCCCAAGGGAGGAGTCAATGCGGGTTTCCATGCCTAAAAGACGCATGTCTAGAGTCTCATAGTCCCCCCAAGTGGGATGCCCAGTACCCTGAGTGGAAGACTCCCCATGAAAGTACTGCGGTGGTGGAGGAAGATTAGCTGGAGGAGGCAAATCCTCGGGCTGGACTAGTGCAGGTGCATCTTGGTGAGCTTACTGTTGGTCTTGTTCTTGCTCTTCTTCACTGTCATTCTCTTCCCCATAAACTGGGACAGCACGATGAATTTCACCGTTTGCAGCACGATAATATCCCATATCAGAGAAGATCTTATACTTATTATAAATGTCATCATGGCGGACCAGAACAAACTGCTCACTCTCCAATGGGACCCCGACAAAAGTGAAAACTCCAGTGAGTTGAGAGGCATAGGGCAGGGACCTCCGTAAATGTGTGCGGCATCGACTTATCAGTTGAGTCATAAGCCATCCCATATTGACTAATTCGCCATTCATAACATGATAGAACAAGAATCGGTGCACTTCAGTCACTTCGTCTCGGCTGCCACTCTTGGGATAAAAAAGTGTAGTAAACATATGATGGAGAACCCGTTGCAGTGCGGGAAAGTGGTTGGCATTGAGCTCAATTAGGTCACTTACACCACGTACAAACTCACATCTCGTCATGGCAATAAAACTTGCCTTAACCTCACCATGCCCAAAGTTCATGTCTGCACCATGGGAAGAAACACCTAGGGCACGATAAAATAATTCTGGAGTAATGTGGATCTCAATGCCCTGAACCATTGTGTACTACCTTCCATTTCTGTCAACCAAATTACCATAGAACTGCTGCACTAAATATGGATAGTAGCGGTTGTATCTAGTGACAAAATCAATCCATCCCGGTTGCATTGAGAAAACTGCATACATGTCGGGTAGGATTTCGTTCATCTCCTCAAAATCGACAAGACGAGGGTCGATGATAGTTCTTGGAGGTAACCTGGGTGCCGAAGCTTGTGGTGGTGGTGCGGCCGGAGCTTCACATCTCCGAGCACTAGGTTCCCCTTGGAGAAGACGCCGAGCACTCCTTCTAGGTGCCATTTTAGACTAAGAAACCCGCTGAAGATATGATCCTCTTGAGAGGTAGAACCTCTACCTTGGGATGGAGAGAGAGACACCGGGGAGGACTGTGAACACCTTCTTCATGCTCTGGAACTCAGGGAAGGATGACACAAGCGCACAAACGTTGGTGAGGAGTTGTTCCGAAATGGAGAACAATCGGCTGGATCGTGTTCGGAGAGAGGAGATGTGGGGTTTTTAGGGCTTAGAAGATGGGAGTAAGGTGTGCTAGGGTTAGAATGGAGTAAGGGAGAGAGAAGGGAATGCAATAGAATGAGGGAAGGAGGGAGAAAACCCCCTTAAAATGGGGTTCAGACGTGGCTGAACCGGGTCGGTTCGCCGCTAGCGGTCGACCGGCACGAAGCCAGCGGTCGACCGCTGGGGCATAGAAACCCCCATTTTTGACCCTAAGAGAAAAAGAGTCTATCCAGTGACCTCAGTGATAAAAGTGGACTCTAAGACCCTGTGGACTCCCCCATTTTCACAAAAACATATTTTCCTCCCCCTTTTTTTAATATATATTTTTTTCTTTTGCTAACCCAAGAATGATAGCAGGCAAGAGTCGACTACGGAATCCCCTGTTTCAAGACTGCTTAGAACACTAGATCACTAGTCCACGTTTATTTGTCAAGGAGTATTTAGTCTTAGGAATGTGTCAAGGAAGAAGTGTGTAAATATATATATATATATATAAGAACAAGCACACATGCTAGGTATTGTCATACACAATAGAAATAAAACACACACAATGCATGCATCTCACAAAATCTACCCAAAAGAAATCAACCTAGTGCAGACCTAAGAGCGTATGCTCTCACCCTTGCACATGCCAAGTTCTCTCCTAATTTTATTGAATTGATCCTGATTTAGGGGTTTTGTGAAGATGACAGCCAGTTGGTTAAGTGTATCAATGAACTTGAACTCAAAGACCCCTTTGCCTACATGATCTCTTAGAAAATGATGCCGAATGTCAATGTGTTTGGTTCTGGAGTGTTGAACAAAATTTTTAGATAGATTAATTGCACTCGTATTATCACATAAGATCGGCACACAATCCACTTCAACATTCAAATCAATCAATTGATTTTTGATCCAAAGTACTTGGGCTCCACAACTTCCGACGGCTACATATTCAGCCTCGGCCGTTGAGAGAGCTACTGAATGTTGTTTCTTAGAGGCCCATGAAATGAGGCACCTGCCAAGAAACTGACAGTACCCACTTGTACTTTTACGATCTACAATGCACCCGGCATAATTCGCATCGGTATAAGCAATTAAATCAAAGGAACTACCGATGGGAAATCACAAGCCAAAATCTATTGTGCCAATAAGGTATCTAAAAATGCGTTTAACAGCTGATAAGTGAGATTCTTTAGGGCATGACTGGAAACGGGCACAGAGACATACACTGAATTAGATATCAGGGCGGCAAGCTGTAAGGTATAGTAGTGATCCGATCATACCTTGAAACAGTGTAGAATCTACTATTTTACCATTTTCATCCTTATCCAGCTTTGTGGTGGTGGCCATGGGAGTTGATATGGGTTTTGCTTCTACCATCCCGTATTTCTTCAGCAGTTCATAGTATACTTGGCTTGATTGATGAAGATTCCTTCTGAAGTTTGTTTTACCTGCAATCCAAGAAAAAAATTCAGCTCCCTCATTAAGCTCATCTCGAATTCTCCTTGCATAATTTTTGCAAATTCATCGCATAAGGCATTGTTAGTAGCTCCAAAAATAATGTCATCCACATACACTTGAACTACCAAAATATCCTTACCTGATTTCCTTGTGAAAAGTGTTTGATCAACCTTATCTCTCTTGAACCTATTTTCAACCAGAAATGAGGTAAGCCGTTCATACCATGCCCTTGGTGCTTGTTTTAGTCCGTACAAGGACTTTTGGAGCTTGTACACATGTCGTGGATGTTTGGAATCTTCAAAACCTGGAGGCTGCTCTACAAAAACATCCTCCTTGATATAACCGTTAAGAAATGCAGATTTAACATCCATTTGAAACAATTTAAAGTTCAAAGAGCAAGCGTAGGACAGTAAGATCCTGACTGCTTCAAGTCTAGCAACCGGTGCAAAGGACTCATCAAAATCAATGCCCATCTCATGGCTGTACCCCTTGGCTACAAGCCGGGCCTTATTCCTTACAACTAATCCCGCATCATTTAGCTTGTTTATGAAAACCCAACGGGTTCCAATAGTATGATGGTTCTTAGGACGCGGCACGAGAGTCCACACCTCGTTTCTTTCAAATTGGTGCAGCTCTTCATGCATAGTCTGAGTCCAAGATTCATTTTGAAGAGCTTCATGAATGTCCTTGGGCTCTTCTTGTGAAAGTAAAGCCATCAAATCTTCCTCTTCTACCAACCTTAGAGAGGACCTAGTTCTTACCCCATCCTCCAAATTACCTATGATGTTCATAGCTGGATGATCCTTGAGAAATGTGGAAGAGCTAGGTAAGTCAGGATGCTACACTTGTGGTTCTTGCAGTGTCTCGAGTGTGGGATCTTCATCTTCTTCACTCTTGCTTGAGGTTGCTTTCAATGGCTCATTCTTAGCTCCGTCATTAGTTGAATTTCTAGGAGCTTCATCTGTATTCATGGTAGAAGAAATATGATTTGTCAGTTTTGATTCTGATTCATCAAAAATAACATGAGGACTTTCTTCAACAACCAAAGTCCTTTTATTGAATAACCGGTAAGCTCTAGAATTAAGTGCATAACCTAAAAAGATTCCTTTGTCATTCTTTTCATCAAACTTACCCAGGTTGGACTTACCATTGTTGAGAATATAACAAGAGCATCCAAAGGGTTTAAGATATGAGATGTTTGGTTTCTTACCCTTGTAGAGCTCATATGGAGTTTTCTTTAGAATGGGCCTTACCAATGCCCTGTTGATGATGTGGCATGCTGTGCTTACCGCCTCAGCCCAAAAGTACTTAGGTAGTGAGTTCTCACTGAGCATGGTCCGGGCCATGTCTATC
Source organism: Amorphophallus konjac (assembly GCA_022559845.1). Classification (NCBI taxonomy): domain Eukaryota; kingdom Viridiplantae; phylum Streptophyta; class Magnoliopsida; order Alismatales; family Araceae; genus Amorphophallus; species Amorphophallus konjac. The sequence continues at coordinate 25,314,664 of CM040124.1, forward strand.
AACGTTCTGTTTTTCCTCTCCACTACTCCATTTTGGTGGGGCGTCCTTGGTGACGAAAAATTATGTGTGTACCCCTGCTCTTCACAGAAGATGCTGAAATCATGATTTTCAAATTCACCACCATGATCACTCTGGATGGTGGTGATGAGGTAACCTCTTTCATTTTGGATTTTCCTGCAAAACACTTGAAACTCCGTCAAGACATCACTTTTATTGGCTAAAAATAACACCCATGTGAATATGGAGTAATCATCAACAATTACAAATCCAAACGATTTACCCCCTAGGCTGGATATCCTAATGAGACCAAATAAATCAATATGCAGCAGTTCTAGAGGCCGAGAGGTAGAGACAATGTTTTTATTTTTGAAAGAAGTACGTGTTTGCTTGCCTTTTGTGCAAGCCTCACAGATTTTGTCGCTTTCAAATTTTAATTTTGGCAAACCATTTACCAGGTCATGTCTAGACAACTTGGAGATTACTCCAAAACTAGCATGACCTAGTCTTCGGTGCCATAGCCATGGATACTCATGGTTGTTAGCCACCAAACACACATCATCACATGAGACATTATCAAGATCAATAGTGTACACATTGTTATTCCTTTTACCGATAAAACTGATTTCATTTGAAATTTTATTCATGACAAGGCAGTGGGTTTCATCAAAAACTATCTTAAATCCCTTGTCACACAACTGACTTATGCTCAGCAAATTATGATTCAATCCTTTCACCAAAAGAACATTTTCAATCAAGGTTTCAGAATTCTTACCTATGTTTCCAATTCTGATTATTTTACCTTTGTCATTTCCACCAAAAGCAACTGAGCCTCCTTCCTTTTCTTGCAGCTTGGAGAACACCTTCTTGTCCCCTGTCATATGTCTTGAGCAACCGCTATCCAAATACCATTTGCTCCCCCTGGCTTCAAGACATAGCTGCAAGAAACAAATTTCTCATGCAATTATTTTTGGTACCCAAATAAGTTTGGGTCCATAGGAGTTAGTCCAACTTCTTGCGGGTGTTCTCTTTATCCATGGAACATGATATTTAGGTGTGCTTTGTCTAAACCAGTAGTTGGAAATCACATGACCAAATCTACCACAATGAAAGTAATTGGCATGTGAGAAAGTTCTTTGATATCTGTGTGGTTTGGGTTGAACATGTTGGGGTTTAGAATTAGAACATTGTTTGCGATGGGAATTTTATTTTTATTTTATTTTATTTTATTATTTCATTTGGGTTTATTTTATTTATTTCACGTGTCGATTAACCAATTAACTAACTGGTAGCTAACTGGCTAGTTGATTACGCAGGCGTGCCAGTCACGTATGTGACGAGTTTATTATGCGCTCGTTCTGACCCGTGTCGGGCGAGAGAGAGGTTCGGTCGGGACTAGCAGTCCGCCATACCATAAATGCTATTGCGTTAATTACATCCCCCACGAGGAGGGAAAACCTTTGATTAATTACCGAGATGGTGGGCTGTTGAGGCCGGAATAAAGATGCAAAGGTATAAACGTGACCAGGTCACGTGAGGTGCTTCTATATGTCATGCGAAAGAGGCATGGTTCATTAAGTTGGGTACCCTCGATACGTGGCGGAGGACATAGGTCCGAAGGCCACCATCGCACATGGCAAAGACTTCCAATCGGGAGCGACCCAGACCTTCGTCAATGCTGTTTAATATACCGGAGGGAATCCATACAGGCATGCATGCATGATGCTCATGACAACGTTAAGCAAAGTCGCAGAGTTGCAAAGATGAACAATGATCAATCAAGTTTAATAGACTCCGCTAAGGGGATGAAAGTGGCAACGTAAGCATGATGACGAAAGTAAAATACTAACCAACATGATATTAAAAGCATGATAATAAGATTGTCCGTGCTTGAATAGCCTCTTCCTTATTTAGTTTATTATCAATTAGAGTTACTAATCTCGACCACGGTAGGCGAGGATTGCTCCGAGGGCGAGCAAGTGATCAGAACAGCGCAACGATTCAAAATCGGCGCGATCGCGCGTAGGGATAGGTTTCCCGGTGCGGCCACACGCAGCTAAAGGGGGTTAATCCGGTGCGCCCACGTTCATTGTTAAAACGGCGCGGCAGGCATGGGGCGCGCCTGTTTAAGGTGCACCGGGAATGAGCCATTTGAAAGATAAAGAAAATGAGTATAACGTTAATACGGTGCAGGGGGGTACCGCGCCGTATTAGGGCGCACCGGATTAGGACCACGCCGGCCTAACTGATTTTTCCTGAGAATTTTGAAACCATTTAGGCTTATTAAGATGTTTTAAAGGTTTAGAAGTTTAATTGGGTTTATTGCCTGTTGAATTAGAGCCCATGGCTCTCCAGGAGCGAAGTCATGAGCTAGTGCGAGGTTCATACTCGAGCACTAGGGTTCTTTGACTTAGAACGAGTGTCTTATTACAGTCAATCCACGGAAGTGACATTATCTGTCTGAAACTCTCCCCCCCACCCCCCCACCCCCCCCAAAAAAAATGGGCAGCATCTCCCCCGTCCCTGAAGGGTTGCAGGAGAGGAACGGGGTCATACGCACTTGTGGAGTAAGCCCCTAAACTGTCGGTCTGCATGGTAGCAGCCGGCCAATTCCCCACCAGATAGGATACCCTGAGGACAAGCCTGCGAGGGGCACCAAAGCTCTGTGGGTGAAGACAGAGGGATGAGGCAGCTGATGACGGAAACCACACCCCGAGGACTAGCCTGCGAGGGGTGGGCCACCTACAGCTTGCACTATATCCCTTAGAGGGACAGACCGTTAGGGAGAGAAACTTTGAGGACTAGCCTGCTAGGAGCACGCATTCCGTAGTCACCACAGGATCCCAAATTATTGGGTTTAGAATTGTTGGGCTGAAGCCCCTATTACTATCCGCTCTGTGGCCTCTGGGGAGCATCTACCATTGAGAGGTAGAGTCCCTCGACCAATTAGCAGCTCCGTGAAACAATGGGGAATATCCCCCTCCCCGTATGACTGAGGTGAAATCGACGAGACGCGAGTGACTCAATGGCTGCGAGAAGAATGAGGATATTTGATATTGGAAAATCACCACCCATAAAGTCGAGGTGTTAATGCCCGCGAGACTGGGTTACCATTCACAGAGGAGAAGGCAAGCCACAATCACGGAGAGATGTAACTAATATACAGACAGGATGGTGTACTTATACATACACATGCTCGAGCGGCTAGGGTGCGTGATCACAAGACAGGTCTTACCACTCTTGAGGTGACTTCCAACTCCTCTGGGCAATAGAATAGTGTGAAGGGGAGAGGGAATGGCAAGACCTCATATCAAGGCGAGAAGAGACACGCGCACAAGCATGACTCTGCCCACCCAGTATATAGAAATCACCGGACGAAGCACGGCCACGACCTCGACATGAAAGACCCGGGGAGGGGTAGTCTCTGTAGCCCATGGCGGCCCAGGGCGCGTTTGCAATCGAAGCAACAAGAATCGAAAATCACGCACAAGGGAGACTGATGTACACCAACTAAAATAGAAGAGGGGAGGTGAGGGAGAGAAGGCGTCGAGCATTCAACACATCATCACATCCATATATTCACCGTCATCCCCTCAACGGGGAAGACTAAGGCATATATTACAGATTCGGCATCGGTGCCGTGCTCTAATTACAACAAGGCTCACAGAAGACCAAATCATAAGATGGCGAAGGGGGGGGGATGAGATTGGCTCCTATCATCACCATCTTCCCCCCCTCTCACTTACATTTTTATTAAAAAAGACAAATAGCAGGACAATCAGAAACACACAGACAACCCACCTATCTTAAAACAGAGTATCGGGCTCTTCTATCTTCTCCGGCTCCGGAGGGATCCAGGTAGAGGAAGGAAGGCGGCGGCGAAGAGTGCTCAGCGAAAACCCTACTTCTTACCCGAGGAAAAACCCCTTTCTCCTGGACTCGAACGGCTTTCAGGCTCTCCCCCTCTCTTCAGCAGTTGCCCGTAGAAAACCCCTTCTCTCCTCTTTTTCTTTTCTGGTCGAGCAGCCCCATATATAGGAGCGGGCTCGAAACTTGATCCTGCGCGAGAAATGGCGCGCCGAAAAAAGGCTTCACAATCTTCAGCGCGTCGGGATAAAGGGGCGCCGGTTTAAGGGGGCGCGCCGTATTAACATCCTCCGCACATTGCGGGTCAGCCGGTGAGTCCGAAGATGGTTCCGGAAGTCACCGTGAACATTCATCTTGCCGCCGTTCCTCGAAACCTTTGACAAGAAGTTTTGTCGAAGCTTTCAGGACGATGTATGGCCCTTCTTAGAACCTTGAGTGCCTTTTGTTTGAGCATGTGGGTCTTTCGCTGACACGGCTTTCCGCGCTACGACCCGTGTTACTGGCTCGGTCCGGCTTGTACTTAACGCTTCTTGGAGGGTGGGGTGACACCCGGGATAGTTCCGGCCAGGCCGGGCGATCATTCGGTCACTAATGGACCCAACTTGGTGAGAAGTCGTACTCATGCTGGGTAGCCGAGATCTTCCACCGACAGAGCCCCCGGTCTTCTGTTCTGAAGAGCCAAGGGAGATTTTCATCTCAAGAGAGTCTTCATTCAGGTGGCGAGCCACCGGGTAGACCGTCGTCCATGATCGGCGACGGGTGCAGGGTAGCGGCACGACGGAGTTGATGCCGGATCATTAGGCAGGCTTGGTTGCACTGCCGGTTGGTTGTGGATTCATCTTGACTTTTCCTGAGGTGAAGTCCCAGATGTTCATCCCAGGTGACTCGGGGCTCTGGCAGCTCGAGAAGTCTTCAGTAAGTTGATCTTTATCGGCTTCTATGCTTCAGCGGGCCGTATCATTCATCTTTGCGGCTTGGTCGCCAATGATCATATTTTGAGTGCCAACAAACATGAAGCATGATTATAGTCCTTTTAATGAACAAAGGATGCGGTGATCTTATGCTCAAAAGATTTTTTATTTTGAGGTGTGTACCCCAAGCCTTCCTTTTGGAAGTTGACTTTAACCCCCAATAAGTTATCCATGTTTTGTTTCCCTTTAACAAACCTAGTCAAGGTGGACCGAAGTTCAGCAACTTCTTCACCCAAAATCCCATTTCTCCTTTCGAGTTCTGAATTTATGGATTTCAGAATTTCTTCTTCCTTTTTTAGATTTTCACACACTTTTTCAACTTCAGCCATTTTGCATGAAATCTCTTCTTTGGTTCTTTCAATATCTGAAATAGTTTGCATCAAGCTTTCTCTTTCCTCAGTTACTTCAAACCATTCCTATTCCAATTTTTCAAACTTGACAAAGATATCTTCATGTGACAGTTCATCAATTTTCTTTTTAAGAGTTTTATTTTTAGATCTGATTTTTATGTATTTGGCATACAGTTTTTCATATTCAGACTCCCATTGTTCATTTGAAATAAAATCATGGTCCGAGTTTACCTCGGTTGAGTCATCCTCATGAGCCATAAGACACAGGCTCTCCACGAGCTCTTGTATCTCCTCCTCGGACGGTTCATCCTCTTCATCGCTCCACGTAGCAACCATGGCTTTGGGCTTTCTGAAATTATCCTTTTTGAATTTCTTCTTCAGGTCTGGGCACTCTCCCCTCATGTGCCTGGGCTTTTTGCATTCGTAGCATATGATGCCACTCGGCTTGCTCGACTCACCCTTGGTTTGAGTGGGCTTCCTTTGCCCTTTTCTGAAGTTGCCTTGGTAATTTCTTTTCTTCCTCAGAAATCTTTTTACTTGACAAGTGATCATAGCCAATTCTTCTTCTTTGTTGCTTTCGTCACTGGACTCTTCTTCTGGAGAGTCGTCATCGGATTGATGAGCTCTCAATCTAATTACTTTCTTCTTCTTGATATCTTCCTCAGCTATCCTCTTCACATTTATCTCATAAGTCATGAGTGACCCTATGAGTTCATCGAGGGTAAGTGTGGACAGATTCTTGGAGTCTTCAATAACGGTGGCTTTGGTGTGCCACGCAGGAGAGAGGGATCTTAGCACTTTTCTTACGAGCTCAGAATTTGTGTAATCTTTTCCAAGACTTTTGAGACCATTCGTGATCTCAGTTAGTCTTGCGAACATCTCTGAAATTGTCTCTTCAGGCTTCATCTTGAAAAGCTCATAGTCTCGAACCAGAAGGTTCACCTTGGTCTCCTTGACCTCGGATGTCCCTTCATATATGAGCCGTAGTTTGTCCCACATTTCTTTAGCTGAGCTGCACATGGAGACACGAGAGAATTCGTTAGGGTGCATCGCACATTGCATAATATTCATAGCATTGAAATTAACAGTGCATTTCTTAGTTTCCTCGAGTGTCCATTTTTCTTCATCATTCCCTAGTTTGTAAGGACCATTGTCCACAACTCTCCAAACTTCGTACTCTTGAGCCCTCAAGAAAACATGCATTCTATTTTTCCAGTATGAGTAGTTTGAGCCGTCAAAGAATGGAGGACGGTTGATGGAGTGACCCTCGGGCATCATACCCTTATTTGCCATTGATCCGGATCTCACTCAAGATCGTTAGATCTGTGAAGGATAGAGCCTTAGCTCTGATACCAATTGAAGTCCCGCAATCAATGGCACCCAAGAGGGGGGTGAATTGGGTGAAATCACAATTTTAACAAGGTTATACTCAATTTTAAAATTATGCGAGAACACTAAGAGATATGTGCAGGATAAACCAGATCTATCAAAAATAATCACTGCAATAGCCCTTGGTACTAGGCGGAGTTGACTGATCCGAAGATTTACTCACGCAAACTGTTATCTTTCCGGCAAGAGTAACCTTGTCAATTCGAATCCAACTTTTGACATACTGAGGATCTATTTGAAGGTGATTAGTTAATCTAGATCTAAAGATAGCAATTAAACTAAATCCACAAGCATGCGTAGAAGTGGGATAGGGGAAAAGGAACAAACCACAATGAGACAGTAATTTTTAGGTGGTTCGGATGCCACAGCGGCAACCTACGTCCACCCCTCACCAACCGTGAAGATTCACACACTATCTTGTAAAGAGATATAAGATCAAACACACACACACACACACAAAGACAAACAAACTTAACTGCACACAGACATGGATCTGCGAAGATCCACACACACACGGATGATTTAGGAATACAACACAATCACACTTGAAGCTCAGAAAGATTGAGAATGAAAAACACAAAAAGAAAAGGCTTGATTAATGCTCCCCCTTAGTTGATGAAGAATTCCTTGAATGCAGCTTGAGCTCCACTTGGTCTGGCCTTTGATCTCCTTCAGATATTGATTGATCTTTACTTGAGAATGGAGGAAGAAGGATGAAGAACTCTTCTCGGAGCACTGTTCACGTCTACAGTGCTAACTCCCTTCTCTTCCCCTTTGGTAGCCTCCTTGATCCACCTTGAGTATTAGGGTTTTCTTAACCCTCTTGTATATGTTATATAGACTTGAGTGGTCCATGGACTCCCCCAGACCAGATCCACAATTTCTGGAGGGTTTGGTTGCTTAGGGATTAAACAATACCAAGAGGGATGGCTTTTCTCGAAGTGACAAAAAGTCAACAATTATGGGCAGCTCGGGGTTGGCAGTCGACCTACAGAGGCCAGCGGTCGACCGCTAGGAGCATTCCTGTAGCCATTTGGCGGTTGGAAAAATAGGTCGACCGCTAGGGTCTTGGCCGTCAACCGCCATTTTTATAGGTCTTCTTCTTTTGGTTCTGTGATTTCAGGTCGACCTCCAATGGTCCAGAGATCGACCGCCAATCTCCAAACCTGCAAAAATCAAGTGTTAGCCCGCTAAAAAATTGCCCATAAGTTCGATGATTGAAATGGGCTTGTGTTATGGTTGATTACAAGTTCATTTAGGCTCGTTTTAACACATGGAAGGATTCAAGAACACTAAGTTGAAAAGGAATGAAATTTGATGGTTTAGAGCATAAAACTTTGTTCAAATACAAGGCACGTAGGAGATAAATGTCCTGGGTTTTGTTATCATCAAAATCACTCGGATATGCTCAACAAGTTTCTATCCACAAAGGAAAAACATGATCCTCCACAAGAAGAGACAACAGGAAATAATGACTTGGGGGAATCAAGTAAAACAAGGGATCAAGTTACCGGTGCAGGTGACTCCATTGACATTAGAGTTCTTAAAGATCATCCCTTGGAAAAAGTCATAGGCAGTCTGAATGACCCACCTAGAACTAGGTCATATTTCAGAATTGTTGAAGAATTAGATCAAATTGCTCTTGTCTCACAACTTGAACCAAAAAATATTCAAGAAGCTTTGAAAGATGAAAACTGAATAAATTCCATGCAAGATGAATTAAATCAGTTTGAAAGAAATAATGTTTGGCATCTTGTTCCTGGACCATCATTAAAATCTGTCATAGGCACCAAATGGGTCTTTAGAAACAAACTCAGTGAAGATGGAAAGATAATAATAAATATGGCTAGATTGGTGGCTCAGGGTTATAATCAAGAGTTTGGAATAGACTTTGAAGAATCTTTTGCCCCAGTAGCTAAACTTGAAGCCATTAGAATTTTACTTACATTTGCATGTTCATATAAAATTAAATTGCAACAAATGGATGTGAAGAGTGCATTCTTGAATGGCTTAATAAAGGAAGAAGTATATGTGGAGCAGCCCCCTAGTTTTGAAAATTCTAATCATGAAGATTATGTTTATAAACAAGACATGGCACTCTACGGCTTGAGGCAAGCACCGAGGGCTTGGTATGATAGACTAAGCTCATTCCTCACTGAGAAAGGGTACACAAGAGGTAAAGTAGATCAAATACTCCTCACCAAAAAATAAGGTAAAAATATCTTGATTGTTCAAATTTATGTTGATGATATTGTGTTTGGATCTAGAAAATCTAAAATGTGTGAGGAATTATCTAATCTTATGACTAGTGAGTTCGAGATGAGTTTAATGTGTGAACTTTAATTCTTCCTCGGCTTGCAGATCTGTCAAAGTGCAGATGGGTGCTTCATAAATCAAGCTAAATACATCAAGGAGCTACTGAAAAGGTTCGATATGATAACGTGTAAGATAATTACAACTCCTATGGCAACCTCTACATCACTAGATGCAGATGAGAAAGGTAATTCTATGGATGCAAAAATCTACAGAGGTATGATTAGTTCACTGCTATATTTAACTGCATCTAGACCAGATATCCAGTTCAGTGTATGTCTATGTGCTAGATTTCAACCTAGTCCAAGAGAATTCCACTTGATTGCCGTCAAGTGTATCCTTAGATATCTTGCCGGGACTCAAGACTTAAGATTGTGGTATCCGTCATCCTGTGAGCTTTCACTTGTTTCCTATTCAGATGCGGACTACGCTGGATGTAAGCTAGATCGTAAGAGCACTAGTGACTATTGCCAATTTCTGGGCAGGTGTTTAGTTTCTTGGACCTCTAAGAAATAACACTCGGTTGCCCTCTCAACCGCAGAGGCAGAATATGTTGCTGCGGGGAGTTGTGGCACCCAAGTGTTATGAATTAAACACCAACTCCAAAACTACTTAGTGGATCTTGGCTGTGCCCCAATTCTGTGTGATAACACTAGTGCAATCAATCTTGCCAAAAATCCAGTCCAGCACTTTAGGACTAAGCACATTGAAATTAAGGATCACTTTATCAGAGATGAGGTTTTTAAGAAAAATTTTGAGTTCCACTTTGTTGATACATTGAATTAAGTTGCTGACATCTTTACCAAGCCTTTGTGTAATGATAGGTTTTCAACGCTTAGAAGAGAGCTTGGTCTGTGCAGGTCTCAAGTCAACAAAAAATGAAATTCTCTTGATATCCCTCACTGATGTTGCTTTTGTTGCACTTAAAATCTGATGCATATGTTTTTCATGTATATACATGTCCTCATGCATGACCATGCATTGTATAAAAAGTCCATGCTCATAGTGCACTGCATTGCTTACTGCATCTTCCATAATTGACCATGGTATATTAAATGGTGATTTGCAGAAAGGCATGCTATACTTGCCCAGATGCACTCACTATGCGTGAGGACACACCTCCGCCGAGTACCATGAGCCAACATTGCATTAGGTCACTGTGTCAGGGGGAGAAAATTTGGTTGAGATGGTCTTGCATCCATGCTGTCTTCATTTTGTCAACTTTAATAAGTGTACAACCATTGGCATGCATTTTCACATCATTTTCTGGAACTATCTGTATTTTGTTAAGGGAGAGTGTCTGCTATCTATCTTCTTGTCTTCCGCATCTATCTCTGGCTGTTTTGACTCCTTTCTTGCAAAATCTGAAAGTCAGCTGCTTCTAATCTGGATACCGTGATCATAAAACAGAGTGAACTTCCTTGTAAGAATCTCCTATTATGTGACCTTGTGCTTGTCCATACAATAAAAATTTGTTCAAGGTTAATGACTTCATTGAAGTCTGAGATAAAAGTTTTTAAAATCATCTGTGTTTATCCTTTTAATAGACCATAACTAGTGCTTACATGTTGTGCCCTGAATGACACTTTCTGAAATCTGCCAATTCTGATCTCAAGGCAAGTTTGGTTGAGATACTGAAATTAAGTATTGTTTTTAAACATCATGAACTGTTGGAATTCCCAAATGCAATATGTCGTCAGAGCAATGACTCTAGTTCACTGAGAAACCATGCCCCCTGTCCAAGAAGACAATTGGGGCTATGTCATGAGGTGCCTCTATTAACTCTGCACTAAACTGTAAACCAAAATTTTTAGGCAGAGCAATAAGACAGTTGGTGAGAAACATGTCTCCTCATCAAAGAAATGAGGATAGATATGCCATGAGGTGACAATGCAATCTCTGTTAAAATTAAGGCATGACAGTCAGTCACACCAAGTACCTAGGGATACTGGCGTCTAAACAACGTGTATCCTCAAGATACAAGGCATGCATGGACTTAATTGCTCGTAACATTACTCTTGTTCTCAAAAGATCTCTAAAGAATCTTGCAAAAAATTTCTTAGAATTCCATTTGAACTTCATGCTTGTTTACCCTCAATATTAGTTCATGTAACTTCTAAAGGAGCCATTGAAGCTGAATGAGTAAGGTGACGGACAGTTATATGAAGGGTAAACCTGTGGTTCTGGTTTCTTTCTATTAAAACTTGCATGCAGATCTTTTTGAATTCTCCTGTCCAATTCTGATTTCATTAGCTTTGAACCATGCCAATTGAGGACTACATAATGGTACATTCTAGACATAAATATTCTCTGTATAATGTCATTTGTATCAGAATGTGAAGTTTCTACCTTTGCTGAGTTTTATCCTTCCAGAAATCTCTGACAAACTCCAACCTGGCTCTGATCACTATTCTCTTCATCCTTTCCTATTCCTTCTTGATGTTGTCAAAGGGGGAGAAGTTTTTGAGTCATTGATTGCATCTGTCATTGTCTACTTCATTGCATCTCTCTTGAAAAGTGCTTATAATGATTCATAGTTGACATCATCAAAACGGGAGAGAATGTTAGGCATGTGTGTAAAATGCTTAATTCTATTGTTTTGATGATGTCTGACTATGACTCATTGATGGGTTTGACTTACATTTTGTGAAGCTGAACGTGCAGTTTGACACACTCTGAGTCAAACTCAAAGTCAATTGAGCAAGAAAGATTCAGTCAAAGTCAACTGAGCAAGGGACAAAGGTTAAGTCAAGTCATAAAAAAATCAGTGAAGCTGAAAAAGGCAGGTTGACAAATCTGACTGAGCACAAGACAAAGGTCGGTGCACCTTTCGCCAGCACAAGACAAAGGTCGGTGCACCTTTAGGCAGCACAAAACAAAGGTCAGTGCACATAGCAGAAGGTCTGTGCACATGTGAAACAAAGGTCGATGCACATAACAGAAAGTCTGTGCACATGTGAAACAAAGGTTGGTGCACATAGCAGAAGGTCCGTGCACATGTGAAAGGTAAGGTCGGTGCACATAGCAGAAGGTTGGTGCACATGTTCAGAAGGTCTGTGCACATGAAGACTTGAAGCTCTACAAGGTCGGTGCACACTTGCTTTCAACTCTATAAGGTCGGTGCACATAATAAATTAAGGTCGGTGCACATATGCATTTCTGCTCAGAAGGTCGGTGCACATTCATGCATTGAACTAGAAGGTCGGTGCACATGACTAAAGATTAGACTAAGGTCTGTGCACATGTGCAAGTGAAGGTCTGTGCACATGTGCAAGTGAAGGTCTGTGCATGTTTTGCCTTCAACACTACAAAGTCTGTGCACATGTGAACTACAAGATCTGTGCACGTTGCTGAAAGTCTGTGCACATGTAGAGGTCCTGCACGGTCAAGGTCGGTGCATCAACCTCAAGTAGCAAGTCTGCACAGCTGCACCGACGCAGTGAACTTGTTGCTCCGACCTTGCTCATCAACTGCTCTGACATCACTGAAGCAATTTCATCAGCTGCACCGATGCACCCCTTGAGTTGCATCGATGCAATGGCTTGCTGCATCGAAGCAACACTGCTTCTGAAGCCAGTTTAAGCAGTTTTTTGTCAAATCAATTGGAAGAACTAGAGAGTAATATTATATACCGTAAATGCCCAAATTCACAGAATTCGAGGTCTAGAAGATGCTCCCATGTTTAACTTTTGGTCTAGTCATCATTAGCCTACCAAAACACCTTTCTGGCGGCAGCAATGTCAGTTTCCATACCTGGGACATGACTCTTGTCCGGACCACCTTTCTACTTTCATTAAATGGGATATGGTCCTAGAATAGTATAGGGAGACTAAAGTCAACCAGAGCCAATAGGAAGGCAGACCGCAAGTTATCCCTCTCTGAGAGACATTAAATGCTCAGATTTTAAAGATCAAGAATGGTCTATGTCAAGCACTTTCTGTGGGATGTCAAAAGAGATGGAGTATAAAACACTTTTCCTTGTCCCTACTGGACCAATTGAAGGAAAGATATTTGGAGGGAAAATCTCCTCTTCTAGGCACACACTTCCTTGCAAAGGGCCAAAAAAAATAAGAGACTTGCGTCTGTAGCACAAAAAGAACGAGACAAGGGAGAGCAAGGTGTCAGAACAAGCTGTATAAAAGGAAGCTCCTGCTACAATAGCATGTGGCTCATCCTTGGAGAAAAAGAAGAAGCCAGCGGTAGTGTGAGCAAGCAGGTGAAGAAGAAGAAGAAGAAGAAGATCAAAGGCTGAACTGAAACTCTCTTCCTCCTGATCGTTGCTTTACGAAGATAAAGCCATAGTCAAGAAGCAGCAGACTTCCACGCAGCAACTCAAGCTCTCTTCATCTCAGACAAAGGACTTTTGCATCTAGCACTAAGCATCACTCTTGCTGTCTGAGTTTTCATTATTCTTCTCTTTAGTTTGATCTTGTTTAAAAAAATCTTGAACCATCCCTACCGGTATGAGTAGGAAGACAGACGGAGGTGTGTTCTAGTCTGTGATGAACTGTCCCTACCGGTTTGTGTACAGGAAGATTGACAGAGGGTGTTCTCTGGTCTGTGGTTTGGGGGTGTCCCGGTTGAGCCGTGTAACAGCTTGTTAGTGTTGCAGCACTAGGGAAGCCTCACTTGGTTTGAGTGAGGGGTGGACGTAAGACTCGAGTTTGAGTCTGAACCACCTTAAAATCCTTGTTCAAGTGGTTTGGTTGTGTGATTCCCGTGCACTAGATGTTTATTTAGGCCGTTGCTCATCCTCATCCTTGCATCTTGCATTTTAGGTTCCTGCTTTTCATACTAGCTTTTTTTATTCCGCTGCAAACTGTTTGTATCTCAAAAAAGAGGTGCAGATCTATTCGCCCCTCCCCTATAGATCAGCCATTCCCACACAACAGTGGGAGAGTGGTCAGAGGGGAGGGGAGGAGAGTGAGCGTGAGACCGGACGTTGGCACCCCTCCTTGCATAGAGAGAGAGTGTGTAATGACCCAGAATCCGACTATCGGGAAAGACCCGATACCATTCGAATCCGGCTCGGAAGGGTTAAGGGTTGGTGCGAGAGTGTACAAGAAGCTAAAATAAACGCAGGAATATAAGATGCATAAATAAAATAAAATAGAAAATAAACAACTACATAATTAAACAGTTATATAGTCCAGAACTCCAAGTCCCTAACAAGTACAGTCTACCGAAAGAAAAGTACAAGACTACAGGGCATACCCCGTCTCTGGCAAACTGGCGATTAGACCTGACCACCGGCACCACGAGCAGCCTCCGAAGCACTACGCGCAAGCCGCGCCCTACTTGAAAAATAAAGGGGTGTGCCTCGTCTCATCAGCTCAGTAGGGGTCCCGCAGATCCCTACCTCACAACAACAAGAACAACAATGTGATAACCAATAACAAGAGCAATAATTAAATAATAAAGGAGGCAGAGAATAACAAATAAGAAACCCTATACAGGACCACTACAACCTGCCATAAAATTGTGTCTTGGTCACGTAGAACAGAACACACTGAGTTACCAGTATAGTAAACCACACCAGAACGAAACCAGAGTCAAAATCTCTCAAGTGACACGAGTACTACCCCACTAGCAGTAAGGCCAAAAGCGTCCACCGACGACTTATATAGGAGCCTCAGGTGTCTCGCTACTCGTCTCAGGCAAAACTGACACACCATACACAGTACCACAGAACAAGGACTACCTGAGCTCGCGCTCGTCAGCGCGTGTCCAACGCCCCCCACCAAGTGTGCACACACAGACTATCTACTCTAAGTCGGGTCCTCTAGCCGATTTTTCCCCCAGATGGACTCTGACTGCAAAGGCAAGGGGCCCAATGGTAACCAGGTTAAAAATCATCTATTCAGGACGAGTCTCCACCACTCCCCGATGGGTAAGCAACTACGTGACTAGGTCAATTACGACTAGTGAGTAGGGTCACTAAAAGTGAGAACTTGCGGAAAACCACGGAAGCCACCGGAGTACCACTAGTCCGTACTAATCCACCACAAGACAGCTTGCTAGCATGAAAACCAAGAACCACTGGCTAGACAACTAATCTACGAACTGTTGATGCGTACAGCATAGGCCGGAACCTCTAGATGTGCGGAATGGCAGAAAATCGGGTGATAGGTACACAGGGCCTGGGCGGTCAACCCACTGGCAACCCACCCTTCTGGGCGGCCACAGCAGTGGCCGCCATAGTGTGGCCTGGGCGGCCAGGGCTTTGGGCGCCCAGCAAATGGGCTGTCAGGGACTAGGCGGCCCAACCAGTAGCCGCCCAGTGTAGGGGCTAGGTGACCAGTCCCCTGGCCGCCCAAACACCTAGGCGGCCAACCCTCTGGCGGCCCAGTGGGCATCACTCTGTGCAGAAACCCTCTGGATCCCCAGGCGGACAATACCCTAGCCGCCCAACTGGGAAAAGGCGGCAGCCCCGTTGGCTGCCTCCCCAATCAGAGTCTTCTCCAGAAACACCTCCGGAGGCTAATCCCCACGCCCGATCCGCCCACATTGGGCTCAAAAAACTCTGAAAAATATGGAGAAACCATCCCCGACCACAATGCCACAAATTAAACCCGATCTAGGCTAGAAATAGCGGGGGAAAGGGATCAATACGTTCTTACGGCCCCAAACATGAATTTTTCCCTGAAAATACAACAACCTCTCTCTCTTGCCCAAATCACTATGGATTGGAAAGGAAATGCGAGAAGTGAGTCCAGGATCTATCCCCTACCTCAACGTCGCTTCCAACCTAGAATGGGGCTCGATCCTCACTAGATCGTGCTGAATCTCGAACCCATGCATGAAATGACGATCCCCCACGCCCACGCACGAGCCGCCATCGCCTCACACCCAAGCTTCGCCTAGCCCGCCGCCATCGTCGATCGATCCTCGCTCACGCTCACCGTCTGCAGACGGAGAGGATAGGAGGGGAGCCTCACAATCAGAGTGGAAAGGGGAAGAATGAGGAGAGAGAGGAGCGGGCTTGGGTTTAACGGGAAGAGAAAAACTTTTGGGGTTTCCCTTAAATCCTAAAAAAATGAAATTGTCAATATGCCCTTCATCTTATCTTTTTCGATTAAACATTTACGAAAAATCTTGAAAAACTCAATAATTCTATCAGGGTCTGAACTAAATCCAAAATAATTTTTAATTCACCCATAAAAATAGATCTGAAGCCCACGAAAATAGGATTTGAAAACTAGAGGCATTACAATCCTCGCTCCTTACAAAAATTTCATCCTTGAAATTTACGCTAAAGCACGACCAAATAAGGAGGAAAACTCACTCGAATAAGTAGGGGAATTGCTGCTACATCTTATCCTCTCGCTCCCAGGTCACCTCATCACCGGAGTGACACTGCCAGATCACCTTAACCAAAAGAATAACCTTGTTCCTCAACTGCTGCTCACACCGATCCTTAATACGGATGTGGTACTCAAGAACTGACAGATATGACGTCACCTCGGGCCACACAAAATCCTCCAAATTAAACATGGGAAACATCTGGCATGTACTTCCTCAACATCGAAACATGGAATACATCATGCATAACATCTAACCCTGGGGGTAACTGCAGTCTATATGCCACCTCACCAACTTGCTCCACAATAGGGAACGGTCCAATATAGTGGGCACTCAACTTCCCACGCCTGCCAAAATGCATCACCCCCTTCATAGGGGAGACTCTCAAGAACACCTGGTCTCCCAATGCAAAGCTAAGAGGCCTCCTCCACCGATCTGCATAACTCTTATGCCTACTTTGTGCTGCCTGCAACCTTTGTCTAGCGAGTTGAACCATCTCCCCACACTACTGCACCAGCTCGGGTCCCATCAAAAGCCGCTCGCCGACCTCGAACCAATCAAGTGGAGTGTTGACACTGAGAATATTCTCAATAATAATTCTTACTAGTTGCATTTATAGGTCTTAAACTCCGACCGAGCGCCCCTACACCGGTGGAGAAGGAAAAGAAAGAATAATGGTGGAAGCCAAATAAAAGACGAGACTGAAGAAAAAGAAGAAAAAAGAAAGGGGGGCCAATTGCAAGAGACAACTGTTGAAGCAAGACTCCAATGCTCAAAAGAATATCCGGGACCATCCCCGAACAAGTCAGCGGAAGCTTGGAATTGGCCAATTACTTTAATAAACAAAGAATGGGCCAAAGCACTATCTGAATGGGCTTAAGAGAAGCAGATGGGCCAAGACCAAGGTGATCTGGCGGCCAGGCCACTCCATCTGGCAGCCACACCCGATCCGAAGGCCAGCCCGCGCATGCTATCCAGCCGCCGTATCACTTGCCCCAGCCGCCGTATCATATGAAGCCATCTCCTTCTATATAAGAACATGCTTCGAGCAAAAGGAACCACCCCCCGGGCGGCCAAGAGAGGAGGAGGGCAGAAGAAAAAGAAAACAAGCAGAGGGGAATAGAGAGAAGAGAAAAAAGCAAAGAAGAAAAAGTATATAGAGAGATCTCCATCAGTCCGCAGAGCAAGGGAAGGGTGAGGAAGAGGAGTTTCTCGTTGCATAGGTGGGTCATCTTGTAATGCCCTTCTCTGGGCAATAGTCCCTCCCCCATCGCTTCCTCTTTTGAATTCTTTCTGAAATTTCTTTGTATCGTCGTGTATGATGCTTTGAGAATAAGAGGAATGAAATAAAAGTTTATTCTGTGGGTTACATCGTATTGTTCTATTGCTCCGTCCCTCTTCTTCTTCAGTGAATGTGGTATTGGGTGTTTCTGTAACCTCGTCCAAACTACCCCAATAGCCGCCAGGGCTCATCATCTTCCAGATGTGACTCTGTGCGTCTCCCTGAGGGGAAATATGTTTTCTCTGCGTTCATCTGTTGTATGATCTCGTATTGAGGAAGTTCACCTCACTTTGGTTCTTTTCCGGCACTCTGTGTGCAATAAAAAGGGGGGGTTTTGCAATTGGATATCACCTCGGGTGAAAGCCAGGGATCTGTCAATCTATGACAAGTTCCCTGATTCTTTCAAGGGTGAGCGAGGCATAGTAAAACTCTCTCGTTTCTCCGTTTTACGGTACTCTGTTTTGCCTGCAACTCACTCTTTTCCGGCCGCCGTCCTGCTCTCACACAGCACTATAGTTAGCTACAGT
Organism: Amorphophallus konjac; assembly: GCA_022559845.1. Taxonomy (NCBI): domain Eukaryota; kingdom Viridiplantae; phylum Streptophyta; class Magnoliopsida; order Alismatales; family Araceae; genus Amorphophallus; species Amorphophallus konjac. Next base: position 25,332,662 of record CM040124.1, read on the forward strand.
GTTAGCCACCGTGTCAACCCCATGCCCCCTTACAAAGGCACTGGCCACCATATCACATCAAGCCCTAGCCGCCGTGTTAGCCCCTCTAGCCACTGTACAACACACCCAATATCCTGGCCGCAGAGTGGTACCCATTTTGCCGCCAGATCAAACCTCCCAGCCGCCATGTGAAATGCCCTAGCCGGCATATCGAGTTCTGCCACTGGACCATTCTTGGATGCCGTATCAGAAGTGCCATCCCGAGCCGCCGTATCACATTCCCTGGCTGTCGTATCATATGTCTTCATCATCGTATCAGAAGTGCTTTCCCCTGTCATCATATCAGAAGAACTCTCCTTGGCCGCCGTATCCATCTCTTCATATCAACTCTTTCCAATCTTTGGCCCTTCCTTCGGTCATCATGTCATCCCTACCATCCCCTGGCAGCCTAAGGCAGAGTCAGTATGGTGCACAGAGCTACATTAATGGGATATATATCCCTGCAATACGAATGCTTCTCCGGATAATCCTGTCAAGTTAGAGAGATCCACTGCTTACTATAGTGTGTTCTTCTCTGACTTTGTATAAGGAAAAAAGGAATAAAACTCCTCAGTGATGAACAATGTCCCGCAGTCGATCCTCGGGCCTTGGCATGCCCACATCTTATGGACTCCGTCTCGGCTCTCCCTTGACGGATATTCTACATGTCTCTTGGCATACCCCGAAGTAAGGGGGAGATGCTGTCGGAATTCGTTCAAGAGGCTAGTTTATCGTAACAAGTCTCGTCTTCCAAACTACCCTTTCATGTCACGAAGGTCCGCCGGTTCCTATGGCGTGTTCTTCGATGGCTTCATCAGGGAAATAATGAATAAATTTCTTTAACAACGGATAGTGTCCCCTTGCTCTCGCCCTTGTGGCCCTCGGGCTTCGATATGCCCATGAATTATGGACCCCATCTTGGCTCTCTGTGGACGAGTAACCCAAATGTCTCTTGGCATGTCCCTATAGATCTATTTAAAAATCCACTAAGAAAGAAATAAATAAGCTAAGAGCTAATGCTAAGAGGAATGTGGGAAAAACAAAAGGCAGCATGCAAAGGATGCCATGAGGAGGGTGTGATCGCCAGAGGACGCGAGGGCCTCAAAATATATAATCAATGAAAAGAGGAGGGATCACGATATTACCTTAAAGAGCGGGGAGATGTGAGCGTCTTCCTTCTCTTCCTATCGGTCGGCCGATAGAGAGAGTCTTCCTTGATTAATTACCCTCACAAAATAATAAACAACACCAACAAAGAATATGGAATTTGAATCAAACGTGTAGTATCAATCCCAAGTGAACTATAGAATGTGAAGAACTAACATGGAATAGAACACACATGTCAGGCATTAGCCCTTTAACCCCTTGTGCAAAGGGTGAGGATAAAAGATGATAGGAATGAATGAAATAAAAGGGGCATGCAAGTGTTGCACTAGAAGGAGCCTCAACGTGGTTGAGAAGGGGAAATAAAAGGATGAAGATGATGCATGCATGCAAAATGAAGCAAATGCAATGAAGTAAATAGAGAAAGAAGGAGAGGAATCCTGTGTTTCTGGGAGGGGCTCGTCGGGGCTTTACATATTAAATCGGGAAGAAGCCTCTGATGGATGAAGCTTTAGACGTATAGAGGACTTCCTCTTGAGCCACGAATCCGACAGCACCTCCCCCTGTGATTGAAATTCGGCCTCCCTCAAGAGCCGCAAGTGATATTTATAGAAAGATCATGGGTTTTAATCTGAGAACAAGTAGGATAATCATCCATGGCAGGGAGATAAATCTTAGGAAGAGTCCTCCCTATCTTGGAAAGCCATCCACAGCCTTACCCAATCGAGAACGTACTGTAAAACGAGGAAGGAAGGAGCTGCCGGCGATTTTGAGAAGTTACAGGGGAATGGCGTCTGACCCTATGGTCGCCCATTAAATGGGCGTCAACCCACATGGGCATTCATTCCAAGCCAATTGGAAATTACCAAAATTAATAAAGAAATCGCATCTGGGGTGCCGGACGCGAATTAGCAATTTCACGAATTTTGGTCGGATTTAAAATATCCAATTTAGGCAAGGAATAAACGCGTCTTCTGGCCTGGACGTATTCATGAAAAGGCGATGAGATGAATGGACGTGATTTCTTGAATTATTTAGAAAATTCAAATATTACCAAAATCGACAAGGAAATCGCGTCCGGATGTACAGATGATTTTTATGGAATTTTGATAATTTTGGTAATTAGAAAAAGAAAATGTGTCCTGACGGATAGACACGTATTCTGGAATTAATGAAATTACCAAAAATGGAAAAGAAATAACATCCACTCCGTCGGTCGCCCAGTTAAACCGCGTCCAATGGGTCTGACGCGCTCAAGCAAATATGCCGAAAAATTGGAGAAAAGCTCAGGAAAAATCTAGAAAAATAGGAGAAAGTTGAAGAAAGTTGAATATTCAAGAAAAATGGGGAAAACCACTCAAATAAGCCAATTTGAGGGTCAAATTGGGCGTTATAAAGTAATATGAGATGTACTCAAAGTAATGTCAATTTTGGCGTGTCTACAGTTGTCCCGCCTTGGCGTCTGCTTTGCAAGGGAATGGAGTGAACTAAAAAGTAGGCGGCAAGGTGTGATGAGACACGCGATCAATATCACCTGATGAGAAATCAAATCAAAAGATCGAGATGAAGTAATCTCGGGAAGTCGCACAAAGAAGATAAAAGAAGACGATCAACTTCCAGCGCAGTGGAAGTACCACAGGTCACAAACTTGTAGGTTTCACCATTGGAGAGCGATTACCAATCAATGTGGACGTGCTGCAGCCAAGGTGGATCTAAAGAAAAAAAGGTTGAGAGCTCAAAACAAAAAGTTTTCAAGAAAACCGCTCAAAATAGTGACAAGATGAACTGAGGTCTCAATTCGGCAATGAATATCTCATATCTTAAAAAAAGAAGATCATTTTGACTCTCAAAATCAGCTTATCAGAATGATTTTTCCAATGTTGATTCAAAGTCCTACATGAATGCATGCTGGGTTGAAAAGAAAAAATAAAAATAATTTAAAATATAAAGTAATCAAGGATAATATTGATAAACCATCCACACCTGGTCAAGAAATCGATTTTGCGAACTGATACTAAGTCGAAGCCCGTTTATCCGCGCACCAATTCACAAAAGGGAACTATCGTTCTCAGTCTCGGACGGCTCAACGGCCTATCGTGCGACTGAGATTCCTCTAGAATCATCATTGTTTTTGATGAAGGGGAACTCAAATTCTAGATTTACCAAAGCTACAAGGTCCTTGATATAATCTAATAGCGTAAGTAACATATAGTAAGAATGCATATAAGGAGATGGTGATAGCAATAGGCATGTGGGAACTGAGATGGAATGCAGAACACCGTGGGGCTTGGATGATGATACCCAGACGGTGGGACGCAGAGCTTCTTCCTGCGCTCCAAAAATTTGTCAGCCAAGATATAACGAAAGATAAAGCAATTTAAGCATGAACCAAGGCATCATTAAGCATATCCAAGCATGGCATAGTAAAACATCAAAGTATTGATCATTACGGCATGATATCAAAAGCGTGAAAGCATATCATCAAAGCTTTGGCACTATTTCTTTTAAGCCATGAGGAGGACCAACTTGGCTAATCAGTTGGAAGATTTGGATTGAAACTGTGGCGACTCGGATCTTGGATACCAGGTATACCCGGTAGGACTACCGAATACACGTGATACCACATGGAACCCGCGAGGCCTCCCAAGAGCGGTAAAGCTCCGAAGGGAAAAAGGCATGTGTAGAGTACATTGAAGCCACAGAGATAGAACAGTAAGCAATTAAATTTCATTAGATCGGTTTGTTAAAGTAGCAGAAATAAAATTACTTTTTAATTAACAGTTTCAATTTAATAATTATACCAGAGTCCAGTCCCAGAAAATTAAAGACAAGTACAGGCCATAGGAAAAGAACGTACACTGAGGTCGGGGGAAGCTCGACGCAGGTACAGCTGGCAGCTACGAACATGCCACGCCAGGAACCACGAACAGAGACGACGCCCACCTGAAAAGTAGGGGTGAGTCTCCAAACAGAGGCTCAGTAGGGGTCACATGAATCCCCACTGAAAAACACGTGGAAAATAGAACGGAAGCAACAGCAGAAACATCAGGTGTAGCAAAGCAAAAAAAGGTACACTACTAAGCTGTAAAACTACTCTAGAAGCAGTAAAGAACAGACGGGGAGTAGGAGTAGGGAACAAGTAAGAAAGGGGGAGAATCCGCGCCAGACAAGCGGCTACCGAACTAACATCGACACCCCAAACTACTCTAGGCAGCGACAGAAGGGCAACTCTGAACAGACAAAGGCAGGAGTTACCGATCTGCCGACACAACGCCAGGTCTAAAACAAAGACCTGCACGATGACAGACAAAAGTCTAGAAAAGCTCTAGACAGACGACGGACAAACACGACGGCACACACGACTAGAACGCCGTGCACACAACGCCACACAGACCTCGAGTAGGGCCACGAGAGGGCTAACTCGGAGAGGTCACGACGCACAAGAAACGCCGAGAGTCACGTGTCACGCGACGGAAGAACCTTCTCACCAGAAGAACAGCCAGTTGCGTCTACTGATGTCTTATGCTGCGCCACAAGTGTCTCGCCTACGGTACCGCTGAAACCACGGCAGAGTCGCAGACACGCGCTGAACCAAACAGGAACAACAGCAACGACAGAACTAGAGGACAAGTAACTAGTCAGGGTCACGCCCGTCGGTGTAAGTCCTCAGTCCCTGACAACGTGTGCACACTCTGGCTCTAGCCTAAGCCAGGTTCTCTAGCTAGTTTTCTCCCTCGGTAGGACGCTACCGTTGGCTGGGAGCCCACGGAACTAGCTTACAAACCGTATCACGGGAACACCCTTCCGCCATCCGCTAGCGGGTCGGCAACTCAAAGGCCTTAGGGCTACAACAAGTGGAGGCTCACATGACACAGAGACTCAAAACACGAGTGCTGAAGTACATGCAGGCAAGAACGCCCCACGCCACGTACTTCAAGGCACCAATGGCAGCACAACCACTGCCGACGAACTCAGGACAAGGCAACTAGACCTACCACGTAACGATCCTTGAGTCGAACGACTCAAAGGTAAGATCGTCACAGACAGCGGGACAAGGCGCCAATCGGTCAACCCTATGCCAGAGGAAACGACACTCCGCAGGAATCGACTCACGGAGACCTGAGGGAACACCAAGAACCCTCAGCACACCTGGACACACAAACCAAGGTAACACACTACCTCGAGGCATTCAGAACCAACGAGACATACACACGGTTACCCGTCAACCACTGGGCCACACCGGGTTGACCGGAACCAGACAACAACAACTCTAAAGTAGGAAAAGAATCCTACCTCAAGCAAGAAGACTCCTGGCTACCTTACAACGTAGTCTTAGCCCTCATAGGATGTCAGGAGACATCCACGGGAAAATGGGCAGGCCACAAGGTCAAGCCAAGACAAGCAGAAACCGAAACGACGGAAATCGGAGCACAAGGACTGTAACGCACCTCCCTTCGACCGTTACACGAATGTGATGGTCTAACTCTAGCCGTTACACTCCAACTGTGGCGGTCTAATGCAGACACGCTACAACAACGTGACGGTCGGAGAAAGAGCCGTCACACACACACCGCCCTAACCAACATCTAAAACACACAAGGCACGTAACGGCCTACACCAGGCGCGTTACACCGCTCTGACGCGCCCGACCCGGGCCGTCAGGGCCAACAGACCTCAAGCTTAAAAATGACAACTCGAACCACGTAACGCACTAGACCAGGCACGTTACACAACCTAACGCAGCAAAGCAGGCGCGTCAGGGCCAACTGGCTCAAGTCAAGAAACCACTGGCCGAAAGGCACGTAACGGTCCATCATGGACGCGTTACACAAGCCTAACGCATGGGGGCGTGGCCGTTAGAGCCAATGACACAACCACCCAACTCGGCCAAAATAGCACGTAACGGCCTGGGACAGGCGCGTTACAACGCTGTGACGCACGGGGACACTACCGTTAGACAAACCGACTCAAACGGTCAAAATCGATCAAACTGAACGTAACGGCCTGGGGCAGGCGCGTTACGCAAGCCTGACGCACAAGGGCAGGCGCGTCAGGGGAACTGACTTACCCAATAAATAACACGACAAAATAAGCGTGACGCATCAACTCAGACGCGTCAGAGAGCTGTGACGCGCCTCCCTTGGGCCGTCACACTCCCACAGCCATGAAAACTAAAAACACCCAAACGTTGTGACGGTCTGTCGTAGGGCCGTCAGGGACTGTGACGGTCCCTGGAACGACTGCTACACCGGTCACGGTGGGAAAATAGTGGAAACGCCAAATCGGGCCGTTCCACGCCCCATTCACGCTGAAGCGCAGGGGAAACAAAGGCACACGATGGAAAACAACACTAGGAGGCTAAAAAGCCCACATGCAAACACTAAAATGAGAGATCGGGGCAATTCCAACGAATCGACCCTAAACGAGTCAACGAGGTTCCCGGACTCCTACCGGCCTCAAATGACCACCGATCAACACGAAACTAACATGAATGGGATCCAGACATCCCAGCGGTCAGTTTGATACTAACTACGCCGCAAATGGTTGCCATTTTCCGGTGAACCCTACAAAACCTGAAAATCACGGTTTATGCAAAACAAGCCCAAACTCAACCGTTTCCGCGCCGAACGACGTGCAATGGCAGGGAAAATGAGCAGAAAGAAGTGAGGATCCGTCACCCTACCTCCACCGAAGAAACCGCGCCCTGAGGGGACTAAACCACGCCGAAATCTCTAAAACCACGAACGACGCCATTTCGAAATCCACCGAGGGATAGCGCCATCCCACGCTCCATTCGCCGCCCTAGATCACATTCCGATCACTCCATCGCGTCCCCGCCTTGGCCAGCTCCGCAACGGTGCGCGCCCCGCGCCGAATGGCCCACAGACGAGAGAGAACGAGAGAGGGAAAGAGAGGGTGAGAAAGGGGGAGAGAGGGAGATCGTGCGAGAGTGCGGGAGAGAGAGAGAGGGATATAAAAAAAGAAATTAGAAATTTTTCTAATTTCTGAAAATCCGATAATTGAGCCAAAATGCAATAATTCAGAAAAATATGTAAAAATAGTCAAAACGACCGGCTCGGAGAGTACATCGCAGCTATAGCGTTCACGAGTCGATGAATTGAGAAATAAACTCACCGTATGGTTCCGCAACTAGTACGAGAGAAAAACCCACACGGCTCGTAAAACTCAACTCGGAAGCCACCAAAGCGATCCGAAACTCACCAAAAAGGATCCGAAAGACCCTATAAAGATCCAACAAAGATCCACTAAGGATCCAGGATATTACATCCTCCCCTCCTTTAAGAAATTTTACCCTCGAAATTTAAGGACTAGCAAAGGAGAAGCAAGGGAAGAACAACACAAACATCGGCAATGCACATCACGCATCAGCCAACAACAATGCCGGAAGCACGGCAATACAGATCTTGAAAAACACGGCTCAGAGGACATCGTCAGATCATAATTACAGGCACACGCTCTGGGTCTCAAGGCAACAATCCACAAAAGAGCACGGTACCCAAGTGAGCACAATCCTGACACCTCCGAAACAGGGCAACATCATTTACGTCTCACCAGAAATGGAGACACGACTGCCACGACAACAAACAATCGATACCGAGAAACACAATGACAGCACGACAAGCAGCAGCTTACACGGGGAGACACCGTCCTCTCAGCTGACAGCTCGACCACATCATCGGCTCCAGTGCCAAAGGTGACAAAGAACACCTGGCACACAGGACACCAACGACAACAGCATCGGACCACAAACACAATCAAGTCAGTACTCACTCAGATATTACGTCTGATCGAGTCGCAAGCTAACTCTACCAGGAAAAAGGGAGTACGGCAAGCTAACTGACAAGGTCACGGTCCAAGACAGAGACACAAAATCATAGAAAAATAGCGATCAAACGATAACAACAACACTTGCAGGATTCCGGCTCCGTACAGAACACAGAACCATGGAACACAACTGCAAGCAGGATCACATCAAGGCATAAGAACAGCTAAATGCACGACCACAAAGGACGGGTCACGCATCAGACTGCTCACCAAGAAAGGACCCATGACAATGAGAAACAACAATCTCTGGGAACGCACCTCAAGGACCAAGATCACGCCTCGAGAGCACAACACCCAAGAGAAAGAATGCAGAACTGAGGGTACTAAATCAGCAAGGAATGCCGACAAATTCCCCAATATCCGCAAACGACAATGCTAGCACCAGAAAAGACCTCGGTATCTGCCTCTCAGCACGCACTCAGCGCCATCGCAACTCCTAAAAATCACAACGGAACGCGCCAAGAGTACCGATCTGGGGAATAACCGATCACAAGAAGCCTAAGCGCAAAGAAAAGGAGTACCAGCTTCAGCACAAGGCACAAGGAAAAGGCTAGTCTCAGCTTACCTTCACGTCCTGAAAATGGTAAATGAGCCTTCACAACACATCGGCCGCTGGACACGGCATGACAAACACGGTGCACAATAGCTCTTAACACCATAATAGAGTCCAAAGCTAAGCAACCGTACAGCAAAGAGCAGATCAGGCTCAGAATAAACACTGTTCACACTTAAGCAGACACAGGACAAAAGCATCGCCAAGATAGCAATTCCAAGGCAAACCTCGAAAAGATTCCAACAGAAGGGACAAGAAGCAATTAGCTCAATCACGAAAGCTCACCAGGAAGGGAAAATCCTAGCTTGCCTGAGCAACTTCTCAACCACGGAATCAAATCGAGCACTTCAACAGAAGCGAGACACATCAGGAGCTGAACAGACTCAAGCCGGGATAACCAAAACAACGTGAGAACGTGTACGGTCATCAGACCATGGCCAAAGGTCAACAACAACATGAACAACACACGAAGAAAACAACGCGACAAATCATCGCAACACCTAAGCCAGCAAAAGCCTGTACTGGACTTTAAGGACTCTGGATACTGTAATATCTTGGATTCCCATGTACTTCACACAACAATACTTTGATAGCTCAGAAAGAACTCCGAACATCTCAGAACACTGCTCTGATACCACCTGTGGCGACCAGGATCCCGGATACCAGGTATACTCGGTAGGACTATCGAATACACGTGATACCACTTGGAACCCGCGAGGCCTCCGAAGAGCGGTAAAGCTCCGAAGGGAAAAAGGCATGTGTAGAGTACATTGAAGCCACAGAGATAGAACAGTAAGCAATTAAATTTCATTAGATCAGTTTGCTAAAGTAGCAGAAATAAAATTACTTTTTAATTAACAGTTTCAATTTAACAATTATACCAGAGTCCAGTCCCAGAAAATTAAAGACAAGTACAGGCCACAGGAAAAGAACGTACACTGAGGTCGGGGGAAGCCCGACGCAGGTACAGCTGGCAGCTACGAACACGCCACGCCAGGAACCACGAACAGAGATGACGCCCACCTGAAAAGTAGGGGTGAGTCTCCAAACAGAGGCTCAGTAGGGGCCACGCGAATCCCCACTGAAAAACACGCGGAAAATAGAACGGAAGCAACAGCAGAAACAGCAGGTGTAGCAAAGCAGGAAAAGCTACACTACTAAGCTGTAAAACTACTCTAGAAGCAGTAAAGAACAGACGGGGAGTAGGAGTAGGGAACAAGTTGGAAAGGGGGAGAATCCGCGCCAGACAAGCGGCTGCCGAACTAACCTCGACACCCCAAACTACTCCAGGCAGCGACGGAAGGGCAACTCTGAACTGACAAAGTCAGGAGTTACCGATCTGCCGACACGACGCCAGGTCTAAAACAAAGACCTGCACGAGGACAGACAAAAGTCTAGAAAAGATCTAGACAGACGACGGACAAACACGACGGAACACACGACTAGAACGTCGTGCACACAACGCCACACAGACCTCGAGTAGGGCCACGAGAGGGCTAACTCGGAGAGGTCATGACGCACAAGAAATGCCGAGAGTCATGTGTCACGCGACGGAAGCACCTCCTCACCAGAAGAACAGCCAGCTGCGTCCACTGACGTCTTATGCTGCGCAACAAGTGTCTCGCCTACGGTACCGCTGAAACCACGGCAGAGTCGCAGACACGCGCTGAACCAAACAGGAACAACAATAACGACAGAACAAGAGGACAAGTAACTAGTCAGGGTCACGCCTGTTGGCGTAAGACCTCACTCCTGACAACGTGTGCACACACTGGCTCTAGCCTAAGACAGGTTCTCTAGCTAGTTTTCTTCCTCAGTAGGACGCTACCGTTGGCTGGGAGCCCACGGAACTAGCTTACAAACCGTATCACGGGAACACCCTTCCGCCATCCGCTAGCGGGTCGGCAACTCAAAGGCCTTAGGGCTACAACAAGCAGAGGCTCACATGACGCAGAGACTCAAAACACGAGTGCTGAAGTACATGCAGGCAAGAACGCCCCACACCACGTACTTCGAGGCACCAATGGCAGCACAACCACTGCCGACGAACTCAGGACAAGGCAACTAGACCTACCACGTAACGATCCTTGAGTCGAACGAATCAAAGGTAAGATCGTCATAGACAGTGGGACAAGCCGCCAATCGGTCTAACTCTAAGCCAGAGGAAACGACACACCGCAGGAATCGACTCACGGAGACCTGAGGGAACACCAAGAACCCTCAGCACACCTGGACACACAAACCAAGGTAACACAGTACCTCGAGGCATCTAGAGCCAAAGTCTCGAATTGGACAGAATCGTCGAGACACACACACGGTTACCCGTCAACCACTGGGCCACACCGGGTTGACCGGAACCAGACAACAACAACTCTAAAGTAGGAAAAGAATCCTACCTCAAGCAAGAAGACTCCTAGCTACCTTACAACGTAGTCTTAGCCCTCATAGGATGTCAGGAGACATCCACGGGAAAACGGGCAGGCCACAATGTCAAGCCAAGACAAGCAGAAACCGAAACGACGGAAATCGGAGCACAAGGACTGTAACGCACCTCCCTTAGACCGTTACACGAATGTGACGGTCTAACTCTAGCCGTTACACTCCAACTGTGGCGGTCTAATGTAGACGCGCTACAACAACGTGACGGTCGGAGAAAGTGCCGCCACACACACACCGCCCTAACCAACATCTAAAACACACAAGGCACGTAACGGCCTACACCAGGCGCGTTACACCGCTCTGACGCGCCCGACCCGGGCCGTCAGGGCCAACAGACCTCAAGCTTAAAAATGACAACTCGAACCACGTAACGAACTAGACCAGGCGCGTTACACAACCTAACGCAGCAAAGCAGGCGCGTCAGGGTCAACTGGATCAAGTCAAGAAACCACTAGCCGAAAGGCACGTAACGGTCCATCACGGACGCGTTACACAAGCCTAACGCATGGGGGCGTGGCCGTTAGAGCCAACGACACAACCACCCTACTCGGCCAAAACAGCACGTAACGGCCTGGGGCAGGCGCGTTACAACGCTGTGACGCACGGGGACACTACCGTTAGACGAACCGACTCAAACGGTCAAAATCGGTCAAACTGAACGTAATGGCCTGGGGCAGGCGCGTTACACAAGCCTGACGCACAAGGGCAGGCGCGTCAGGGGAACCGACTTACCCAAAACATAACACGACAAAATAAGCGTGACGCATCAACCCGGACAAGTCAGAGAGCTGTGACACGCCTCCCTTGGGCCATCACACTCCACAGCCACGAAAACTAAAAATGCCCAGACGCTGTGACGGTCTGTCGTAGGGTCGTCAGGGACTGTGACGGTCCTTGGAACGACTGCTACACCAGTCACTGTGGGAAAACAGTGGAAACGCCAAATCGGGCCGTTCCACGCCCCATTCACGCCGAAGCGCAGGGGAAACAAAGGCACACGATGGAAAACAACACTAGGAGGCTAAAAAGCCCACATGCAAGCACTAAAACGAGAGATCGGGGCGATTCCAACGAATTGACCCTAAACGAGTCAACGAGGTTCCCGGACTCCTACCGGCCTCGAATGACCGCCGATCAACACGAAACTAACATGAATGGGATCCCGACATGCCAGCGGTAAGTTTGATACTAACTACGCCACAGATGGTTACCATTTTCTGGCGAACCCTACAAAACCCGAAAATCACGGTTTAGGCAAAACAAGCCCAAACTCAGTTATTTCCGCACCGAACGACGTGCAATGGCAGGAAAAAAGAGCAGAAAGAAGTGAGGATCCGTCACCCTACCTCCACCGAAGAAACCGCCCCCCGAGTGGACTAAACCACGCCGAAATCTCCAAAACCATGAACGACGCCATCTCAGAATCCACCGAGGGATCGCGCCATCCCACGCTCCATTCACCGCCCTAGACTGCATCCCGATCACTCCATCGCGTCCCCACCTTATCCAGCTCCGCAACGGTGCGCGCCCCGCGCCGATTGGCCCACAGACGAGAGAGAATGAGAGAGGGAAAGAGAGGGTGAGAAAGGGGGAGAGAGGGAGATCGTGCAAGAGTGGGGGAGAGAGAGAGAGGGATATAAAAAAAGAAATTAGAAATTTTTCTAATTTTGAAAATCTGATAATTGAGCCGAAAATGCAATAATTCAGAAAAATACGCAAAAATAGTCAAAACGACTGGGTCGGAGAGTACATCGCAGCTGTAGCGTTCACGAGTCGATGAATTGAGAAATAAACTCACCGTATAGTTCCGCAACTAGTACGAGAGAAAAACCCACACGGCTCGTAAAACTCAACTCGGAAGCCACCAAAGCGATCCGAAACTCACCAAAAAGGATGCAAAAGACCCAATAAAGATCCAACAAAGATCCACTAAGGATCCGGGTATTACAGAAATGATTAGAATGCCCAGATGAGAGTTGACAGGAATACCTTGTAGGAGAATGATGCGCAGGGCGGCAGGAGTAATAAAGAGATTTGGAGGTGAATTGCTCAGAATGACAGGAATAATCAGACTCGACATGAATCAGCAAGAATCACTCTCAAGGATAGAGAGATGATAATCAAGAGTGCCCAGAATGACAAATCATGGAGTCATTAATGATGTGGATGAGAAGAGGACTCATCCCAAATTCCTGGTTCCTGTAAAAGGTATGTCCCTGCAAGACAATATCATCAAAAAAAAATATAATGCAATTTTTTTGGATTTTTGTAGTATGCAGATTTTTATAGGTTTTGAAAAATTTCAAGTTTTTTAGGCAAATATTCATTTTTTTCTTTTTTGGAAATATTCAATTTTTTTATTTTTAGAAAAATATTCATTTTTTTTGAATTTTGGTTTAGGCATTGCTTGTTACAGCATCCAAGGGACGTTTAAACCACTAGCTAGGGGTCCTCGTTCCTACCCCGTTTGCTAAAGAATTGCCCAAAGTTGGGCGTGCATTGAAGGGTGGTGCCCTATAACCGACTGACCATGGTTAACGGTGCCCTGATAACGCGAAAGTTCGTCGTTTAAAACACGCGTATCACAATCTTAAAACCGAACTCGCACAAAATGATCAAAAGAGAGCGTAGTACTATGGCAAGCACGGGTCGAATCCACAGGGAAGAAGAGATTTTTAGAGTTAAAAACCTTAGAGTCCTTTGAAAAACACTTGTGATTTGGATTTGCTTAAAGAAAATAGTGAAATGATGAACAAACCAAACACTTAATTGAACACACCATGACTATGCACTTATGCTATAGAAAATAATTGCATGAAGTGGAAAGAAGATATAGAAGAAAGAGATAGAGAGGGAAGAAGAGCAAGAACTAGATCAAGAGAACAACTCCTTTCATTAACTTAAAAGAAAGAGTACATGAAATGTGAAACAAATTTATACTAATGACACAATGAGATTACAATGAAGTGAAATATCACAAAAGTAATAACACAAGAAAAGCCTGGAGTTTGGAGTTTGGAGATGGTAGCAGTAATGGTAATGTTAGCGCCGTCCTCTCTTGGCCTTGGATCACGAACAACCTTGTGGAAGATGTCGTCTACGCCGGGAGGAAGTCGCCTTCGTCGTTGAAGCAGTCTTTGGAGGATGAATAACTTTGAACCCAAGAGGAATTATGGGATGCCCAAGAAGAAGAAGTTGAAGAGGGGGAAGAGAGGAAAAACTTTAATGAAGAACTCAGATAGAAAAGAAGAGAAGAAGAGCTTCAAAATGGAGACATAGCATAAACTAGCACCTCGGATGAACAGTGAAATCACAGGACAGCAAGTTGAAAAACGAGAAATATCTTAAAAACCAGAAAGAATTAGAAGATGAGCAAGAAGAAGAAGTTGTAGAACACGTAAAAACCAAGAACTTTTATGAAGACAGTAAGAGCAGAAAATGACTAGAAGAGGGAGAAATAAGGGAAAGAACAGAGAACAATACTGGGTCGCAGATGAACAGGACAGCACAGTGAAAAATACGAAATATCTTGAAAACCAGAAGGAATTAGAAGATGAGCAAGAAGAAGAAGTTGTAGAGGACTTAAAAATGAAGAACTTTTATGAAGAACATAAAAAGAGAAAATGAACTTACATGGGAGAAACCGGAGACCTAATGTTGGGAGAGAAAGAGTGAAAGATTACCCAAAAGAAGAACTCCCTTTCTCCTCCTTGTCATGGGCTATTTATAGGAAACGTTAGGTAGATGGAGGGTGGAGATTGTATCAAAAGGAGATGGATGGCTGAGATTCAAGTGGAATATGATGCATGGGGAAGAGAAAAAGTAGGTGGGTACCCCCTTTCTTGGACTTTAGGCACCCCATTTCCCAAGGCTCATCATGTCTCTCCTTTATTTCAAACTTTGAATGTCCTTTTCTTCCTTTTCAAACTTAAACTTTGGATTCTTCCTTTTCAAACTTTGAATTCGAAATTTTGAACATTCCTTTCCCTCCAACTAAAATATTTTGAATTCTTGATTTGACTTGGTCAAAAATGGTGATGACCCTTTTGTCCCCGGCTTCTTTTGTAATTACCTTCGGTGTCCTACACACACACAATTACACTTTAGTCCATAAAAATTACCACAATGTGCACATCAATCTCAAATGCTCATAGTTATGCAATGGAGAATTTAATACTCATGGCCCTCAACTTCAAATTATTAGATAAAATTATCAAATTAATCAATTTACGTGAAAGCTCCAATTTAAATGTGGAGTTGAGGTTAATTATGAAATATGCATAATTACCTAATTATATGCACATAAAATGGTGTTTATGCGATGTATTATCATAAGAAACGGAGACTTATCACACCCCCTAACTTGAACATTGCTAGTCCCTTAGCAATGTAAACAATTATAAAATTAGGACTAACAAACACTCATGTGTCACAGATCATGGCAAGAACATTATGCATAATGATTTAGACTTTGGAGTATTACAAGTTCAAGTAGAATGCATTTGGTATAAATTTCATCAGTCCATGTGTTTAGATCTTTCCTCAGGATACACTCAAAATTAAATATCTCTTTGTGTATGAGTGATATAACTTGACTAGTGACTTCCAAACAATCTAGATGAATGAGTCTTCTACCTTTCACTTAAAGATGATTTTCAATTCTGCCCACCTCTTGAATTGAGCTTCTCGAATTACAGGTAGCTTCACTCTGCCAGTTTATACTTCTTTTTTTTTCTTTTTTCTTTTTTTTTGACACACGGTGCTGCACATCCCTTCGCCGTTTGACGCGAACCTCAACTCTTGCCTTAGGAGAAGCAGGCCCGGTTACTAAGTTCAGGGGTATTTTCCAAGTGTGTTTTTTTTTGGCAGGTAACTTTTTCTTCACGATTATGTTCAACGAATGGGCATAATATTCATCACCACCTAAGTGTCAAGTAAAATTCCTATCATCCTAATGTTTGTCATCCACTGATCTTGTTATTGTGCAATTGTGTGCAAGTTCAATGGAATTTTCAGGTGTATTCTGAGGAAAATGCTAAAGACATAACCAATTAATTCATCCCTTTAATTTGTAACTTTCACATGTAAGACTCTAAGTCCTATCATTCTAAGAAAAGTTTCTCATCATGAAATATGAACATGAAACACGTGTTAGAGGTGTGATGAAAGGTTGCAATTATTTTGAGGAAATTCGAGCTCAAGCTACCCCCCAACTTAGGTGACATTGTCCCTAATGGCATGAGTAAGATATAGAAATGAAATAAAGCCATAAAAAGTAGAGGGAAGGATAGATACGACCTGAGAGGGAGATGTCGTCATCAAAGAAATATTGTTCCATGCTCCATGCTCCTTAGATAAAAAGAAGAAAATCAAAAAAAAAATTGAAAAGAGACAAGATAATTGGGTTGCCTCCCAAGAAGCGCTAAGTTTAACATCTTCAGCCAGACACAATATAGCTCACAATGGGTCACTCAGCCTGAGAGAGTCCTCCTGCAGCATTGGAAGATTTTCAATGTAAGGTTTCAAACGTTGACCATTGACAGTGAAAGTTTGACCAGTTTTAGGATCAAGAATTGTTACTGCACCATGGTCAAATATTTTAATTACCACATATGGTCCATCCCATCGAGATTTCAATTTACCGGGGAATAATCGTAGCCTAGAGTTTAAAAGCCAGACCTTTTGGTTGATTTGAAAAGTTTTGCGTGAAATGTGTTTATCATGGAATACTTTTATCTGGCCTTTATAAATCCTAGAGTTCTCATAGGCTTCATTGCGAATTTCCTCTAACTCATTCAGTTGAAGGGCTCTATGGGAACTAGCCTGTGCTAAATCAAGATTGAATTGTTTGATTGCCCAATAGGCCCTATGTTCCAATTCGACTGGCAAATGACATGGCTTTCCAAAAATAAGCCTATAAGGGGACATGTCAATGGGAGTTTTGTAGGCGGTCCGATAGGCCCATAAAGCATCATCTAATCTTTCTGACCAATCTTTCCTATCGGGCCGGACAGATTTTTGCAAAATATTCTTGATCTCCCTATTAGAAACCTCCACCTGGCCACTAGTCTGGGGATGATAGGGGGTAGTAATCTTATGTATTATCCCATACTTCCGAAGTAAAGCCCGGAATTGAGAATGGATGAAATGTGAACCCCCATCACTAATGATAGCCCTGGGACACCCAAATCGAGAGAAAATGTTCTTACGAATAAATTTCATGACAATTTTGTGATCATTAGTCCTTGTGACTATAGCTTCTATCCACTTAGACACATAATCCACCGCCACCAAAATGTACTCATGTCCAAAAGATGATGGAAACGGTCCCATGAAGTCAATTCCCCATACATCAAAAATTTCCACAACCAGGATAGGGTTTAAAGGCATCATGTCCCTACGTGACATGTTTCACATAGCCTGACAGCGCTCACAAGATTTACAAAATTCGAATGCATCTTTGAATACTGTGGGCCAGTAGAACCCACTCTGCAAAACTTTGGCTGCCGTTTTCTTACTTGAAAAATGTCCCCCACAAGCTAAGGTGTGGCAAAATGTCAGAATGCTTTGTTGCTCACCTTCAGGGACACACCTCCGAATGATTTGGTCTGGTCCTAAATGGAATAGCTCAGGGTCTTCCCAAAAGAAGTATTTGAGCTTAGCAAAGAAGCGATCTTTTTCTTATTTGGACCAACCTTCAGGAATTTTTTTCACGGCTAAGTAATTGACAATGTGTGCATACCATGGGGGTGGAATGTGAGATACACTAAGGAGGTGTTCATCTGGAAATGAGTCATGTAAGGGTGTGGTGTCTGATGTGATAATTCGGGACAAGTGATCTGCAACAACATTTTCACTTCTTTTTTTATCCCGAATTTCCAAATCAAATTCTTGTAATAAAAGGATCCATCTAATCAACCTTGATTTGGCATCTTTTTTAGACAGCAGGTGTCTGAGAGCTGAGTGGTCAGAGAACACAATGACTTTGGCCCCTAGCAGATAGGACCAAAACTTTTCAAGGGCAAAGACAACAGCAAGTAACTCCTTTTCTGTTGTGGTGTACCTAAGTTGGGCATCAGCGAGTGTGCGACTCGCATAGTAAATCACCACAGGCTTTTTGTCTACCCTTTGCCCTAAAACAGCACCTAAAGCATAATCTGAGGCATCACACATAATTTCAAAAGGCAATGACCAATTAGGAGTTTGCAAGATTGGGGCATTGGTCAATGTCATTTTCAATGATTCAAAAGCCTCAAGACATGATTGGTCAAGATGGAATGGGACTTCCTTAGCCAGCAGATTAGTGAGAGGTCTAGCAACTTTGGAGAAATCTTGAATAAACCGACGATAGAAGTCGGCATGACCTAAAAAGGAACGGATTTGTTTCACTGAGATGGGTGGTGGTAGTTTGGCAATAAGCTCAACCTTGGCTTTATCCACCTCAATCCCTCTTGCTGACACTATATGTCCCAGAACGATGCCCTCTTTAACCATGAAATGACTCTTTTCCCAACTGAGGACAAGATTATTGTCTATGCATCTCTTCATGACTTTGGCTAAGTGGTCTAGACAAGAATCAAATGTGTCCCCAAAAATGGAGAAATCGTGCATGAAAACCTCTAAAAAGTTACCCACCATGTCAGAAAAAATAGCTAACATGCATCTTTGAAATGTGGCGGGAGCATTACATAGTCCAAAGGGCATTCTTCGAAATGCAAAGGTTCCGTAGGGACAGGTAAATGTGATTTTTTCCTGATCCTCTGGGTAGATAGCCACCTGATTGTATCCAGAATACCCATCCAGAAAATAGAAGTATTTTTGCCCTGCTAATTTTTCCAAAATTTGGTCAATGAATGGGAGGGGAAATGGTCCTTCTTTGTCATGGAGTTGAGCTTTCTATAATCAATGCAGACCCTCCATCCCGTGGTCAACCTAGTAGGTATCAACTCCTCTTGATCATTGGTGATCACAGTCAGTCCTGATTTCTTTGGGACTATTTGTGTTGGACTGACCCACTGACTATCAGAAATTGGGTAGATGATTCCGACATCTAACCACTTGACCACCTCATTTTTGACCACCTCCTTCATGTGTGGATTTAATCTCCTCTGCATGTCTCTACTCGGTTTTGCATTCTCCTCCATATAAATATGGTGCTGACAAATGGATGGACTAATCCCTTTAAGATCAGCGACAGACCAACCTATAGCCCCCTTATGAGATTTAAGGACCTCAACTAGTTTCTCCTCATGGTTAGGTTCAAGGTCACTTGCTATGATGACTGGCAAGGTTTGGTATGGGCCTAGGAATGCATACTTAAGGGAGGCTGGCAATGGTTTTAGTTCAACCTGAGGAGGGGATTGCAAAGAGGGCAGAGCTGGTTCAGATTTAAGCTGAGGCAAAGGTTCAACTGGGGGCCATGTCCTAAGTTGAGTTGACCAGATGTCAACTTCCTCTCTCATTCCAGTCCTACTGTCCCTTTCAATCTCCAATAATTCCTCAATGGTGTCAACAGCATAGCAATCTCCTTTTTGATCATGAAATTTGGATGCCTTAAAAATGTTGATGCTGACTTTCTGGTCCCCAAAAGATATGTCCATAATTCCTGAAGCACAGTCTATATTAGCCCTAGCTGTGGCTAAAAATGGTCTACCCAAAATGATAGGAGTATGCTTGATTTCTTGGGGAGAAACCATGTCCAAAATAAGAAAGTCAGCAGGGAAGTAGCACTCATTCACTTTAACAATGACATCCTCGATAAGGCCCTTTGGAGTCTTGATTGATCTATCGGCGAGCTGGAGAATAATGGGAGTAGGGTTGAGCTCACCGATGTCAAACTGCTCATAGATGGAGGTAGGGAGTAAATTCACACTAGCTCCTAAATAAAGGAGAGCCTTATCAAATGTCACATCCCCAATGTTGCAAGAGATAAAGGGTGCTCCAGGATCTTTTAACTTTCTTGGAAGTTGGTTGAGGACCACAGCACTAACGTTCTCCGGGAGTCGAACCTTTTCCGGGGTCACTCGTGGGTCCCGCCTAGGAGTGCACATTTCTTTTAAGAATATAGCATAGGCCGAGACATGTTTGATGGCATCGAGGAGAGGGATGTTGATGTGTACTTGTTTGAAGAGCTCCATCATCTCCTCATTATGGGCTGGTTGTTTCTTTTTGGGCTTTAAGGCATTGGGAAATGGCACTGTAGGTTGGTAAGTGCTGGGCCCTTCCTCTATTTTTCTCTTTCCCTTGACATCCTCTTCCTGGCTGGGCTCCTCCTCACTATCAGAAGATATGTCAGGGGCCTGGAATGATGAACTAGGAGTGGACCCCTGAGGATCTTTGAGGACTTTACCACTTCTTAAGGTCGAAATTGCTTTTGCATTTTTGAGTTGTGGGCCTTTTTGTGGTATTTGGCCTGATGGGTGCTGGAGGAGAGGAGGAATTGGCTGGTTAATGGGGAAGTTCGATTGTGGGAAGCCCGGAGGATTATTTCGTGGGTTGGCAATGGGCTGACTTGGCAATTGGCTCACTTCCCTTCTCATGGTGGCTTCAGCCAATTGGCCCAATTGAGTCTCCAACTTAGAGATGGTTTACTGGTGGGCTTGGAGGGTCTGTTGGAAAGATTGACTTTGGGCTTGAATAGTTTGTTGGAAAGATTGATTTTGGGACAGAATTAGTTGTTGTAACTGATGGAATCTATCATCAGTTTGGGAGTCCTGGTGGTGTTGCGGAGGAGGTTGATAGATTTGGTGGGAATTGGAAGATTGCCTATAATTGGGCTGAGGAGGTTGGTATGGGACCTGACCCTGGTTAAATCGGGGAAGTGGTTGTTGGGCTTGCGGTCCCCGACCATAAGCATTTCCTTGGAATGGTGGCTGTGCTTGAAATTGGTGTTGGATGGGTGGTTTGTGAGTTTGAGACGCAGAGGGGATGGTGGGTTGATTGGGAGATTGTTGATTTCTCCAATTGAAATTGGGGTGATTCCTCCAACCCGGATTATAGGTGTTAGAAAATGGGTCATAGTTGGGCTTAGAGAATCCCTGGGCTGCTTGGACTTGCTCATGTATAAAAGGTGGTAACTGGGCTGCTGTTGGGCAATCGGACACATGATGGTCCGGGCTAGCACATAAAGCACACACCTCATGGTGTGTTGGGTCTGAGTATGAGTTGGACGTAGGTAAGATGGTGGTTTGTTAATTGTTTTGAGCCAGGAGCTGGTCTAACTTGTGGGCTAGCATATCAACATGTTCTAGCTTTTCGGCCATGATATCCACCTTGTCCAATTTTTTGATGG
Organism: Amorphophallus konjac; assembly: GCA_022559845.1. Lineage (NCBI taxonomy): Eukaryota > Viridiplantae > Streptophyta > Magnoliopsida > Alismatales > Araceae > Amorphophallus > Amorphophallus konjac. Next base: position 25,353,913 of record CM040124.1, read on the forward strand.
ATGAAATTTACATCCACCCTAGCTTCAGGTTCCACCCGATACATCCCGGCCCGTTTAGAGGGCCCAATGGTTCTCTCATATGAGGATAAGGAAGCATGGTTGATTGAATTCTCGCTCAACATTTCAAATAAGGCATAGGCCTCATCCTCACTCTTGCTCATAAAGGCCCCACCACATGATGCATCCACAATCTGCCTAACTTGATCATCTAGGCCCTCATAGAAAGCTTGCACTATTTGTCATTTGGAGAGCCCATGATGTGGGCATTTTCTGAGGAGCTCCTTTAATCTCTCCCATGATTCATGTATTTATTCATTTGGGAGTTGCGCGAATCCTGTGATTGCACGTCTCATGGTGTTGGTTCTACCGATGGGGTAAAACTTCTTAAGGAACTCATGCTGCATATCTGCCCATGTGCCAATAGGTTTCCCTAAGGTCTCTAGCCAGTATTTGGCTTTGTCCTTAAGTGAGAAAGAGAATAAGGTCAAGCGGAGAGCATCACCTGTGAAATTTTGAATTTTCACAGTGGAACAAATTTCTAGAAATTCATCCAGATGTTTATAGGGATCTTCATTGGTCTTCCCATAAAAGGATGGGAGCATCTGAATGGTGCTAGATTTGATCTCATAGTGCAAAGTAGGGACATTAGGCAGTTGAATACAAGTGGATGGCTGATAATTCGAAGGAATGATATATTCCTTCATCTATTTGGGCACCCCTAATTGGTGTTGTTCAGCCATAGGTTGGGTTTGATTTTGAGCCGGATTAAAAATGAATCGCTCAATCTCACTAATGGGCTCAACTAAGTCGCGGTGTTGAGATCTTCTCCCTTGCATAAACCAAGGTTAAAGATGAGAGATGGGAGAAATTTTTTATGATGATTTTATTTTATTTTATTTATTTTATTTTTTACTCAAACTAAGACGAAGAGAGAGAAGATGATAATTTTTATTTTTATTTTTATTTTTATGCAAACACAAACAAGTTGTCACGCAAATTACTTAATGCCCTAGATGTGACCTAAACTTACAAATTAGGTTTCACAAAATGGCTAACGTGTAACTTAAGTTCACCCTCAATATTTCCACCGGCCAGGTAAGGGGTGGGGTAGTGGGAGGTTCCCCCTACTTTCGTAGGGACCTAATTATGCCAAACCACTAGCCCGCTTAAGGCGTTTGCCGTCCGACCGTCTTGCCTTAGGCACCGGTTTTCATAAGAGGGTAAGCTCAAATAACACAAGAACCACAGTGTGAACTTAGGGTCAATATCTAATGAATTTTATTTGAGGTCTAGGTGATGCAAAGATGCAAGAGAATTATGATTTGTGGGCTAAGGAAGGGTGATGAAATCCCCACCTTATCTTGCTTATGGGTGTTGCCCTTAAGATATTTTGAAATGATATGCAACAAAGCAAGTTCAAACAAGGGGTTCTATGCAAGCATGAAAATGCATGAGCATGTTTTTGGAAAAGTTAGAGTACTCACCTTGCCTCCCGCAATCTTCAACAATGTAATTAACAACAATTAGACAATAAAGAAAAAGAGCTTCTATCCTAAATGATGCATGACTTAGAACATGAGAGTGTGATTTCTACTCTTGCAATGAAGATTTTTATTGAAGTTCAAGTGATGTTTTTTTTATGTTTTTATTTAGTGAACCTATCTAACCACAAGATATAAAATGTAGAGAAATGAAATTAAAATGAAGGAGGAAAAGTTTCGATACTTACTTGAAAAGCGTTCCCCGTTCTTTTTTTTTTCAAAACGAATGACAAAAAGACTAAGGAAAAGGTGGAGACTTACCTCTGAATTTTTTTTTGAATTTTCAAGTTGCTTCCTCTTTTTTTTTCTTTTTTCCTATAAAAATAAGAAAAGAGAACTTTATTAGTACACTATATACATAAGGAAAACAAAGTTCTTAAGTCAAAAATCACCATTCCTCCCCAGCAACGGCGCCAAAAATTGATAACGCGAAAGTTCATCGTTTAAAACACGCGTATCACAATCTTAAAACCGAACTCGCACAAAATGATCAAAAGAGAGCGTAGTACTATGGCAAGCACGGGTCGAATCCACAGGGAAGAAGAGATTTTTAGAGTTAAAAACCTTAGAGTCCTTTGAAAAACACTTGTGATTTGGATTTGCTTAAAGAAAATAGTGAAATGATGAACAAACCAAACACTTAATTGAACACACCATGACTATGTGCTTATGCTATAGAAAATAATTGCATGAAGTGGAAAGAAGATATAGAAGAAAGAGATAGAGAGGGAAGAAGAGCAAGAACTAGATCAAGAGAACAACTCCTTTCATTAACTTAAAAGAAAGAGTACATGAAATGTGAAACAAATTTGAAGAGGCGAAATCTCGCGCTGGGTCCTGAGCGGGCTGTGGATCACCAGAAGATGAATCTGCAAGAGAGGGAAACGTGTCAGAGGGCCCAGGGGATCTCCCTGGGGCAAACCCTCCGATGGCTAAGTCAGTAGAGCGATGGTGGAAGCGATAATGGGGGGAGGAGAGAGCTGATGCGCGAGAATCCTCTCCACCAAAGGGTGAAGCGAATCGTGCTCAGGAGCTTAGGGTATGTGAATGCCTAGTTCATCTTACCATCTTCCGGAGGGTATCCCTTGCTTAAATAGTGCGTCGCCTTTTAAGAGTCCGGTGAGCTGAGGGCTTCCCGGCGGGAGTTACGTCTTCAGCGGGGGCTTTTATGGCCGGATCGTGGGGACGTTATCCCCTTGGAGTCCGGCGGCACCCCTGACTCTCCCGTCGGCGGAGGACTCTGAACGGCCGTACCTGCGGATTAATCAAACGGTCTTACCGAGCTTCGGGGAGGCTAGCTCTGGTCTGAGCGATGGCCCGGCGAAGGTGGGGTCGGATAGGTCGGCTGGAGCCTGTCTCTCTCGGGTGAGGAGAGGGCTTTTAGACCGGACCTTCCTTGGGACCTGACCGCTGTCTCGGGCCCTCCGAGCCTAGAAGGCCGCCGGGGAGAGTTGGTTCCTCGAGTCTTTATTTATTGGGCTTTTCTTCCCTGAGTGGGCCCAGCGGGCTATCACTCGGGCGGGCTCGCCTAGTTGGACCGTGTGGGTCTTGTTGGGCTGCCTTTGTGGTGGGCTACGGAAATCCCCCTCTCCACTTGTCCCCCTCCTACTCCCGAGCCAAGGAGGCTCGGATGAGTAGTTTTTCGAGGCTTTGGACCGGCGTGGCTCAGGTGGGTGGAATTCCGTTGGCGTTGTGGAGCCGCTTATAGCGGTCGCCGAGGCCCATAATGATGATCCTGACGGATTGGAAGCGAAGGGGCCCCCCTTTTTCTCGGAGCACGGAACGGCGCGCCGCCACCCTCAGGGGTTTTTTAAGGGGCGCTGTTCATCGTTCTAGGCTTCCAGGGTTTTAGGCTTTCCTTGCTTCTTGATGCGCCGTGAGAGCACAGCGGAGACGCGGAGCCTTGCGGCGGCGTTCGAAGAGTTGGCGAGGATAACCGCGGAGGCGATCCGGCAGCTTCCTTCTCCCCCGGAGTCTTCAAGCTCGTGCGAGGGATCTTCTCTCGACTCGATGGCGGACCGGAGCCCGGAGCCTGTGCCGGTGAGGCGGGAACCCGTCCCCAACTGTAGCGAGTTGGGGGAGACGGAGGTGAGGAGGTTAGAGCACCGTTTCCGTCTGCCTCTCCGCTATAGCTTTGTTGCCGCCACTCCGTACGAGACGAGTTTGGATGATCGTGCTGGGCTTATTTGCACCTTCCTTCTGGCTTGGAAGAGCGGATTTCGACTTCCTTTCGATCCTTACGTGCTGCAGCTTCTCAATTTTTTCCGATTGGCACCTATTCAGTTGGTGGCCAACTCCTATCTTCTTCTTTCGGCCTTCGGGATTCTGTGTCGCCAGCGCGACATCTACCCTTCTCTGGACCTCTTCCACTTCTTCTTTGAGTTGAAAGCGCACCCGCAGGCGGGGAAAGGCTTCTACTTCATCCAGGCGCGGAGGAACAGGAGCTGCATCTCGCTTGCGGCGAAGGACTCCTCGCACAAGGGGTGGAAGACCCAATTCTTCTGGGTGAAGGCGGTGGCGACGGACGAGATCTGGAGATGCCGGACCTCGCCCAACTTTCACCCGAATCTGCCCCCTCGCCAGGAGGAGTTCCCTCCCCACGTGGAGCAGCAGGCTGCCCGTCTGCTGGAGAATCGCCAATCGACCGAGGAGCTGGTGACGCCGGAGAACATCGAACGGTGTCTTCTCTCGCGGTTGACGTCGTCAGGTACGGCTCTTGAGGCTCTTTTTCTGGGGTGGTAGCTCTTTTTTTCTCCTCCTGACCGGGGCTTCTTCTTGCTGCAGACGTGAGGCGGGAGCCTCTGGAGGAGGCGGCCGAGGTCATCGATCTGGGAGATGACTCGGCAGCCGATGAGCCTGATGCCCCGGTGGGTCGCGTCAATGCCCGAGATAAGGGCAAGGGGGCGGCCTCCGAGGGGTCTTCTCGATCGACTGGTCTGAAGCGCAAGGATCCCCTGGTGGGGAAACTGCGGGAGGCCGCGAAGGCCAGGAAGAGGGCCAGGAAAGCCGGTCTTCCTACCGCCGTCGGGGGCGATTCTGGCTCGGCGGCACTCCCCCCTCGGGGGCAGGATGGGGCCGACCCTTCCGGGCTGGCTCTCCCATCCGCCGAGCGAGAGGGGGCCGAGGAGACCAGGGGCCCCGCAGAGGGAGGTGATGGGTCGGCTCTCCCCTCTGTAGGGACAGAAGGGGCCGATGCCGGCGTGGCCGGCGCTGGGACCGAGGGTTCGGTCGGCGCGGATGGGGGTTCGCCCGCGGGGGCGTCGCAACCCCAAGTGCCGGCAGCTTCTGGTGCGGTTGATCCCGCGGCGCCGGTCGAGGGTGGGGGTTCGCCCGGGGAGGCGTTGCAACCCCAACCGACCGTGGCGCGCGGGGCGGTTGGTTTCGCCGCCACAACAGGGCCTTCTGGCGGGGTGCCCAGGGTGGAGCAGTCCCCTTTGCCGGAACCTCTGGTCAGGCTCGGTGTCTCGGGTGACCTGTACCGGCTCTGCCGGTCGATCGCCGATAGGACGAGGGGGGGAGAAAAGCGCAGCACTCCTGCCGGGGTCCTTGACATCCTGATGGAGGGCGGCCTGGTCATAGCTCGGACAGCGGCCGTGATGGCAGAGGCGCACGCCCGGACGGAGGCGGAGCGGTCGAAGCTCGCCTGGACCCTTGGTGGATGCGAGGGGAAACTAGCTCGGCTCGAGGGGGAGCACGAGGGGCTCCGGCGGGAGTTCCTCGCATTCAGGGAGTTGGCGCGGTTGAGCCGACGGGAAGCCGAGGTGCTGGCCGAGCAGCTGACAAGGGCCCAAGAATCGCTCGAGAGGAAGAGCAAACGTCTAGAAGATGAGCGTCAACGTCACATCGAGCTGGATAGCCTCTGGGAGCTTGAGCGCGGCGAGCTGCAGGATCGGGCGGAGGACGCGGAGCGCCTTCGCGCTGAGGCCGAGGCGGACCGAGCCCGGGCGGAGGGTCGGATGATCGAAGCTGAGCGGAGGATGACCGAGCTGGAGGAGCATCTGGCGAGGGCGGAAGAGCGTGCGGCCGAGGCGGAGCGGGTTCGGGATGGCAGGTTGAGGCGGAGGTGATCGAGCGCTATAAAGGCTCGGAAGCTTACTCGGCCGACCTGATTGCAGCTGCCCTACCCTACTACGAGGTAGCGCTCCGCCGGGGTGCTCGAAAGGGGTTCAGGCAGGGCTATCGCCGGACGATGAACTATGCCAATGAGCACCTTGCCAGGGGTGATTTTCCTTATGGCCAGAGTTATGACTCGGACGAGTCAGATTCCAGCTCCTCATCTTCGGCCGGGGAAGAACCGGAGGAGTCGCCTCCAGCGGGGTCACCAGCTCCGGAGGCCTCGGGAGGGCTCACGACCGGGACAGTTCTCGCACAGGCGAGGTCAGTGTCCGGGCCGGCCGTCGCCGAGGGTACCAGGGGTGACGCGTCCCCTACTGCTGTTCCCGAGCTTCAAAGTGGGCCCGAGGCCTGATGTAACTTCATTTTGCCCCTTCCCCTTTTTGTCTGTCTTTCCTTTTGTAAGAGGTTTTTATGGGAGACAATAAATGACTTACTTTATTTGATCGCTATCTTTGCTGTGATTTGGTTGACGTATCGGGGCAGTTGGAAAGTGCCGATATCTTTTGCGCCGTTTTCGCATGTCGATTCGAGAGACTTCTTGCGGGCGTGCTTCCGTATTACCATGCTTTGAAAGTCGAGGTGCTTCACGAATCCCGCTAGGGTGGGGACCGAGGAATTTGAGGTGATCTTTCAGGGGAGGTCCTATAGCGTGTTTTCGAGGGGGGAGTCATTTAAGGCGCGTGGCCTCCCTTGGCCTATAAAAAGGACCGAAGGGTGCTCCTTCCCTCTTAACACTTAGGACTCTCGCCGGCGGTCTGCTCTTATTCCCTCATCTTCGCTCTGCATAGCGCCGCCGCGATCGGAGCATGGAGGACCCTTCAGAAGGTGACGCTGTAGACGACGGGGAGCGGCCGGTTCCAGCTGTCCTGGAATATCGGTCGGGTCCCACGGTCGCCGCGTGTGCATGAGACGGGTCCGACGGTCGCCGCGCGGATCTGGAGAGGGTTTCGACGTGCGGGGGCATGCCGTTTGCCTCCTCTTGGCTCCGGCGAGGCTTCCGGGCGGACGCCGAGATGGAGGGCGGATGGGGGAGTTAGGGATGCCGGCCGCCATTCCCCTCCGTGGGAGGGGAGGAGGCGGCTCCAGTCCCTTCCTCGCCCCTATCCGCAGCCTCTTTCTCTCTCTTTTGTTCTTCATTTCTTTCACTCTTTGGGGGCTGCTTGCTTTCTGTTCGCCTCCAAAGAGTTGGTAGTTTGCGGAGAGGAGACCTTCACGGCGTTCCTTTTTCCAGGTTGTTGCCAACTTGGAAGGTAGCCTTCCTTGTGTGAAAGGTGGCCTTCTCCTTGCTGTCCCTCTGTCACCTTTGTCACGGTCCACCCGAGCCAACTAGGACCATCTCTTGTTCGAGCCAGTTTCTACGCGAGGCAGAGTCAGTGGCTGGATGCGAGAAGGTCAAGACCGGGTCGGCCAGGTGATGGCCGTTTGCCGCGGTGCTAGATGGATTTTTGCTTTTCACTATGTAATGTATTGGCAGTTGCCTTTCTGATGTACCAACAGTTATCTTGAATGAATGCGAAAGATAAGGGGGTTTATTTTACCCGATTTGTTGATACAGTATTCAGAAATAAAATCTGCGTAGTGTGGTTGCATTCCATGTCCGGGGAATGGGTTCCCCTTCCATTGTGGCTAACCTGTACGCACCTTTCCCGAGCGTCTCGATCACTCGGTAGGGGCCTTCCCAGTTGGGGGATAGCTTGCCCGCCGCCTCCAGTGGTCGAGATGCTTCGGTCTTCCTGAGAACGAAGTCCCCTGGTCAGAATTGTCTGCCTCGGACCTTGGCGTTGTAGTACCGAGTGAGGCGGCGCTGGTATTCCGTAGCTCGGACGTTCGCGATCTCTCGGAGTTCGTCTGCCAGGTCGAGGTTCTCGAGTAGCTTCTGCTCGTTTGCCTCGGGCAAAAAGCTGATCACTCAGAGAGACGGATTGGCGATTTCTAACGGAACGATGGCTTCGGTGCCATATACCAGTTGAAAAGGGGTCTCACCGGTTGCCATTCTGGGGGTCGTTCGGTGCGACCATAGTACGCTAGGCAGTTCCTCGAGCCAGCTACCCTTAGCCTTGCCGAGTCTGGTTTTTATGCCCTTCAAGATGGTCTTGTTGGCATTTTCAACCAGCCCGTTGGCCTGAGGGTGGGCGACCGAGGTGAAGTGGTTGCGGATATTTAGGTCGGCACATCTGTCTCGGAAGTATCGAGAGTCGAATTTCCGCCCGTTATCGCTCACTATCACTCAGGGGACGCCGAAGCGACAAATGATCGATTTCCATACGAAACCCCAGACGACTGTCTCGGTGATCCTCGCTGTTGCTTCAGCCTCGATCCACTTGGTGAAGTAGTCGATGGCGACGATGATGAACTTCTTCTGGGATTGAGCCGTTGGGAATGGCCCAAGGATGTCGATCCCCCACCGAGCGAAAGGGTCGGGCTCGGTAAGGGTGACAAGTTCTGTGGCCGACTGGTGGACCAAATGGTCGAACCGCTGGCAACGGTCGCAATGTTGTACGTAAGCCGTGCAGTCGCGCTGTAGGGTCGGCCACCAATATCCTTGCCTTAGCAGGATTCTGGCCAGCGACCGACCTCCCGAATGTGCTCCGCACAGGCCTCGATGAATCTCTTCAATAGCTTGGCTCGCTTCCTCGGGGCCGAGACACTTCAGAAGGGGCCCGGAGAACGATCTTCGGTAGAGAGCGTTGTCAAGGATGACGAAGCGCCGAGCCTGGTACTTCATCCGGCGGGCTTCTCGAGGGCCGGAGGGTTCCTGGGAGTCTCGTAGCCAGGATAGGTAGGGGGAGCGCCAGTCGTCGGGAGTGGCCGAGTCAATGGCGAGGAGCTGCGAGTCTATGCTCGGGCGCTCTAGCTCTTCTAGGAGGACCGATCGTGTACGTTCTGGGTCTAGGGAGGAGGCCAGTCGAGAGAGGGCGTCCGCCCGAGAGTTTTGCTCCCGAGCTATTCGGACTACCTCGAACTCCTCGAACTGCTGGGCCAGGCTTCGGACCAACTGGAGGTATTTGATCATAGGTGCCTCCCGAGCTTCGTACTCGCCACTGACCTGGCTTGCAACTAGCTGGGAGTCGGTGTGGATCCTGACTCGCTCAGCCCCCAACCGTCGGGCCATGCGGGCCCCCGAGATAAGGGCCTCGTACTCGGAAGCATTGTTGGATGCCAAGAAGTTGAACTTTAGGGCGTATTGCAACTCTATTCCTTCGGGGGACCTTAGGAGGATCCCTACGCCGCTGCCGACCGAGTTGGACGATCCATCGACGAACAGCTCCCAGGTTGGCCCGGTTGCTGTCGGAGGCCTGTCCTCGACCGGAACGGTGCTCTCGGCGATGAAGTCGGCGAGCGCTTGCCCTTTGATAGCTGATCGTGGCCGATACGAGATGTCGTATGCCCCGAGCATGATGGCCCATTTGACAAGTCACCCCGAGGCTTCGGGGTGGGCCAGAATCTTCTTCAGTGGCTCGCCGGTTAGCATTGTGATGGGATGCCCCTGGAAGTAGGGTCGGAGGCGCCTTGCGGAGGTAACCAACGCTAGCACGAGTTTCTCGGTTGCGGGGTACCTCCGCTCGGCCTCGTTGAGCACCCTGCTGGTGTAGTAGACCGGCCTCTCGACTCCCGAGTCATTTCTGACTAGGACCGAGCTGACGGTTGACGGCGTCGCCGAGAGATAGAGCAACAAGACCTCACCCGGGACGGGCTTGGAAAGCACCGGGGGCGAAGCCAGGAACTCTTTGAGCTCGGAGAACGCTGTCTGGCATTCCCCATCCCATGCGAACGTGGCAGATGCTACCTTGGGCCCCCTCATCAGCTTGAAGAAGGGCAAGCATCGTTCGGCCGCACGGGACAGGAAACGACTGAGAGCAGCGACACGCCCCGTTAGACGCTGGACGTCTTTAATACACGCGGGCGGGCGCATGTCCAGGATGGCCTGGACCTTATCGGGGTTGGCTTCGATCCCTCGCTGAGTGACCAGGAAACCCAGGAACTTCCCGGATCTTACTCCAAAGGCGCACTTGGCGGGGTTGAGCTTCATGCAGTACTTCAAGAGGGTGCCGAAAGTCTCGGCGAGGTCGGTGAAGTGGTCTTGGGCCCTCGGGGTCTTGACGAGCATGTCGTCGATGTAGGCCTCGACGTTCCGACCTAATTGTCCCTCGAACATATGGTTGACCAGTCGCTGGTATGTGGCTCCAGCATTCTTCAATCCGAAGGGCATCCGGGTGTAGCAGTACACGCCGTAGTCGGTGATGAAGGCGGTCCTCTCGACATCTTCAGGGTTCATTCGGATCTGATGATAACCCGAATAGGCATCCAGGAAACTGAGTATCTCGTTGCCCGAGGTTGAGTCAACCAGTTGGTCGATGCTCGGTAGCGGATAGCAGTCCTTGGGGGTGGCCTTGTTCAGATCGGTGAAGTCTACGCACATTCGCCACTTGCCGGTGGTCTTCGGCACTAGGACGATGTTGGCTAGCCACGTTGGGCACAGGACCGGTCTGAAAAGACCAGTCTCTTGTCCCTTGGTGACCTGCGCCTTGATGATCGCCTGTTTCTCGGGCGCATGCTTCCTCCTCCGCTGCTGTACGGGTCTCACGGTGGCATCGAGGTTAAGCTTGTGCATCACAGTTTCCTCTGGTATACCAGGGAGTTGATCATCGGACCAAGCGAAGACCCGGACGTACCCAGAAAGAAACACCTTGTATTGTTGCTGTTCCTTCGGTGGTAGGTCGGCACCGATCCTTACTCCAAGGGCCGGGTTGTCGTTCAGGAATACCGTTAATAATTCGCCACCGGGCTCGGTGGTCACGGCTTTTCCTTCGACTCCCCTGGGGCCCTTATCCTTCCCGTCCGGCCTTGAGGCTTCCACCGAGATATTGTAGCACCTTCTAGCCGTGGCCTGGTTACCTCGGACTTCCCCCAACCCGTTTTTGGTGGGAAACTTCATTTTTTGGTGATAGGTAGATGGTACGGCCTTTATTCGGCTTAGAAATTTTCGGCCGAAAATGGCGTTGTACGCTATCATACCTTTAATCACTATGAAGTCCACTATGACCGTAACGGTTTTGGGTGGGGTGCCGATAGTGACTGGCAGGCTTAGGGCTCCCTCGGGATAGGTGGCCAGGCCATTAAACCCGCTAAGGGGTGTTCGGATCGGGCGGAGCTTGGATGGGTCTTCCCCCATCTTGAGAAAACAGTCATAAGATAATACATCGGGGGCGCTCCCATTATCAACCAAAAAAAATCCTGTCTACATTACAGTGATTTATCGTGGCCGAGATAACGAGGGCATCGTCATGCGGGGTGCTCAGCCCTTCCAGGTCTTGGTCGGAGAAGACTATGACCTGGGGCTCCATCGGCGGACCTTTGGGAGGCTCTAAGGCTTGGCTGGCCCGCTCGGCGTGACGTTTCCTTCCTCGGCTGGTGTCACCACCCAATGCCGCCCCTCCGGAGATGACGTTGATGTGGACCCCTCGGGGAGCATTGTCGATCTCCTCTGCGGCGTCTCGGTCTTCTTTGTGCCCGGTCGTGAACCGGGCTAGATGCCCCAGACGGATGAGGCGCTCGATCTCGTCCTGGAGCTGATGGCAATCTCCGGTGTGGTGCCCGTGGTCGCCGTGGAACAGGCAATGCCTGTCCCGCTTGCGGTTCTTCGACCTCATTGGCTCGGGCTGGCGGAGAAGTCCCGAGTCTTTGATGTCTTCATAGATCTCGTAGACTGGTGCGGTCAAGGGGGTATACCGCTCGTACTTTCTCTTGCGCTCTCCTTCTCGATCGCGCTTCTTACTCGAGCCGGGGTTTGGCTCGGAGGTCCACTTTTTGTCCCCCTCCCGACCCGAGCCGGTTGCGTCTCGGCAGGCGCTGAGTACTTCTTTGCACTCGGCGTGGCGCAGTGCTAGAGTCACTAGCTCGGCAAGGGTCGAGGGAGGGTGGAGGACAAGCTTGCGGCGGAGATTCTCATCCCGGGTGCCCCCGGTCAGTGCGGTTGTGGCTGAGGCCACATCCAGGCGGGGGATCCTAAGGGCTTCCGATTTAAATCGGTGGACGTAAGTCCGGAGCCTCTCCCCTTGCGCCTGTTTGAGAGCCAGGAGCCCCGCTACTGACCTTGGGGGGGCGCTACCGGCGAAGCTCTCCTTGAAAATTTGCCCGAATTACCTGAAGTCTCGAATGGACCCCGGGGCGAGGGCCCGGAACCATGCCTGAGCGCCTTGGACCAGGGTGGCCGCGAAGGCTCGGCATTTGATGGGATCCGGCGTTCCATGTAGGGTCACCAGGGCGTCGAAGCTATCGTAGTGGTCGACTGGGTCGCCCTGGCCGTCGTAGAGCTTGAAGGTTGGGATGGAGGCTCTAGGAGAGACCTCTGCCTTCAAGATGTATTCGGAGAAAGGGAATTTCTCCTCGACCTCCGGGAAAGAGGTCTTCTACAGGGCGCGGAGAGCGCGCTCTTGCTCTGCGAACCGTCTTTCAAAATCTCGTAGCCGGAGAGACAGTTCCGGCTGTGGCCACGCCGTGGGGCTGGGGGGGCGTCGTGGCGATCTCCCAGAGCACTGGTGCCCGGGCGCGACGGCCTCGCCCCCTGCTTCCCTCTCCTCGGCGTGGAGGAAGCCTCTTGCTCCGCAGGCGGAGCTTGCGAGGGTCCTCCGATGTCGTTGCGGAGGAGCTGTCGGCCGCGGAGGGTGAAGCGGCCTCCGGCGGTGTGCTGCGTTGCACTCCTTCGAGGGGGACTTCCTGACGGGGCGCGGGACCTCGCGTCCCGGGCCGCCTGGGCCCTCATGAGCTCCACGAGGACGTCCATCTTTTCGTTGAGGGCCTGGAAGGCGTTGGCGCCACCGTCGAGGGGTGCCCCTGTCTCCGCCGGGGGGGGGGGGGGGGTGGTGGCCCGTTGGTGGGGACGCTGGCGTTGGAGGGGGGGCTCTGTGAGACCCTAGAGGGGGCGCCTCCCACCGCCGCCACAGCCTTACCTGCCCCGCCGACGGATCTCCTCCCTGAGCTTTTTCTTACCATCTTGACTCTTCGTGCGTTTCCCACAGACGGCGCCAGATGAAGAGGCGGAATCTCGCGCTGGGTCCTGAGCGGGCTGTGGATCACCAGAAGATGAATCTGTAAGAGAGGGAAACGTGTCAGAGGGCCCAGGGGATCTCCCTGGGGCAAACCATCCGATGGCTAAGTCAGTAGAGCGATGGTGGAAGCGATAATGGGGGGAGGAGAGAGCTGATGCGCGAGAATCCTCTCCACCAAAGGGTGAAGCGAATCGTGCTCAGGAGCTTACGGTATGTGAATGCCTAGTTCATCTTACCATCTTCCGGAGGGTATCCCTTGCTTAAATAGTGCGTCGCCTTTTAAGAGTCCGGTGAGCTGAGGGCTTCCCGGCGGGAGTTACGTCTTCAGCGGGGGCTTTTATGGCCGGATCGTGGGGACGTTATCCCCTTGGAGTCCGGCGGCACCCCTGACTCTCCCGTCGGCGGAGGACTCTGAACGGCCGTACCTGCGGATTAATCAAACGGTCTTACCGAGCTTCGGGGAGGCTAGCTCTGGTCTGAGCGATGGCCCGGCGAAGGTGGGGTCGGATAGGTCGGCTGGAGCCTGTCTCTCTCGGGTGAGGAGAGGGCTTTTAGATCGGACCTTCCTTGGGACCTGACCGCTGTCTCGGGCCCTCCGAGCCTAGAAGGCCGCCGGGGAGAGTTGGTTCCTCGAGTCTTTATTTATTGGGCTTTTCTTCCCCGAGTGGGCCCAGCGGGCTATCACTCGGGCGGGCTCGCCTAGTTGGACCGTGTGGGTCTTGTTGGGCTGCCTTTGTGGTGGGCTACGGAAATCCCCCTCTCCAAAATTTATACTAATGACACAATGAGATTACAATGAAGTGAAATATCACAAAAGCAATAACACAAGAAAAGCCTGGAGTTTGGAGTTTGGAGATGGTAGCAGCAATGGTGATGTTAGCGCCGTCCTCTCTTGGCCTTGGATCACGAACAACCTTGTGGAAGATGTCGTCTACGCCGGGAGGAAGTCACCTTCGTCGTTGAAGCAGTCTTTGGAGGATGAATAACTTTGAACCCAAGAGGAATTATGGGATGCCCAAGAAGAAGAAGTTGAAGAGGGGGAAGAGAGGAAAAATTTTAATGAAGAACTCAGAGAGAAAAGAAGAGAAGAAGAGCTTCAAAATGGAGACATAACATAAACTAGCACCTCAGATGAACAGTGAAATCACAGGACAGCAAGTTAAAAAACGAGAAATATCTTAAAAACCAGAAAGAATTAGAAGATGAGCAAGAAGAAGAAGTTGTAGAACACGTAAAAACCAAGAACTTTTATGAAGACAGTAAAGCAGAAAATGACTAGAAGAGGGAGAAATAAGGGAAAGAACAGAGAACAATACTGGGTCGCAGATGAACAGGACAGCACAGTGAAAAATACAAAATATCTTGAAAATCAGAAGGAATTAGAAGATGAGCAAGAAGAAGAAGTTGTAGAGGACTTAAAAATAAAGAACTTTTATGAAGAACACAAAAGGAGAAAATGAACTTACATGGGAGAAACCGGAGACCTAAGGTTGGGAGAGAAAGAGTGAAAGATTACCCAAAAGAAGAACTCCCTTTCTCCTCCTTGTCATGGGCTATTTATAGGAAAAGTTAGGTAGATGGAGGGTGGAGATTGTATCAAAAGGAGATGGATGGCTGAGACTCAAGTGGAATATGATGCATGGGGAAGAGAAAAAGTAGGTGGGCACCCCCTTTCTTGGACTTTAGGCACCCCATTTCCCAAGGCTCATCATGTCTCTCCTTTATTTCAAACTTTGAATGTCCTTTTCCTCCTTTTCAAACTTAAACTTTGGATTCTTCCTTTTCAAACTTTGAATTCGAAATTTTGAACATTCCTTTCCCTCCAACTAAAATATTTTGAATTCTTTATTTGACTTGGTCAAAAATGGTGATGACCCTTTTGTCCCCGACTTCTTTTGTAATTACCTTCGGTGTCCTACACACACACAATTACACTTTAGTCCATAAAAATTACCACAATGTGCACATCAATCTCAAATGCTCATAGTTATGCAATGGAGAATTTAATACTCATGGCCCTCAACTTCAAATTATTAGATAAAATTATCAAATTAATCAATTTACGTGAAAGCTCCAATTTAAATGTGGAGTTGAGGTTAATTATGAAATATGCATAATTACCTAATTATATGCACATAAAATGGTGTTTATGCGATGTATTATCATAAGAAATGGAGACTTATCATGCCCCTACCAAGGCCATACCTAAGAAACATTTAGCCTCGAAGGGAGAAGAGAAGAGCAATTGGAGATAAGCTTTGATGCGGGATGGGAGATACCAGGATTCAAATTCCTTCCAAGGTACTACCCCTCAAAGAGGTGGTCTGTTGCGCCGGGGCTTTGTGCCTTTGATTTTTAGACCCTTGACATGCATAAGACAAGGATTTTCCCTGCGGGGACTTTGCCTCTCTTGACATGCCTTCATTTTCATAAGTTTGCATTTATTGAAATTTTGACTTTGATTTTCATAATAGCCCCTTTGGCTAGATATATCATGAAAACTCATTTTGTTTGGGTCAAGACTACCCCTATTTGAGACTTCTCCCGTATTGGGGAGTACCTGGGTTGGTCATCTTATCTGCCAACCTCTTGCCCCTGCACTCGACCGAGTAAGGAAGAGAAAAGACTTTCACGCATACCCATGGCATGGCCAAAATAGCAATGGTGTTTTACCAAAGGAGGCCGGCTAAGGATGCCGTGAAGTGTGTGGAGTGCCCAGCTAAGGGTTGCCCTTAAAAAGCGGGGAAAGGGTGCCAAACTCTCAGCGCGAGATTCTTAATAACCAGAGGTGCTGCAAAAGCAAGCCTAAAGACTCTTTTTGATTTTTTTTAGATGTAATCCAATGAAGATAAAGACCTAGGATAAAGGCCTAAAATACCACTCTTAATCGAGTTAAGAAGCACTTCATTTTGAAAACTGTGCGTGAAGAATGATGAAATCAAGAATGCAAATATTACGTAAAAATGTTACCTTGCAACCTTATGAAACAACAGCTGTCGGAGGCGATCTTGATCATCATGAGATCTGTCCTCAATGGCAAGAAAAGGATTGGAAGCCAAGGTTTGGAGTGGCTTAACACAAAGGAGTGGTGCCCAGACCAGACTCAGACGAATAAGAAGAAAAGGAAAAGAGGCGAGGGCTAGAACTCTCTCACTAAGGTGCGGAGACCCTGATCACATGAAAGGTCTACAAAAGAAACGTAAAATTAAGAGGAAGAGTGAGGGCTGAAGCCTCAAAAGCAGTGGGAGAACGGGCAGATGCCCAAAGTGGTGGATGTAGAAGAAGTCGAGTCAGACCCGGGATCAGGAGGGATCAAGAGGAGAAATTGGTAGATGGAAAGCGGGGAATCCGGAGGGTCCGGAGGCAAGGGAGGAGAATCATGATGGGAAGAAGAATCTGGAGTTTCCGGAGGGGGAAAATACCAAGGGGGAAAGTCCCGAGGGACGTGATGCCTTGGGAAGAGGTATGGGAAAAGATGATTTAGAAGTATGAAGAGAATAAAGGACACAATGTCCCGGAGGAGCACGAAGAAAAGTCGGAGGAAAGGGAGGGGGTCCGGAGGTTCCGGAGGAAGAAGATAGAAAGGGGCGCAATGCCCTGAAGGATCCGGAGGTTCCGAAGGGAGAAAATATCGAGGGACGCGATGCCCCGAAAAAAGAGATGGGAAGAGATGATTTAAAAGGAAGAAGAGAATAAAGGACGCGTTGTCCCGAAGGAGTAGGAGGAGGAATCGGAAGAAAGAGGGAGGGTTCGGAGGCTCCAGAGGAATAGAGAGGGACGGGGCGTGATGCCCGGAAAGAAGATAGAGAGAGTAAGATGGAAAATTTGGAGGTTCCAGGGGAAGATAGAAAGGGGCGTGATGCCCTGGGAGGAAGTCTGGAGGTTCCGGAGGAATAGAATGAGAACGGACACCATGCCCTGGGAGGAAATCCGGAGGTTCCGGAGGAATAGAATGAAAAGGGGCGTGATGCCCAAAGAGGAAGTCCGGGGGTTCCGGAAGTGGGAGTGTGGAGGGGCGCGATGCCCGAAAAGGGAGGTCCGGAGGTTCCGGAGGAGTAAGACACCATGGGACGCGATGCCCCGAAAGGATGAGAGAGAAATCTGGAGGGTCCGAATATAAGAAGTGGGAGTGGGCGTGATGCCCTGAGAGATCCGGAGGTTCCGGAGGAAGAAGATAGAAAAGGTGGAAAGGGGCGCGATACCCGGGAAGTGTAAGGGGAACCGGAGGTTCTGGAAGGCGGGGAAGATGCGAGTTTGGAAACCCAGAAAAGAAGAAATTCAGATGCATGAAAATGCAATGCAATGAATGCGGTGGAGGTATGGAATGCATGAAATGCAAAGAATGCGAGGGATGAGAGGATGAGATCCTACTCTTCACCCATGGAGTGGCCCATGAAGAAAAATCAATGGTGATAGATAGAAGTGTGGATGAAGTTAAAATGAAGGTGGATAGAATATCGAACGGCCTTCTATCAAAAGAATACCCTCCCCTCCATGGCAGTGAAAGTGTGCGGCCGATCGGCCTAAAGCATAAAATCAGAGCCCATGCGAAGCTTCAACAATAAATGCCAACTCCCTTGGAAGTCAAAGAGCAATAATGTGAGGGAGTTGGAAAGTTGGAATGGGAAACATCATCTCGCCCAGGGATTCTGGCATATGAAAAGTGTTGAACAAAATGGGCATTCGTCCCTTGAATAGAAGAATGGATTTGAGATTGGAAAGTTGGGACAAGGGGCATCCTGCCCGGCCCTTGGGCGTGGACTTATACGACATCAAATCTTGACATTCTCTTCTGGTGAGCAGCGGCGGGGACTTGGCCTCTTCAACCATGCTCGGCACAAAAACATGGATTGGCATCCGGCAAATAAACTCTTGCATCTTGAATAGCATAGCCATGACCAACTCCTTCTTGTCCGGCTCTCGATCATCTTCGGCACAAGTACTTGCGGAAGGACGCCCATTCTGAGTTGTGAAAGGAGGTGAAGCGTAGGCGGAAGGCTCCATGGATGGTGGAGGTGTGATGGAAGGTGTTGAAGGAAACACGTCGAGCTTCTCTCCTTGCTCGGAAGCGGATGGGGTTGGCTGGAGTGCAAAAAGGGGTGGACCCTGCTCAAGATTAGCCACGGGTTTGGGTAAAGGGATAGGTGGAGGGATAAGCAAAGTTGATTTTGGCATTATAGGTATATCGGAGGGCTGAGGTGGCGGCAATGGGAAGTTAATTGGAGATGGTTTGGTGGTGGGCTCGGCGGAGGCCGGTGGAGTGGAGGCTAATATAGGTATAATTGGTGGAGGCTTAGTGGGAGGTTTGGCGGAGGGTGGTGTAGTGGAGGCTGATGGTAAAATGGGAGGTGTAAAAAATGGAGTTTTGGTGTGAAGGAAACGCCGGATGGGGCGAGAGGTATTAGGGATAGGAGAAGACTCATGATGCACTGACGTGGGTGATCGGAGTATCGACCCATTGTCGTAACACCAATAAGTCTCAAAATGGGGGTTGGATCAGGGACGGTGGCATTGTCCAGAGTAGGAGGTTCATCTGGCAGTAATGGAGGGAGAGGAAAACGAAGGAAACTCGGAAGGGGTGCCTTTAGGGCTTCATCATCACGTGTCGACTTCAATTGTTCATACGCCAGCTCTTCGTTGTCGGGCTCAAGTGGGCGTTGTTGCGGAGGCGTATTAATGGGTGGTGGAGGTGTATAACACGAAGGGTTTTTTGGTGGCGAATACGTAGGCGGAGGGCCATATGAATGAGTGAGGTGAATAGGTGGAGGGCGGACGACGTCCACTTGATCGTTAAAATCTGCCGGCTCTTGCTCACTTGCACTGTTGATGCCGTAGTCATCTCTCCTATCCTTTCATTCTCTTTCCATCTTCGTAATGTTGTTCAGGACGGCATGAAGAGGATTGATTGGAGAAGGAGGAGGAGGAGCGGGCCGCGGGCTCGTAACCCTCTTTAATTGTTCCTCCAACGAAGTGACTGTATCAACGAGAATTTGGAGGGGCATAACATGAGAACCAGAGGGTTGGCATGGCCTTGGAGGGGGGGCCGCATAAGATGGCCGTGGAGGGTGGTTAATGGGCCGACCCAGGGAAGGATCCGGTCGGGCCAGGTTGCAAGGAATAGATGGGCCTTGGGGCCGTGAAAGAGGAGGAATAGAAGGAGGCGGGTGATGGACCACCTGAAGAGGGGTATGTGTGGAAGGAGATGGGTGATGGGCCACCCGAATAAGAGTATAAATAGGAGATGGAGGCGGGTGATGGGCCACCCAAATAGGAGTGGAAGGAGGATAAGGAGAATGAGATGCACCCTCAACAACGACCTTAAGGGATTGGATTTGTTGAGGGGTGAGATGATCAATGGCATGCAAAATTTGGGAGACCTTCTCATCGTCGGGAGGAGACGGTCCCGAGGGAATAGTGGCTCACGATTGAGGTGAGGGACCATGAGATTGGAAGTTACCCATGGGTCGGGCAAGACCGTAGGAATGAGGATGTGTCCTCTTAAAAGAATTGTGGTGAGGATTATGATGAACATGTTGAAACTGAGGAGTGTAGGATGTGCTAGGTTGTGCATCCTCATGATTATAATTATGATTAAACATGTTGGTTTGATTATCAAAGGGAAACATCATACCAATAATCAATATTCAATCAAATTGATTTGCAAGAATAGCAAACAAGTTGGAATGTTACGCTTGATTTTTTTTGTTGAACCTTGGTGAATTAAATGATTTTATCAAAATTGATATGATCCACTCAAGGTAATGAACCTAGTCTCAATAAGATTTTGCTTCAATACCAACTAGGTTGAATCTCACCACGTTTAGGCCAACTAAACCCGGGGACTTCAAGGTACAACATGCCCGGCGTCCGTGAGGGAATCCACGAGTGCGGGGACTTATGGAGGCCTTGGTTTAGAAATTCCCGGTCCAAAGAGACGGAGTACTCAATGGAGGGTCCTTCCTTAACCAAGAGGGGGGCATGGTCCCTAGAAGGTGTAGGGAGAGGAGGTCCCCCATGCCAATGCAAATGCCAATGTGGTGAGGACACCAGAGCCAGAGTACGGCTCAACTCAGTGAGCCGCTGGTACCGGACATGTAACATGACTCGGTCGACACCGACATCTTTGTGACTGGGAGACAGTCTGGAGTCCCCACCTGAGCTTTGATAGTTCAGTACGTATTTTGGTATGTATTTGTATTTGGTTGTATTTGATATGTATTTGGGTTGTATTTGGTTTGTATTTATATTGTGGGTTTAATATTGGGTCAATGGGAGAATATTGACCAAATATTTGTATTTTGGGTTTATTATGGTCCAAGGGGAATAATATGGTCCAAGGGGGATAAAATAATCAAGAGTTGCATTTGTTGACTTGGAGAGAGGGGCGCCCCCTCTCTTGTCCCCTTGTGGGGATTAGTTTAATCCCCTTTTATCTCCCTTCCTCATTATGCCCCCTTGACCAAGGGTATCTTAGGTCATTTGTCTAGGTCTAGGGTTTAGTATAAGATCTCTCTTATGACATTTTACGCAAAATTAATGAAGAAATATATGTGAAAATTGCCAAGGGTGCCCCCCTCTCTCTCTCTTGTTCTTGTTCTTGTTCTTCCTTGCAGCAGCAAGATCTAGGGTTTGAGACCCTTTCTTGGGAGTGATTCCCAACTCTATCTCTTCCTCTGGTTACCAGGTTCGATCACCGCCGCCGTCGCCGCCGTTCGTGCCGCCATCAAGCCACCACAACCATCTTTCCAAGCTGTTGTCCTGAGCGGCGACCTACAGATCTGAAGGTTAAAGAAGAGGCTATAACTCCAGATCCGACAGTCAGATGGATCTGATTCTTTGAGGGTTGGTTTCCCCAGTTCTTCTTCACTCCTAGTTTAAATTTCACACAGATCAGAGTCCATTTGAGTCCCTTCCTAGTCATTTGTTTCCCCCTCTCACAGTCTACCTATGTGCAGATCTGCGAGATAGTCACCTGGTTATCTATTTTTCCCACCTCCAAACCCTTGTCAGAAAATTACAAAAAAATTATGTGCGTGATCACCACTTTCTCCCCTCTCTCCACAAAAATCCCCAAGTCCTAGATCCACCATTTTATTTTTGGTCAAACCCCATAATCAGGCAGATCCCGTTCAGCCCTGTTAGATCTGTCATCCGAGCCAGCAGCAGTTATTGTGTTGCAAAAGTTTTCATTTTCAATCCAACCATTGGATGGTCTTGAGTTTCCAG
This sequence comes from Amorphophallus konjac, assembly GCA_022559845.1. Classification (NCBI taxonomy): domain Eukaryota; kingdom Viridiplantae; phylum Streptophyta; class Magnoliopsida; order Alismatales; family Araceae; genus Amorphophallus; species Amorphophallus konjac. Next base: position 25,374,845 of record CM040124.1, read on the forward strand.
TATGTCGAATCCCTCTGAGTGCTCTTTGCAACGGCGCTAATTTTGCCCCGATCCGACACCGTATTTGGTCGTGGCGGCCGTTTTCGTGGGAGCGCGCAGTTCTGCCCCGAACTAGACCAGCAAGGAGGGCGACCGTACAAATTCATCGGAAAATACGCCAGAGAAGATTCGGCAACGGCCATTCCCAGGGGTCGACCAGGGACCCCCCACCTTCATTCCGGTGAACCGCCGCCTTCAGAAGCTCTCCGGGGGTCATCATCCCTTTGGAAGCCCTTGTTCGCTGTCCTGCCGGCCAGCAATTCACATAATCGGAGCCGCTGCTACCCGGAACCCGCCGCCTTGCTGCCTGCCAACCCAAGTTCGATGCTCCCGGCACCATTGTGTAGCCCTTTACCTCCCTACATGGAGTGGACAATAAAAATCACTGCTATAATTTAATTTTACCATTGTACCGAGGGTTACGGAACTTGGCCGGGATGTCTTCCCCATGCCCCAAGCGTGGAGGTACACTCGCTTCCCTCTTTGTCTTACTTGCTTTGCTAGTATAAGTTCTTAATGCCACTGCATGTGAGTTTGTAATTTCCTAACTAGTTAGAATTTAGTCACTGTTGTGAGTTGTGAGTACGAGACCCGTCCCGTGACTCATTCCGAGCACGAGAGTGAGCTGACCACCGGAGACTCAATGTCGATTTCTCAACCGTGCAGATCGACACGTTTCCCTCGCTGGGGACGATCGTGAGCGAGTACTTCTTGTTTGGGGCATGTTCGCCTCTTCAGGAACCACATTAGGTGCCGAGCCATTCGTGTCGTCGCTGGTTGCATTATTTTTGGGTCGCGTCGTCACCTAGAGTCGAAGGTTCGCAACAAGTCCGAGTCGAGTCTCATTGTCATCCCGCATCACAATGCAAAAGCTGCAAAAGAATATAGGGAACACCAGACAGAATGATGCAAAGGTGAACAATGATATGCAATGATGGTATAACTATATGAAACAGGGAATGTGGTGTATGAGTGGTGCAATAGAATGATGTGCGCTGATATTTCAAAGCAAGCCACAGAGCTTCTGTGAAAATAGTGCGGCAATATGAATGCTAAATATGTGAAACAAATGCAAATGCAAGACTAAAACAAACAAACTAAGATGCAATGCACAGTGAACAAGTATTAGCAAAGGAATCACAGAGGAATGCATAGTGAACAAATGACCAACAGAACGTGAACAAATCACAGGAAATTGGCACCTTCTTCAGTGGACAACCAGAGAGATAAACAAATAAAAAGTAATCGATGGAAGGAAGGCACACTCACAAACTCACGGCAATTAGCATGGAAAACCACCGGCCAGAAAATAGCATCTGTTACAATGGGCGCTCATTTAATGAGCGCCCATAGCAATGGACGCTATTTCTTTTTATTTTCTCTTTCTTTTTTTTTTAACAAATATGGGAAATGGGCGTCTGATGCATTGGACACCCATTAAATGGGTGTCCACTGTGGTGGATTCCATTTTTTTTTGTTTTTTTAGAAATGAAGCAGGGAAAAGGAATTTCAAATAAATTTACAAATTAGCAATCACTTGGGAGAAAAGGGAGTGATGCGTGGATCACTTGAGGAGGGTGCACCGTGGGTGCAAAATAGGAGGGGCACCGTGGGTGCCAAAAGAGGAGGGTAATGAAAAGAAAGATAAAAGGGGTCCCACCGTGATCACCAATCTATAGATCTATTTAAAAATCTACTACAAAAGAAATAAATAAGCTAAAAGCTAATGCTAAGAGGATTGTGGGAAAAAGAAAAGAGGAGGGATCGTGATATTACCTTAAAGAGTGGGGATCGTGAGCGTCTTCCTTCTCTTCCTATCGGCCGGTCGATGGAGAGAGTCTTCCTTGATTAATTACCCTCACAAAATAATAAACAACACCAACAAAGAATATGGAATTAGAATCAGACGTGTAGTATCAATCCCAAGTGAAGTATAGAATGTGAAAAACTAACATGGAATAGAACACACCTGTCGGGCATTAGCCCTTTAACCCCTTGTGCAAAGTGTGAGGATAAAAGATGATATGAATGAATAAAATAAAAGGGGCGTGCAAGTGTTGCACTAGAAGGAGCCTCAACGTGGTTGAGAAGGGGAAATAAAAGGATGAAGATGATGCATGCATGCAAAACGAAACAAATGCAATGAAGTAAATAGAGAAAGAAGGAGAGGAATCTTGTGTTTCTGGGAGGGGCTCGTTGGGGCTTTACATATTAAATCGGGAAGAAGCCTCTGATGGATGAAGCTTTAGACATACATAGGACTTTCTCCTATGTCACGAATCCGACAGCACCTCCCCCTGTGATTGAAATTCGGCCTCCCTCAAGAGCCGCAGGGGCTATTTATAGAAAGATCATGGGTTTTAATCCATGAACAAGTAGGATAATCATCCATGGCAGGGAGATAAATCTTAGGAAGAGTCCTCCCTATCTTGGAAAGCCATCCGGAGCCTTACCCAATCGAGAACGGATCGCAAAACGAGGAAGGAAGGAGCTACCGGTGATTTTGGGAAGTTACAAGGGAATGGCGTCTGACCCTGTGGTCGCCCATTAAATGGGCGTCCACCCACACGGACGTTCATTCCAAGCTGATTGGAAATTACCAAAATTAATAAAGAAATCATGTTTGGGGTGCCAGACGCGAATTAGCAATTTCACAAAATTTGGTCAGATTTAAAATATCAAATTTAGGCAAGGAATAAACACGTCTTCTGGCCTGGACACGTTCATGAAAAGGCGACGAGATGAATGGACGCGTTTTCTTGACTTATTTAGAAATTTCAAATATTACCAAAATCGACAAGGAAATCGCTTTGGGGGTGGTATTCGCGGTCTGCTGAGGAGCATGTGCATCATTTGAGGGTGGTGTTGCAAACCTTGCGGGATAACCAGTTGTATGCCAAGCTCAGCAAGTGTGAGTTTTGGCTGTGTGAGGTGCACTTTTTGGGGCACGTGATTTCTGGTGATGGTGTTTCCGTGGACCCGGCCAAGGTCGAGGCTGTGGTGCAGTGGCCGAGGCCGAGTTCTGGTGATTCGGAGTTTTCTGGGGCTTGCAGGCTATTATCGGAGGTTCATCCAGCATTTTTCTCGTATTGCGGCCCCGATGACCAGGCTTACGCGGAAGGATGTGCCATTCGTCTGGACGGAGGAGTATGAGCAGAGCTTCATGGAGCTGAAGAGATTGATCACGAGTGCTCCGGTGTTGGTATTGCCTTCTGGATCAGGAGGTTTTGTGGTGTGTACATATGCTTCCAGGGTAGGTTTGGGCGTTGTGTTGATTCAGCACGGTGGAGTTGTGGCGTATGCATCTCGATAGTTGAAGCCACATGAGGAGAACTACCCTACTCATGATCTTGAGTTGGCGGTGGTGATTTTCGCTCTGAAGATCTGGAGGCACTATCTGTACGGTGAAAGGTTCGAGATGTTCACTGACCATCAGAGTTTGAGGTATGTGTTTACCCAGAAGGATCTTAACCTCAGGCAGAGGAGGTGGATGGAGTACATGAAGGACTATGATTTCACTCTGTCGTATCAGCCTGGCAGGATGAATGTCGTGGCTGATGCCTTGAGCAGGAAGGTGGTGGTCAGTCAGATGTTTTTGAGGAAGTGGAGGCTATGGGAGCAGGTGCCGGCCATGACTTTTAGGCTCAAGATCCCCCAGGATCAGGGTTCAGCTGTTCTTGCGAGCTTGACTGTCACCCCAGCCATTCATCGTCAGGTGACTGAGGCTCGACGTGCGGACCCCGAGCTACCCTGGATTTTGTCGTTGGCCGAGGTGGAGTTTGGAGAGGATGGAGCCATGAGGTTCCGAGGTAGGTTGTATGTCCCGGTCGAAGGGCAGACGAGGCATGCAGTGTTGCGAGAGGCTCATGGGAGCCGGTATGCCGTGCACCCCGGATCGGCGAAGATGTACCTGAACCTGAAGAGACAGTTTTGGTGGCCTGGTATGAAGAGAGATGTTGCAGAGTTCATAATCAGGTGCTTGATTTGTCAGCAGGTGAAGGCTGAGCACCAGCGACCGGAAGGTATACTTTCGCCCTTGGATATTCCCACGTGGAAGTGGGACCACGTGACCACTGATTTCGTGGTTGGGTTGCCAAGGACATCCACTGGGCAGGATAGTATCTGGTTGCTGGTGGATAGACTGACGAAGACGGCGCGGTTGCTGCCGGTCAAGGTCAGTTGGAGCGTGCATCGTTTGGCTCATTTGTATATGGAGCAGATCGTCCCGTTGCATGGAGTTCCTATCTCCATTGTGTCCGATCGTGACCCCCGCTTCACTTCAGGATTCTGGAGGAGCTTCCAGAAGGCTCTAGGCACTGACTTAGCATTTAGCTCAGCGTACCATCCTCAGTCAGACGGTCAATCGGAGAGGACCATCCAGACTTTGGAGGACATGTTGAGGCCGTGTTACCTGGAGTGGCAAGGGAGTTGGATCCACCACTTACCGTTAGTGGAGTTTGCCTACAATAATGGATATCATTCGAGCATTGGTATGGCACCATACGAGGCATTGTACGGGGGACCTTGTCGAACTCTGCTTGATTGGTTTGAGGTGGGAGAGCGTGTCCTGACATGATCGGATTTGGTACAGCAGTGCACTGAGGTGGTTCATCTGATCCGGCAAAAGATGTTGGCTGTGTAGAGCCGACAGAAGAGCTACGCCGATCGGAGGAGGAGACCCCTCAGTTTTACTGTAGGTGATCGGGTGTTTTTGTGAGTTTCTCCCATGAAGGGTGTGATGCGCTTCGACAGGCGTGGGAAGCTGAGTCCCCGCTACATTGGTCCTTTCCTCATTGTCGAGCATATTGGTGATGTTGCCTATCGGTTGCAATTACCCCCGGAGCTATCTTCTGTACATGATGTGTTTCATGTGTCTATGCTTCAGAGGTCTATGCCCGATGATTCCCATATTCTAGAGGATGCCGTTTGGCCTGAGGTGACCCCAGACTTGTCCCTTCCAGAGTACCCTGTCCGTATTGAGGATCGGCGTGAGCAGAGCCTGCAGAACAAGGTTATTCCTCTGGTCAAGGTGGTCTGGCAGCGTCACTCTGGTGGTGAGGCGTTGTGGGAGCGTGAGGATGAGATGCTGCAGCTGTATCCTTATTTGTCCGGGTGAGTCTTCTCCCCTGCCCCTGTGCCATGTCCTTAACTTCGGGGATGAAATTCATTTAAGGGGGGAGGGCTGTGGTGTCCCGAGTTTTTTGGATCCATCTTTTCGGGTCCCGGATCTACTTTCCTGGAGGATTTGTTTCCATTATGCCTGGAATTGTGTTCTGGACATCTTCCATGTTCGGATCCGTGTGATTCGGGTCAGTTTCGGAGGCCGCGGGACGTGTTCCGCGTGTTTTCCGTGTGTTTTTCGATTTCCGCGTGTGTGTTTCGGGAGAACCTACGGAACCCTGTAGCGGGTGAACCGGGTCGTTCACCTACCTGCGGGTGGTACCGTTGCGATCAGTGTGTTCCGAGGATCGAGAACATGTATTTTTCTAATTTTTGATATTTTTGCCATTTTCTGGATTTTCTATAAATACCCCCCTATTTTTGCCCTTTATTTTCCCTCTTTCTTCTTCTTTCCTCCCCGTGCGCTCAACGGTCACCTCCCCCCCCTCTTGCCCATTTGACTTCGCGGCGCTCCTTCCCCTCCGGCAACGGGTGGCGGACAACAGCGGCGGCGCGGTGACGACGGCGGCGGCGAGAGGATCGTGACGGTCGGCGGCGATCCAGTAGTCTTCGAGGAGTTCGGTTGCAATTACCCCCGGAGCTATCTTCTGTACCCATTGATGTTACCCATTGGTGCGTGGTAGAGGAGTTCGTGTTCGAGCAAGATTCGGCGATCGGCGGCGATCCAGTAGTCTTCGAGCTTCCTTAAGGTAGGGGGATGGATCCTTACCTCCTTCCTTGCATTTCTCGAGATTTATAGGCCGTGGGAAGGTCGAGAGGGGCGTATTTCCATGTCGGGTCGGGAAATGCCATGTTTGGGTTGAGCGACGGATTTCACCGATTTGAAGCGTTTCTAGCTAGATTTCAGGGTTCTTTAGCATGCTGGGTGGTAGGGAAATGATTCCCCATTGTTTTCCCTTCACCAGGGGGTGAATGGGCGTGGTTTTCAAATTTTTTGGGCATTTTACGCGAGCCAGGCTCGGCCCATTATCGCGCTATATTCTAGGGGCGCGATCTGGATGAACGCGCTGTGTCAGTCGAGCGCGTTCATTGAGAGGGATGAGCAATTTGGCGGTTCAGATCGCGCTGGGCATGGAGAGCGCGTTCTTGAGATCGCGCTAGCCTGCCCTAGCGCGATCATCTTGATCGCGCTAGCCAGCCCCAGCGCGACCCTCCAGTTTACGCTAGGGAAGGGTAGCGCGTTCTTCAGGGATCGCGCCAGGGGACCAGAGCGCGACAGTGTCACGCACTGGGTCCCTAGCACGTTCATCCCCCCTCCCTGAGCCATGTTTCCTTTCGGTAGTTTTGCCTCCGGTTGAGTGAGCCTTGGATGCAGTTGTGGCGTGTGGCCCGAGGGTTGCCGTGAGCACCCAGTGAGAGCCACAGGGGTGCCCAAGGGTCCTTGGATGATCAGTTACCTCGGTAGGGGTGCCGCGTGACTTGAGGGATGATCGGACCTCGTGCGTGTCCCCGACATCCGTACTTACCATTTTGGTTACCGAGAGTCTATATTAATGTGTGGTCGGTGGTTTCCGTGAGTCGAGTCTCACCTCCTGTGACACGTCCACTAGTCATAGCCTTCTTACGGCACACGGTGCTGACCCACCCGAGAGTGGTGGAGCGGCTGACCCGAGAGAGACGGTGAGTAGGCTGGTTACCGTAGGGCCCCCACGTACAGCCAAGTCCAGGCTTAGGGGGAATTACCAGCTAGAGGATAGGCCTAGGGCGTATGGTCTGGGTGTGCACACGGGGCTGAGGCCTTCGGACCCGCGCTGACGAGCGCGACCTCAGCTAGTCCTTGTTTTGTGGTACTACGAGTTACTGTGTGTGTCTGAGTCTCGTGCCCGGGGCGTTGTAGCTAGACACTTGTGACACAGTATAAGACGTCAGGGGACGCATCCGATCGTTCTTCTAGTGGGTGGTGCTCCTATCTACTGGCAGGTCCGGACTCGAGTTTCGTCAGACCGAGGTTAGGTGGTTCGCCATCAAGAGGTGCCTTAGATCCTGCCTCAAACCCTGAACAAACTGCTTGGTCTTCAACCCCTCATGCTTCATGATATGGGGCGCATAACGGCCTAACTCAACTAACCGAGCCCTATATTGCAACACTGACATGTCGCCCTGAACCAGCTCTAGAAACTGACGCATCTTTTGCGTACCAACATAGGATGGGCAGTAAGTACGCTCGAAGACTGTAACAAAGTCCTTCCACACGAGCAGCTGGAGGGAATGTGACTGAAAGGACGTCTTCCACTCCAAAGACCACCAAGATCGAGCCGTACCCTGCAACTGGTTGCAAGCCAACATCACCATGTCCTCCTCGGCACAGCGCATAGAACTGAACACTCTCTCCTTCTCATCAAGCCAACCTCTAGCCACATCAGGATCTGGCTGGCCGCCATAGTAGGGTGGATGGAACTGCAAGAAGTCCCGCACTGCACGACTGGGTCCACCCCTGGATGACGACCCCTCACCGGCATCTCCACCGAACTGCTGAGACATGAACTGAAACATGCTCCGAAAGAAGTCCTCTGCCCCCGGAACTCTCGCTGCATCCCCTACCTCAATGGTACCTGGTGGCACTCTGCTCTACTCCTCCTTATCCTCAGTCGACTATCCCTGCTGAGAGCGAGTCCTCTGCCTCGGCGCCATACTCGCCTACTGCATAAAGACAGAAGACACGAAAAATGGAAAATCAATAAAACACACGATGCCCTAAGCCAGTGCCAACTGTACATCATCATTATGGACTAGTGGACCACTGTAACTATTTATAATTCTTATATATATCCACAACCACTGCTCTGATACCAACTGTAACGACATGAGATCCTAACACCGAGAGCGGCCCGATAACCCGAATCTCGAACCGCCACCCACGAGCCTGAAGACTCGGAAAGGTTAAAAGAGATGGTGTAAAAATACACAAGAATTTGAAATAATTACAGAACTACACATTTTACATGAATAAACAGAAAATTAATAATTAACATTAATCAAATTACATGGTCCACAAGATAATAGTAGTCTAAAAGATACAGCAGTAGTCCACAACTAGCACAACACAGAAAAGAAGGAGCAACTACACGGGCATGCCCAGGCCGGGCAACTGGCAACTAACCCTGGGCACTTGAACCACGTGGAGCCTCGGAAGTGCTCCCCTGAAGTCTCGCCTCACCTGAAACGTAGAAAACACGCAGGGAATGAGCCTTAAAACAAAAGGCTCAGTAGGTATCATCCGGTCCCCACCTCGCAAATCGAGAACTCACACGAAAAGTAGCTAAAAAGCTATCGCTAGCAAGACGTAGAACGGGGAGCTACATGAATAAATAAACGGAAAAGCTCTGCTACGTCTAGTATCGAACGCACGGTACGAGAACCGAGACAACTCGTCAAAACCCAAGAGTCACTACCAAACAAAGACAGGAGTACCATCCACTAGAAGCATAGTCGGATGCGTCCCCTAACAGCTTACACCGCGCCACAGTGTCTCCCTACTCGCCCCAGGCAAAAACTGAGACACACACACAAGTAACACTGACAAGGGTCTAGTCGGGGTCGTGCTTGTCAGCACGCATCCGAAGTCCCCGACCATGTGTGCACACACTGACGGACTGCGCTACGTCAGGCCCTCTAGCTGGTTCGCCCTCCTGGCCCGGACTCGAGCCGCCACAGTAGGAGGCCCACGGTAACCAGCCTAAAATCGTCTCCCGGGTAGCCTCGCCACCACTCCCCGGTGGGACCACACGCGTGTCAGAAGGCTACGACTAGTGGAGGGTCACATAAGGTGTGGACTCTCTAGCCAATGGAAAACAACGTCTAAACTGGACAAAGTACGAGATCCGCTCCTCGTACTGACACCGACTCACGGTGACACGAGCCAAGAACACCACCTCCCGGGATCGCACGGCACCCTAACATGTGGCCCCCACATGATGCCCAGCATCGATCGGACCACGGGTTAGTACGTGGATCGAGGTCCACTTACCCGAGACTCGAATCGGCCAAATATGAACTCCGGTCGGACATAAACCACTGGCGGTCCACCTTTGGACTGCCACATGGGCTAGCGGTCTAGCGCTAGACCGCCACAAGGGGTTGGCAGTCTCCTGATAGACCGCCACACCACGGGCTGTGGAGCCGAAAACGGTCCTATCTTGGACCGCTAAGGGGAAGAAAACAGTCATCCCTGCAATCGCCAAATCCCAAGACCTCCAACGGTCAAAAATGCCTCGAAGGCCACGCCGGCCAACTCGGCTAGCGGTCGGTCGATAGGCCGCCACTTGGGGGCTAGCGGTCTATCGGGTGACCGCTCGGCCCAACTCACATACGGGGTCGCCAAAAATGGTCGCATGGCGACCGCCAATGGGGAGAAGCGGTCACTGGAAAGACCGCCAGCCTTCCAAAAACTCGAAAACGACGAAAAACCCCAAAATCGCCATTCCACGCCCCATTCACCCCCGGGTGAAGGGGAAACAAAGGAGAAGCTTGTTCCCACGGTCCTAGGCACTCAATGGTGCCCCCAAACCACCGATTCACGGAGTAAAACACTAGATCGGCGCTCAAAACCCCGAATCATGGATTTCCCACCCCGAGCTCAAATGGACCCTTCTCGACCTCCCGTCGGCCTAGAAATCGCGGGGAAGGAAACTACGGAACTAGGGAGCTGTCACCCAACCTCAGATTCGCTTGAGACGTGCCGGATCGCCGCCGATCTCCCAAAAACCGCTTGAAACTTCACGAGCTCCCACGGGCTCACCGAGCATCCAACGCCGCCGAGATCGCCACGCCGTCACCCTTGCCGCCACGCCGTCACCTTGCCACGTCATCAGCCGGAGGGGAGGGCGTCGGGGCAGTCACCGGAAGAGGGGGGGCGGTCATGGTGGTGCGCTCACGGGAGAGAGGAGGAAGAAGAAGAAAGAAGAATAAAAGAAAAAGAAAAGAAATGGGGTTTATATAGAAAATCCCAATTTTTTGAAAAATACGAAAAAATAGAAAAATATACCGTCGCAATCCTCGGAACACACCGGTCGCACTGGTACCATCTCGGAGTAGGTGAACGACTCGGTTCGTCCGCTATGGGGTTCCGTAGGTTCGCCGAAGAAAACACACAGAAACCGCGGAACACGTTCCAGGATCTCGGAAACTGATCCGAAACGCACGGATCCGAACCCAAAAAATATCCGAAAAATAATTCCGGACACAACTTCAGCAAATTCTCTGAGAAAATAAATCCAGGACCCAAGAAGAAGGATCCGAAGGGTCCGGGATATTACAGCTAGTCTCAAGGCAAAGAGGCACAAAGGGGTGCACAACCCTCCTCTCAATGAGCATGCTGGATGTCAAGAAAGGCCTCCATTGCGGAACAAAGCAAAGAAGCTCTATACCTTCCCCAGAGACAGGACTCGAGCATTGTTCGAGTAGGCCGTCAAATATAATAAAATCATTCTTCTATAATCAAAGATGCTCGATGATGTCAGGAGAAGAGATGAGCCTTACTTCTGCCTTTATCATCAAATCCTAGGGCATCCTATTGAAGGTTGTCAAATATTCAAGGACATTGTCCAAGGCTTAATCAAAAGAGGGGAGCTGCAAATGGGGGAGCACAGAGTCGACACTCCATGCCCTCATGAAGTGCCTGTTCCGGGGGCATCAGTCAACATGATATCCACATGTCGACAACCGCCTGAAGAAGTACCAGAGGATTGCATCCGGCACACCTATGAAGACTGTATCCTGAAGCATGAAAGGGAGCAAGAGAATTGGCGAGCATCGCTAACAAAGAAAAGAACAAGACCGGCTTCTCGCCTGGCAGTGGAGACCCAAAATCCTGGTGCCTTAGACCGGCCTACTATGCCTCATGCAGTCTCTACCCACCTTCAAACAGCCTCTCTAGTGGCTATCAAAAGGTCAACTAACAATAAAAAGAAGATGATAGGGTGATAGCCTCGGATTCAGAGGGGGGGTGAATGAATCCCTCTTACAAACTTTGCTCAATTAAAACTTAAATCAAACTGATATGCTGAATAAAAGCAAACAACTGTAGGGCTGAAAGCACACACTAAACTTCAACTAGAGAAGATCAAATGTATACGATCGGTGCTCAAGTAATCCTATTCAAATGGGCTCTCTCTCTCGAGACCTGAATCAAATGCTCAGTGTGCAAACCAGATACCCACTACATGGGAAATATAGGTCGAGCCTAAGCATGCATCTAGCGGATCAGACAAGGCAATCAAACCACAATGGACATAAGATTTTTAGGTGGTTCGGCCAGACCCACAGTCTGCCTACATCCACCCCTCACTCAAAACCAGAGTGAGGCTTCCCTTGCAATTGCAAGAACCGCAGACTCAGTCTGTAAACAGACGCTGCCTAACAGCTTGACAGACCGAGGGAGACAAATCCCTCAAACCAAGTTCTTCAACCCACAGAAGCTTGGCACCTGGACTTGCTACCCACAAGACCAGAATCGGAGTCGAAACTCCCTTCCTCCAAACATGAGGGGAACCGCTAGTGACACCCAGTCACTAGCAAACCAGAGGTAAAAGAACAAATGAAAAATAAATAGGAGAAACAGAAACAAATGTAGCTCCGTAGGAGCACCATGGCTTGGATCTGATCCAGAGGCCAATACAACTCAGATCTTCAGGGAAGACTCTCTCTTCTTCTCTCTATTCTCTCTTCTGCTCTCTCTACCTCTTTCTTTCTTCTTCTTCTCTCAGTATGCTCTCTTGCTCTCCTGGAGACTCCTTCTTCTTCTTAGTGTGCTCTCTCCGCTTTCTCGTTCTAATTCTCTTCTTCTGCTGCTCTCTCTCTATCTGCTTCAATCCTCCCTCTTTTTTACCCCCCTTTTTCTTCTATGTTCTTCGTATCTCATTCAATTCCTTCAGAGAAAGGGTTTATATATGACTTCAGTCTCGGACTTACGTGCTCACACATTGGGCGAGTGGAGGGTACACTCCCACCCAAATGCTTCCAGAAGGCTCTTAACCATGTGTCAGGATCTGGTCCTCAGCTGTCCACGTGTCAGGATCACTGGCTCGCTCATTGTCTTGGATCACGTGCCAGCTTCCAGTATTCTTGGAACACGTGCCTTCTTAGTTCAAGCTCACGAGATCACTTTATCCTATCAGTTAAGAGAATATTTCATTAGACATCTTATATGGTATAGAACAATGTTTGCACTAACTTAATATCGTATATGCAAATATTGCACTGACCTGCTACAGTGTGTGCATCGACTATGAAGTGAGAATGAACAAGAGATGCACTGTCCCTTACATACCTCGCTACAGTGAAGAGCACAGACTGTCTATGCCTGCTAACCAAACATTGCACCGAGTATATGAATAGTGAATGCACAGACTTCAGGTGCAAGGAATACAAACGACATTGTACCGAGTATATGAATACTGAATGCACGAGCTGGGAAATGTTCACCGAGTGCAAAGCTTTAAACAAAATATGCACCGACACTAGGCCACACGTGAGGCGCACTGTAAGACGCACCTCCTATATGCGTTAGAAAAAGATGAACCGAGGCAAACTTACATCGACCTCTATATGAGTAAGTGAAGGTATGCACTGAGTCAAAGTTTGCACTGACCTCAAACAATGATTGCACAGACCCTTACAATTCACTGACCTTGCTACATGCATTGACATACACAGTGTTTGCACCGAGCTCCTATCTGTTCACGGTCCTTCAGAAGCTCAAGACAAAACTTGCACCGAGTTTCAAATGTACGCAAACGGTGATATACACTAAGCAAGATGTGCGCTGACTTCACTTAGGCAAACAAACGTTGCACCGAGTTCATGTGAGCAAGAAGGAGAAGGTTTGCACGGACTTACGAAAGCCAAGACTCGAACTAGCACTGACTTAGTGTACGCGAGAGGTGCATTGACACTTATGAACAGTTGTACCAATCTCTATGCATGACTTGTACAGAGACATTCACAAACATGTATATGTGCAACAATTCATTCCATGTAATTCATCTATACAGCAATATGAGCATAGTATGTAACACACACTGTATGTAACAAAAACACATGCTGTATGTAATAAGCACAAATGGAATCATAAAACACATATGACATCATACATAGGAGTCATAGTGTTTGTCATCATCAAAACATAATATCCAACAATCTCCCCCTTTTTGATGATGGCAACACTATGAGTCATATGAGTCAACATGACCATGTAATATGTCAAATGAACCAGATGTTCAATATGTCATGCAAACACTAAATGTGCCACTACATATCCAGCGTCAACGCATGCATATAGATTGTATACTGGATGAGCAGGTGATCACCACAAGGAACGGCGCATACCCACACGTCCTAGTGCGTTGGCGAGGATGCCCCACGATGACCAAACACCTTGATCACATGCGGAGAGCGTAAGCTTCGGGACCCTTACTCGACGGGTTCGAGTTCCTCCCACCAGGGGAGAATTGGTGCGGACACCAGGGCGATCACGTGACACGTCGGCAAACCGACGGTGCCATACGCGGAGCGCCAAGTGGACTACATCGGCTTATCTTCAAAATGGGGATAATTTGGCTTGAATTTGGACCTTTTTTGGCATTGAATTGGTCTTCTAAAGGGTATTGTATATGTAATTTGCTAATGGGCTGGTTGTAAGGCTCCTAAAGGGCCAAATTGTTAAAGCCCCTTAAGCATTCCATAAGTAGAAATGGCCTTGGTCCATTTGTAATGGATCCATAAGCCATATGGGCTTCCTTCCTACATGGGTTCTCTAGATTGGATAATCTAGAGTGGGCTCTCTTTATTCATGGGCTTTCAAGGGTGGAATGGCCTTAAGCCATATTGGTTGGCTGGGCTTGGTTAAGCCATGACCAAACTTGGCCCAAGAAGGGCCCAAGATAGGGACGCCCTCCTTTTTGGCTTATTAGGCTAGCAATTGTTGATTTTTCTTCTTCCCATCTCATTTACCACATGGGGCATTCAAATGGCTGCTGGTCAATGCCAAATATGGCTGCCACCTACCATCTTTACCTTGAATTTCAAAGGTAGGTGAGCTACCATGTCCCCTTGTCTCCCTTTCCCTTTCACCAAGTCCCCCTTTCATGATCCATGCGCACCTCCCCCTCTCCCTTCTTGTAACCAACGAATTCCCCTCCCCCTACCCCTTGCCATGGTCTATTTAAAGGCATGTATAATGCTTGTGCACAATAGAATGAAGTTTTGTTGAAAGAAAAGTTCATTAGAGAGTGATTCTCTTTGTGTGTTCTTGGGTGTGACTCCCATTGAGCTGTCCTGGGACTGGATAGAACTGGGTCGTGAGACTCGACCCCGTATCCCCCTCTTCCTCTTATCTTCTTCCTCCACAAACATTATCTGTGATACCTCTGCAAGTTATCAAACTTTCAGCTTTGGTTTCGCATTGATCGGAGTTCGTGAGCAACGGTGGCGATGTTTCTCGTGGAGGCGTGCAGATCGGTTCCAGATTGCTGCCCAGATCTGAAGGTGACTGTGTATTAAAATCTCCAGCCCAACCCTGATGCCATCTGAAGTTAGTTCCTGAAGAGCAATCGTAATATTTCAAGTCCTCTTTGTGCTTCCGCTGGTTTCGCCTCGATCCGTGACCGGTTCTTATCGTGACGGTAGTTCTCGTGGGATCGCGCGGGCTGGTCTGAGCAGGCCCAGCTGAGAACTAGAATCAACTTTCAGAGCCTGCACCGCTTCATCCGGCCAAGATCAGTGTGAGGGGTCTTCAGAGTATTTCTTCCTCTAGACGTCGCCTACCATCTCCCACAAGGAACGCCCTGATCCGACATCGGCAACCATTTTCCCAACATTTTACCGTGTTTCTGTGCAGTTCTGTGAGCACAAAACTAGAACCTCAGAAGATTCGTCTCTACGCCCAGATCTGAAGGCATCTATTCGCGATCTTTGGAGTGAAGATACTAAATCCAGTCGCCGACATTCTCCAACAAACGGCGCTCTGATCGAGCATCGGATCCAGCCGTACCAGCCTTCACAAGATTGCTGCGCAGGGTGACCAGCGTGGATAGAACCGGGTCGGCTTTCCGTCGGCGTACCCGAGCGGCTCCGGCACGCGTTCCTCGCCTCCTGCGAGTGTGGCCCGTCAACTCGGGTTCCAGCAACCCCGAAGTTATTGATTGTAGCCCGATACCTCCCTGTGTGGAGTCGGCGTTCAGTTCTGAAATTGTAAAGTTAATCATTTGTATATTGGGGTTGTTCGGAAATCGGCCGGGAGTTCTTCCCCACGCCTAGTCGTGGAGGTACGTGCTCGTTCCGATCCTTACATTTGCTGTTTAGTATGCTTTCTATATTACTACGTTTTTGAGAATAGGGTCGATAGCTAGTTTCAAATTCACCGCGATTGTGAGTTGTGAGCGCCCGTTCCGTGGCTCCAATCGAGCACCGAGCGCGAATTAGCACCCTAGGCGACGGTGGTTTCTTAATCGCCGCGATCCCCACGTTTTTCTCACAAGGGACGATCGTCGGGCTCAAGAGAGTCACTGTTGAGAGACGTCTCCACCCAGAGAATACGACGGTGGTCAGCCGCCCGGCTTGCCTTAGTATGCTAGTGCTGGCCGCACTTCGAGTCCGTCGTAGGTCTTAGCCCGGTCGTCATCTATCCCACATCAATTTGGTATCAGAGCGTCGTTCAAGTCTAGGGTCATTCAAGTTCAAGGTTGCATTTACATTCCTCTACTCGGTATATCAAAAGGTGTGACACGATCGTTAGGTTATGCCTATCGGGAAGGCCGCACACTTGCGCGAGCGGTCTTCGAATCGATTAGCTCCGCCACGTACCGAATAGAGGGTTAAGTCTAGGTTCCTAGTGCATTCCAACATCGTCATGTCTAAGTGTGTAGTCGAGTCTCATGCCAACTTTGCATTAGTATTTTGGGGTCGTGTCTAGTGTCTTGTCCAAGTGTCGGCATGTCTAACATGTAGTTCTCCAACTTCCCATGGATTCCCGGTCGCCCAGGCGATATGACCGTTGGTCCACCCATGGGCTTGGCAACCATCCTCTCCGCTTCTGTAGGCCTGAAGCCTCAGATTTTTTTGGCTCCAATGGCCCGGGCATCTACCTCAAGTGGGAGGCCACCATGAACACCTACTTTGATTGTTATACTATGTCCGAGGCAATGCAATTCTCTTTCGCCAAAGAGCGGCTTCTTCGTGAGGCTGCCGAAGAGTGGGATTACATCGAAAGAATGAGAGAGGTTAGGGGGCAATGGCCCATCGCGTCATGGTGGGACATGAAGAGAGAGCTTAGGAAGGTCTACGTTCCCCAACCGATCACCTCCAACCGGCCCCACCCAATCACTTCCAACCAAGTGGGTTCTAGTCGGAGGCAAAGAGTCCCACACATAGATGAGCCAAGACCCAATCCTAGGACGGTTGACTACGGGCGAGTCCACCATGATATCCCTATTCCAACCCACTCCGTTGCCGAACTTATGCAAATGATTTTGGACCGGTTGGATGGGGTGGATAGGACACGTACTCCTAGTGATGTACTCCTACCCGAGCCTAAGAAGGTCAGCGCCGGTAGTCTTAACCCGGCCCCATCAACGGGGTCCCCAAGCCCTCTCCTCATTATGGAGATCCCTCCTTCATCACCCGTGAGTGCTCCATTGCCATCCTCTCCTTCCGAACTTCATTCGGAGCCGTCTTGTTTGGAGCCACCAAAGCCCGAGCCACCCGTATTTCTAACGGGTACACTTTACATAGACGAGCCACTAGTTAGTTGGCTCAAGGATGGCTTGGTCCCACTTCCCTTCCCATCTATGGACCCTATCCAACCTCTGGTGCCAATCAATTCATTTCACACCACTTTCCGGTCTAGTCACTATGTGGATTCATTGGATGACCTTCTTAAAGGGTTAGACCGGCAGTTGGCATTTACGCACTTGTTGGCCCCAGGCTTCGACCGACCCACCGGTCGTAGCTTCACCCATCTCACCTTAAGGTCCATTACCTCCGTATACACCATGGGTCATGTTACCACGGAGGTTCTTCTACTCCTCCCGTTACCGGCCGAGCCCGACTTCACTCCTTTTATCCCGAGGGAGGAGCCCTATCTTCTATACATTGTCCCATCTACCACGATGGATGGAGGTGACCATCACCTTCATGAATTTCAAACATGGGACTATGTAATGGAGGAATCGGGGGGTCACACAT
This sequence comes from Amorphophallus konjac, assembly GCA_022559845.1. Classification (NCBI taxonomy): domain Eukaryota; kingdom Viridiplantae; phylum Streptophyta; class Magnoliopsida; order Alismatales; family Araceae; genus Amorphophallus; species Amorphophallus konjac. Next base: position 25,392,245 of record CM040124.1, read on the forward strand.
TCTTTGACCCATTCGACCCCTTCTCTAGTGGGCCTCGTGACCCACCACTTCCCCTATACTTTGTCAAGGAATTCCCCTACCACTCTCTTCCCACTCGGGCCAATCAAACTCCACATAGCAATAGGTCCGATTATTGGGAAGCATGGCATGCCTTACCTACATGTAGTGGTGATGAACCTCTTAGCCCACCCACGCCCACATCTGATAGGAAGTCCTTGCATGCATGGTGTCTTTTTGGGTGTCTAGGAGTACATCATCATACCTACCTTGGGTTGCATCTAGTGTATGCATGGCACACATTTGGGTGTCCTGGTCCGCCATCGTCCATGCGTAGGTCGGACTAGCCATAGGTTTGTCTAAGGTCATGTGTGTGTGTTTGTTTGTCTCCCTCGTTGTTCTCTTTCATGCATATGGTTTGCATTAAGTCGTGTCAATAAAAGGCCAGTCAAAGCATGCATAAGGAGGTAGCCAATGCATGCTACATATCCGTGGATTCAAAGGGAGAGTACATCTAGATCAGGTCATACCTGATAGGTTTCCACCCGGAGACTGAAAGCCACTCTAAGTCCATGATCCCCACCCTTTCCGGGTTAAGAAACAAGTTGGTCCAAAAGCGTACGATATTGAACTACCGAACGACAATGGTGTCAATTCGACGTTCCATGTTTTCTCTGGTAGCATATTGGAACCCGCGGTGATCCCTAGTGAGTTTCGAGCTTTATCTTTCTATTTGGAGTGACCCTCACCCGAGAGTCCACCTCTTCCAGCCTCAAAGCATGCATATAGATTGTATACTGGATGAGCAGGTGATCACCACAAGGAACGGTGCATACCTATACGTCCTAGTGCGTTGGCGAGGATGCCCCACGATGACCAAACACCTTGATCACATGCGGAGAGCGCAAGCTTCGGGACCCTTACTCGACGGGGTCGAGTTCCTCCCACCCGGGGAGAATTGATGCGGACACCAGGGCGATCACGTGACACGTCGGCGAACCGACGGTGCCATACGCGGAGCGCCAAGTGGACTACATCGGCTTATCTTCAAAATGGGGATAATTTGGCTTGAATTTGGACCTTTTTTGGCATTGAATTGGCCTTCTAAAGGGTATTGTATATGTAATTTGCTAATGGGCTGGTTGTAAGGCTCCTAAAGGGCCAAATTGTTAAAGCCCCTTAAACATTCCATAAGTAGAAATGGCCTTGGTCCATTTGTAATGGATCCATAAGCCAAATGGGCTTCCTTCCTACATGGGTTCTCTAGATTGGATAATCTAGAGTGGGCTCTCTTCATTCATGGGCTTTCAAGGGTGGAATGGCCTTAAGCCATATTGGTTGGTTGGGCTTGGTTAAGCCATGACCAAACTTGGCCCAAGAAGGGCCCAAGCTAGGGGCGCTCTCCTTTTTGGCTTATTAGGCTAGCAATTGTTGATTTTTCTTCTTCCCATCCCATTTACCACATGGGGCATTCAAATGGCTGCTGGTCAATGCCAAATATGGCTGCCACCTACCATCTTTACCTTGAATTTCAAAGGTAGGTGAGCTACCATGTCCCCTTGTCTCCCTTTCCCTTTCACCAAGTCCCCCTTTCATGATCCATGCGCACCTCCCCCTCTCCCTTCTTGTAACCAACGAATTCCCCTCCCCCTACCCCTTGCCATGGTCTATTTAAAGGCATGTATAGTGCCCTCAGTTGTGGAGGTGGTGGAGGTCGTGGGTTAGATAGGTGATGGGGTGCGGGGTTGCCAACTGCGCCAACCTGCTCATTTGCTATTGTGCCCTCAGTTGTGGGCCCGCTGCTGTTGACATTCGTATTCTTTTTAACCAACCTTGGTTTTGGCTCAAACATGCCCATGATGGGCGAATCTTTCATTTGGGTCTGAATATAACGAGCTCTTTCATAGAGCTCCTCCATGGTGGTCAATCTGTTCATGGCTAATATGTGCCGGAACTAAGGGGTTGCATTGGATATAATCATCTTAACCTGTTCCGGTTCAGATAAGGTATCTTTCAACTTCTCGGCCATTGACCGCCATCTATCAGCAAATATGATGAAGTCCTCCTCGGGCTTCATTTTCTCTGCAACCAAGTCTGTAATAGATAAAGATGGTCCGACCCGGTCCCTATACTTCTGCAAGAATTTCTTCTGAACCACATCGAAATCACTAGCATCTGCCGGATCCAAGGAGTAAAACCATTCGAGGGCTGGCCCCTCTAAAGATCTTCTAAACAAATAAGCCAATGAGGCTTTGTTGCCCTGCCAAAAGGACGTTTCATACATAAAATCCTTCAGATGGATAAAAGGATTTCCAGTTCCATTGTATCGCCGAAAGTTCGGCATCTCAGAAGGTGGTAAGTGAAAAACTAGCAATGTAGGCAGAGAGATTTCTGGGGCATTCTTGGCAGCAGTAACCTTGTTGAGTTTTTCTTCCATGCTAGCCAATTTCCGAAGGAGCAAAGCATTAGTGTCTGACTCGACCGGGGCCGAATTTGGAATGAAGGTATTTGGCATAGGCGTCCTTAGAATTTGGGGAGGTTGGAAGAATTGGGGCCTAGCCGCGGAATAACTTGCCTGTTGGGCCGGCATGGCCGCACCGGGCATTGGTGGACAAGAGGGGGGTTTGTGCAAGACCGCCTGGTCATTAACAACGTGATGGCCACTCGCGGTCGGAGGGGGATTGGAAGATGAAGAGGGAACAGATTTCCCTTTCAAAGCGGCATGAACTGCCTATCACTGGGAATCGTCCAATTGAGATAATGCATGAATTAAATCATTGACGTTGAAAGAAGGGGAGGTGTTCCCCAATGTGTTCTGATTGGATGGTAAAGCTTGAGAAGAAGGTTCAACCTCATGAGTTGTGGTGTCAACCACATGAACTTGAGGATAATGAACCTGAGACGGAGGGTGGTTTCCCTCATGATAGATGGAATCTTGGAGAGGTGCTGTGGACGCCAAAAAAAAAATGACGATGATGATCATGGTGACATTCGCGTCTACACATTAGAGCGCGAGTCGAAGACAGAAATGCCGAATAAACCTCATGCCCTGCCCGATCAGGATGAGAACTCACTTGGTGGTCTGCTACCCGCTAAGAAAGCCCCCTGAGCAGAAGATACAACTACAACGCTCCGACCAGCCGTGCCGAGGGCTGAATCAGAGAAAAGTCAGGAACTCCGGCACAGTCTCGGCATGCACCGAAAGTCACGCAAAGTCTGGGACCGAGTCCCGGAGGCTGCGAACAGAATATTACGGAGGCCATGCATTGCAACCAGAATGTTATGGGAACGCCGACATTCATATAAACGGCCGCGACTTCGAAAAGAATCAATTTGAGGCTTAAAACGACACGGAAGGGACTTAAACCGGCGCGCTCTAAACCGGCATGCCCCCCCTTCAACATCTTAAGCCGGCGCGCCCCATTTTCTTTCACGTGCCCTTGCTTTGGCCTTAAACCGGCGCGCCCTTCTTCTTGGGTTAAATCGGCGTGCCCCTTTTCCCCTTCATCTTGGGCTAAACCGGCGCGCACCCTTTCCCTTGCATCTCACGTTAATCCGGCGTGCAAACAAGCTGTCCCATCTACATTCCGATGCTCTGTTTTGCATCATTATGGCGTGCAGAGAACATTCAATGCCAAGGGCTCTGCTTCTACCTTCGTTCGACAGCACACAAGCAGCAGCAGCAAGGCAAGCTCCGGCAGATCTCTGAGCGTCCCATCCTCAGACGAGCAACAGTGTACGGGACAAATGAACAGCGTCCAGCACAGCCGGTCAACTCCCGACTTCGTTGCGGACGAGGTGGAAATGGCAGGAAGGCTCCCAGGCTGGCTGATGTATATAAGGGGCATCATTGTGAAGCGGAAGGGAAGAGAGAAAAAAGAGAGACAACAGGGAAGAAGAGGAAGGGAGACAGAGAGGAGAGAGGTCTTCTCGAGAGCTCTCCAGCCTCCGAAGAGAAGAAGAAGCTACAGCCATCCGTTCACGCCTGCAAGGTGAAGAAAGAGAGGGAGAGGGTGAGAGCAAGAGAGGGGAGAGAGGGGGGAAGAGCTTGTGCTCTGTTCCTTCTTCTCCCCCCGCCGATGTATCTTCTTCCCCCACCTCAACATTTAGCTTTTCTTTTATCTTCTCTGTTGTATTCTTCCTTCCTTTTCCCTTGAGGATGAATAAAAGAATGACTTGTGAGCATGCGCAGTATTATATGGCTTTGATCCTTTCCCCCCTTTTTTCTTCCGTTTTATTTCTCTGGTTCTCTGAATCACCTGGGGTCCTCGGGAGCTTGCCCTTCTGTCGCATGAACTCTGAGGGAACCCGTTCGAAGGGTGAATAGTCATGGCCACCCACGGCCTACATCTGTCCCGTTCCACGAATTCATCACCCGTGAGTTGTGAGAGCTCTTGAAGGCTAGTCCTCGAGCTCTCCAACACTCACATTTGGGTTTTTGGACCGCCATGAGGTCTAGATTTGAGGTGCACCCCGGAGTTAACCGTTTGGTGTTCCTTATTGCTCTCTGGCAACTCCCAGTCCAGGGGAGGTGCTGCCCAAATTTCTCCAGGATGAGAACACTCAAGAACAGACGAGCAAGCTAAGTCCTCGGAAGATAAGAACAGTTCATGCCTGAAGCCGCCCCTGAATCAAGCTAAACATCTAAGTTCTTGCATAATAAACCCCTCAAGTAAACATCCAAATACAAGTACTCATTCACCTGAACAAATGTTAAGAAGCATCATAATGATTTAAAATGTCAATTGAACAAACAATCTGCTCATTTGATCAATCTGCAAGTTGAAGAAATAAGAACAGAGGCAATAAGAATCAAACAGATTGAGATAAAACCTCGCAGAAGCTTAACCCGGCGTGCTCCTAATCCGGCGCGGGCTAACCCGGCGCGGTACCCCCCCGCGCCGGTTCAACCTTACACTCAAAACCACTTTTATTTTCTTTGCCACAAATCGGCGTGCCTCCCCTTTTTTAGCCTATTCTGGCGCGCCCCTGGCCCCTCTTCCTTCTTGCCATATACCGGCGCGCCCCCCCTTTCTTGGCCATTAGCCGGCGCGCTCCCCCTTGGCATCCATAACCGGCGCGCCCCACTCTTCTGAGGCTATTCCGGCGCGGCCCCTCTCCCTCCTTGGCATTAACTTAACCCGGCGCGCCCCCCTTTTACACCTCTATAGCCGACGCGCCTCTTTTATACAAAGAGGGGGAGGTAAAGAATGATAATAAAAGGGAGAAGGGTTCAAACAAAAAATGCAAAAATCAATGCCAAATAAAAAAAAATGAAAGGAGCTCCAGTACCCGCGCTTCAATTAAAAATTTTGTTCCGGGGGCGCTGCCCCCGAAAACCCCAGCATGGGGCGCTGCCCCCTTGACCCCCGCGACCTGACCGGGCAGGTCGAACCCCGCGACCTGACCGCGCAGGTCGATCCGCGTGTGAGGGCGCACGTTATTGAGCTCGGGCTACGCATTTAACAATTCACTCCCTCGGACTGGGTGCAAAGAGAAAATCAACGACGCCTTATGGTATCGGACGTGGTTTACGGAACTTCCGACATGACCATAATCCGAAATCATCTCCGGCCAACAGTCTATCAACTTGACCCATCCCTACCGGGATCTAATCCCGCATTCTCATTAAACTTGCCTTGTTCATGGCAGACATTCGCGCGGTTTTGCTACCGTCTTTTATACTACAAACACGGACCTTCGTCCGAACATGAAGTGGCCCATGAGTGGCCGACATAGTCTTAGCATTCACGTCCCGATACGGGTTTCTAGCATGGTTCATCTTTCACTATCCTCCTGCATTATTAATATTCTCTTTAGGCCGTAGGGCCCTTATTCCCGGCAATCAATCAAGGGTGTTCCCCCGTATGGGGGATGTAAATAACGTCGTGGCCTTTACGGCACGGCGGGTTTCGGTCCCGACACGAACTACACAATCGTATGATTAGTCAGATCGAGCGCACCATGGGCTTCCATGAAGCCCGAATAAATCGTCACTTTGTGACTGGCACGCCCTCGCACTAAATAGAAGAATTAACCCCGATCAACAAACGAACGGATCCCCCCTCCAAATTTTAGTGCGTCCACAGGTGCCTCATAAGATTGATCAAAAATATTCTCTTCCACATCATCATAGGTGTACCCGTAGCTTGCCATGTTGATAATCTTACCTGAACGGAGTTGCATGCTTAAGAAGAAAGAAAGCTTTATGAAGGAATTATCACACAATCAATCACTCAATCAAAGGAAGCTTAAGCCGATCAACCCAACCAAGTTTATGCAATCAAGTTGAGATGAACGCAAGATTTTAGTGTTATGTTTGAGATTAAAGTGGATTAAATTGTAGAATAATTCACTCTTCTTTGTAAAGTGAAACCTAGTTTGGATCCAAGTGTAGCCTCCGTGTCAACTAGGTTCTTTCTCTTTTCTCACCAACGATAGGTTCTCTAAACTCCGGGTACTTCAAGGGTACAACCAGCCCAGTGTCCGTGAGGGAATCCACGGGTGCGGGGACTTACGGAGGTCTTGGAAAAGGGATTTCCGGTCCAAAGAGACGGAATGCTCAATGGAGGGTTGTCCCGATTCCAAGAGAGGTGTGTGGAAGCCTAGTGTAGAGAGAGGAGGTCGCTCAACCAAATGCCACAAAATGCAATATAAGATAAGCAGATCACACCAATATAATCAAATAATCAAGGTAAGTATCAATCCAGCATGAACAAACATAGGCAACAAGGCTCTGCAAATGCACAGGAAAGAGGCGACCTGCCAACAGTCGCTACTAATAGAAGAAACGACAGCGTGGTTGTCGTGAATCACGGTGAACTGCTCACAGACAGTGAAAACCGCGCCTTAGTGTGAGGCGCTGTATGTGAAAAGGACGCCTCTAACAGAGGGCGTCAAATATGAGTGGTGCACACGCTCAAAAGAAAGACACACCTTGATGTGAGGCGCTAATCAATAAAAGGATGCCCGCAGGGAAGGGCGCGAATTCACAAACAGAGCAGAAGAACAAGAGATGTGATAAAAGACGCCTTGGCAGAAGGCGTTAATCAGGAAAAAGACGCCCTGGATCAAGGCGTTAACTCAAAAAGCGCCTTTATGGAAGGCGTTAATTCAAAAAAACAAGAGACTAATCACAAACTGGCTGATCCTGGGGAGTATGCAGTGTGCACAGTGGAGGGTGCCCGTAGGGCACAAGGGAGGGGTACCATGTGTACCAAAAGGAAAGGGCACACGATGGGTGCCAAAGGGGAAAGGGCACACGTGGGTGCCAATGGGAAAGGGCACGTGTGGGTGCCAATAGGAAAGGGGTAATCAACAGAAAAATAGTGGAAGTCCCACCGTGATCGCCAATTTGTGAATCATGAAAAATAATCCACTTTTAAGAAAAATAAGCATATGCATAAGAAGAATAATGAAAAAGGGAGTAAAAGAGCACGTGGTGCTACTAAGGAGAGTGATCGCCAGAGGGGTTACCTCAATAAGAAGAAAAGATGATCGCGAATACCTGGTGATAATAGGATGCGGGATGGATGTGGGTTCCTTCCTCCACCTTCTATCGGCCGGCCGATGAAGGGGGTTTTTCCTCTTTGATTACCTTTGAACAAAGAACAAACAAATAAAAGAAAAGGAGATCAGCCAAACGTGAGTGTAGTATCAATCCAAAGATGAAAGATGGTGATGAAAGAAGAGCATAAAGTGTGCACCTTTTGTTTGTTTTAAAACCCCTAGAGAATTAGGGAGAGGAAAAGAGATGCAATGAAAACTAATGCAAGGAAGAGAATATGGTGATCGATGATGAGATGATGATGACAAACAACAACGAAGAGAAGAAAAGATCCCTGCTATTCCTGTAAACAGTATAGGGAAAACACTTTGCTTCAGATGTGGCAACATGAGGAAGCAAAAGAGAAATCAATAGCTCTTAATCTCAATCGCCAGCACCCGTGAACCTTTGTGTGTGTGTGTGTGTCTAACCTCTGTAACAACTCACAACTCACGATTCTTTCTTAACAGCTCTGCTTCTAACCTTGCACCCGTAACCTCGCGCGAGATCGACCAGGCGACTCTTTTATGGGGTTTCGATCAAGATAAACACAGATTTGGGAAGATAAGAATAGGCAGTGGTCATCAATGGCAAGGACTCTAGTTCCCAGATCGAGCAAGGTGATCAAGAAAGGCAGGGAACTCTCAGGAAAGGTGAGTTTAAGCAGGACACGAAAGGGTGAGACACGACCTACAAAAGGGCGTCAATTCAAAATTGACGACCTGCTCCAGGGCGTTAATTCAAAACACGACCGGGATAAAGGCGTCACTACCTGGATTTAATTTTGGCGACAAAACCTTCTTAATTTGAAAAATTGTAAAGAGACGCCCGAAGCAAAGGCGTTAAACAAAAACACGCCCTATGGAAGGACGTTAATCATTGATTTCAATCGGGGTGGGACTCGTAAAATACCAGGAATTAACGCCCTTCCCTATGGTCGTCCTTTCTTAAGAACACGCCCCAGATTAGGTCGCTATTTAAAACACACCCCTCTTCAAGTCGTGAATTCCAAAAATACAAGAATTAATCACAAAAACACACAAAAATAGAAAAACTTTATATTATAGAAATATTGAAGTTCACTTTGGGGCGTTATCATAGTGACATGAGATTTAATCAACAAAGCGTCAATTTTGGCGTGTCTACAGACCCCAGGAGTATTCTTTATCACCGGGCTCTTCTTGGGACCGGTAGCTTGCGGCGACGTCTCGACAACAGCTTTTGGCTCCTGGTTGTCGATCTCGAGCAGATCAGTGAAAATGAGGCCCAGGTAGTTGGGCATTCCGACAATAGGCGGCATCGATCCGCATGAAAGAGGTATCGCCAGGTAGCCTTCTCGAACATGTGCCTCGACCGCTTGCTGGTCAAAGCACACAAGCATGATTCCAGCCGTCATTCTAGCTTCCTGAAAATGGAGAAAGCACACAAAATCAGAAATTTGAGGGGGGCCCACCGGGCCTCCTATTTTGGCGTAGAGATGAAGGGAGACTTGGTCCCACCGGGTGTGCCAGACTTGTGGACGCGGATTCTTTTCCGTCAGTATGTTTCATTGGTTAGATTTATTAGGCGTGCCAGTCACTAGAGTGACAATTTTTATTATGCGCTCGACTTGACTTGGTCAGTTGATTGTGAAGTCCGAGTCGGGACCGGAAGTCCGTCATACCATAAAGGCTATGACGTTAATTACGACCTTCCTAAGAAGGACAACCCTTGATTAAACGCCAAAATAGGAGGCCACTTGGGGCGGTTGAAAATGACAGTGCATAACATTGAAGTTCTTGTTATTCTAAGAAGGTAATTGAATAAGCGACAAATTATTAAATCAGCATGACCCCTTTGTGTGGGTCGTACTGGGCAGAGATAGGACACCGTCCACGCAGTGGCGGGGCGGGGACCTGGACGATCATCGGAGACATGTCCCCTTTCACGTTTCTCATCCGGCCAAGGGCCTCGAAGTATTTGTATCCCCCGAAGAATTGAGCCAGACGGGAGGCGTATGATACACGTTTCCCGGGGCTTGTCGGGGTTAAAGCATCAATCGATATTTCGGCAACATCTCCCCTTTATCTGGATCATGCCCAGGGGGAAATAGGCTATCACCCACGGAGTGCCGGGATGAAAGCCGAGAGAAAGAGAGTCCGGACCTCCCGAACTGCATATGTCTGTCATGGGGGCAACGTTCGACTTTCCCTTAAGGAAGCCGGTGGAACTCATGCAGTGGCAGAGACCTCCCGAGCTAAAGGGGTTACTCGTAAATCCTACGCGGGACGGTGGAACATAAGGGAGTTTGTCTCCCTTTGGATTTATCCCCGGGGCAGGTCTGGTGACTCATGGGTATCCCTGGATGGATCTGATCAAAGTTCCGGGGGCTCAATTGGATGGCAGGGTAGGTTCTCGGCGCAGGGGCAAAGTGGATGGGGTTCCCGACGCGAAGGCACGATGGCCAGGGGGTTCCCGGCGCAAGGGTAAAGTGGCAAAAAAGGTTCCCGGCGTGACCTGGGATGGATGGGTTCTCGGTGCAAGAAGGCTTGCGCCGAGAGCATTTTACCTATTCTACTGTGCATGGTGCCGAGAGGTATCATAGCGCCGAGATGGTTTCTAAGGGTTTACGGCACCCTGCTTTTGGGTTTCTTGGCGATTCAGGACAAGTTAGATGGATTCTGTGAGGTCAAAGTGGATCAGTTCATTAGATCTGAACTGGATTGGGTTTGGGTTCCGAAGGAAGGCCAAGATCGAAGAGGAATTGGGGAAATCAGGGTCTAGAGGATCCCTATCACCAGTGTTCGTGCAGAGCCCCAGGGACAGCTTATTGTCGTCTTCAAGTGCCTGCTCCTGGAAGAATTCTGGTAGCACCTCCCCCAGACTTAACATTTGCCAGGGGATGATAGACAATCACCCACGGAGTGCCGGGGTGAAAGCCAAGAGTAGAGGGGTATTGGACCCCTGACCCATGTACGTGCTTGCAGCACTATCTTAATATCCCCTTAAGGCCATCAGAGCGCATGCAGTGGCAGAGCTCCTTTGGTTAGCGGGGTTATGATTAAATCTAGCCCTGGGGGGGCCGTGTAAGGGAGCTTGTCCCCGTTTATTGTTATCTTTGAGGGGTATATGGTGACCCTGGGTGTCCCTCGACAGAATACAGGGTTACATTGAGCGGATCATAGGGGTATCTGTGTGGTTTCTTGACTGGTAGCAGGGGTTCTCATCTGGGGCTCAAGGGATGGAGCATTCATAGCATAAAGGGGCTTATGGCACAAGGGGGTAGTTCCAGGCGCAAGAACCACTGCGCCGGGAAGGGTTCTTCATAAGGCACTATTCTTGGCGCCGGGAAGCTGGCATAGGGAGTTCCCGGCGCGCAAACAGCCGTGCCGAGAAGGTTTCTTCATGAGCACTATTTTGGGTGCCGGGAAGCTGACAAGGGAGGTTCCCGGCGCGAGGTTCCCGGCACGTCCATCCTCGCGCCGGGAAGGTCTCTTCAGGGACTACTGTTCTTGGCGTCGGGAAGGTTCCGGGTCTCTGTTCTTGGTTCTTCTGGTTTCGGACAAGGATTCAGGCTGGATTTTCTAGCACAGACGAGGAGGATTAAAAGGTTTTATAGGCGTGAAGGCCAGGGGTTTAAGGGAGGGTAGCATCAGTCGAAGGACAGGATCATCCATCATTAAACCCTCGGGAGATATATGGGGTTTTTTTTTTGTCACCTGCTGTTCAGACGATCAAAAGATTGATGTCTCTGACCCTGAACGAGCTGGGAGCTCGGCAGAAATCCACGACATGCGAGAAAACCCATCATCAAAGGGAGGGAAGGAGGGGATAGAGCCCAATGACCCATTGAACGAGGGTTGGGGCTCCGTCTTCATCTTTCATGAGAGAACGGACCCGGAGATGTGAAGCATAAACCAAAAATCCGGAGCATCTAAGTAGATAAATGTTTTGAAGAATAGCAGATACAGAGGGGGGAGACAGATGGTAGATATTTCAATCACCCAGCACCCAAATGGGCCATCATAGTATTTCGTTTCATTACATCATTCCAAAACTCACACCAATCACAAGAAGGGAGTGAGTGAAAAGGAGGTAAAACAGAGGCCGGGATATCCCGGTTACATCCGGTGAATCAAGATGAAACTCATAGGAATACATAAAGAGAAAAGAAAAGAAACATGGGGGAGGGCGGAGCATTGACTCCTCTCCCTCCCCAGCTGCCTGCCCACCTGGAGCTTCTTCTCCCTTTTTCTTCGGGTTGATCTCTTCTTTCTTTTCTCAGCGGAGGAGGCTCTCTCTCTGTTGGTCTCTTCTCTCTTTTCTCAGCGAAGGAGGCTCTCTCTCTCTGTTGGTCTCTTTTTTTCTCCGAAGCCCTTCTCTTCCTCTCGTTCTATTCTCCCCCTGTTCTCTCCTCTCTCTTTTCTTGTAGGCGAAGAAAGGGTTTATATAAGCCCTTCCTTTTACAGATGGCACTCGGCGCACTTGCTTTGGTGGAAGAGGTTCCCGGCGCGCCTGCAGCAGTGGGTAAGTTCCCGGCGTGCTACTCTCTCCAAAGCTCTCGGCGCAAGGGGTCTCATTGAAGCCCATTCAATAGGCCCATTTAAGGCTTTTTCCCCTGTGAAGCTCCTATTGTCCTTAGCTTCGTTGAATTCCTTTGATCATATTGGAACTAACGAAGGCCCCTTATATGCATCATCATCTGAGTAATCTGGAGGTTTCTCATCAGTCAATAGACCAGAGTTTCATCAGTATTGCCGTTTGGACGACGACAACACCGGACATCAGCCAGGCCTGAGAAGGTCCTGGCCGGGCAAGTGGTTGGTGGTGAGGGCTCTCCCTCAATCCTGACTTTGCAGAAATCTTCCAGACTTCGTTGCTGGTCTGGTCTCATCTTTATCTTTGTTCATATTTTATATGTCAACAAGAATGAAGTTTTGCTGAAAGAAAAGTTCATTAGAGAGTGATTCTCTTTGTGTGTTCTTGGGTGTGACTCCCATTGAGCTGTCCTGGGACTGGACAGAACTGGGTCGTGAGAATCGACCCCATATCTCCCTCTTCCTCTTATCTTCTTCTTCCATAAAAATTATCCGTGATACCTCTGTAAGTTATCAAACTTTCAGCTTTGGTTTCGCATCGATCGGAGTTTGTGAGCAACGGTGGCGATTTTTCTCGTGGAGGCGTGCAGATCGGTTCCAGATTGCTGCCCAGATCTGAAGGTGACTGTGTATTGAATTCTCCAGCCTAACCCCGACGCCATCTGAAGTTTGTTCCTGAAGAGAAATTGTAGTATTTCAAGTCCTCTTTGTGTTTCCGCTGTTTTTGCCTCGATCCATGACCGGTGCTGATCGTGACGGCAGTTCTCGTGGGATCACGTGGGCTGGTCTGAGCAGGCCCGGCTGAGAACTAGAATCAACTTTCAGAGCCTTCCCCGCTTCATCTGGCCAAGATCAGTGTGAGGGGTCTTCAGAGTATTTCTTCCTCTGGACGTCGCCTACCATCTCCCACAAGGAACGCCCCGATCCGACATCGGAAACCATTTTCTCAATATTTTACCGTGTTTCTGTGCAGTTCTGTGAGCACAAAACCAGAACCTCAGAAGATTCATCTCTGCGCCCAGATCTGAAGGCATCTATTCACGATCTTCGAAGTGAAGATACTACATCCAGTCTCCGACATTCTCCAACAAATGGCGCTCCGATCGGGCATCGGATCCAGTCATACCAGCCTTCGTGCGCAGGGTGACCAGCGTGGACAGAACCGGGTCGGCTTTCCGTCGGCGTACCCGAGCGGCTCCGGCACGCGTTCCTCGCCTCCTGCGAGTGTTGCCCGTCAACCCGGGTTCCAGCAACCCCGAAGTTATTGATTGTAGCCCGATACCTCCCTGTGTGGAGTGGGCGTTCAGTTCTGAAATTGTAAAGTTAATCATTTGTATATTGGGGTTGTTCGGAAATCGACCGGGAGTTCTTCCCCACGCCTAGTCGTGGAGGTACGTGCCCGTTCCTATCCTTACATTTGCTGTTTAGTATGCTTTCTATATTGCTATGTTTGTGAGAATAGGGCCGGTAGCTAGTTTCAAATTCACCGCGATTGTGAGTTGTGAGCGCCCGTTCTGTGGCTCCAATCGAGCACCGAGCGCGAATTTACACCCTAGGCGACGATGGTTTCTTAATCGCCGCGATCCCCACGTTTCCCTCGCAAGGGACGATCGTCGGGCTCAAGAGAGTCGCTGTTGAGAGACGTCTCCACCCGGAGAATACCACGGTGGTCAGCTGCCCGGCTTGCCTTAGTATTCTAGTGCTGGCCGCACTTCGAGTCCGTCGTAGGTCTTAGCCCGGTCGTCATCCGTCCCGCATCAATGATCATCAAGTACCATACCAAGAGTGAGGTTTTTCAGAAGATATGAATCAAGGATTAGTTATCCGCCAGATAGATTTTCAAAGAATGATGTCGAGCAGGTGACTTATCATTGATTAGGAAATTTCAATTTTAAAAGAATGATTATGATAATCAAGAAGTGCAGACAGAAGCTCCCCATCAGTAAATGGGATTTAAGTTCAACTGATTTTCAGAACAAATAGATGCAAGTGAGACCGACTAATACCATGTATGAGATAAAATCCATGAAGAGCAAAGAAAATCATTATGACAAGGATGATCATGCAGTCCAAGAATTGTTCTTATGCTCCCCCTGAACACATATAGAAGGAGAATCACACCAAAGAAGATATGGACTCTTGGCGACAGCATTTTAAACGGAATGCTTGAAAAAAAATGGTGTTGACACTGAGGATCAGATGAAGCTTGCATACAAAATCAATCAAGGATAAAATGAATTCAACTTCACTTGTATCAAGGAACATTGAGGTTCAGTCAAGGGAAAATCAGATTGAAGAAGGAACAGCTCAATACAAGCATGTAAACAACCGATTCAGATTAAGACAAGAACACCCCCCAAGAGTATGTATGACAATTACTCTTTTTGGTATTTTCAACATGAATGATATGCAATTACCGCATGCATGCCTGTGCATTGACTCCCCCTGACTAAATGCATTAGACTGTCCTATATGCAATGTGACCCATGGTATCGGGTAGACGACTTGGTCTAAAGAACCACTCATACATAGTAAGATCCTCCAGACAGATTTCATCTGCCCCTTTTTGGTAGCTTACCATTTGATATACCATAGTGGTCATGGATGACAATGCAGTGCCAATGCAGTCCTATATGCATCAGATTTTTAACGAATATAATGTAAATTCGGACAAACATCAAAACACAAATCATGTGAAATTCAGATATTTTCATATAATTCTAATCAGTCGATGTCTATCAACAGAGTTGAGTGCAAAGCATAAGTTTCAGATGAACAGAATTTAGAGAGTTCAAATTTGACAATGCAGATGATGAATGAATATGTAAAGACAGATTTAACATGCTATGCAGTAATCAAAGATAAAAAAAAACTTGAATGATAGGAATTGAGCAGAGTTAACATGACAGACCTGGTAAATGTAGACTTGAGATTTTCATTGTTAAATGCCTTGGTTTATTATCCCCAAATTATTCTTTCCACCAAGGTACACCTGCAAAATAGCCTTTATTTCGCAGAAGCAGGTACCCAAGAGGTCTTGGGTCCTGAACTGACAATTGCACCTTTAAAGGGTGCTCTCAGTAATGTTTGAGCATAGGAATCATCAATTCTCAGTATATGACAATTATCCATAGAATGTCCATTCTTTCCACAGTAATGACATGAGATAACAGGTTTTGTGTTCTTCCTATTGTGCACATTAACGTGAGCATGGAATCTAGGTGCATGAATATTTCTGTTATCCATATGTGCATTTTGTCTTTTATTCCTTGCCATCCAGCAATCATCAACTTTGTGGCCTGACTTTCCACACTTAAAACATGAAGTGAATTTTTCTTTGAAAACAGATTTATTTCTACTGAAACCATTTTGATTTATAAGAAGTTTAACAAATTCAGAGTTTAATCTCCTTCCTTGAGCATCCCAACAGTGGGCTGCAATGTGGCCCATCTTGCCACAGTGAAAACATGAAATAGAATTTCTCCCAACAACTTTCAGACATTCGATCGCCTTGTGACCTGATTTGCCATAGTTAAAGCATGTAATGTGCTAGTTTATTGAGACAAATTTATTCTTGTTAACAGCATGAAATTTTGAATTAAATTTAGCATGATATGAATGTGAATTCTTCTTATCACTTGCAACCCAGCATTGTGCATTTGTGTCCTAATTTACCACAGTGACG
Organism: Amorphophallus konjac; assembly: GCA_022559845.1. Lineage (NCBI taxonomy): Eukaryota > Viridiplantae > Streptophyta > Magnoliopsida > Alismatales > Araceae > Amorphophallus > Amorphophallus konjac. Next base: position 25,408,050 of record CM040124.1, read on the forward strand.
ACAAGAAATTTTCTTTGCATGATAGTTCCTAGCATGCCTTCTAATAACATTCATGTCATCATTTTTCATTAGGACACAATCATGCATGAAGTGTCCATTCTTCCCATAGTAGAAACAAGAAACATAGCTTGGTTTTGAAGCATGGGGTGTTGCATAGGAGCTCTTGTTTTCAATGGTAGACTTTCTTAAATTCTTTTCTTGAGATTCATTATTCAGTTTGTGAACTTTCTTTTGTTCTTGCAATTTTTGATTTTCAGGTTGTTTCACTTGTGAAGTGGTGGCTACACTAGGAGCTTTGACAAAGGTGGCGACAACATTTGATGCTTTTACAAAGGATGTCATTAGTTTATTTTCAACAGATTTCTTATTAATTGGTTTGTAGCCCAGCCCTTCCTTTTGAAGATTTACCTTGACTCCTAACAACCTATTCAAGTTTTCTTGCCCATCAACAAACTTTGATAGAGAGTTCCTCAAGTCCTGGATTTCATTTTCTAGAGAGACAATGTGTAACTCATAACTGGCAATCTCTTGCTCACTACAATTAACGCATTCACTTAGCACCTTGTTAGCAGTTTTATATTTCTCAACTTCATGTTCCAGATTGCTCAATTTATCAGACTCTTCTATGTAAACAGACTTTCCTCTTTCTAGAGCAAGAAGTCTTTCAGATATAGGAGTGTTTAACAATTTCAACTTCTCATTTTCCTTGATCAGAACATCATTCTGAATTAACTCATTAAGAAGAATTTGATCCTCTGGATTGGCCTCCTGTGACCTTCTGATTTCGAATTCTTTTAGATCTTTTTGTTTTTTTTCAACAGTTTTCTATAACTGAGTGTTCACTGACTTAACAACATCAATTTGTTCAGCAAGCAGATTTTTCTCTTGTGCTACCTTTCTAAGTTTCTCTTCATTTTCTTTAACAGATTTTCTGAGAGATTCATTTTTAGATTCCAGCTTGTTTAGATCAGAGTTAATACTTTCAAGATTTTTCAGCAATTTTTCATTCTCAACATGATTGCTGATGAGAATCTGACCATCATTAGTTGAGCTAAGTTTTTCTTCAAGTTCACAATTCTTATTTGCAAGTTCTTGATTTTCAATTTTCAACAACCCAATTTGGTCTTTAAGCATTTGAATATGAGGAAAGCACGCATCATGAGATTGTTTCAGATTTGAACAATTTTCACATGGAAAACTTGAACTACCCCGATCACTTTTCTTTTTCAAGTTTTTGTATTGTTTTCTTAATTGTTCATGAGATTCTAACAAATCAGCATATGCATTCTCCCAATCATCTAACGAAAAATTCTCGAAGGGATTTACCTCCTCATCATTGTCCTCTTCATTCTGATTGCTGCCTTGATCGCTGCCATTAGCCATCATGCAGCTATCCTCCCTTCTTCTGTGTCCTAGCTTCAGCTTATCCATAATGTCCTTAGTAGACCTGCATTCATGGAAGCAAGAGTGTAAGGCATTGTCAGTAGCTGCTTTCATTAGATTCTCTCCATGCCTTGATCTGTGACTATCAGTCCATTTAGACACTTTCTTTGGTAATCTGTAAGGACCGTGTGAAATTAACTTCCACAGATCATGATCAATCAGTTTCACATAGCTATGGAGACTACTAACCCACGAATTAAAATCAGAGCCATTGAAGACCGGTGGATGACCCATGGAATAAATCGACAAACAAATCAATGCACCAGAAGGTAAGTTCAGAAATGCACCAAAGAGGCTGCAGATCTACTACGGATCATTGGATCCGATAAGACATCAACCTGCTCTGATACCAATTGATAGGGTGCTAGCCCCGGATTCAGAGGGGGGGTGAATGAATCCCTCTTAAAAACTTTGCTCAATTAAAACTTAAATCAAACTTATATGTGGAATAAAAGCAAACAACTGTAGGGCTGAGAGCACACACTGGGCTTCAACTAGAGAAGATCAAATGTATACGATCGGTGCTCAAGTAATCCTATTCAAATGGGCTCTCTCTCTCGAGACCTGAATCAAATGCTCAGTGTGCAAACCAGATACCCACTAGATGGGAAATATAGGTCGAGCCTAAGCATACATCTAGCGGATCAGACAAGGCAATCAAACCACGATGGACAGAAGATTTTTAGGTGGTTCGGCCAGACCCACAGTCTGCCTACATCCACCCCTCACTCAAAACTAGAGTGAGGCTTCCCTTGCAATTACAAGAACCGCAGACTCAGTCTGTAAACAGACGCTGCCTAACAGTTTGACAGACCGAGGGAGACAAATCCCTCAAACCAAGTTCTGCAACCCATAGAAGCTTGGCACCTGGACTTGCTACCCACAACACCAGAATCGGAGTCGAAACTCCCTTCCTCCAAACAGGAGGGGAACCGCTAGTGACACCCAGTCACTAGCAAACCAGAGGTAAAAGAACAAACAAAAAATAAACAGGAGAAACAGAAACAAATGTAGCTCCGTAGGAGCACCATGGCTTGGATCTGATCCAGAGGCCAATACAACTCAGATCTTCAGGGAAGACTCTCTCTTCTTCTCTCTATTCTCTCTTCTGCTCTCTCTACCTCTTTCTTTCTTCTTCTTCTCTCAGTATGCTCTCTCGCTCTCCTGGCGACTCCTTCTTCTTCTCAGTGTGCTCTCTTCGCTTTCTCGTTCTAATTTTCTTCTTCTGCTGCTCTCTCTCTCTATCTGCTTCAATCCTCCCTTTTTTTTACGCCTTTTTTCTTCTTTATTCTTCGTATCTCATTCAATTCCTTCAGAGAAAGGGTTTATATATGACTTCAGTCTCGGACTTACGTGCTCACACATTGGGCGAGTGGAGGGGACACTCCCGCCCAAATGCTTCCAGAAGGTTCTCAGCCATGTGTCAGGATCTGGTCCTCATCTGTCCACGTGTCAGGATCACTGGGTCGCTCATTGTCTTGGATCATGTGCCAGCTTCCAGTATTCTAGGAACACATGCTTTCTTAATTAGTTCAAGCTCACGAGATCACTTTATCCTGTCAGTTAAGAGAATATTTCATTAGACATCTTATATGGTATAGAACAATGTTTGCACTGACTTAATATGGTATATGCAAATATTGCACTGACCTACTACAGTGTGTGCATCGACTATGAAGCGAGAATGAACAAGAGATGCATTGTCCCTTACATACCGCGCTACAGTGAAGAGCACAGACTGTCTATGCATGCTAACCAAACATTGCACCGAGTATATGAATAGTGAATGCACAGACTTCAGGTGCAAGGAATACAAACGACATTGTACCAAGTATATGAATACTGAATGCACGAACTGGGAAATGTGCACAAAGTGCAAAGCTTTAAACAAAATATGCACCGACACTAGGCCACACGTGAGGCGCACTGTAAGATGCACCTCCTATATGCGTTAGAAAAAGATGAACCGAGGCAAACTTACACCGACCTCTATATGAGCAAGTGAAGGTATGCACTGAGTCAGAGTTTGCACTGACCTCTAACAGTGATTGCACAGACCCTTACAATGCACTGACCTTGCTACATGCATTGACCTACACAGTGTTTGCACCGAGCTCCTATGTGTTCACGGTCCTTCAGAAGCTCAAGACAAAACTTGCACTGAGTTTCAAATGTACGCAAACGGTGATATACACTGAGCAAGATGTGCGCTGACTTCACTTAGGCAAAAAAACGTTGCACCAAGTTCATGTGAGCAAGAAGGAGAAGGTTTACACGGACTTACGAAAGCCAAGACTCGAACTAGCACTGACTTAGTGTACGCGAGAGGTGCATTGACACTTATGAACAGTTGTACCAGTCTCTATGCATGACTTGTACAAAGACATTCACAAACATGTACATGTGCAGCAATTCATTCCATGTAATTCATCTATACAGCAATATGAGCATAGTATGCAACACACACTATATGTAACAAAAACCCATGCTGTATGCAATAAGCACAAATGGAATCATAAAACACATATGACATCATACATAGGAGTCATAGTGTTTGTCATCATCAAAACACAATATCCAATAGAAGAAACAGACCCCGTCACGGGTACATGAAGAGGCTAGCTCAGCCATGGAGCGGCCACAAGCTATTATAAATGGGCTAAACAAGCATGAGCAGCCCAAGTGCCAGCCTGTGCAGCTCAAGAAGCGTGCCCCTCAAAGACGCAATGAGTCCCACCAGCTAACAAAAGAACTAAAGAAAAGGCGAGGGTGTTCAATGCACTGAGTAACCCACTATGGGGGCAGACGTCAGTCATTAGGGGGAAGGAAAAGAAGAATACAAAGGTTAGAATAAGATATGTTGCTCTCTCCTGCAACATGCTGTCAACCTCGTCCGACGTGACACAATCTGTTGATGAAGAAGATGAAGAAATTTGCTTTATACCAAAGGGAGTAGCTCAGGCTAAAGTTTCTGCCTCCCACCCTGCTACAGGGTCCAGGTGAATATCAAGACCATACCCATCGGCCAGCAAGAAGGCGTTATACCACATTCCTCCTTCACCCGAAGGCATAAAACCCAGGGAGGTCGTCCCAAAGAAACTGGGTGCATCCGGCCATAATGACAGTATGCCACCCATCTCATACAAACCGGAGGCGGAAGATAGTGCTATCAGTCCCTCCCGGCAAGACCCTGCCCTGATGGCACTACTAGACCAGAAGCGGAAAGAAATTGAGATGCTGCGAAGGTGGCTAAATGAAATGGATATAAGTCCATCTATGCCACAATCGACAGAACATCCACATGAGACAACACAAGGTAGTGCTAGCTCACCTGAAGCTTCAACACGGCCCGCCATCCCCCGAATAATACATGATCTTATAGGGGGCATTCTCCCTCAACCATTCCAACACACAGTTCCCTGGGCAAGTCAAGGGGCAACCAAAACATCTCTGACAGTGGTGCCGATGAGGCCGCATTTGCAGCTGGTTGCCCTACACCCGAGTTTAGCAGATCCGACGGCAATGGACAAGCTAAAGCTAGAAAAGACAATAGATGTGAAGACGGCTGAAGAGGAAGTCAACGAGGCCGAATTGCAAGTAACAAAGCAAAAAGATAATGAGTCTGTCACGAACTACATAAGAAGGTGGATAAATCTCCGTGAAAGGTGTCGGTATCCGCCTAGCCCCGGGTGTTGACACCCGTTTTTTGCCTATGAGTTGAGTCATTCCTCTTACTATCATTTGTTGATATCTCGAGTTATCCATTACTCATTGGGCTATTTTCAGTCATACTTTTGGGCTTATTTTATGTGCACCTCCCTCCCTGGCTAAGTCTGACCTCAGATTCAGGCTTAATGGGTCTTGATTTCACTTGGTTTTGGGGTAAATGGGCTCATTTCTCTCATTTTATCAATTTCAAACGTCCAGGCTGTAAGCGGTCTAACGACTGGCCGTTCAATGACTGCGCAGCCTTCTTGGAACCGTTTCCTGAGTTATGGGATATTTATTTTGATTTTCTGAATTTCCACCGACAAACCTTTGCACGGTCTGAAGATAGCCGTTTACTTCCATTGAACGACCTGTGGTTAGACTGTTCAGCTCCCAGAGTCCTCAGCCGGTTGATTTTTTAGATAATTATCTATTTATCCTTTTTTTTGGATTTATCACCGACATGTGTACATGGCCTAACATTGGACCGTTCCATTCATTGAGTGGTCTATCAGTAGACCGTTTTATCCTGAAGAGTCTAACGCCGAAATGGCCGGTCAGTTCCGTGGATAACTAGATAATTTCTCATTTTTATTTATTTATCACCGACAGCATTGCACGGTCTAGCAATAGACCGTGTAATTGTCTGGGCGGCCTATCGCGCGATCGTGTACTGGCTCGAAAACTGTGGATTACTTGGCATTTTCTCTCTCTATCAGTGGCTAAACCTCCACCTTCCTCCTCCATTTTCTCCGCGATTTCTCCACCAAATGGGGTGCCATTTGATCCTGGTGGAAGATAAGAGGATTATCTATGAATTTTATTTTATAATCTTGGATTAATATCCACTGGAAAACCTTAATTCGAGGTTGGACTTTCAAGGGTCTATAAATAGAACCCCTAGTCCAAGCTTGAAAAGGGGGAGATCCAACGTCGACGGTGAAGCTCTGCTGAATTCTTAAGCAAGTTGTAGCCAGGGAGGGAGGCTTTCTACATCCTTCTAAGCCTCCGGTTCAAGGGAGTAGTCGTTGTTTGGTGTTCTAGTCTAGGCTTTTAGTTCTCTTTTCACCCATTGCATATCTCTTTTCACAATATTTTCATCCACATTTTTCACTGTTCAACATCATTTTACACCCTTCCCATTTGTTTTCACGCCCTATAGGAGTTTAAAAACCACCCCAGGTATTGCCCATTCCATGCTGTTGTGTCGATTTCCCATTCTTTTCTATAGTTACTACACATTCCAGGGCTAATTTGGGTGTTGTTTTCTTGTCTTCTACGTTGTTTTGCAGGTCAGCATCAGCACAGCACGAGGCCCATCCCCTCTGGCTGGTCGGAAGGGGTGGAGGATCAAGTCCTACATCTCAGAGTTTGGCAGCATCACACGGTCTTCCTTCATCCGTCTAGAAGAATGCACGGTCCCGAGCGGACCGTGTAACGCCTTCCAGCGGCCTTCCTTCGACTGTGCTGTCGCCAGACCAATCTTCATCCCGCTTCCTTCTCCAGTGCTATGAGCGGTCTATCGAGTGGCCGTGCCATCCTTTGAACGGTTCTTCTAGGACCGTTTATCACTGCAGCGCTGCAACTTGGGCGAGTGCCTTCTCCCTTTCCAAGGTACGTAGTACTCTCCGGTACCCGTGTCTTGGTGGTGATCACGATCACACACACCTCTCCACTCTTTCTTTCTTTCATTTTTGCTTGTCTTTACATTTTGATTTAGAAAGGTAAAGGGAAGAAAGAAAAGAAAGGAAAGGGTGGAAAAACATGTCAACATCCCATTTTTTGGTGATCACGGTGGGACTCCTAGTGCCCATCGTGCTGTTGTTTCGCTGACTTGTGTTCTGTGCTTGGTTAGGATTTTTTTAAGTGGTTTCAGGTTGCTATTTTGTCCACCCCGGTTTCTATCCTCGGATGTGTGCGTGGTTCCCTTAGAGCCGTTCAGTCATTCCCACGGTCGGCATATAGACCGTGAAGTCCCAGTCTCAGCGATCCTCACCCGACCGTGCATCAGTTTCCTCGGTCTGCCAATAGGCCGTTCTCGTCTGCTGTCTCAGGTACATTATTCTCTTGGATACACTTGTGGTTCTACTGACTCTTTGCGGTCTGTTTAGGGCCGTTTCACATTTTGCACGGTCTGTCGATAGATCGTCCAGTCTCCTTAGGTACGCATTTATTTCAGTTCATCTCAGTTCTATGTTTTTACTGTTATTTTACTACTCCCTGCTGTTGCGCGGTGCTCCCCAAGACCGTTTATTTCCTGGAGCGGTCTCCCATCAGACCGTGTTTGTCTGCTACAGTGCACCCGGGATTATCACTTTGATTGTTATTCTATATCATTTCATATTTGATTGGTGCTATTCTGGTCTCCCCTGATTGCCATTTGATTTTGCATAATCATTGTCATATTTTTTTGGTCATTGCTTGTTGGATTTAGGCTAGATTTTGCATGCACTCCGGTGCACATAGGATTCATTCATATTTTCCATACTAGTTGCATTCCTACCTTGGTAGGGGATCCTCTCGTCTCCATATTCCTTGGAGCCGACTAGGTGACCTTACCCGGGTCCTCCTTAACCCCCCGTGAGCCGTGGATTCTCACACGGACGCCGGGCAGGTTGTACCTTGCCACACCAGTCTAGGGCTGCATCCGTGAGAGAGAGTACCCATTAGAGTCAACCAAGTCTCCATTCCACCCCTGTTAGGCACCTTTGTGGTTGAGAGAATTGTCATCTTAATTAATCCACTAAGGTTCTAAAAGGGAGAACTTATAAAATTTTGCCGTGCATCATTCAAACTTGGTTGTTCAGTTTATTGCCTCTTCTCTTCTCTCTTTTTGTGTGCATATGATTATTAGTTTTGTTTAGAAACTCATTAGGCTTGTTCTTTTGTGTCGGTGAGCATTGTATGTGGAGTTGCTTCACACCCTCGGGATCTTCTCCTAGGGGCAACTCTCATTTCTTTTCTTATTCCAATCCTTTGTTTGATTCCTCACCCACTATGTCTTCCTACAATTTCTCCCACTCCCATGAGGATTCTCTCCCTCAGGGACTTCTGGAGGACCCACCTAGGGTCGCGCACGTGCAGGGAAGAGATGGGACTGCCCCTCCTCTTCCAACCGTTGTCGTTGAGGGTGCTCAACCCTCCCTTTCTGATTCCTCCTCTCAGAACTTGGCCAATCAAATCCTTCATATGAGGGCTCAGTTAGATCCAACTCAGCTTCACCTCATCCGCCAAGCTTTGCAGGGGCCGGATGCCCCGTCTTCAGTTCCCTCTCATGGCGTGTCTGTTGCCGCCACTACATCTCCTGTCATTGGGTTAGGGGTCGCCTCTGCTGCATCCATCGATCTCACTCCTATTCATCCTCGGACCCTCTGATTTCCTGGCATGGAGGCGGGCCAAGCCTCTACCTCGGCCTACCAACCGCTTGACAAGGGGAAGACCCAGATCCCCCTGAGCTCTTATTCTGATCCTTATACCACTGTCTCACCAGCGCCGCAGGCCCTTGTGGCCCCGGCTGATTTTACTCGTCTTCAACATGGGGTCACCCAGTTGGCTCATGCGGATATGGGCCCTTCCTTGGCCCATTATCCATCTTATGGGTTTCCCCCTTCATCAGTCTACCCATCAGCTCCATATACTGGTTCAGTTCTTCCTGCTTTGTCTCCTCCTTCTCGGGAACGGGAACTTCTCGATAAATGGGCTGCCATGCAGTAGTAAATTGACCTCCTCCATAAGCGAGTCGACCTGCAGTCTCTCGCTAATGTCCCCGTTCCTAACTTTCGAGACATTCGCTTCCCTCCCCAGTCGGAGCTCCCCACGTACTGTAAGTACGACGGGAATAACAACCCGTTCATTCACATAAGGGAGTTTCTATATGAATCAGCGCAGTTCCAGCATGACGATCACCTCATGGCGTATCTCTTCCGCCGGTCATTGGATGGGGTCGCACTAGAATGGTTCTACACTTTGCCATTGGAGGAGGCAGAGAGCTTCAAGGGGGTCAAAGAGAAGTTCATACAAAGATTTCAAGATCGGCTAGGCCCAGAGTATTCATTCACAGACTTAGTGGCAGAGAAGATGAAGACGGATGAGGATTTTGCAACTTATGCAGATAGATGGAGGCAAATGGCCTCCCGTGTGCCCGGGCAGATCCCGGAAGAAGAAAAAGTGAAATTGTTAATTTCAAATGCTACCCCGACGTTCTGAAATATTTTAGCAATGAATGATATATCAAATATGCACTAGTTTTACAGTCGAGCCCGGTTTATACAAACCTAGTTCAAGGACTCCCCTATCCATTCCCTATTTGAGGTCCAGAAATCCAAAACCATGAGAAAATCCCAGGGCCCTGTTACTGAGGGAGTTCAGACTAATGAGCAGGTGCAGGCTGTTGAGTTCCCCAACCAGTCCGCTCCACCCCGTTTCCAGCAACCTCCACGTAACCCCTAGTTCTCTGCTCCGCCAGCTCTCTGACCTTCTTTTCCCGCTCCTCAACACCAACAACAACAACAACCACCACCGCAACAGCCTCAGCAGCCACCCCAATACCACAACATTCCTCCCCCTGCTGGATATGCACCTGCCCGGTCGGGTCCGAAAAGAGCCCATTATCCTCCACTCCCTGAAACTTTGCCAGACATATTCTCGACCTTAATGTACAGTGGTGATATACAGCTCCCTCCAGAACGTCAGAACTGGAACCCGACCGCCGATCAATCAAGATATTGTATATATCACCGGCAGCCCGGGCACACTATAGACAGGTGCTTCCAATTCCGTGATTTAGTGTATGATTTACACGAGGGGCAAAGGATTGACTGGGCCCAGATGCATAAGTTGATATAAGACATCAAAGAGAAGAGAAGACAGGCGAGGCCGCAGCAGGCGACGCCACAGCAGCAGCAATTTTAGCAGCCCCAACCTCAACCTCAGCAGTAGCAGCAACCACCTGAACTCGGGATTCACCAAAATCCCATGCCAGACCATCCGCCAGCCCCGCAACAACAGCCGCCAGCATCGGCCCAAGTAAATGTAGTTCACTGCCCAGCTCCCAATGCTGGGTGGTCTTTTGACGATGAGACTCCCGCTCATCTTCTGGCCTTCCACCACGCATACACTAACCTCCCCGCACCTTCTGTTCCTTCCATTCTCTGGCCCACCGCCTTGACCACTGCTCCACCCTCTATTCCCTCCATGTCACCTATTGCACCCACTGCATTACCCGCCATTCCGCCAATCTTTGCACCATCACCTGCCATGCCCTCCATCGTTACCCCTCCACTCAACCCTTCACCGATCACCACTTCGCCAGGGCCCGTCAGACCAGCCTCCACCATCCTCACCCCCATTTCTATCCCTTCTACTCACCCCACTGGGCCAATCGGGAGTCCATCTGATGCCGTGCCGGCACGAAACTTTGCCCTCCAGTGCGGGTGTTTATTTCATAGAAGTTATCCCTCTACTGGTGCATTTGCACCCAACCCCCCAATTCCTTCCTCAGCAGTTGAAGCAGAAGAAACTGACCCCTTGCCGGGCACTAGATATGATTTGTTACAGCACTTGGACCGGATGCCGGCCAAGATCTCAGTCCTGGAGTTAATCAAGAGGTCCACGCTACACCAAGATGCCCTAAGGGCTTTTCTGCAGAAAGTTATGGTTAGCGAGGACGTGGCGATAGACAGCTTGCCGTCGGTGTTGGCCACTATCACAAAGGGGCCATCTATTTCCTTTTCTGAGTCAGAATTAGCACCCCGAGAGGCACGACAAATGCCACTATGCATTTCAATTTCATTGAACAAAGTGGCTGTTGATTCAGCTCTCGTGGACACGGGAGCTTCTATTAATGTTTGTCCCTTGAGCACGTTATGTGCCTGCAACATTTCTGAAGACATGCTAAGGCCGACACCGACAACTATTGTAGCTTTTGATAACTCCAGGAGAGCTTGCCACGGGGTCGTGACTGTTCAGGCCGAGCTAGGGCCTTTAAAAATGGACGTGGAATTTTATGTGCTGGACATAGACCCGATGTTTAAGGCTATTCTGGGTCGTCCATGGATCGACAGCTTGAATGCAGTGCCCTCGACCGCCCACCAATGCCTCAAGTTCCCAATTCAGGGGCGGGTGGTCAAGGTGAAAAGTATTTCCACAGTCCAGACAGTTGATGCAATTGCTGACAAAATTCTGCCAACACTATGGCCGAGCAACAAACCAGTTTTATCTGTGATGGAGTTGAACTTTCCATGGGCATATGCATCACGCAAGTCCACCACTGCACCAGTTAACGTTAAAATCAAGTCCAAGATTAGAGATTCCAAGGGATGGCACATGATCTTGAAACTAGGCTATCAGCCGGGCATGGGCCTCGGCCCACAATTGCAGGGGCGGACTAAGCCCGTCCCTAAAGGTAGAAAGATGAGCAGACGAGGCCTTGGCTACCGAGAGTCAGCATTATCGATACTGGGAGACTCCGGGCCACTGACGTGGGATTACCATCAGCATTTTATGAAGGGCCCGTTGCAGCCAGGTACTTTAAAGAGGACGCCGCCCTGTGTTGATGAGAAGAATGATGCCACTTTTGCTGTTGCTGGCCCGCCGCCGCTACTGAAGGGGCTGGTGGGCGATATAGAAGATTTTTGTAGTTGTTTTGAGAAGATGTTTCACGAGGAAGAAGTTTGCCTGAAGAAAGTGGAGATGCAGCTGATGAATCACTCTCCGGTTGAGCCAGTTTATCGGAGGCCACGGGTGTGGATCATGGAAAATCCACTCTTAGAGGGGAAAATAAGAAGAGGAAGAGTGATAATAAAAATATGAAGAATAATGAAAAGAATAATGATGAAAAGGGAGTAAAAGAGCACGTGGTGCTAATAAGGAGAGTGATCGCCCGAGGGGTTACCTCAATAAGAAGAAAGATGATCGCGAATACCTGGTGATAATAAGATGCGGGATAGATGTGAATTCCTTCCTCCACCTTCTATCGGCCGGCCGATGAAGGGGGTTTTCCTTGTTGATTACCTTGAAACGAAGAACAAACAGATAAAAGAAAAGTGGATCAGCCAAGAGTGAGTGTAGTATCAATCCAAATAAATAATATGATGATGAAATATGAATATAGCATGCGCACCTTTTTGTTTGGTTTTAAAACCCCTAGAGAATTAGGGAGAGGAGAGGAGATGCAATACTAATGCAACAGGGGAAAAACGATGAACGTGATAGACAATGATACGATGAAAACAAATATAAACGAAGGAGAGAAACCCTTGCTGTTCCTGTAAACAGTAAAGGGAGAACCAACAGAGCAGCAGGAAGCAGAGAAAAATGATGAAGGGATCACACGGATGAAGAAAAACTCTTCTCTTGCTGTGTGCTCTCTGTGTTCTGTAAACTCGCGCGAGATCGACCAGGGAGTCCTTTTATAAGGTCTCGATCAAAGATAGACACAGATTCGGAAGATAAGAACATGCAATGGTTATCAACGGCAAGGACTCTAGTTCCCAGATCGAGCAAGGTGACCAGGAAAGGCAGGGAACTCTTCATGAAAGACGAGTTTAAGAATGACACGAAAGGGGTGAGACACGACCTACCGAAGGGCGTCAATTCAACAATTGACGACCTGCCCAAGGACGTTAATTCAAAACACGACCAGGATCAGGGCGTTACTTCCTGGATTCAATTTTGGGTAATAAAACCTTCTTTATTTGAAAATTATAAAAAGATGCCTGAAGCAAAGGCGTTGATTAATAACACGCCCTGAGGAAGGACGTTAATCACCAATTTTTAATCGTAGTGGGACTTGTAAAATACCAGGAATTGACGCCCGTATCTGTGGTCATCCTTTCTTAAGAACACGCCCCAGATTAGGTCGCTATTTAAAACACGCCCTTCTTCAAGTCGTGAATCACCAAAATGCAAGAATAAATCACAAAACCACACAAAAATAGAAAAACTTTATATTATAGAAATATTGAAGTTCACTTTGGGGCATTAACATAGTGACATGAGATTTGATCAACAAAGCGTCAATTTTGGCGTGTCTACAGCTGCCCCGCCTTGGCGTCTGCTTTGGAAGGGAGTGAGACGAAATGAAGCGAAAGTGCAACAAGCGAAATGAAGTGGAACGAACTGATAAGTAGATGCCAAGGTGTGATGGGACACGCCTCAGACACTAAGCGTTGAAAATCTTTCCAAGATTCTGAGTGAAACAAACTCCGAGTAATTCCAAGGAAGCATCGATTTGCTGGATAGAGGAGACTAAACCAAGTAAATAAAATGTGCACGTGGGCACGACAAGGAGACACCATTGGAGAGCAGTTACCAGCCAATGTGGACGTGCTACAACCAAGGTGGATTTGCAGAAAAATAAAGGGAATTGAGATAAAGACCCAGCAAAGGAACAGTTTCAAGGAACTAGCCTGAGCGGCTTCAGAGAGAATAAAGTACTCGATTTAGAATGGAATATCTCATGTCAACTCAATCAAGAGCGAGTGACCTTCATTATTACCATAATATGAAGATTTTTAGCATGAAGCTGAAAGTCCTACATGATGCATGCTGGGCTAAAAGGAAAAGATAAAACAAACTAAAAATAGAAAATAATCAAAGATAATATTGCTAAGCCATCTAGATTTGGTCAAGAACCCAGATCTCTAAACTGACACTAAGCCGAAGCCCGTTTGTCCGCGCATCAACCCAGAAAGTGGAACCATCGTCCCAGACCTTGAATGACTCAACGGCCTATCCTTGTGATCAAGATTCTCCTGGAGTTATCACTGTTTTTGATGAAGGGGAACTCAACTTCCAGGTTCATCAGAACCACAAGGTCCTTGATATGCTATAATAGCGTAGAATACCATATAGTAACAATGCTTACAGGAAAGAAATACAAGAAATAGGATGATGTTATACCGACGAGTAACCCATGATCCTCGAACCTGTACTCTTATGCACTTGAAAATTCATTAGCCCTTAATAACAATGATCAGAAATAACCCTCAAGATATGATCATAAGTGCTTAATTAAAACAACAATTCCAACCAAAGAATAGCACTTAAGTTCATTAAAGCATATAGAGGAGCCAAATATGTGAGCAAATCACGACTGGAGGGAATGGTGTCAAAAGCATGAGAAGCGTCTGCTATCAGGGCGTCAAAACATAAAACACACCCTTCATTAAGACATTAAATACACCGAGAGTTCAAGAATAAAACGTCCCATACAGGGGCGTGAAATAAAACACGACCCCTGTGAAGTCGTCAATTAAACAATTGACGCCCCATCAGAAGACGTTAATTAACCACCCGCTTCCGATTCCAACTCGAAAGCTAAACCCAGTCCTAATGGCAATCAATCTTCCAACTCTGAACAGCCTTAAGACTCCTCCATATAAAAGGAGGGAACTTCCTCAGATTAATCAAAACAAATCCATCAAATCCTGCTTCTTCTGTTTCTGCTACTGCTCGTGTTCTTCTTGCAAGCACTGCAATCGCTCGACTCTTCCTGCATACCAAAGATAGAGAGAGCCATTAAAAGATCCAAGATTTCAATTCCCAGACTTACTGAAATCAACGGGCACATAAGCAACCGGATTGCCATGAATCAGGTAAAAATTGATTCTCTGTTCCTTCCCCGAACTACTGCTCTTTCAAACTGCTTCTTCATATTTCTTATGTATGCTCATGTCTGTCTCTATTTTTCTTTTTCTTCTTCCTCAGGACTACCCAAATGTCTCAGGTGCTAGGAGATTCACAAAGATTAAGTGGCTGCATCTTATTCTCTCCAAATTTTCTTCAGATATGAGGGTGTACTTAGCAAGATGGCACCTTCTTGGTCTAGTTACCCATGCCAAACACTATGATCAAATCCACTTAGATTGGGCTGCCACATGAGCTTTAATTGAAATATGGCACCCTTCCACTCACACCTTTCTATTCTCAACCTTTGAAGCCACCATCCTATTGGCAGAATTAGAGTTGATCTTGGGCTTGAAGAGGATGAAGCAAGGGGATGAAGAGAAGATGGCCATCATGCCAAGACCAATCTCCTCACATGAACTATTAACCACATTAATTCCTAGCCCAAACTTAGTGAACCAAATCAAGGTCACTAAAGGAATCAATCTTCTAAAGCTTGCCTCATGGGTGTACAAGAGAGCGGATCAAGCTAAAGAAGAAGAAGAGATCGAACGGGTAGCAAAGGCCTTCGTGGTATGCTTAGCAGGAGCACTCTTATTCCCATCCACGGAGGATTTCCTAGAGGAGGCCCAATTAAGCGCAATAGTGAGCTTATGGGAAGGAGAGAGAGTTGGACCGGCCATCCTAGCCTATCTCTATAGTGGGCTTACCTCATCGGCGATGGGAAGACCCATCTACAGATGCATGCTAGCTCTCTCTAGTTGGGTAGATCTTCACTTCAAGTTCGATCCATGTGGTGAGGCCCAATAATCCTCAAGAATCTTCTCAAAAAGTCCACTCTCTTACATGACCGGCTCACTAGGAATAAGCAACAGGGTGATGAACCGGATTCCTCAAATCAAGAAGAGAGCGGAATGGAGAGAACACCTCAAAGTAATGCCAAAGAACCTCTTCACTTGCGCCCCGGGAGTACTCAAGACTCAAGAACTCTGTGCAAGATTTTCTCCCGGGACGGACCTTCGACTTATAGGCGCTTCAGAATTCGTTCTGTATAACTCACATCGGTGCCTTCCTCAACTAGGGCTTCCACGGCAAATATTTGAAGATCCATCTCATCTCCCTCCAATCAAGATACGGGATCTCGGCAGCAATGAAGATGGAGAAGAGTGCACAACTATCCAAGCTTTGTGGAAAATCAACAAGGCTCATCATCCTGTGGAAAACTTAGAAGAAGACAGAGAACAGTGGAAGTCTTATGTAATAGCTTTAAGAAGCTTGAGGCCCAAAATGACTCATTGAATGCAATGTGATCTTTTCTTCCAATAAATCAATGCTAATATTCCGATTGAGCCCATAACACAGTGTTCCTGATCAAATCTTCCAATAACTTGCGGTTCTGTTGCAAATAACGACTCAGTCAATGTCGTTAATTCTATAAATGACGCCTCAGCACAGGTCGTCTTCAATGATTGATCTCTCATAATTGACGCCTCCACTAATGGGCGTTAACTGAATAACGTCTTAGGACAAGGCGTGAATTCGATTTATATTCCAAAAAGTATTCGTTGAAATTCCAAAAGTAACGCCTTCAGCAAAGCCACGTTTCACATAAATAACGCCTCAGACATAGTCGTTACTTATAAACAGTAATCATCATTCCCATCACATCAATCAATCCCCATTGAATGCGTCTGACGACGGTTATCATTCCCCATGCAAATAAAAATAACGCCTTAAGCGATGTCGTCAATTAGTAAGAAACGCCCTTGTTTCAGTCGTTAATTCCATAAGACACGACCTTCTTTAAGTCGTTAATTCTTTTTGACCGTTCGACTTAACTTTCCCTCCTTTCTTCTTCTTCCTTCGTCCTCTTTCCCTCTTTCTCTCCTTCTTCTGCAACCCTAACCGAAACCCTCCCCCATCTCTCTCAATTCTCTCTCTATCTCTCTCTCTACACCCTAGCCCTAGCTATGGCCGGTGGACTCAAACGGTAGAGGGTTTCGTCCCCGGAGGTTGTGGACTTGGGCGAAGATGCCCACGAGGAAGACGCCGTCGTGGAGGGAGACGTCGTCGTGGAGGGAGATCCACCGGCGGCGGCCGAGGAGCATGGCTAGAACACGGAACCCGACGGCGACGAGGCCGACGGTGATGACGAAGAGGGAGGAAGCGATGGCGTAGAGGAAGAGGATGAAGGCGGGGAGGGGGAAAGAGAAGAAGAACGGGAAGAAGAGGAACAACCGGCGGAGGCCGTGCCTCGCCGTGGCCAACTCCGGCGGCCACGGCAGCCACGGCCCGGTCTCCGGGGAGAGCTGGCCGGACCCAAACGACAGAAGGTAAGCCTCCAACCCAACTTCCGTTTTTTTTTAAATTTATTTTATTTTTACCTCAATTTCCATAGCCCTCGGGCTAGAAGAACCTGCAACTCAGAAAGAAGACGCCCCTAGGGGTGTCGCGAATTAAAGAAAAGATGCCCAACCTTGGGTCGTGAATTCATTTTATTTCCTGAAATATAATTATCATCATGAAAACACGCCCTAGAGCATGTCGTCCATTTAAATTATCATTTTTTCATATCAATCATGCTGTTAATTCCGTGCATTTGTTCAATTATATATTTTTTCAATGATTTATATCGCATGCTATTTTTTATTTAATTTTCACAACCCCTGGAAAACAACGCCCCCCATCGGGGCGTCAATTCAACAGATAACGACTATAGGGATGGTCGTTCATTTCATTAATTCCAGAATAAATTATTAAAACCCAAAATCCATTTAAGAAAAACATCTCATTTAGAGGCGTTACCTAATCAAATGACGACCCTGAGACGGGCGTCAATTGAAAAAAACCTTTAGGAAATTAGAAATTAACCTCAGAACCACGCCCCCCATCGGGGCGTCTCTTAGATAAACAACGATCTAGGGTAGGTTGTTAATTCAAATCTCACTTAGAAACCACGCCCTCCTCAGGGGCGCCAATTAAACAAATCACGACCTGGGGATGGTCGTTAATTAAATCAAACATCAACATCTCAAACCAAGGCAATTAAGTGAATTTCAACCAGAATAATTGAACAATTAAACCACATTTTCTTTCTTTATGCATGCAGGGGTTGATGAGGACACGGATCTCCTGGGTCATGGTCCGAGCAGCATATTACGGCCTCCCCGAGTTCCAGAGAGCCAGGGTAGATGCTATGGGGTTCGGGGCTTTCCTTAGCATAGAGCCAGTCAGACCCGACCTACCACTTATCCAGGTTCTGAGGGAGAGATGGGATAGGACTAGCCGGGCATTCCTGATGCCTTGGGGGCATATGGTCCCTACCCTAGAGGATGTAGCTAGGATCACTGGACTTAGGGTAGACGGGGAGGCAGTGAGCGGGATCACCTTACCAGACTATACCGAGCTCGCCCAGAGGCTGCTAGGACTAGAGATGGTCTACGAGACACCTAGCGAGTGTAGGACTATCTTCCGCACCGACCTGACTATAGTGATGGGCTTAGGGGATGCTAGGCATAGATCAGGGGAGTCCTTGGAGCAGTTTTCACAGAGGTTGATAGGCAGGGCTAGGGCGGTCTACTGCCAGGACCCAGCTGACAGGGAGAGAGCAGACCGAGACCTGAGGAGGTTCCTACTGCTGCTACTCGGGAGGCTATTGCTCGGCACGAAGGGCGACGTCATCAACTGCCGATTCCTAGGGATCCTCGAGGATTTAGAGGGAGTCGGCAGGTACGCCTGGGGAGCAGCGCTGCTAGCGCACTTACTAGCCGACCTGTCCACGGGGACAGGACGAGAGATGACCATCAGTGGCTTCTCACCTTTTCTTCAGGTAGGCATTTCTCCTCTTTTCTTTTCTTTTTATTATGCATGTGAATGCCTCACTAATGCAATGCATGGATGCAGGTTTGGAGCCACCTATACATGCCCATGGGGCGTGCTGACCCACGGCCAGGAGGTGAGGGTGCTTTCCCTCTAGCACGGCGCTGGCTGCCAGTGGTTTTTGGTGCCCCACTCGGCTACGAGCTGTGGGTGCTACGGAGAGAGTTCCGAGACTTCCCTCCCTCGCTGGTATGCATGAATGAATGCATTTTTTTTATGTTTATTTGATTTTATTATGATGATGATGATGGAATGATGATGACATGCATGTTTATGGATGCAGGTGCGATGGAGGCCCTACGAGGGTATGACTGACGAGGGCCAGCCGTGGGTCGTAGCGGGGCGACCTCGTTTTGAGCATGAGCTCTGGGTTCATTGCCTGAGCGAGATCGAGCCGTTACGGCTTAGGTTGGTGATGAGACCCTGGGCCTACACCAGGAATGGGTAGAGGTCGGGGAGCCACGCGGGATCGGGAAGAAGACACGCGGTCGCACGAAGGTGATCGACTGGAGGGTGCGGTTCGAGGACCAGTACGCCGACTGGCAGCGAGGCGGGACCCGAGTCACCTCCCAGGCGACCGACATCTCTGAGTACCTCCGGCGCTACTGGGAGGTATACGCCGGCCGACCCCAGATGAGGGTCTTAGGGGTATGTATGAATGCAATTATTTCTAAATTGAATGCAAATGCTTATGTGACTATCATGTGACTAATATGTAATGCATGCAGGATGCACGGGACATAGCGGCGATGGATGCCCAGGCCCACCTACACAGCCTGGAGGACCAGCTGGCCGCCACACGGGCCGACCTTGAGACCCTGGTGAGTGTTTAAATTATTTCTATATGCAAATGAATTTTTATTGAATTATTGATGATTAGCCACTGACAATCTCAATGAGTGCAGCGTGCCCAGTAGGGAGCCGTAGGGAGAGATACAGGGGAAGCCTCCAGCTCGAGGGGACCTAGTGCAGAGGTGACCGCACTAGCGGAGCAACTAGCGGGAGCGGTGGCACGGGCCGAGGCTGCAGAGCGCGACATCGCCTCACAGGTAAAAAACAGAACCCAAACCTCATTCAATTATTGATTATATGCACTGATAAAATTCATTTTTCAGACTGAGGAGCTTCGAGCTGCTCTTGCTTGCGTCTGCGAGGGATAGCAGGCGATGACTGCCCAGGTGAGTGATTTACCTTCAGTCATGCATTGCTTATTTCATAAATTTTTGAATTGTGGAACTGATGATTTGTTTACCTGTTTGAAGACCAGACAGTTACAGGTGGCACGTACCCAGGCTGCCCTAGCTGGGACAGAGCTGGCGATCCGCGAGCAGCGGATTACAGAGCTGGAGCGGACCGTGAGGCGACGGGAGGAGCTGCCTCAGGATGTGGCAGAGCTGCGGGTTGCCCTTGAGCTGGAGCGACGAGAGCGTGCTCGAGAGCGGGCAGAGCACCTGGCGGACTGTGCCTGTCACCACGAGCTACAGCAGTCAGAGCGTGCCTGGTACCAGGAGCTGGCGGTAGCACACGAGCGTGAGCTGGCAGACTCAAGGACCCAGCTGGTCCTTGTTCAGGAGCGGCTACGAGTTGCTGAGGAGCGTCTCCAGCGAGGGCGTGAGCGAGCTCGTGCTGCAGGGTACTCCTTTAGTAGCTCCACTTTTGTTGCAGGTTCTTCTCTTCGATAGAGGAGCGAGGCAGGGGGCCAGGCTCGAGTTCCAGCTTCTTCTCGGGGGCCCATGCCCCCTCCACCAGTGCCTCCTCGGGATGGCGAGGACGAGGTAGAGAGTAGGAGAGAGGAGGGTGGAGGCGAGAGCTGAGAGACTTACTTGTACTCCTCCACACTCACACCTGTACTCAGACATTCATGATGTATATATATATATGAGATTGAGATTTTTTTGTTACCTGAGCACTTGCGTGGTTGTGTACTTGTTTCTTTTCCACGTTCTTTGTTTTACCTTACTCTGCCCTGTACCTGCAGCTGTGGTTCACACTCAAATAAACAGGTTAATTCATCTGTTCGACTTGGCCCCTTGCTCAATAAGCAAGGGGTGCCTTTTCTTTTGACCTAGGTAGCGGGTCAAGGGGCCAAGCCTTTAATCAAATAAGGCAAATGAAATCACCAATAAAGGGGAGATGCAACACGCAAGCACACGTATGCAAACAATAATCAAGATGCCCCATGCAATAATGCAAGCACACACATGAAGAATAAACCCCATTTCCTCTTTTCTTTTCCTTTTATATTTTTTTTCTTTTATTTTTCAAGAGACGCGCCTTAGATTAGGTCGTTATTCAAACAAAAGACGCCCTAGGTGATGGCGTGAATTTGAAAACATTTTTTTGAATTTTGTTGAAAAGACGACCATATTTATGGGCGTTATTTAAAAAGAGACGACCTTAAGAAAGGCGTGAATTCAATAAAAAGTGCCTTAATAAAAGGCGTTAATTCTTTTTCTTTGGGTTGTTAAAGCCACCCGGGCTCTTAATCCTACACGGTCACCTATTTAAAATTCGTTGTTCCTTCTTGATTAATCAAAAAAGGGGGGCGACGTGATGATAGTTAACTTATACCCGAGATTTCGCATGGTGCAATCTCCTAGGTCGGCCTTTGACCATTCTGCTGGTTTATGACTTACCACAAGGAAAACGAAGATATAAGGAAGCCCATAAGAGATTCTGAGAAGCTCTAGATAAAACCACTTCCCCTTACCCTATGCCTGTTGGGGTTCGGTCTTCGGCGTAGGGAAACTTTGTTGCATTTTACCTCATTTATTTTGCATGCATACGCCCAAGGTTTTCCTTGCGGGGACTTTGCCCTCTTGACATGCTTTTCTTTTCATGATTTGACTTTCACTTTGGAACTGATTTGTATTGCTGAAAAATAAACCTAATTGTACTTGAGCTTTTGTGGCATTTGTTCCCTTTTGGGCCCTGACTTCCACCTACTAGGGCGGCGGATAGGCTTGGTAGATCTACCCTGAGACTTCCTTTCCTCCCTTATGGGCCGAAGAGAAAAAGAATGGGCATCGTCTTCACCTTTAGTCAGGTTTTTGACTTCCCATCGGATTTTGCACCACTTGAGTTCACGGTTTAAGTGTGTAATGTGTGCGGGTGTCAACCCCCTTTTGAGTTAACAAGACTGATGAATGAATTCTGAATTTTGACCTTTCAGACCTTGAGCCCTTGTGTGCCATGGCAACCCTTTTCAATATATATATATATTTGGGTTTTGGAAAATTCTATATATATATTTTTTGTGATTTTTTTTTGGAAAATTCTATATTTTTTTTGGTTTTTAGATTAGGGGTAATATTTCTTAAGGTACATACCATTCCAAGGATGAGTTAGCTCTTGTCCTTCAGCATTAATTAGTTTATAAGCATTGTCAGGATAAACATCTTTTATAACAAACGGTCCTTCCCAGTTTGGTTGGAGTTTTGAACGGGGCCCACCAGGTTTTACGAAAATTCTCTTGATTACCATCTCACCGACTTTGAATTTTCTCTCAATTACTTTCTTTTGATAAAAACGTGAGAGTCTATTTTGATAAACACGCGCATGCTCAGCGGCGACCAGATGCTTCTCATCTAAGAGTTCCAATTGAGCAAGGAGCGAATCGCGACGCTCATCAATAGGGAGTTCCTTATCCAATTGTACTCGCAAAGATGGAATGAGAATCTCATAAGGGACTATCGCCTCCATTCCATAAGTAAGGGCGAAAGGGGTTTTCCCAGTAGGGGTACGAATGGAAGTGCGATAGGCCCAGAGAGCTTCAACTAGCTTGTCTGGCCAATCCAAAAATTTATTAGCCTCACACGTCTTCTTAACAATTTTGATCAAAGTTTTATTAGTGGCCTCTGCTTGGCCATTGCCCTGCGGATAATAGGGAGAAGAATGATGCAATGCAATGTTATACCTGTTGCAGAGATCCTTGAGCTCTTGATAGATAAATTGAGGTCCATTGTCGGTGACAATGGTACTCGGGATGCCGAACCTTGCGATGATGTTCTTCATTATGAATTTGCAGACTGTTGATGCTTTAATCTCCACGTAAGCCTCCGCTTCCGCCCACTTGGTGAAGTACTCTGTCGCCATGAGGATGAACGACTTTTGCTTGGTCAGGAGGTTCGAATCACCAAGAGGTCCAATGATATCAAAAGCCCACTTAGAGAAAGGCCATGGGGAGGACATAGGATGGAGTGAAGAAGCAGGAGAATGAATTTTATCGGCGTGCAGTTGGCACTTAACACACCTTCGAACATAGATGGAGCAATCCTCTTCTAGAGTTGGTCAATAGAAGCCTAGCCTAAGGATCTTCTTAGCTAACATCTGGCTATTCACATGACCACCACATACTCCAGAATGCGCCTCTTCCACGACCTTCCAAGATTCATCATCGTCGAGGCATCTTAATAAAACACCTGTGAGCCCTCTTCTGTAGAGCACACCTCCAACTAAAACATAACGTTGAGCCACTCTTCTAATTGCCTTCTTCTCCTCCACAGTGGCTTCCTCGGGATAGGATTGATCATTGCAATACCTGGCAATCTCATAATACCAAGGTTTCTCTTCATCAGCCAACTCTTCTTCCCAATCTAACAACATGACCTCTTTGCCTTTAAGAGCTTCACTCCGTCTGACCTTCTCGAGTACCTTATCCCTAATATCGAGGAATGCACGATCCTTGATAGCTGGAGTATCACGCTGATGAATGAGAGGAACATGGAAATCACGCTCAGGAGGGAAGACTAGAGCAGAGGCCAAAGATGCAAGAGCATCGGCTAGGATGTTCTGGCTTCGAGGGACATGAATGAAGATTAACTTGGTAAAGAGTTTGGCATAAGCTGAAGCAAGCTCCTGGTAGGGTTTGAGCTTAGGATTGATAGTGCGGCACTTGACAAGCACCTGGCGCAGAATAAGCTGACTATCACCAACAATTCGCAAGTGAGTAACACCATATTTATGGGCGGTTTGAAGGCCAGCCAAAAGGGCTTCATACTCAGCTATGTTGTTCGTGACAGGGAAAGTGAGCCGAGCAGCAAACGGGATGGTGACCCCTTCTGGTGTTAAGAGAACCATGCCGATCCCTCTTCCTTGGGAATTTAGAGCTCCATCAAAATGTAACGTCCACATAGAATCATGGGGTTGATTAACGGACATTAGTTCTTCGTCTGGGAACTTCAAATTGGGGGAGAGGGTGGTGAGCAAGATGTTCGGCAATGGCGTAACCTTTGATAGCTTTCTGTTGAATGTAAGTGATCGAATTGAGAAAGAAACTTTGCCAACGTGCTAATCGATCAGTGAGAACATATTTTTCAAGAAGGAATTTAATCGGATTCATGCGAGCAATGAGGTGAACCTCGTGAGCTAAGAAATAGTGTTTTAACTTCTGAACTACCCAGACTAAAGCAACGCAAGTCTTCTCTATGGCTGAGTACCTCTGCTCACAGGGGTTTAGAAGTTTAGACAAATAGTATGCTGCCCTCTCTTTACCTTCTTCATCCACCTGAGCTAAGACAGCACCTACAGAGTCGTCCAGGACAGAAACATAGAGAATAAGTGGTTTACCTGGAATCGGCGGCCTCAGGACAGGAGGATTGGCCAAATAATCCTTCAATCCGTCAAAAGCTTCCTGACACTTGTCATCCCAATTAAACTTGACTCTCGGCTTAGTAAGCTCGTAAAACGGCCTGCATCGTTGTGAGTGCTGGGAGACGAAGCGGCAAATAAATTGCAACCTCCCGATCAGTCCTCGAACTTCCTTCAAATTCTTGGGAGGAGGCATGTCTCTGATGGCCTTTGCCTTGTTGGGATCAACTTCAATTCCCCTTTTGCTGACAATAAATCCAAGCAACTTCCCTGATGATACGCCAAATACACACTTCTTGGGGTTCATTTTCAATTGATACTCTCGTGATCTTTGCAAGACCTTAGCTAGAACCTCAGGGTGCTCAATCCTTGTCCTTGATTTTACAACCAGGTCATCCACATACACTTCAATATAAATATGAATCATGTCATGAAAAATCACCATCATAGCCCTCTGATAGGTGGCTCCAGCATTCTTGAGTCCAAAGGGCATGACCACATAACAATATGTACCCCATGGTGTAGTGAATGTTGTTTTCTCTTGATCTTCCTCAGCCAAACGAATCTGATTATAACCTGAAAAACCATCCATGAAAGAGAGAGTCTCAAATCCTGCTGTATTATCAATCAAAACATCGATATGAGGGAGGGGGAAGTCATCTTTAGGACACGCACGGTTGAGGTCCCGAAAGTCTATACAAATCCGTACCTTTCCATCTTTCTTCATGACCGGGACAATGTTAGCCACCCAGTTGGGATAGAGAACAACTCTAACAAACCTAGCCTTATGAAGCTTGTCGACCTCTTCTTTCATCTTTAAAGCTATGTTAGGGTGGAAACGCCTCAACCGTTGTTTGATCGGGACAGACCCTAGCTTGAGTGTAAGTCGATGTTCAACGAGCGCAGGGTCTAATCCAGGCATATCCTCATAACTCCACGCAAACGTGTCCTTATATTCTTGAAGTACCAAAATAAGCGCCTCCTCTTCGGAGGGCGGCAAATTCTTGCTGATGAGGACAATCCTAGGGTCTTCCTTGGTACCCAAATTAACTTCTTTGGTAGGCTTCTCTACAGAGGCTGATGGTTCGTCGAATCTTCTCATGCCACTGGCAAAGGCATCAGCCTCATCCTCATATTCTTCATAACTTTCATCCCCCTCTTCAATAGGGTCTTCATCATTCATGATTTCGTAGACACCTAAACCCTCATAAGAAACATTAGCATCCTCATATTCCAACTCTGGTAGGATAACCAGATTCTCCACGAATTCAGGAAGGGCTAAACAAGCCTGGCACCTTCTGGCTAACTCCAACAGAAATCTATGCGGAATCTGCCTACCCTTAGATTTCTTATGAAGATCTACCCCGAAAATTTTATTAGAAGAAGAGGAACAACTAGCTGAAAAGGAGGAGGGAGGTGAAAAAGTGGATACAGGAGGTGATACAGAAGGGACCCCTCACCAGAGGGGGAGAAAAGATTTATCAATGAATCATGAAAGAGTGGCCCCTGGCTTGGGACACACTCGGAAAAGAGATAAGAAGTCTCCTCCACGGAGATGGAGGATTGAAGAGTTGAAATTTTGACGTTTTTTTTCGTTTTTATCTTTATTTTCATGTTTTTTTTCTTTTTCTAGAAGAAAGCATTGTGAAGGGAGAACAACAGGAGGAGTGGAGATTGAAAGCTGGGAGAAAGATTGAATCAGAGATGACCCGCGTGGGGGTGTGATGGAGAGCTTGGAGAATTGCTCAAGGAGCAAAGGAGGAATCGGGAGAGAAATCTACAGTGAATCTGGAGAAAAGCTGACCATAATTGGCGGTGGTCTCGGCACGCGAGAGAACAATTGAGAATGTAGGGAAGCTAGAAGAGACGGATGCATAGAAGTGAGGGAAAAGAGGCCGGCACACAGCCTGTCTATTGTAAATCCTTCTTCATATGGAACATCTGGCTCTCCAGTGTCCGTATAATCACTCAGCAACTGCCTCTTATCTGTAATCACAGCCGGCATTTCAATCAGTTCATGTATTAGTGGCGGCCATTCCGGATCAGTCGGCATAAAGAGACGGCTCAAGGCAATAGTAATATCATTCATATCGAACCATCTATACCAGTCACACTCTGGATCATCCATTTTCCTTCTTTTATCAGGCCTTAGAGACTCCAGGGCTTTATAAGTGGCCAATGGTGCGATATGACGAGCAAACTGTCTTGCATGAACATCTTGACAGTCTAGAATGGAGGTGATTATTGTAGTCTGCTCATTATTCTGAACGCCACCCATGACAAAATGTGTCTTTAATGTCCAAGTAAGCGGCTGGCGATCTGTCTTCAAGGTGGATGTCATAACTGCCCATGGCTCATCTTCATTTTTGCCCGGCCCTTTGTAGCCCAGGCCGCCTCGTGTAATCAATTTCTGAGGCTTAATAGGCCTAGTCCTGCCTTGACAACTGGCACCCAGACCTTTGCCATTTTGATACCCCATTTTCATTAGAATTTTTCAACCAGGGGTGTTTATCATGCTTTTCTTCTTCTTCCCCTTGGAAGGCAAGGGTGTCATAGCAACTGTCGCGACTGGCTCGGGCGACATTTGCCGTGGGTGAGGGAGGTCTAGTATTGATAGCAACGGCTTGTTTGCAGGCCAAATAGAAGGAACTGATGAAGTCAAGTGTATATCTTCCTCTGGTAGAATTGGCATACTGGTAACTTTGATGATGCGGCCCTTGTGTGGAAACTTAAGGCACTGATGATTTGTAGAGGGCACTGCATCGAGCTGTTGAATGTAGGGGCGGCCCAGAATGCCATTGAAAGTTGGATCCATGTCCAAAATGTGGAAATCGACCGTGATTGTGGCCGGACCCAAACTGACTTTTAGTGTGATCATGCCTAGAGGAGGCTTCTTAGTATTGTCGTATGCTGTGACTGTTATAGTAGACGGCCGAATCAGATTTTCAGGAATGTCGCACATCTTCAAAGTGCTCGGTGGCAATACATTGATAGATGCCCCAGTGTCCACTAGACATTGTTTCACCGCTACCTTATTGATGTCGACTGTGATGCATAGAGCATATTTCCTTGCTGAGAGTGGTGCCAATTCATGCTCATGAAAAGTAATTGTCGGCTGACTGCTAGCGGGCGTCAAAACTGTAGTTATCTGCTCGACCGGGATGTCTTCATTGACCATAACTTTTTGCAGATACTCTTTCAGAGCTAGCTGGTGAGTGGTGGACTTTTTGATTAATTCTAAAATGGAAATTCTTGCTGGAGTTCGGTAAAGATGCTTTAACAAATCATACTGAGTTCTTGGCACTGACTCTTGTTCCTGTTCTTGTTCTTGCGGCCCCTGCGCGGGCTCTTGCTCTCTTTGGGGAAAGATGCGCTGGAACATCCGTCCACTGCGGAGCAGTGCCACGTTTTGTCGTGCCTCTGTCGGGAAAGTAAAGGAGGAGGGGGGTTGGAAGAGGAGGAGGGTGTATTGGCGTTAAGAAGTGGTGGAGGGGTGTTTGCAGAGGGAGTCCCTGTAGGGGGCATTGATGAAGGTTTTGACAAAGATGCCCCCGCAGGAGGCGTAGGAGTAGAAAGGGATACCCGAATGCAAGGAGAGTTGGGGGGTGGAATGAGGAGAGATCTGGGTATAAAAGATGGGGGAGCCAATGGTGGAGGGTTCCTTACCGATGGAGGAGTAGTGGTGGTGGGTGCAGCGGGTGTTGGCGACGGTCGGATAAGGAGTAGTCTAGACGGTGAAGGTGAAGGGTTGGTGGTGGATAGCGGAGTTCGCTGCGTGGTAGGCTGCGGAGGCGGTAAACGGGTAAGGAGAGATCGGGTTGGCAAGGTTGGAGAATTGGTGGGAGTAGGTGGATTAACGGGACGTAGAAGAGCCCGGCTCAATTGGGGAGTAGAAGAAGAAGGAAGCGTGCGCAAAAGGCGCGGAGGTTGATTTGAATTATGATTAAATGCCCCGACAGAGGCGTTTTCTTCATGCCATCCCTGTCCTCTCTCCACCTCGCGGAGAGACATGACAGGGTTCACGTGCTGATTTGGTGGGTACTCTGGCAGTGGGTTGTAGACAATCCCCATATCTTGCTGAGGTGCTGGAGCTTGCTGTTGTACTTGTGGAGCCGGTTGCTGTGGCTGCTGAACCTGCTGTTGCCGAGGAGGCCTTCTTTCTTTCATAGTGGCAATAAACTGCCTCATCTCATCCCAGTTGATGCCACCCTGGTCATTTAAGTCATAAATATAGTCCTTGAAGTGGAAGCAATGATCAATGTTATGACCAGGGGAGCGGTGGAAGACACAGTAGCGGGACGTGTCATCATTAGCGGGCCACACTGTCCTTTCCTTTGGTAGCATGAGCAAGTTGGCAGCCATTAAGGCATTGAAAATATCCGAGAGACTTTCTGGCAACGGCAGGTAATGGGCCCTTTTGGGGCCAAGTGGTCTCCTCTGCTGTTGTTGTTGCGGTCCATAATTAGTGGGTGGCGGTACTTGGTGGTATTGTTGCGGAGCTGGAGGGTCAGCGCGGGGCGCCTGGTTTTGTGGTGGAGCAAAAGAAGGTTGAGGAGTAAATTAGTGTTGTGGGGGTGAAGTAAAGAGGGTGCCTTGTGATGGAGGTGGCGGAGGTCGTGGGTTAGTTTGGTGAAAAGGTGTGGGGTTGCCGACCGCGCCAACCTGCTCATTGATGACGGTGCCCTCAGTCGTGGGCCCGCTATTGTTGACATTTGTATTCTTTTTAACCAACCTTGGTTTTGGCTCAAACATGCCCATGATGGGTGAATCTTTCATTTGGGTCTGAATATGACGAGCTCTTTCATAAAGCTCCTCCATGGTGGTTAATCTGTTCATAGCCAGTATATGCCGGAACTGAGGGGTTGCATTGGATATAATCATCTTAACCTGTTCCAGTTCTGATAAGGTATCTTTCAACTTCTCGGCCATTGACCGCCATCTATCAGCAAATATGATGAAGTCCTCCTCGGGCTTCATTTTCTCTGCAACCAAATCTGTAACTGAAAGGGAGGATCCAACCTGGTCCCTATACTTCTGCAAGAATTTTTTCTGAACCACATCGAAATCACTACATCTGCAGGATCTAAGGAATAGAACCACTCGAGGGCTGGCCCCTCTAAAGATCTTCTAAACTTGTAAGCCAATGAGGCTTTGTTGCCCTGCCAAAAGGACGTTTCATACATAAAATCCTTCAGATGGATAAAAGGATTACCCGTTCCATTGTATCGTCGAAAGTTCGGCATCTCAGAAGGTGGTAAATGAAAAACTGGCAATGTAGGAAGGGAGATTTCTGGGGCATTCTTGGCAGCAGTAACCTTGTTGAGTTTTTCTTCCATGATAGCCAATTTCTGAAGGAGCAAAGCATTAGTGTCTGACTCGACTGGGGCCGAATTTGGAATGAAGGTGTTTGGCATAGGCGTCCTTAGAATTTGGGGAGGTTGAAAGAATTGGGGCCTAGCCGCTGAGTAGCTCGCCTGTTGGGCCGGCATGGCCGCACCAGGTGTCGGTGGACAAGAGGGGGGTTTCTGCAAGACCGCCTGGTCATTAGTGAGGTGATGGCCACTCTCGGCTGGAGGGGGATTGGAGGATGAAGAAGGAACGGACTTCCCTTTCAAAGCGGCCTGAACTGCCTGCCGCTGGGAGTCATCTAATTGAGATAGGGCATTAATCAAATCGGTAACATTGAAGGATGGGGAGGGGTTCCCCGGAGTGTTGGAGGGTAAAGCCTGAGAAGAGGGCACCACCTCTTGAGTAGTGGTATCAACCACATGAACTTGAGGATAATGAGAATGAGGAGGGGGGTAATTCCCTTCATGATAGATAGAATCTTGGGGAACCTCATATGATTGATCAAAAATGTTCTCCTCCACATCATCATAGGAATATCCGTAGCTTGCCATGTTGATAATCTTACCTGAACGGAATTGCATACTTAAAAAGAGAGAAAGCTTGATGAATGAATTATCACACAACAATCCTTCAACTCAAACAAGTTTAAACAATTCAACTCAATCAAGTTATGCAAACAAGTTGAGATTAAGGCAAGATTTTAGTGTTATGTTTGAGATTAGAGTGAATTAAATTGTAGAATAATTCACTCCTCTTTACAAAGTGAAACCTGGTTTGGATCCAAGTGTAGCCTCCGTGTCAACTAGGTTCTTTCTCTTTTCTCACCAACGATAGGTTCTCTAAACTCCGGGTACTTCAAGGGTACAACCGGCCCAGCGTCCGTGAGGGAATCCACGGGTGCGGGGACTTACGGAGGTCTTGGAAAAGGGATTTCCAGTCCAAAGAGATGGAATGCTCAATGGAGGGTTGTCCCGATTCCAAGAAAGGTGTGTGGAATCCTAGTGTAGAGAGAGGAGGTCTCTCAACCAAATGCCACAAAAATATAGTATAAGATAATCCAATCACAGCAATATAATCAAATGCTCAATGTGAATATGAATTCAGCATGAATAGATAGAAACAGTAAGGCTCTACAAACACACAGGAAAGAGGCGACCTGGAGGCCGTCGCTACTAACAAAAGAGACGACAGCGTGGCTGTCATGAATTCTGGGAGGGGCTCTCGGACAATGCAAAAACGCGCCTTGATGTGGGGCGCTAAATATGATAAAGACGCCTCTGACAGAGGGCGTCAAATATAAGTGTTGCGTACGATCGAAGAAAAACGCGCCTTGGTGTGAGGCGCTGCCAAATAAAAAGACGCCCGAGAGGAGGGCGCAAATTCACAGAAGCAGCAGATATGATAAAAGACGCCTTTGTGGAAGGCGTTAAACAGAGAAAAGACGCCCTGGCTGAAGGCGTTAAATAAAAAGGCGCCTTTGTGAAAGGCGTTAATTCAAAAGATTAATCACAAACTGGCTGATCCCGGGGAGTGTGCAGTGTGCACAGTGGTGGGTACCCGGGGGGCACAAAGGAGGGGTACCGTGGGTACCAAAGGGAAAGGGCACGCGTGGGTGCCAAAGGGGAAAGGGCACACGTGGGTGCCAAGAGGAGATGGTAATCAAAAGAAAAACAGTGGAAGTCCCACCGTGATCGCCAATTTGTGGATCATGGAAAATCCACTCTTAGAGGGGAAAATAAGAAGAGGAAGAATGATAATAAAAATATGAAGAATAATGAAAAGAATAATGATGAAAAGGGAGTAAAAGAGCACGTGGTGCTAATAAGGAGAGTGATCGCCAGAGGGGTTACCTCAATAAGAAGAAAGATGATCGCGAATACCTAGTGATAATAAGATGCGGGATGGATGTGAATTCCTTCCTCCACCTTCTATCGGCCGGCCAATGAAGGGGGTTTTCCTTGTTGATTACCTTGAAACGAAGAACAAACAGATAAAAGAAAAGTGGATCAGCCAAGAGTGAGTGTAGTATCAATCCAAATAAACAATATGATGATGAAATATGAATATAGCATGCGCACCTTTTTGTTTGGTTTTAAAACCCCTAGAGAATTAGGGAGAGGAGAGGAGATGCAATACTAATGCAACAGGGGAAAAACGATGAACGTGATAGACAATGATACGATGAAAACAAATATAAACGAAGGAGAGAAACCCTTGCTGTTCCTGTAAACAGTAAAGGGAGAACCAACAGAGCAGCAGGAAGCAGAGAAAAATGATGAAGGGATCACACGGATGAAGAAAAACTCTTCTCTTGCTGTGTGCTCTCTGTGTTCTGTAAACTCGCGCGAGATCGACCAGGGAGTCCTTTTATAAGGTCTCGATCAAAGATAGACACAGATTCGGAAGATAAGAACAGGAAATGGTTATCAACGGCAAGGACTCTAGTTCCCAGATCGAGCAAGGTGACCAGGAAAGGCAGGGAACTCTTCAGGAAAGACGAGTTTAAGAATGACACGAAAGGGGTGAGACACGACCTACCGAAGGGCGTTAATTCAACAATTGACGACCTGCCCAAGGACGTTAATTCAAAACACGACCAGGATCAGGGCGTTACTTCCTGGATTCAATTTTGGGTAATAAAACCTTCTTTATTTGAAAATTATAAAAAGACGCCTGAAGCAAAGGCGTTGATTAATAACACGCCCTGAGGAAGGACGTTAATCACCAATTTTTAATCGTAGTGGGACTTGTAAAATACCAGGAATTGACGCCCGTATCTGTGGTCGTCCTTTCTTAAGAACACGCCCCAGATTAGGTCGCTATTTAAAACACGCCCTTCTTCAAGTCGTGAATCACCAAAATGCAAGAATAAATCACAAAACCACACAAAAATAGAAAAACTTTATATTATAGAAATATTGAAGTTCACTTTGGGGCATTAACATAGTGACATGAGATTTGATCAACAAAGCGTCAATTTTGGCGTGTCTACAACGGGAAGAGGGGAGCTCCATCATTACCTTTTCTTGGCCTCCTTCCCGCTTTGCCTCCCTACTTCGACGATTGGGATTTATTCCTCGTTCACCTCCGATCATGGTCGACCCAATTTTTATGGAAAGGCCACTTGAAGTTTTGTTTGTTCCGTGTGCATGTGGGAAGTGTCCACCTATTGATTTGTCCACCATGTGGACCCCCACAACCAATCTTCACGAAATGTGGTTTTCTTCTTCTGACCCATTCTTCGATGTTCTCTTCCCGTCTCTATTTCTCATGAAACTTCCTCCTCCTCCTTCCTCCTCTGACCTCTCTTGTTGCATGATTTCCTCCGATCTCCAAAAAAAACGTCAATTTTAAAACGGAGGTTTCAATGGAGGATTACGCTATGTTCTGTCCGTCTTCCTGCCAGGGGCATGAGGCCCCTGCTTCTTTCCCTGTAAATTTCTTGTCTTATAGGTTAGATGTACAGTGTGCAGAGTCCCCTAGGTTGGTAGAGTCAGTTGGGGTAGAGTCTAGCTCTAGTGTTGTCAGCCCATCCACGTCTGCAGCGCACCCTGTGATGTGTCATTCTAAGTCTGTTCTAGATAGGTTTCTTCAGGATCTAGCCCAAAGATGTCATACCCTCCTCAAATGTCTTGAGTTTGTAGAGATCGCAATCATCCTAGAGGATGATAAGGAAGTAGGCGGGGTGTGGAGCAATGACGGATTGAGAGTTTATGAAATCATAGATGAGAAGGACCCAGCCAATGATGAGGAAAGCGACATGGATGACGTTGCCGATCTATACGCACAAGGTTTAAAAAGGTTTGATGAACCGTCGCCAGCAGTGGATGAACCCACGGAAGAAATTGATCTTGGGACTGAAGAGGACCCTAGGCCCATAATCATTTCCGCTAATCTCCCTCCTCGGGTTGAAAAGGAGCTAATCAAGGTTTTGAGGGAGTATAACGATTCCTTTGCCTGGTCCTATGAGGACATGCTGGGTCTTGACCCCGCTCTGGTTGAACACAGACTTATCCTTAAACCAGGGGCAACGCCCGTCAAACAGAAATCAAGCATATTCCACCCTCAAATGGCCTTAAGGATAAAGGAGGAGGTTGATAAATTACACAAGGCCAAGTTCATTAGAGTTGTGTTATATCCACAATGGGTGGCAAATGTAATCCTAGTGATGAAAAATGATGGAAAAATTTGGATTTGCATTGATTTAAGGGACTTAAATAAGACATGTCCGAAAGATGATTTCTCGCTTCCTCACATTGATGTGTTGGTAGACAACACGGCTGGGTATGAAGCCCTCTCGTTTATGGATGGATATTCCGGATACAACCAAATCCGTCTTGCTCCCGAAGATCAAGAGAAAACCTCATTCACCACACCCTGGGGCACATACTGCTATGTTGTCATGCCATTTGGATTGAAGAATGCAGGTGCCACGTATCAGCGCGCAATGATGGCCATCTTCCACGACATGATGCATGTGTACATGGAAGTCTACGTGAATGACATTCTGGTGAAATCGAGTTCCAAGGAAGAACACCCGTCATTTTAGCCAAAGTGTTGCAATGGGCTAGGGAGTATAAGTTAAAAATGAACCCAAAGAAATGTGTGTTTGGAGTTGCATCAGAGAAATTGCTAGGGTTTATAGTTAGCAAGAGGGGGATTCAGATTGATCCAAACAAAGCAAAGGCCGTTATGGAAATGCCACCGCCTAATAACATCACTGAACTTAGAGGATTGATTGGGCGTTTACAGTTTATTCGAAGATTTATATCTCAACACTCGCAAAGATGCCGCCCATTCTATGAACTGTTGAAGGTGGGAGCTAAATTTGAATGGAACAAACATTGCCAGAAGGCCTACGAGGATCTTAAGGTTTATCTATCTAATCCCCATATTTTGCAACCACTTATCCCTGAGAAACCCCTGATATTATACATTTCTGTTATTGATGACTCCCTAGGAGCTGTCCTGGCTCAAGTGGACGACGAAGGAAAGGAAAGGGCAGCATACTATCTCTCTAGGTTGTTTAATCTTACTGAATCTAAGTATACTGCCATGGAAAAGACCTGTGCATCATTAGTATGGGTAGATCAGAAACTCAAACACTATTTCCTCGCCCATGAGGTCAAGTTGATCTCTAGAATGGACCCGATTCGCTACCTCTTAGAAAAGCCCATCCTTTCTAGCAGATTAGCTCGCTGGCAGAGCTTTCTTTCTCAATTTGATATCACCTTCGTCGTTCAAAAAGTGATCAAGGGATACGTGATTGCTGAACATCTCGCTCACTCTCCTATCCCTCACACCGATTCGATCCAGGATGAGTTTTCCGATGAGCATCTGGCTGTACTTACTCATCTCCACTTCTGGTCCTTGCACTTTGACGGTGCTCTTAACTCTCAAGGCCATGGAATCGGCACCGTTCTCCTTACTCCGCAAGGAGTAACCATCCCCATCGCCTACCAGCTCTCTTTTCCTGCCACAAATACATAGCCGAGTATGAGGCTCTCCATGCCGGACTGAAGCACGCCTACATCATGGGCACGCGATACCTAAACATCATAGGAGACTCTCAATTGGTGCTGCGTCAAGTTCTTTCAACTTACCGCACCCGTGACCTTAAGCTCAAACCCTATCAAGATTTGGTCACGCTCTTCGCTAGGCAATTCCGTAAACTCATCTACATTCATACCCCTCGTTCTCAAAACATCTTGGCCGATGCACTTGCATCGCTTGCTTCTTCTCTCTCCTTTCCTCTCAATCGCGCCACTAAGACCATTGTGGTCCAGCGGTTAGACGCTCCTTTCCTTCAGGATCCCTGGTTTGACAACCTTAGGAAGACTGTAGAGAAGAAAGCTGAAAGGGAGAATTTGAAGAAAGTTTCTCTAACTGAGCTTGAGGAGATTATAGAAGAAGAGGAATTACCATGGTACCATGAAATAGAGCAGTATTATAAGGATGGATCCTTCCCAGAGATGGCCAATGCCGAGCAGCGCAAGGCCATCAGAAGAGTCGCCTCTCGATAAACGATTATCGCCGGAGAATTGTATAGGCAGGCTCTCAACGGAGTTCTCATGAAATGTTTAGAAGATGATGAGGCCTAGAAAGTTGTTGAAGCAGCTCACTCGAGCGAGTGTGGAGGACATGTGTCATGCCTCGACGCGGAATATCGAGGGCAGTGAGCGAGTCATAAACAATCGTGTCGATCAGAGCATGTACAATTTTATTTCTAAAGATAGAAATGAATGAGAAAAATGATACTTTTATTCCATCAAAATGAAGTTTACATCACTAATTCATAAGCCATAAAGGTAAATTATAACTTCCAATCCCAAAGTACATCATTCTTGTAAAAACACTAATGATCTACATAAACCTAGGTAAAAAGGAAAATCACTCTCTCACTCTTGTCCATTCCCTTGTTCATTTTTATTTTCTGCAACAATTAACCAAAACGTAGGGTGAGCTAAAAGCTCAGTAGAATTTTATATCTCTAAGAACCAGACAATCATTAAGTATTAACAATTTAAGTAATTTTTTAACTTGTATCGGGAAGTGTATAAACATGAATGAAATTTTCAAGTAATTTAGATAATATGATATCAAGATGAGATTTCAAGCAATAACTTTGAACAAGTAAAGAATTTCATGTAATTGACCATTTCATGCAAGTCAAGTAATTCATGTAATTTTCAAGTAAACAAGTAACAAGTACGAATAGCAGAATGCCGTAAAATCTAGCAAGTCATGCACTCCGGTGCAATGCCACACCGTGATCAATCAACTCTCATGGGCACAAGTACTTTCAAGCGCTCCTCCCAGGACTAGACCGGGCCCCATAAATGCCAGGCATTCGATCGGTGGATCATAAGATCCCAAGTACGTTTAGACATCCGCTTTATATAATTATGGCCAACAAATTTCAAGAAATAAGTTAATTGTAATTAAGTACAGATCTGGAAAAATTCAGAAATTTCAAGAAGAGTGGATAAGCTTTAAGGCATCATGTTTAATGACATTAAGTCGTGGAATTCAACAACAAATGGTAACTAGGAAGAAAATGCAAGTAAATAGAACTTATAGAATTATTTTAATTCCATAATTTAATCTGATGTTCAATTTGTTTAACAAGTGTTTAGACATATTTTTTAGGAAGTTTTTATATCCTAGAGTTATTTTAGTTTAGCCAAAATGTAGATTTTATAGTCATTTGTAATTCTGTTATGAACGTGGTGTAGGTGAGCGCCACGTTCTGAACGTGGTCACCGCCTGCGCCACGTTCATGAAATATTTCTAAAAATTATCTATTTTGTGGTTTCCAATTTTCACAGGTTCTGACCATTGTTTTTAACATACTGGTAAAGCCTTGATTTAATTAGACCTCAGGATAATTTTATTTTAAAATTTTAAACATACTGTTATGAACGTGGTGGTTATCTGCGTCACGTTCTTATTATGAACGTGGTGTAGGTGAGCGTCACGTTCATGAAATTACTTATTAAATTTCTGAGAAAGTAACAGAATTAGTGAATATTAAGTTTTAAGTAAGGATCATACACTTTTGAATTAAAAACATGATTATGATATTATTAACTAATTATTCAATATTATACTATTTAATTACTAAGAAAATAGATTTAATACACAGAAAAAAATATTATCATGCTGAAAATAACTTTAACATGCTGAAAATAATTTTTATGTTTTACTTTACTGATAAGATGATAGAAATATATTTTTCATGCTGGAATTGATTTTTAACATGTTGAAAATGAATATTTAACATGCTAAAATGTACTACTTAATATGCTAAAATAACTTTCCTACATTAATTTACTGATAAGTTGATAGAATTACGTTTACCATGCTGAATACATAATTCTCTGATAACAAAAAATTTTTATCATGTTGAGAATAATTTTTCTATACTATTTTACTAATTATTTGATAAGAAAATAGAATTATCATGCTGAAAAATAATTTTTAAATGGTTTTAATATACTGAAAATAGTTCTAATAATTCTAACATGTTGGAAATAATTTTTATCATGCTGTAAGTAATTTTTAACATGTTGGAAATATTTTTCATACATCATTCGCTAATAATATAGTAAAAATAGATTTGTACATGCTAAAAATATTTTTATTATGTAAAAAAAATAATTTTGAACATGATGTAAAAATTAAACATGCAAAAATTACCTTTATTTTTTTTTGGTGTCTTTCTATGAACGCGGTATACCCTTTGGGCGTGTTCTTAAACTTATATACATTAATATATTTTTTTAGAAAATTTTCTATTTGACCCTGAGGTGTTCCGGGGTAATTTCAGAATGCGGCGTAGCCTTTGGGCGCGTTCTTAATAACGCGGTGGACCCTCTGGGCGTGTTCATATTACTATTATATATATACATAATTTTTTCTTTTGAGCCCCGGTCTTTCCGGGGTTCTTACTGAAAACGCGATCGCCTGGGCGATCGCGTTCTTCAGATCGCGATCGCCTGGGCGATCGCGTTCAAGAAAATTATATATATATATATATATTTGAAATTTAGGTGGCGGGAATAAGGTATGTAAGAATGTGGTATATCATGGCAACGCGTTTATTAATGCGGCCTTGACCTACGGCGCGTTCTTAACAGAAGCAGAAAATGGGCATACCCTTCACTAAAAAGGCCATAACTTGCTCAATTCATCATGGAATTTAATAAATGAGCTATGAATAGAAAGAGGATAGAAAAATGAACAAGATGGCATGCTTTAATTAGAGTTCAGCCTGATAGACACCTACCTTTAGTCAGATCTAAAGAAATATCCCCAAATATAAGAAAACCATTTTGATCTTTCAAATCTTCCTTCAAATCCAAACCAATCTTCGCAGCAGCATAACCTTAGCCTCCAGGGATGGTTTAAGGGTCGAATGGGGTTCTATTTATAGTCAAAACTTGGTCAAATTTGTCAAGATTCATTGCCTAATATTTCCAAACTCTCCACCCACGAATTAGAAGGAAAAATGGATTTTTCTTCTTAATCTAGCCTCATTTTGGTGTGAAAACAAGGTAATTTTGGCTGGTCTAAAGTTATATGTTAAGTAGGGGTTGATTCTTGAGTCAATCTTCTAGAAATGGTGTTATTTTAATCCCTTAAATTACATATTAAACACATGTTACGAATTTAGGTTAATTTAACCTTTAATAAATCTTTTAATCCATTAATCCAACCCATTATGGATTATCCAATAGTCCAATTGTAATCCTAACCCATTATATGGACTTTTATTGGGCTCTCTAAGATTTATCTAAGGTTTAAAGCATTTAATCTCTATTTACTTCTAGTTAGTTCAAGTAAATTCAATAAACTAGCTTATTTCATATAGTAAAAATGTAATTTAATTATTTCATGAAAATTTTAATTACATGATGAAATTGAAAATTTTATTTCTTATTTTTAATTATCGGATTTCTACATCCTCCCCCACTTAAAAGAATTTAGTCCTACAAATTCATATTATACAACTAAAATTCAAAAATTCGAGTAGAAATGTCAAAATTCTAACCTGAGATTAAATCCGAGTATTTCTTCTTGATGGATTCTTCTAATTCACAGGTTGCTTTCTCGAATCCACGCTTGCTCCATTAGACTTTCACCATCGGTATGGCCCGATTTCTCAGTTGGTGTAATTTCCGATCCAATATTTTGATTGATCTTTCTTCATATGATAGGTCCTTTTGGAGTTTCAACTCTTCAAATTGAATCACATGTGAAGGATCATAGATGTATTTCCTTAGCATTGATACATGGAATCCATCGTGTACACCGGCCAGTTGAGGAGACAAAGCCAGCTTGTACACCACCTCGCCGATTCTCTCCAGAATCTCGAAAGGGCCGATAAATCTCGGACTTAGCTTTCCTTTGATGCCGAATCTTCTAATTCCTCATGTGGGTGAGATCTTTAAGAAGACATGCTCCCCCACTTAGAATTCAAGGTCTCTCCTCCGGTTGTCGGCATAGCTCTTTTGCCGTGATTGAGTGACCTTTAGCCTTTCTTGTATCAACTGGATTTTGCCTGTTATGTCTTGTACAATGTCGGGACCAATCAATCCTTTGTCACCAACCTCGCTCCAGTATAGAGGCGATCTACAACTTCGGCCATATAATGCTTCGAATGGTGCCATTTGAATACTCGACTGATAGCTATTGTTGTAAGCGAACTCAGTCAATGGTAAGTGTTCATGCTAGTTACCACCGAAGTCAATCATGCATGCTCTCAGCATATCTTCAATAATTTGATTCGTCCTCTCGATTTGTCTATCAGTCTGAGGGTGAAAAGCAGTGCTAAATCTTAGTCTAGTACCCATAGACGATTGTAAACCCTTCCAGAAATGAGAGGTGAATCTCGGATCTCGGTCTGAAATAATAGAGCTTAGAATACCGTGCAGCCTTATGATCTCCTTGATATATAAAGCGGCTAGAACATCCACGGTCCATCTAGTCTTGATAGGTAAAAAGTGAGCGGACTTTGTTAGCCGATCTACAATTACCCATATAGCATCAAAACCACTTCGGGTCTTTGGTAATCCAACAATGAAGTCCATACCGATACTATCCCATTGCCATTCCGATATTTCCAGAGGCTTGAGCTTGCCAGCCGGTCTGAGGTGTTCGACTTTGACTTGTTGACAAACCAAACATCGGCTTACGAACTCGGCTACCTCTCTCTTCATATTAGGCCACCAGAAAGTTCTCTTGAGGTCTTGGTACATTTTTTGTAGCACCGGGGTGAATAGTGTACCTTGACCGATGTGCTTCCTCCAGAATTTTACCCTTGATAGTAGAACAATCGGGTATACAAGTTCTTCCTTTGAATAATAGCCTTCCATCATCCGCCAGAAGGAAATCCGGTCGTTGATCTAATTTCTCTTTTATTTCAATGATCAACAGATCATCACTTTGCCGTTCTTTAACTTCCGAGAGTAACTCGGGTTGGAGTCGAATATTAGCCATAAAGACTCCGCCTTCCTTCTCCTCCATATTGAGGTTTAAGTTGGCCATTTGCTCAAGTAGATGCCATTCTTTAACCATCATGCCCGATAATAAAGCCATCGGCTTCCGGCTAAGTGCATCAGCTACGACATTACCTTTTCCGGGGTGATATTGTATAGAGAAGTCGAAATCCTTTAAATATTCCAACCACCATCTTTGTCTCATATTGAGCTCCTTTTGAGAGAATAAATATTTGAGACTCTTGTGATCAGAATACACCGTAAAGGCTTCGCCATAGAGGTAATGTCGCCATATCTTCAAAGCAAAGACCACAACTGCCAGTTCTAGGTCATGTACGGGATAATTTTCCTCGTGTTTCTTCAATTGCCATGAAGAGTAGGCTATAAACTTACCATGTTGCATTAATATGCAACCTAGGCCAATTCCGGATGCATCAGCATACACTTCGAATCCTCCTCCTTCCATAGGTAATGTGAGAATAGGAGTAGTCATCAGACAATCCTTTAAAGTTTAAAAGCTTTTCTCGCATTCCTCGGACCATATAAAAGGATTCTCCTTCCTTGTTAATCTTGTTAAAGATACTGCGATCTTTGAGAAATCCTTGATAAATCTTCGATAATATCTAGCCAATCCCAAGAACCTTCGAATTTCCATCACACTAGTAGGTCTTTCCCAGTTCTTTACGGCCTCGACCTTTGAAGGATCGATGGTGATACCATTCCGAGAAATTATGTGACCGAGAAAAGAAACTTCCTCCAACCAGAAATCACACTTGCTTAATTTGGTATAAAGCTTGTGATCTCTTAATAATTGAAGGGCCTTCTTGAGATGTTCTTCATGTTCTTCCTTGGATTTGAAGTAGATCAAAATGTCATCGATGAAGACAACCACAAATTGATCGAGGTATGGCCTGAATACGCTGGTCATTAATTGCATGAATGCGGCAGGCGCATTTGTTAAGCCGAAAGGCATAACGGTGAACTCGTAATGTCCATACCTACTCCGAAATGCCATCTTGTGAATATCACTTTCCTTGATTTTCAACTAATGATAACCAGATCGAAGATTGATCTTTGAAAAATATCAAGCTCCAGAAATCTGGTCGAATATTTCATCAATCCTCAGCAATGGATATTTATTCTTGATGGTGAGTTGATTCAATTGCCGATAATCAACACATAACCTCATTGAACCATCCTTCTTTTTAACAAAGAGGACCGGGGCTCCCCAAGGTGAAGTACTTGGTCGGATAAACCCCTTCTCCAATAACTCCAGTAATTGTTCCTTTAACTCCTTCAGTTCAACAGCAGACATCCGATACGGAGCTTTAGAAACTGGTGCAGCTCCCAGAATTAAATCAATAGAGAAAACCACTTCTCTCTCGGGAGGAATACCAGGCAACTCGTCCGAAAATACATAAGAATAATCCCGAACGATAGAAATGTTTTCTAGAACGGGTTCTGTATGCTCGGTCATAGTGATAGAAACTAAGAAATCGGCACAACCCTTTCTTAATAATTTCTCGGCTTTGAGGGCCGAAATAAGAGATATGTGCTTGGAATGCCTGGTGCCAAAAAATATGAGGTTGGGGTAACCCATAAAAGTTACCGTGCCCAACTTGCAATTGACACTAGCACCATGTGCAGATAGCCAATCGGCACTTATAACATCATATCTGTCCATCTCCATGCATACCAAATTAGCGGGTAAGTTATAACCGCTAATTAGAACTTCACTAGCAGGATAGAAATGTTTAATCTCTGTTCCCGTTCTAATAGGGGTAGTAATAGTGAGTGTAGAATCTAATGGAACAGGCTTCATCGGTAAAAGAGCAGCAAATCTTCTAGATATAAATGAATGCGTAGCTCCGGTGTCAAATAAGACAGAGGCATGCCTTGAGTACACAGAAAGAGTACCTTCCACGATGCCTCCTTCCTCGATAGGTTCAGTATCCATAAGAGCTTGAAGTCTTCCTTGCCTTTTGGCAATAATAGGAAGCTTTGCCGGTGGTGGAGTTGCTCGTTGAGAAAAGGGCAATTTGGGATCCTATGCTCCCGACTCCTGCATCGAAGACATGCACCGAGCTTTCTCCAGCATTCCTCGACTTTGTGCCCGGGCTTCTCGCAATATTTGCGTAGTTCCTTTGGTGTTACCGATATAGGGACAATTTGCTTGTCGAATGTCCTCGGCTTCTTGTCCCCTTGAAAATTACGTCCACCTTTGTTGAAATTACGCCCGTCCTTGTTGAAGTTACACCCGTCATTGGACCTTTTCTTCCCGAAGGAAGGTTTGAAACTTCCGGCTCTGTAACTTGCTCTCTCTTGGCTTCTCTTCCCCGGATGCGATCCGATAACTCCGTTGCATCTTCCAAGAGTTGTGCTCTTCATACCGCATCGGAATAAATTTAGATATCCATCGGGGCCAGTTGAGTAATATATTGTGGCTTAAGGCCGTTAAGAAATCTCTGTGCCTTCATTTTGTTGGTACCCACGAGATGTAGAGCGTACCGAGATAACCTTAAAAATTGAGCTTCATATTCGGCGACCGATAGTCCCCTTTGCTTTAAGGCGGAAAATTTGGTGGCCTTCCTTTCTTGTACTCGGTCGGAGAAGTATTTACTATTGAAGTGTTTCACGAACTCTTCCCATAGAATTTGGTCGTGCGGTAAAGTAGCTTCGACCGATTCCCACTAGGCACGTGCATCTCTTTCCAGTTGGAAAGTAGCGAGTATGACCTTTTCCTCGTCGGCACATTGCATGACTCAGAATATCCTCTCGATTTCCTTAATCCAATGTTCGACCTCATTCGGATCCGTAGATCCTGCGAACTTGGGAGGGTTCATGCTCCAGAAATTTTTATGCAAGTCTCCGGCTCCTCGGTTTGCTCCTCCATGAGCAACCTGTTGGAGGGCTTGGGTTAAACCTTGAACGGTGCGTTGCATCTTGTGCCATTGAGCTCTCTCGGCGACCATTTTCGAGAATTAACCTGCAACCATAATTACAAGGTTTAATTGTTTTATTCATTTGTTTATTTCTTGATAAATCTTTTTCTTTAAAACTTAACCCGTGTTTCTACCCATGCTTACCGGGAATGTTTAAGTCCTTATCCAAGTTTCTAGATGTTGATCTTAGAACTTAACCTAAGTTTAAGAATAAAC
Source organism: Amorphophallus konjac (assembly GCA_022559845.1). Classification (NCBI taxonomy): domain Eukaryota; kingdom Viridiplantae; phylum Streptophyta; class Magnoliopsida; order Alismatales; family Araceae; genus Amorphophallus; species Amorphophallus konjac. The sequence goes on from CM040124.1 coordinate 25,451,803, forward strand.
TAATAATTGTGAAACCTAGGATTTTATGTAACCTAGGCTCTGATATCACAAAGATTGTCATGCCCCGACGTGAAATATCGAGGGCGTGAGCGAGTCGTAAACAATCATGTCGATCAGAGCATGTACAATTTTATTTTTAAAGACCGAAATGAATGGGAAAAATGATACTTGTATTCCATCAAAATGAAGTTTACATCACTAATTCATAAGCCATAAAGGCAAATTATAACTTTCAATCCTAAAGTACCTCATTCTTGTAAAAACACTAATGATCTACATAAACCTAGGTAAAAAGGAAAATCACTCTCTCACTCTTGTCCATTCCCTTGTTCATTTTCATTTCCTGTAACAATTAATCAAAACGTAGGGTGAGCTAAAAGCTCAGTAGGATTTTATATCTCTAAGAACCAGGCAATCTTTAAGTATTAACAATTTAAGCAATTTTCTAACTTGTATCGGGAAGTGTATAAACATGAATGGAATTTTCAAGTAATTGAGATAATATGATATCAAGAGGAATTTTCAAGCAATAACTTTGAACAAGTAAAGAATTTCATGTAATTGGCCATTTCACGCAAGTCAAGTAATTCATGTAATTTTTAAGTAAACAAGTAAACTAGTAACAAGTACGAATAGTGGAATGCCGTAAAATCTAGCAAGTCATGCACTTCGGTGCAATGCCACACCGTGGTCAATCAACTCCCATGGGCACAAGTACTTTCGGGCGCTCCTCCCAGGACCAGACCGGGCCCCATAAATGTCAGGCATTGGGTCGGTGGATCATAAGATCCCAAGTATGTTTAGACATCCACTTTATATAATTATGGCCAACGAATTTTAAGAAATAAGTTAATTGTAATTAAGTACAGATCTGGCAAAATTCAGAAATTTCAAGAAGAGTGGATAAGCTTTAAGGCATCATGTTTAATGACATTAAGTCGTGGAATTCAAGAACGAACGGTGACTAGGAAGAAAATGCAAGTAAATAGAACTTATAGAATTATTTTAATTCCATAATTTAATCTGATGTTCAATTGGTTTAACAAGTGTTTAGACATATTTTTTAGAAAGTTTTTATATCCTAGAGATATTTTAGTTTAGCCAAAATACAGATTTTATAGCCATTTGTAATTCTATTATGAACGTGGTGTAGGTGAGCGTCACGTTCTGAACGTGGTCACCGCCTGCGCCACGTTCATGAAATATTTCTAGAAATTATCTATTTTATGGTTTCCAATTTTCACAGGTTCTGACCATTGTTTTTAACATACTAGTAAAGTCTTAATTTAATTAGACCACAGAATAATTTTATTTTAAATTTTTAAACATGCTATTATGAACGTGGTGGTTGCCGACGCCACGTTCTTATTAAGAACGTGGTGTAGGTGAGCGCCACGTTCATGAAATTACTTATTAAATTTCTGAGAAAGTAACAGGATTAGAGAATATTAAGTTTTAAGTAAGGATCATACACTTTTGAAGTAAAAACATGATTCTGATATTATTAACTAATTATTCAATATTATACTATTTAATTGCTAAGAAAATAGAATTAATACACAGAAAACAATCTTATCATGTTGAAAATAACTTTAACATGCTGAAAATAATTTTTATGTTTTACTTTACTGATAAGATGACAGAAATAGATTTTTCATGCTGGAATTGATTTTTAACATGTTGAAAATGAATATTTAACATGCTAAAATTTACTACTTAATATGCTAAAATAACTTTCCTACATTAATTTATTGATAAGTTGATAGAATTACGTTTACCATGCTGAATACATAATTCTTTGATAACAAAAATTTTTTTATCATGTTGAGAATAATTTTTCTATACTATTTTACTAATTATTTGATAGGAAAATAGAATTATCATACTAAAAAATAACTTTTAAATAGATTTAATATACTGAAAATAGTTCTAATAATTCTAACATGCTGGAAATAATTTTTATCATGCTGTAAGTAATTTTTAACATGCTGGAAATATTTTTCATGCATCATTCGCTAATAATATAATAAAAATAGATTTTTACATGTTAAAAATATTTTTATTTCGTAAAAAAAATAATTTTGAACATGCTGTAAAAATTAAACATGCGAAAATTGCATTTCCTTATTTTTGGTGTCTATCTATGAACACGGTATACCCTTTGGGCGCGTTCTTAAACTTATATACATTAATATATATTTTTTGAAAATTTTTTGTTTGACCCTGGGGGTGTTCCGGGGTAATTTTAGAATGAGGCGTAGCCTTTGGGCGCGTTCTTAATAACGCGGTGGACCCTCTGGACGCGTTCATATTACTATTATATATATATATATATATATATAATTTTTTCTTTTGAGCCCCGATCTTTCCGGGGTTCTTTCTGAAGACGCGGTCGCCTGGGCGACCGCGTTCAAGAGAATTTTATATATATATATATATATATATATATATATATATATATATATATATATATATATTGAAATTTTGGTGACGAGAATAGGGTATGTAAGAACACGGTATATCGTGGCAACACGTTTATTAACGCGGCCCTGACCCACGGCGCGTTCTTAACAGAAGCAGAAAATGGGCATACCCTTCCCTAAAATGCTATAACTTGCTCAATTCATCACGGAATTTAATAAATGAGCTATCAATTGAAAGAGGACAGAAAAATAAATAAGATGGCATACTTTAATTAAAGTTCAGCCTAAGAGACACCTACCTTTAGTCAGATCTAAAGAAATATCCCCAAATACAAGAAAACCCTTTTGATCTTTCAAATCTTCTTTCAAATCTCCACCAATCTTCGCAGCATCATAACCTTAGCCTCCAGGGATGGTTTAAGGGTCGAATGGGGTTCTATTTATAGCCAAAACTTGGTCAAATTTGTCGAGATTCTTTGCCTAATATTTCCAAACTCTCCACCCACGAATTAGAAGAAAAATTAAATTTTTCTTCTTAATCTAGCCTCATTTTGGTGTGAAAACAAGGTAATTTCAGCGGGTCTAAAGTTATATGTTAGGTAGGGGTTGATTCTTGAGTCAATCTTCTAGAAATGGGGTTATTTTAATCCCTTAAATTGATATTAAACACATGTTACGAATTTAGGTTAATTTAACCTTTAATAAATCTTTTAATCTATTAATCCAACCCATTATGGATTATCCAATGGGTCAATTGTAATCATAACCCATTATATGGACTTTTATTGGGCTTCCTAAGATTTATCTAAGGTTTAAAGTATTTAATCTCTATTTACTTCTAGTTAATTCAAGTAAATTCAATAAATTAGCTTATTTCATATAGTAAAAATATAATTTAATTATTTCATGAAAAACTTTGATTACATGATGAAATTGAAAATTTTATTTCTCATTTTTAATTATCGGGTTTCTACAACATGTCAATGGTCAGGTTTTGGCGAAAAAGATTCTTAGGCAGGGCTATTACTGGCCAACCTTAGAAGAAGATTGCTCCACTTATGTCCGTAGGTGTCTTCAATGCCAAACTCATGCCGACAAAATCCATGCTCCTGCTTCCTCTCTCCATCCTCTCTCTACTCCTTGGCCATTCTCCATGTGGGCTTTTGATATTATAGGCCCACTGGGTGATCCGAACTCCCAGGTTAAAAAGAAATCTTTTATTCTGACTGCTACAGAGTATTTCACCAAGTGGGCGGAAGCTGAAGCCTATGCAGAAATCAAAGCTACCATAGTATGCTGCTTCATCCTCAAGAATATCATTTTGCGGTTTGGAGTGACGAGCGACATCGTTACCGACAACGGGCCTCAATTTGTGTCTCAAGAACTTTAGGACCTCCGTAAGAAATTCAACATTTCATTACATCATTCATCACCGTACTACCCTCAAGGCAACGGCCAAGCCGAGGCCACTAACAAGACTCTTCTTAAAATCATTAAGAAAATGTGCGAGTCGCATAAATTTGCTGATTGGGTCGACAAATTAATAGAAGCTCTATGGGCTTATCGCACCTCCGTCCGTACTCCCACGGAGCAAACTCCTTTTGCTCTCACTTATGGGATGGAGGTGGTACTCCCATATGAGATTTTAATCCCTTCCCTAAGAGTGCAACTCGACAAAGAACTTAATCTCGACGAACGTCGAGAGGCGTTGCTAGTCCAACTAGAACTCTTAGATGAGAAGAGGCTTAACGCGGCCAATCACATCTCTGTTTATCAAAAACGTGTCTCGCGGCATTTTCAAAAGAAGGTTATTGAATGCAAATTTCATGTGGGTAACATGGTTTTGAAATACGAATTTATTAGATCAGCAGGTCCTACGTCCAAGCTGCAACCCAATTGGGAGGGTCCGTTCATGATCAAGGAAATCTATCCTGGGAACGCATACCGTCTTATTAATGTCGAGGGCGAGGAATTAACTAATCTGTGGAACGGGTTGTATCTAAAACATTTTTATCCATAGAGTCGAGCCAGCAATGGCTCGGTGGCGGGGTGTTTTTCTACTTGATCATGAAAGGAAGTCCCCGGTTCAACACTCACACACTACACGACCCCCGTGGTTGGGTTTTCCCGTCTTGCGCAACACCGTTTCTCCCCTGGCCATTCTTAGAGGAAAGTGAAAGTCCTGGTTTTCCTCTTTCAGCTGAAAATAGGGGCAAGTGGTAAATAAGGGGGCGAGAACTGATCTAGACATCCCGATAAAAAGAGAGGTCTCAAATAGGGGCAGTCCGTTATGACCTGATTCTGCATGCATAAAAGTAAATGAAAGAAAAAGAAATGAAAGAAAATGGGCAAAATCAGAGGCAAAAGCTAAAAGCTCATTCCAAAGCTCGAAGCTCAAAAGTCTAAATGCTCCCAAAAGAATGAAACTAGGCATGGCAAGAGTGGCAGTACAGTTTCTCCGCGGGACGTCATGAGCCCTGTCGTATGCGTGCCTAGAGCGGATATAGGTTCGGTGACGGACACAAAGCCCAGGCGCAAAAGACCAAATTCTTTGAAAAGGGGTTTGTCATGAGAGGAACTCAAGCCCTAAAGATCTCTATACCTATTGCCGGCTTCCCATCAAATTCTCTCTTTTTTTCAAGGACTAGATCATACCCCGGGTATGGCCTCGGTAGAGGCACCGTTAAGTAGAATTGGACCCAGGCCTTGGGCGGTCACCCATAACGCACGTTGTACTTGGGAAACCCCTAATGAGATATGAAGATATCCCGTCGCCGGGTTTGAGATGGCTCTAAAATCTAAAAAAATCAAATATTTCAAAACTCAAAAAAAATCAAATATTTCAAATCCAAAAAAATCAAATATTTCAAAATCCAAAAAATCAAATATTTCAAAAACTAAAAATCAAATATTTCAAAACCCAAAAAATTGAATATTTTAAAAAACAAAAAAATCAAATATTTCAAAAATCCAAAAAAAATTAAATATCCTCAAAACCACAAAAATATTTTTTCTCCATGATTTGCATTCATGGCATGCATTGCATTCATTTTTCCTTCGTGTTATTTGCCTATTTAATAAAGCTTACCCCCTTGACCAAACATCAAGAACTGGTCATTTCCTAACTTGCTACAAGCAAGGGGTTAAGCCTAAAAGAGATTTAATCTGTTTCCTGGTTTGTATATGTGCAGGGGCAGGTTGAAGACAAGATTCAGCATTCTCTACACGGTCCTCTGGCAACCGTTTTACACCATTCAACGGTCAACGTCAGACCGTTCCCGAGTTCACACGGCCTCGTTCAGACCGCTTCCAATTGCTAGAACCTTCAATAATCAACGGTCTTATCTAGACCATTTACAAATCAGAACAGTGCAGGCTTGGCCGTTCTATTCTATTCATGGTCCATCGGTAGACTATTCCACTCTTCAAAGGTCCCTGTTCTTTACCATGTGATTGATCTGCTACGCGGCCCTGTTCTAGCCGTTCAATTCTCTGGCGCGGTTATCCTCTAACCGTTTATATAATGGAGCAGACTGGTTATGGGCAGTGTTCCTCCCGAGATCCTACCTCAAACTCATTCAATCACGTGCAAGAAATCTCAAACTCAAATCAATCCAATCATCAATTTTATTCATTAAAATGTAAACATTTCCAAACATGAGTCTCTAGATCAACATCATGAAAACTCAAAATCACTCAATCCTCAGATGGGCATCCCCGCGAGGCCTAATCTCTCTCAGCTCTCTCACATATGCCTGGTAAGCCTCCTGGAGCTCTGTCACCTCCGCCGGCAGGGTGACCACCCTACTAACCTCCCACATGATCAGGGCGCTCCTGACCGCCTGCTCGTCCTCCTCTGACCCGAACCTCCTCGCATGTAGTGCGGGAAGATGGGGTAGCGCTGGAAGTGTAGTCCGGGGTAGTCCAATCTGAAAGAAGCATCGATGCAGGCTATACATCACCAAAGCGGTGTTGCCCACGAGCCTCAAGTCCAAACCATGCCTCCTACAAAGCCTAAGAGTAGTGCCGTGGAGGAAAGGAGGGCGCATCACGAACCGATCCAGGGGTAAGGTGTTGATGTAGAGGCGCCACTCGTCCCTAGTCTTCTTGTCTATTGTCCTACACCCCACCTGCTGTGAGAACCTGAAAGAACCGCCAATGAAGAATAATGGGTGGCTCTCGAAAATCCGGCTGACTGAGGTGACATCCTCCCTGGGCGTGAACTTCATTCTAACTCCCATCCAGCACTCTAGGAGAACCATAGAGCCAAACAGTGGCCCCCCTAGAGCAGCTGAGCTAAGACCCTCGTATAGGTAGGTAAGGACGGCCTGGGAGATGGAAAGACCCTGCCACCGACCACTGATGGTGCTAACAATGGGGACATCTAAGACATGGTCGACAGAGGGGAAGAGTATGGCCCCGCACAAACAAATGGAAGCAGCCTTAGCTATGGCCTCGTCCGACCCACACTTATTCTTACAATGCGCTATCACCCACTGGCTGAGAGGTAGTAGATGGATCTGGTGTGGGCCCACTATTGTGCGAATGTCCTTGCTACTAGGTATAAACTCTCCTAAGATAAGGGCAGGATCCACAGGGGCAACGGTGTGACAGACTAAATCCTCCTCACCCACCTTCGACCTAGGAAAAGACAAGTAGGTCTCTACCTCCTCTAGAAGGACAGTGGCCTCAAAAAATGGGAACATGAAAGTGTGGGTCTGAGGGTGCCATATCTCCACCAAGGCTGAAATACTATGCCAATCTAAGGAAAGCTTCGGGTAGTTCTTGGCTAGCACTAGGAGAGGGTGAAGGTGCCAGGACCTGAGGATGGATGTCACAGATATGGGTAGCTCGCGGATCATAGGAGCCATCCATTTCAAGGTGGAGTTTGTCTCGGGCCGGGGAGAAGCTGAAATAAAGAAAAGAAGAGGAGAAAGGAGAGGAAGGACATATAAGCTTTTTGAATGAAATTGAATGAAATTGAATTGAATAACATTAACTTACCTCTCTCATAGGGCTAGAGCTCAAATGCCCCGGGATGGCGGTCAGCCGTTGTAGTAGCATGTGCTCTTTTCTAGCCGACTTTGGACCTTGGTAAGCCACCTCGCCCATTGAGCTCCCTTCAAAAGCCCTCTTCATGGTGATTTGAGGAAGATTGAGAAAGCTTGTAAGGTTTGAAAGAGGGTTGATGTGTGAAGGATGAATTTGGGAGTCCCCTCTTACTTATAGAGCTTGGTTACAAGCCTAAATCCACTAGGATTGAGGTAGGATAGGTCTAGATCGGGTTAAGATAGAGTTTGGGTTGGTTTGAAGCACCTATTCTCGGGTTGGGACTCTTAAGAGAGTCTTGATCGGGCTCTCAGGGCGTCTTAGTAAGCGGTCTATCGATAGACCGCGTTGATCAATGAACGGTCTCACGGAGACCGTGCAGAAGCTTTCTACACACTTTGGATCCTGGTATTTGCACGATCGTGGAGAGGCCATTCTGATAAGAACACGGTCAAAGAAGAATCGTTCATTTCCTTCGAGCGGATAATATTGGACCGTTTAATTGTATCTCTGGGTTCTGGCCGAGCGGCTTTCAACGGTCTAAAGGTGGGCCGTGTAGGTCTTGGAGCAGTCATTTGGATGACCGTTTAGAAACCTGAAGCCTCTTTTTGTCCTCCTTGCACCAATGCCACTCAACCTGTTGTCCCCTCTCTCTCTCTCACTCACTCGTGTCATCTCTCTCTCTCTCACTCACTCGTGTCCATCTCTCTCTCTCCCACTCACTCGTGGCAGATTAGGAGTCGTTGTTAGTTAGTTAGCATCAAGAATTTGCATTCATTCACACATTCATTCATAAACAACAAAATCAAAATCAAAAACATATCATATCACTATCATATCCGTATGTACAAAGTCCTGTCAAGACGCATCAAGCATGTCCCTCTCCCGGTCCCCCACCGCTGTCGCCCAAGCCCTCATGCCTCTTCGCTGGCGGGGGCATCGCTGAGGTCGCCTCCTCGTGGTGTCATCGGCGCCGCTCCTCCTCCTCGTTCCTCCGGCGACCGGAGGAACCTGTGAAGTAACTCCTAAAAGAGCCGTGGGTGCCGTGGGTGCTGCCGCTCCGACCGTCGGCTCATCTCCTTATATGCTCGCAGCTCCCCTCTCAGCTCTGACGCCTCTGTGCAAGCGCAGTCCCGCTCCGCTCGGTAGCGCTACACCTCCGCAGCTCCAGCCCGAAGTCGCTCGAGCTCTGCATGAAGAAGCACCGTCTCGACCATGTCCGCCGGGCGACTGCGCTCCATCTCTTGTCGGAGGTGGGCTACCTCCTCCCGCGCTGTCGCGTGGCTCTGCTGCAGCTCCTCTCTCAGCCGGGTACTCTCGCCCAGCGACGCGGTCAGCTCAGTCGTCTGCATATGCATGCATCATGGTCAGTCAATTGCATTTCATAAACATAATCAACTGGGAATGTGTAGTGGTTACTTACCCTCTCGGAGAGCGCCGCCTCGGCCCGCGTCACCATCCGTGCAAACTCTACCTCCCGCTCAGCACGATCCGCAGGAGTCTGGGAAGAGGAGAAAGGTGCGTCAGCCCCCTGACGCTGGGCTCCCTCGGCTCGCTGGATTCAAAACTCCAGGTCAGTCATTTCATAGGCATAATCATAATCAAGTGCATAAGTAAGTGTTTAGAGTTAGGGAAACTCACCAGAAGGGTCAGGCCCGGTCGGAGCTTGTCTCGCTCCTGGATGGTCGAGTGGAGGAGTCCCTGCAACTCCGCAATCCTCCCCTCGGGGTCGATCTGCATTTAGGAAGTCCAAGTATTAGTACATAATCATATAGAAAGCATTAGAGTTTAGAAGTTGTACCAGTCGGCGGGCACCACGAAACACCTGGTCCCTGTAGTGCCTGGCGTAGGCCGTGTAGTAGGCCTCCTCGCTTCCTACTCGGGCGGACACCACCCGCCCGCGTGCTACCCAGTCAGTGATCTACTCCGACGCTCATGTCGTCCAGTCCACCACCATGGCCAACCCTCAGGGGTGTCGCCCGACTCGCTCCTCCGGCTTTTCTGGTGCCGGAAACTCTACCGCTGGTTGATGGACGCCGATCGTCCTCATCACTAAGCGGAAGTGGAGCGGCTCCATCACGTTCATGCAGTGGATCCAAACATCTCGGCCTGAGTAGGTAAGGGCCGCCACCACCCATGGCTGACTCTCGTGCCCCTCACTCTGGTACGGTGTCCACCGAACCTGTCACATAGGAAAGTCACATTAGAATCATAAGCATATAAGTTGCATTTAATGAAAGAGTTTGAGTTTAGATTCATACCAAGGCGAAGGGCAGTGTGTCTAAGTCATCCTGGATCCCACAGACCTGTCTCCGCAGGGACCCAGTCTCCCGTAAGGCCGTCCACCGCCTCGAGATGGGCCGCCGCTCTGGGTGAGTCTCCTCCCCCCTCCCAAGTCCACGTAGGCGTACGTAGGCCCACACCTGCATTGCATTTCACCAAATGTGAGCATATAGCATTTATAGGAATCATATAACAAATTACATAATAGTTTAAGAGTCGAGTTGTACCTGGAGTAAGGGAGAGAAGCCCCCAAGCATCGTCCGTCGGCTGGTGGAGCTGAGGGTATCGAACAAGAACGCGAGGACCGCCGCGCCCCACGCGTAGTCCCCGACATGCCCCAAGTCCTCGAGAAGTGGAAAGAACCGGCAGCTGATGATGTCAGCCCTCGTCGTAAATAGTAGCCATCCAAAGAACAGCATCAGGAACTTCCTCAGCACTCGGTCCGCCTCAGGTCCCGCCGCAGCTGCTACTCTGGGTCGCGCTCGGTCCACAAACCTCTACAGGTGCTCCTCGGGCAGCTCCCCGGTCGCTATCCCTGCACCCCTCAGTCCGGGCTCTCCAGTAGCCTCGCCCTCGTCAGCGTCGTTGACTGACGCTCTAGTCAGAGCAACTCCAAGCCCAGCAGCCTCTGGGCCAGCTCCCGGTAGTCGGGGTATGTCCTCCCGCTGACTGGAGACCCATGCACACACAAACCCATGATGCGCGCAACATCCTCAAGCGTGGGGACCATGTGGCCCCACGGGAAAAGGAACTTACGGCTCACTAGGTCCCAGGGATCATGCAGAGCGTAGAGGAGTGGTGTGTCAAACCGGCTGACCTCCACGCTCAGGAACTCAGCGAAGCCCATGGTCGTGAGTCTCTCCTGCTGAAAGTCCGACAGTGCAAGGTACACTGCTCGGACCTGCAGTCAGGAGATCCAAGTCTTGCGCTTTCCCTGCATACATTTAGGATAATTGCATTTCATTTTAGGATCTTGCATTTCATTAATTAAATAAATCACTCTACTGACTGAACGATCTCCTAAGGGCCGTCTACCCATTCAACGGTGGGGTTCCAACCGTCCCAATAAACGCCCTCAGAGGTCCACGGCCACCCATGGACCATTCTGCTTAATGGACAGCCAGGTAAGGACTGTGCCTTCCTTCCCGTGTTCAACCCGTTAACAACCTCTTCTTGGCCGTTCAATGAGCCCACGGTCCCAATCTGACCATTCTGTTCCAGGCTTTTTCGTATTCTGAATGGACCAAAGTGGGCCGTCCTAGGTGTCCACGGTCTTCCTTAGACCGTGCTACCCCGCCGATTTAGTTCCTTTTGAACGGCCACCCATGGGCCGTGTTGTTTTGGAACTATTCTATTTGAACCGTGTTGTTTTTGTAAGCGGTCACTGTTAAACAGCGCCATGCTCATCGTCCCCGATGGCATTCAAGCCCCTCCTCACCGGCGGTGAGGGCTCGTAGGGCCTCCCAACCAGCCCTAAAGGGGACGTATGCCCCTCTCCTACCCTCTAGACCCACATGCATGCATTTAAAAGATTGAAAAGGGAGGGTTTTTCTAGGTGCCTACCTTGGAGGTCCTCGGTGGCTTCTCCACCGCCTCCGTGGGCTCCACCGGTGCTTCCCCGGCGTCTCCTTCCTGGGCAACAACCGCTCCCTCCTCAACAACAGGTGGTGCGGCTTCTTCCTCAGCCATAGGCTGTGGCGCCACGGCCTCCTCCGCGGTGGTTGCCGGCGGCGGTACTCGGTCTCCTTCACCGGCCATAAGACGAAGAAGACACTTCGATGATTGGTGTTTGAATCGCATAGAAGAACTAGGGAGATGAGGGGGAGAGAGCAGATGAGAGTGAGGGTGGGGGAGATGGAGAGCATGGAGAATGGGGTGTTGGCGTTCGGGATCTCCTCCGTCGGTTACGGTGGGGAGGGAGGAGGAGGAAGAGGAAGTGTTTTATTTTATTTGAAACCGCCAGTGATTACACGGTCTATCGATAGACCGTGTAACTACTGGACGGTCTCCATTTCGACCATTTAATCTCTAACGGTGCGCTTCCTTGAACGGCCATGGGATGGGCGTGCGGTTCATTAAACGGCCTCGCAGTGGGCCGTGTAGCTTCACGATCATATTCAAATTGGGAATGCTTGCACGGCCCACGCTGGACCGTTTGCATTCTGGGGCGGTCCGGTGCTAAACCGTTCATGTGCTGAAACAATTATGAAGAATGTTCTTTACTGCATTATGTGATTGAGTGACTAATTTTTTTGGCTTGAATGATTATTTCATGATGTAATATTACAAAACCCTGTTCATGATATCTTTGCAGCACCACTTCAACTTGTCGTTCCGCTACCGTCAGGTAAGTATTCCGATCCCTATATCCCTTATTACATTACAATATGGTATTATGCTATATTATCTCGAGAACTAGTTGGTTATCTATGTGTTCCAGGATCTGATGTTCCCCTATAACAAAAATAATGATGATCCAGGTTCGCGTGTTTAATCCTCGGATAGGCCGTTAGGTTGGGAGGATTAGGGGACGATGGTTCTATCTCGCACGCCGTGGTTGCGGATAGTGTCTTGACCCTGATTTGTCCAGTCTAGCAATATTATTCTCGAGTATTTTCTATTTTGTGGCTTTATTTGCATTCGATTTAATGATTTCTTTTATTTTAGCCCAGCATGCATCATACGCATCTTTGAGCATTCATGACCCATGGTTTGTCTAAAAATGTCATGTTAGTGATGGATGATTGTGCATTCAGTGTCTGAATAAGAGGAACAATTCCACTCAGAGTTGGAAGGTTTTCTCTGGTCCGTTCACCTGGTCTGATTGACTAGAGGTCCCTGTCTGGAGTTTTTAGTCCATTTCTTTACTCTTTTGCTGCTTATTCTGGTCCCCTCATTGGTCTGAGGGATTGCACCTCCCATGAGGTTGATCGTGTGTTTTCCTTTTCGTTTAATTAGTTTCTCCAGACTGACGTCATTTTGGTTTGATCATTCTTTGTGTTTGGTTCGGAGTTTTTCGGAAGATTCCTATCGCTCATTGTCGATAAAACGGGTGTCTTTTATCTTAACGCCCGCTTTTCAGTTCGCGCCGCTTCATTTTCGCTTCATCTTCATATTCCATTTCGCTTTAACTTCACCTCCGCTCGCTCCCCTGTAAAGAGGACGTTAAGGAGGGGCATCTATTGACACCCGTTTTTTGCCTTTGAGTTGAGTCATTCCTCTTACTATCATTTGTTGATGCCTCGAGTTATCCATTACTCATTGGACTATTTTCTGGCATACTTTTGGGCTTATTTTATGGGTACCTCCCTCCCTGGCTAAGTCTAACCTCAGATTCGGGCTTAATGGGCCTTGATTTCACTTGGTTTTGGGGTAAATGGGCTCATTTATCTCATTTTATCAATTTCAAACGTCCAGGCTGTAAGTGTTTGTTGGCACCGGCTTATTTCTTCGAATTAATCAAGGATTAAGCATAAGGAAATACTCCCTAAATAGAGCAAAACGGCACATCGCCAAAGTTGCTCTGCCAGTCGAGTTGTGCTCAGAAATCGAGACGTGTCGCCGGGTCAAGCGGTGCAACATAACAACCGGGGATCGGCCCTGAGAAAATGGCACTATGCTAGCCAGTTTCTCCACAACCGGGTCGGTTTCAGGATTCGGGACAACCTGTCGTACCTTACGGCACTCTGTGAAGATTCGGGGATCACCCCCGGACATCTTATATATGGTATCACTCCACCGGCGCTTCAACAATCGGGTTAACTCAGGACTTAGAATGGCATGCCGCTTCATACGGCTCTTCGCCAGGGAGCGAGGGTCACCCCGATCACTAGACCAGCTGCATCGTTATGTCGACGCCCCAGTCACCGGGCCCAACCGAGGGTCCTAACTAGCTAGCCGTGACCCATGGCAACATCAGCAATCGATCGGGTCCACCCCCGATCACTCAGTTTGCGGGTTTACCTACGTTCAACACAGCCACCGGAGGCGCCCTGACTACAAGCCACGCCCTGTGGCACCCAGCAACGAGATCGGGGTCTACCCTCGAGTCGCCTCCCTCCAGCCCTCTGAAGTCAAAGGAAGACCCGTCAAGGCCAACCGCAAGGTTCAGGAGTTCACAGCACCCGTATGGCCGCACACGCGTGTCGGGAACTTCCCCGAGCACCTAGTGGGCGCGTATGATCCAGCCACTCTACAGCAAGTCGGAGCTCAACTCAGGACTCCCAGCAACCCATCGCATCATGCACCACCCTTGTGCACCCTCACACGCAGATCGACTTGCGCGGTCAGGTTGCAGGGTTTGACTGTGTTGTCGCCAGACCAGTCTTCGTCCCGCTTCCTTCTCCAGCGCTGTGAGCAGTCTATCGAGTGGCCGTGCCATCCTTTGAACGGTTCTTCTAGGACCGTTTATCACTGCAGCGCTGCAACTTGGGCGAGTGCCTTCCCCCTTTCCAAGGTACGTAGTACTCTCCGGTACCCGTGTCTTGGTGGCGATCACGATCACACACACCTCTCCACTCTTTCTTTCTTTCATTTTTGCTTGTCTTTACTGTTGTATATCTATCTCAGTGTTTTTGATGATAACAAAACCAAGGACCTTTGGTGGCTCTCCTGTTTGGAATCCTTGACCCAAGTGTTTTTCACACGTTTTCAAGGCCGGATTTCTTCATGCTTTTGCTTAAGGTTTTAGCCTTCCGAATGGGCTTTCTAAGATCTCAAATGAACTTGACATTTCCCATAAACATGCATCCAATTCATGTCTCGATCTTATGGATATGGTTCTCTGGGATAAACTCTTATTTTTCAGGTTTTTTTGATAGTCCGGTCGACCTCCAGCATGACCCCGGTCGACCTGAAATAACAGAATACAATTCTCTATAGTCTGTCACAGTGGTGGTCGACCGCCCCTCAAATTCCGGTCGACCGGATTTCCCAGGGACCGGCCACCTGTAGGTTTCTCAGTGGCGGTCGATCGCCAGCCCCTGCAGGTCGACCGCCAGCCCCGAGCTACCAACAATTGTTGACTTTTTAACCCTTCGAGATAAGCCACTCTCATGGGATTTAATTGTTTAATCCCTAAGCTACCAAACTCTCCAGATATTGTGGATCTGGTCTGGGGGAGGCCTTGGACCATTCAAGAACCTATATAACTTATACAAGTGGGTTTGGAAAACCCTAATGCTCAAGGAAGATCAAAGGGAGGCTGCCAAGAGGAAGAGAAGGGATTTGGCACTGTAGACGTGAACAGTGCTCCGAGAGAAGTTCTTCATCCTTCTTCATCAAGTCAAGTGAAGATCAGCCCAAGGATTCAAGCTGCATCCAAAGCATCCAACCATCTATTAAGGGGGAGCAAATCAAGATTCTTCTATTGTGTTCTAAATTCTTTCTGCCTTCTTAAGCTTCATATGTGGATCTTGTAGTTGTTAAAATATTTTGGTGTGTGTGGATCTTCCTAGATCCGTGTGTGTGTGTTTGTGTGTGTCCTCCGGTGTAGCTGTGTGTGTATTAAGGTGTTCTTACACCTTCGCGGGAAATCCTCTTCCCAGTGTGTAAGTGTTGTGTGTGGTTGATCTTGTAACTTTTTACAAGATAGTGTGTGGATCCTCACAGTCCGTGAGGGGTGGACGTAGGTTACCGTTGTGGCATCCGAACCACCTAAAAATCGTTGTCGGGGTGTGCTTTGTTCCTTTTCTTCTATCCCCATTCTGTGCAAATTGCATGTGTGATTTTCAGTTCAGTTTTATTCTCGTTTATCCTGAATAATCCGTTTATCACCTTTTAGATCTTGCCTTGTTTTTTGGTTTCTGTTAACCTTGTCTCTCATATAGCATTCTATCACATATTTTATACAAAAATAAAAAAATCTTCATTAATTTTTTTAACACCCAATTCACCCCCCTCTTGGGTGCCATTTAAACTCGGGACTTCAATTGGTATCAAAGCAAGGGCTCTTTCCTTCACAGATCTAACTATCTAGAGCAAGATCTGATTAAATGGCAAACAATGGTATGATACCCGAGGGTCACTCCATCAACCGTCCTCCATTTTTTGACGGCTCAAACTACTCTTACTGGAAAAATAGAATGCATGTATTTCTGAGGGCGCAAGAGTACGAAGTTTGGAGAGTTGTGGACAAGGGTCCTCATAAACTCGGGGCTGATGAAGAAAAATGGACGCCCGAGGAAATTAAGAAATGCACTGCTAATTTTAATGCCATGAATATTATGCAATGTGCAATACACCCTAGTGAATTCTCTCGTGTTTCTATGTGCAGCTCAGCCAAAGAAATGTGGGATAAGCTGCGACTCATATACGAGGGAACTTCAGAGGTCAAAGAAACCAAGGCAAATCTCCTAGTCACTGACTATGAGCTATTCAAAATGAAACCTGAAGAAACCATCTCTGAGATGTTTGCAAGGTTAACAGAGATGACAAATGGTCTCAAAGGTCTCGGGAAGGAATACTCAAATTCCGAGCTTGAGAGGAAGGTGTTAAGGTCCCTACCGTCAGCTTGGCACACAAAGGCCACCGTAATTGAAGACTCAAAGAACTTGTCAACTCTCACCTTGGACGAACTCATAGGATCACTCATGACCTATGAGATAAATATAAAGAGAACAGCTGATGAAGACATTAAAAAGAAAAAGGTCATTGGACTGAAAGCTCACCAATCCGATGACGAATTTCAAGAAGGTGAATCAAGTGACGGAAGCAATGAAGAGGAAGAATTGGTGATGATAACTCGCCAAGTGAGGAAATTTCTAAGGAAGAAGAGAAACTTTCAAGGAAGCTTTAGAAAGGGGCCAAGAAGGCCCACGCAAGCCAAAGGCGAATCGAGCAAGCCAAGTAGCATCATATGCTACGAATGCAAGAAGCCTGGGCATATGAGAGGTGAATGTCCAAATCTAAAAAAGAAATTCAAGAAGGATAATTTCAAGAAACCCAAAGCCATGGTCGCCACTTGGAGCGACGAAGAAGATGAACCATCTGATGAAGAGATTCAAGAACTTGTGGAAAGCTTGTGCCTCATGGCACATGAAGATGAATCCATAGAGGTAAATTCTGACCATGAATTCATTTCCAATGAACAATGGGAATCTGAATATGAAAAGTTGTACACTAAGTACAAGAAAACCAGATCTGAAAATAAAACTCTCAAAAAGAAACTTGATGACTTGTCACGCGAAGATATCTTTGCTAAATTTGAGAAACTGGAATAGGAATAGTTTGAGGCTACGGAAGAAAAGGAAAATCTACTGCAAACAATTATAGAATGTGACAAGACCAAAAAGGAACTATCATGCAAGATAACTGAAATGGAGGAAGCATGTGAAAGATCAAAATTCAAGAACAAATTTTGAAATCCACCAATTCAGAACTCGAAAGGAGAAATGGGTCTTTGACTGAAAAAGTTGCTGAACTTCAGCTCACCTTGACTAGGTTTGTTAAGGGGAAACAATACCTGGATAACCTACTGGGAGTTAAAGTCAACTTCCAAAAGGAAGGCTTGGGGTACACACCTCAAAACAAAAATTCTTTTGAGCATAAGATCACCACATCCTTTATTCATGAAAAGGATTATAATCATGCTTCATGTTCTGATTCTCAATCCCAACATGTTCAGCCTAAACCACACAAAAATCAAAGAACCTTCTCACATGCTAATTGCTTTCATTGTGGTAGATTTGGTCACGTGATGTCCAACTGCTGGTTCAGACAAAGCACACCTAAATATCATGTTCCATGGACCAAGAAAACATCCACAAGAAGTTGGACTAACTCCTATGGACCCAAACTTGTTTGGGTACCAAAAACAATTGCATGAGAAGTTTTTTTCTTGCAGATATGTCTTGAAGCAAGGGGGAGTAAATGGTACTTGGATAGCAGCTGTTCAAGGCATATGACAGGGGACAAGGAATTGTTCTCTACACTGCAAGATAAGGATGGAGGGTCAGTTGTCTTTGGAGGTCAAGATAAAGGTAAAATCATTGGAACTGGCAACATTGGCAAGAATTCTGAAATCCTTATTGAAGATGTGCTTTTGGTGAAAGGTTTAAATCATAACTTGCTAAGCATTAGCCAATTGTGCGATAAGGGTTTTAAAGTTGTTTTTGATGAAACTCACTGCATTGTCTTAAACAAAAATTCAAATGAGATCAAATTTCTTGGAAAAAGGAATAACAATGTTTACACTGTTGATATTGATAATGTTTCATGCGATAACTTCTGCTTGGTTGCGAACAATCATGAAAATGCATGATTATGGAACCGAAGATTAGGTCATGCTAGTTTTGGAGTAATCTCTAAGCTGTCTAGACATGACTTGGTGAATGGACTGCCAAAATTAAAATTTGAAAGTGATAGGATATGTGAAGCTTGTACTAAAGGCAAGCAAACACGAACCTCTTTCAAAAATAAAAATATTGTTTCATCTGCTAGGCCTTTGGAACTGTTGCATCTTGATCTTTTTGGTCCCACTAAAACATCTAGCCTAGGAGGAAAATCCTACGGCTTTGTGATTGTTGATGATTTCTCCAGATTCACATGGGTGTTATTTTTAGCTAATAAAAGTGATGCTCTGATGGAGTTTCAAGTGTTTTGCATAAAAATCCAACATGAAAAAGGTTACCTCATCACCACCATCCAGAGTGATCATGGTGGTGAATTTGAAAATCATGATTTCAGCATCTTCTGTGAAGAGTAGGGGTATACACACAATTTTTCATCACCAAGGACGCCCCAGCAAAATGGAGTAGTGGAAAGGAAGAACAGAACATTAATAGACATGGCCCGGACCATGCTAAGTGAGAATTCTCTATCTAAATATTTTTGGGCTGAGGCGGTGAGTACAGCTTGCTACATCAGCAACAGGGCAATGGTAAGGCCCATTCTGATGAAAACTCCTTATGAGCTCTACAAGGGTAAGAAACCCAACATCTCTTATCTTAAACCTTTTGGATGCCCCTACTATATTTTGAACAATGGTAAGTCCAACCTGGGTAAGTTTGATGAAAAGAGTGATAAAGGAATCTTCCTAGGTTATGCACTCAATTCTAGAGCTTACCGTCTATTTAATAAAAGGACTTTGGTTGTTGAAGAAAGTCCTCATGTCATCTTTGATGAATCCGAATCAAAACTGATAGACCAAACTTCTTCTACCTTGGATGCAGATGAAAATTCTAAGAACTTAATAAGTGTCAAGGCTAAGGATGAATCGTTGGAAGCAACCTCAAGCAATAGTGAAAAAGATGAAGATCCTATACTCGAGACACTACAAGAACCACAAGTGCAGCATCCTGATCTACCCAGCTCCTCCACCCGTCTAAAGGATCATCCAGCTGTGAACATCATAGGCAATTTGGAGGATGGGGTAAGAACTAGGTCCTCTCTAAGACAAGTTGAAGAGGAAGACTTGATAGCCTTGCTATCACAAGAAGAACCCAAGGACTTTCGTGAAGCTCTTCAAAATGAATCCTGGATTCAGGCTATGCATGAAGAACTGCACCAGTTTGAAAGAAACGAGGTGTGGACTCTCATGCCGCGTCCTAAGAACCTTCCCACTATTGGAACTCGTTGGGTTTTCAGAAACAAGTTAAATGATGCGGGATTGGTGGTTAGGAATAAGGTCCGGCTTGTGGCCAAGGGGTATAGCCAGGAGATGGGCATTGATTTTGATGAGTCTTTTGCACCAGTTGCCAGACTTGAAGCTGTTCGAATCTTATTGTCCTATGCTTGTTCTTTGAACTTTAAGTTATTTCAAATGGATGTTAAATCTGTATTTCTTAACGGCTATATCAAGGAGGATGTCTTTGTAGAGCAGCCTCCAGGTTTTGAAGATTCTAAACATCCACAACATGTGTACAAACTCCAAAAGGCCCTATATGGACTAAAGAAAGCACCAAGGGCGTGGTATGAACGGCTTACCTCATTTTTGGTTGAAAATGGTTTCAAGAGAGGTAAGGTTGACCAAACACTTTTCACCAAGAGATCAGGTAAAGACATTTTGGTGGTTCAAGTGTATGTAGATGACATCATCTTTGGGGCTACTAACAATGTCTTATGCAATGAATTTGCAAAAATCATGCAAGGAGAATTCGAGATGAGTTTAATGGGGGAGCTAACCTTCTTTCTTGGATTACAGGTGAAACAAACTTTAGAAGGAATCTTCATCAATCAAACCAAATATACTATTGAACTGTTGAAGAAATATGGGATGGCGGAAGCAAAACCCATATCAACTCCCATGGCTACCACCACAAAGCTGGATAATGATGAAAATGGTAAAACAGTAGATCCTACACTGTTTCGAGGTATGATCGGATCGCTACTGTACCTTACAGCATGTCACCCTGATATTCAATTCAGTGTATGTCTCTGTGCCCGTTTTCAGTCATGCCCCAAGGAATCTCATTTATCAGCCGTGAAACGCATTTTCAGATATCTCATTGGATCCTTAAACTTTGGCTTGTGGTTTCCTATCGGTGGTTCTTTTGATTTAATTTCTTATACCGATGCGGATTATGCTGGGTGCATTGTAGATCGTAAAAGTACAAGTGGATACTGTCAGTTTCTTGGTGGTTGCCTAGTCTCATGGGCCTCCAAGAAACAACATTCAGTAGCTCTCTCAACGGCCGAGGCTGAATATGTAGCCACCGGAAGTTGTGGAGCCCAAGTACTTTGGATCAAAAATCAACTGCTTGATTTAGATGTTGAAATGAAAACTGTTCCAATTCTGTGTGATAATACCAGTGCAATAAATTTGTCTAAAAACCCTGTTCAGCACTCCAGGACCAAACATATAGATATTCGTCATCATTTTCTGAGGGATCATGTAGGAAAAGGGGTCTTTGAATTGAACTTCATTGACACACACAATCAGCTAGCTGACATTTTCACCAAACCTCTAAACCAGGATCAGTTTAATAAGATAAGAAGAGAACTTGGGATGTGCAAGGGTGAGAGCATACATGCATAGGTTTGCATCTAAGGTATAGGGTTGCATTTGTAGAAAAATCATGTGCACCGAGGGTAGAAAACATGCATTTTGCCTCTTCTCTTTCTTATGTGTTGTTACTCACCTTGTGTGCCTGATTGTAACTACTTATATCCAACCCTTCTTGAATAATTCTTCTATGGCTTAATATTCCTTGCTCAAACATCTGTGGACTCAGTGTGCTGGCACTAAAGGTACTTACTAGGGAAAATCAGAACCTCTTCTCAGTTATGCATCTTGCTCTTTTCACTTCCCTTGTCCTGATTAGTGCCCCTCTCATGCAGTCCGTTGCCTATCCCCCAATAGAGAAAGAAAAAGAAAAAAAAGGAAAAATAAAAAAATAAAAAAAATAAAAAAAATAAAAGAAGAATATCAAGTTTTTGGGGATTTTGGTCCTAGCGGTCGACTGCCAGGCCCGCGCCGGTCGACCGCCGGCGGCGGACCGGCCCGACTTAGGGGTCAACCGACCCTTCATATATGGGTCTTTTTTCTTCCTTTCTCTCTCTCCTTCACTTCCACTCACTCTCTACCACCAAACCCTAACCCCAACACTCCTCATCTCCACCATCCAAGCCTCCACAACCCTTCTTCCTCCATCCGCACATTGATTCGGTCGTCCCGGCATCACTTCGGGACCTCTTCCATATTGTCGGTTGTGCGTTCGTGGAGATCTCTCTCAACTTCTTCTCTGTGGAAAAGTTCCTCCAAGCCGTAGAAGTGTCCCGTGTGCTTCATCCACGTTCCCGGGGTTGAGATCGATTGCTCAAGAGTTTCCCGGTGGGTTTTTCAAGTTCGGAATGCCGCCAAGACGGAGTTCTCGGCATTCTACCCAAGGTGAAGCTAGCCGTCAACGGCAAGCGGCCCCGGCTCCTCCATCTCAGAAAGCTTCTCCTCTGCCTCGAGCACCCTTACCTCCACGTCCTATTATCGACCCTCGCTTGGTTTGACTTTGATGAGGTGAATGAGCTCTTCCCGAATTTGTGCGCTCTTTTTAAGGTTCAGCACGGTTGGATGGATTTTGTTACCAGGTACAATAGGTATTATCCTCGGTTGGTGCAGCAGTTCTATGGCTTTTTAGCTGTGAGAAATGACCAGTTATACAGCACTGTTGAGGGTGTGGAGCTTCATATCACTCCGGAGTTATTTCAGCAGGCCCTAGGAGTATCCGCCATGGGTGCAGATAGGGCATATGGTTTTGGTGAAGTTCCAGCAACATTTACTGCTATGACCAGCTGTGAGTATGTACACGGTGTGAGCAATTTGATCAAGCTAAATGCAAATCATTTTCCTCCAATACAGCGAGTCCTGCACCACATGTTTACATCATTGATTTATCCCAAAGTGGGCGGTAGGGATGAGGTTACAGAGGTTCAGCGTTTTCTATTCTATCATGTTATGAATGGTATTCAAATCAATATGGGTCGGCTCATGACTGATCTGATTGGAACCTGTCGTACCTACCTCCGGCGGTCTCTTCCCTATGCTTCGCAGTTGACCGGAGTCTTTATTCATGCCGGGATTAATGTGGCAAATGAGCAGTTCATCTATGTTCGGCAGGATGATGTGTATAATAAGCATAAAATTTTCACAGATTTTGGCTACTACTTTGGTCCCGACGGCGAGCTTGTGCGGGACATTCCAGTTTATGGGGAAGATGAGATCCGTGAGGAAGATGATGAGCCAGCGCTGCAGCAAGGTGACGGGGATGTCCCCCCTCCAGTTCCAGCTGAGGAGCAGCCTCCTCCCTCGTCCCCGTTTCACCCGGATCTTGAGATGCCTCCTCCACTCCAGTTTCACCATGGGGAATCTTCCACTCAGGGGGCCGGACAGCGCCCTTCGGTGGACTACGAGGCTCTTGACGGGCGGCTTACAGGCTTGGAGACTCGTGTGGATAACCTTGGGGATCGTCTCTCTACCCTTGGAGACAATATGGGCACTGCGTTTGAAACCCTCTCAGGGCGCTTGGACACCTTCTCTACTGCTTTTGAGACTCTCTCTACTCAGATGGCCACTCTCTACTCAGATGGCCACTCTCACCACCCACATGACTTCTCTCCGCGCAGATTTCGCTGAGTCTGGCCAATCCTTTACCCTCTTGCAGCTCTCCCTTATTGGCATGCGGCGCCAGGATGCGGCTCGTGATGTATTCATTGGTCATGTTCTTGATTTTCTTCACAGTCATGGCCACCAACTTAGCGACATTCGTCGGCACCTTGGCCTTCCACCTACACCTCCCGCCGATCAGCCCCCTCCTGCAGATGCTCCATGAGGCTTTGTTTTGCTTTCACCTCTAGCATGTTCTCTTTTGATCCAGTGCTGCTTGAGTCCCTCCTTCGTCTATCCCATCCCTTTTTGCTGTTGACAAAGGGGGAGAAGTAGTAGGGCAGGCTTATTATTTACTTATGCATGTCGTTGTGTGGTTGGGTTGCTTGCTTGCATGTCATGTGAGGGCTGTCCGTAGTGTTAGTCTTTTGCTTAGACTTTGGTTTTAGAGTCGTGCATTCACTCGCACTAATGTATCTTGTAATGAAACTATGATGAATTGAAAGCACTGGTGTTTGAATTCATTTGTTGGCTTTGGTGTCTCATTTCATATTCTTGTTGCCTATCTAGTGATCTGTGCTACATCGTGTTGATTGGTTTGGTTTGGTGAATGACACTTCTAGCACAACGTTCAATCTGATTTTTTTTTACAACATAAACCTTGGTGTGTAAGCCTAGCGTTTTGTCATCATCAAAAAGGGGGAGATTGTTGTATATCTATCTCAGTGTTTTTGATGATAACAAAACCAAGGACCTTTGGTGGCTCTCCTGTTTGGAATCCTTGACCCAAGTGTTTTTCACACGTTTTCAAGGCCGGATTTCTTCATGCTTTTGCTTAAGGTTTTAGCCTTCCGAATGGGCTTTCTAAGATCTCAAATGAACTTGACATTTCCCATAAACATGCGTCCAATTCATGTCTCGATCTTATGGATATGGTTCTCTGGGATAAACTCTTATTTTTTAGGTTTTTTTGATAGTCCGGTCGACCTCCAGCATGACCCCGGTCGACCTGAAATAACAGAATACAATTCTCTACAGTCTGTCACAGTGGCGGTCGACCGCCCCTCAAATTTCGATCGACCGGATTTCCCAAGGACCGGCCACCTGCAGGTTTCTCAGTGGCGGTCGACCATCAGCCCCTGCAGGTCGACCGCCAGCCCCTGCAGGTCGACCGCCAGCCCCGAGCTGCCAACAATTGTTGACTTTTTAACCCTTCGAGATAAGCCACTCTCATGGGAATTGTTTAATCCCTAAGCTACCAAACTCTCCAGATATTGTGGATCTGGTCTGGGGGAGGCCTTGGACCATTCAAGAACATATATAACTTATACAAGTGGGTTTGGAAAACCCTAATGCTCAAGGAAGATCAAAGGGAGGTTGCCAAGAGGAAGAGAAGGGATTTGGCACTGTAGATGTGAACAGTGCTCCGAGAGAAGTTCTTCATCCTTCTTCATCAAGTCAAGTGAAGATCAGCCCAAGGATTCAAGCTGCATCCAAAGCATCCAACCATCTATTAAGGGGGAGCAAATCAAAATTCTTCTATTGTGTTCTACATTCTTTCTGCCTTCTTAAGCTTCATATGTGGATCTTTTAGTTGTTAAAATATTTCGGTGTGTGTGGATCTTCCTAGATCCGTGTGTGTGTGTGTGTGTGTGTCCTCCGGTGTAGCTGTGTGTGTATTAAGGTGTTCTTACACCTTCGCGGGAACTCCTCTTCCCAGTGTGTAAGTGTTGTGTGTGGTTGATCTTGTAACTTTTTACAATATAGTGTGTGGATCCTCACAGTCCGTGAGGGGTGGACGTAGGTTACCGTTGTGGCTTCCGAACCACCTAAAAATCGTTGTCGCCATGTGGTTTGTTCCTTTTCTTCTATCCCCATTCTGTGCAAATTGCATGTGTGATTTTCAGTTCAGTTTTATTCTCGTTTATCCTGAATAATCCGTTTATCACCTTTTAGATCTTGCCTTGTTTTTTGGTTTCTATTAACCTTGTCTCTCATATAGCATTCTATCACATATTTTATACAAAAATAAAAAAATCTTCATTAATTTTTTTAACACCCAATTCACCCCCCTCTTGGGTGCCATTTAAACTCGGGACTTCATTTACATTTTGATTTAGAAAGGTAAAGGGAAGAAAGAAAAGAAAGGAAAGGGTGGGCAAACATGTCAACAACGGGGACTCTGTTCAAATCTGCAAAGAGAATTTGAGAACAAAAATTCTACGATGGGTCATCAACATTGAAGTTACGACCTTTGAACAACTAAGTAACATCGCAGCGGATGCCGAAGTGACTCTTGCAAAGCTTTGCCTAGCTTCCACAACCTCGAGTCGAAATAACAAACTAACCGGCAAACACTCGGCGCAAGAAGAAATTTTTACTTCAAATTTTGAAGCCTTCGAGCGACGAAAGAGGGAAATAGAAGAGGCGACTAGTCTTTCTTCCGCCGAGCTTGCAAAACAAGGGTCCTCATTAAGGGGCAAAATGATGAAGGCCTACTCTTTCCCGAAGGATAAGACTCATGCTCTCTTCGAGTTGGCCCTTGAATGCGGTAAAGTGGTGCTTCTATAGCCGAAGAAGCCAAGCGATGCTGAAGGAAAAGACAATCCACATTTTTGTCCTTATCACCAAGCCGCAGGGCATCCCATTGAGGATTGATATGTGTTCAAGGACATTATTGAACACCTGATCAGGAAAGGCGAACTGCAGATGGGCGAGTACAAGGTAGATCCATCGCGCCCTCATCAAATACCCGTCTTGAAGAGAGCGGCCCCGCGCGGCATCACTGCCTCAACTGTTCCTCACAAGTTTGTCTGAAGTCAACATCTAACATGTCTGCGTAGCCTGAATGCGGATACTCGCCAACAAAGAGAAGAATAACATATGATGTGAAATATACAAAAAAAAGAAAAAAGAAGAAGAAACTGAAGAGAGGTCTTGATGGCCGCGCCTGTCAAGGGAATAATTACTCCCCACATGTCTTGCTCTGTTCTGAATAAACAAACTACCATTGTGGGGTTGGTGTAGCTAGTGGAGCGAACTACTCATCCCCTCTCTGAGGAGGTGAGTGCTCTCTACGCACCCGCCTTGATCTGTTTAAGAAAAAATAGATGAAGGGTGATAGCCCCGCACTGCACTTTACTATTAGCATCATCCGAGTTGGCAGTTTCAAAAAAAAGAGAAGAAGAAAAAAAAATAAGAATGAATGACAAAAAAGAGAGAAAAAGAAGAAGAAGAAGAAAAGGAAATGATGAATGCAATTTTGCATGGTAGTCCATTGTTGGTACTATTCATGTCGACAGACTCAAAATGTACATATGCTTCGTAGTAGCAAAGGCTCTCAACAAGGCTGTCAAAGGCGGAATGAAACAGGGGGCACTCCCCGCAATCTACAAGTCGAATAGCAAAAAGCCCCCGCTCAATCGCTAGGTCGCTGTAGGCATGGAGTCAGATGGACGGGAGCTACAAGCACGCGAAGAATACAAGAGAGGCAGGAGAGTGAATCTCCTTGCAAATAAACACCATCTATTATGGCAAGGCGATGCCAAGTAGGTCACAACTGGAGAGGCAAGCACGACCAATGTTAGGGCTAGCGGCAGAGCAATGATAAGGCTACTAAGGAAGATCACCAAGGGATACCCCCTTCAAATAAAAAGACCCAACTAAATGTAGTTGCAGCGCTGCAAAGGCTAGCAGAATATGGGGGATATGCTTCACAGTAATACGGCCGTCGGCGGCCGTAACTTTCCGAAGAAACAAGCAAGGTGGTTAAGTCGGTAACCCTATGCTCCCCGCTTGGGAGTCAAAAATGAATGACGAATGGACATCCACCAAAGAGGGAAGAGAACCGTCACAGGTTCATTAGCCCCCCAGCTCGGGAACCTCTCAACAAAAAAAGAGAGAAAGGAAAAGCAAGAAAAAATCCTGAGGCAAGCAAGGCCTTCTTACCCTCTACCATGAGCAAAAGGATCCCTAGCGGCATTACATGATGGGTGCTTAGGGGAAAATAAAATGACCGCGTTGTTTGCAGAGCCAAGAAGACTCTGTAGTTGCAATTATCAACACGAAGGGCCCAGAGGATGATGCTCAATGTAAACACCAGGAGCCCATTTCTGCAAAGAGTGCAGTCGCTCGGAAGCATAGCTGCAGCCGAATATTCTCTGGAGAAGGGGAAGGCAATGTCAAATAAACAGTCCCTCCAACACTGAAGAGCCCTCATTGGCCACCAGGCCTCTTGTTAAATACGGGTCCATACCCCATTGAGGGGAATGAAAAGAAGAAGTCATGTCGAAGTCATCTATGTCCTCGACTCCTTCCTCCTTGTCAAGCCAGCAAATAAACACCTTTCGGTTTCTAATGGCCCATCTTAGTGCCCTCTGGTCCCACCGGAATTCATGGTGCCTCGCCAGCTTTTCATCCTACGGGGATACTCCCCATTTTCCCCACTGAGATTGACCCTCTACCCTTGATCTGGGACCTACGCTCCCAGCCAATGCATTTTCATTTCCCTTCGACATTCAGCAGCAGTAATTATGTAGATGCACCAAGAGAGGCTATATTTGCCCCGCTAGGCTGGGCTAATAAATATTTTCACTTGGCTTGAGGCACCCCGCCCCTGTCGAGCTCTAAAAATTACTGAAGGGGCGTGATCTCGCGTGGCTCCTGAGCTGGGAGGATGATCACCGAACAGTGAACTGTAAAGAAAGGGAAGCGGATTAGGGGGCCCGGGGAAGGTTCCCTGGGAAAAACCCTCCGATGCTTAAGTCAGTAGAGCAATGGTGGAAGATATGGAGGGAGGTAGAAAGAGGTGCACGAGATCCCCCTACACCAAGGTGGTGAAGTGGTTCCTGCTCCGGGAGTTTTAGGCGTGTATTGCCCTTACCTTTCATTGGAGGGAGTCCCAGGTATATATAGTGCACTGGCTTTATGAGTCCCGTAAGCTGAGGGGTTTCAGGCGGGCGTTACGTCCTCAACGTGGGATCTTTACGTCCTCATCATGGGATCTTTATGGCCTTGAAGGATCATGGGCCTCTTATCCTCATAAACTCCTGCTCATAAAGGGTTCTCAACGACAGCATGGATAAGCAATCGTCGATCGTCCTGAGCGTAAAAGGTGCCAACCCTGTCCGGGCGATAGGCATAGCTCGGATGAGGATAGGTCGGAGTGGGCGCTGAGCGCCTGCCCTTATCCCGGCGAGGGGATAGATCGGGTACGAGTCTTTCTCCGACTTGGCCGACGCTCGGGCCTTCCGAGCCTAAGGGCCGCCGAGGAAGGGTGTGATCCCGAGTGAACTTATTGGGCTTTTTATCCTAAGTGGGCCCTACGGGGCTGTCACTTGGAATGAGCTGGGCCTCGTTTGGCCCTGATGGACCTAGTTCAGCTGCTCTTAGATGGGCTACAGAAATCCCCCTCTCCACTTGTCCCCCTCCTACTCCCGAGCTTTAGTAAGCTTGGAAGGGTAGCTGTTTGGGGTTTTGGACCAGCGTGGCTCAGGTGGGTGGAGATCTGGCGACGCTAGTAAGCCACGTGCCGTGGTCACCTGGGCCCTTAATAATGATGATCCTGACGGATTTGAACTGAAGGGGTCCCCTTTTCTCAGAGGTCGGAACGACGCGCCACCTTCCGCGCGGAAATATAGGCGTTGTGCGCTTGACGTTGTTCCAGACTCCCTCCGTCTTTAGGGTTTGGCTCACCTTTGCTTTGAGCTCTTTGATGCGCCGTGAGGACACGACGGAAGAGCATAGGCTTACAGCAGCGTTTACGGAGTTGGCGGAGATAACCGCGGAGGCAGTCCGGCGGCTTCCTCTTCCCCTGGAATCTTCGGGGTCCCGAGATCACCTTTCCTCAAACTCTTCTCCGGATTCCATGGCGGACCACCGTTTGGATGCTGAGGAGTGGGAGGACGAGCCAGTGGTGAGGGCGCCAGTCCCAAACTGCAGTGAACTGGGGGAGGCGGATGTGAGAAGGCTGGAGCACCAGTATCGCCTGCCCCACAAGTTCTGCTTTGCCGCGGCCTCTCCATACGAGACGAGCTTGGACTCTAGTACATGCCATATATGTACTTTCCTTCTGTCGTGGAAGGGTGGGTTCCGCCTTCCCTTCGAACCTTTCGTTCTTCAGCTTCTCAATTTTTTCCTGTTGGCGCCCATTCAGTTGGTAGCCAATTCTTATCTTCTTCTTTCCGCCTTCTGCATTCTCTGCCGCCAGTGTGGAGTTCCTCCTTCCTTGGACCTCTTTCACTATTTCTTTGAGTTGAAAGCACATCCTTCGGCCAGGAAGGATTTCTATTTCATCCAGGCGAGGCGGAATAGGAGCTGTATCTCCTTGGCTGCGAAGGATTCTTCGCATAAGGGTGGAAAACTCAATTCTTTTGGGTGGGGATTTGTTCGGTGGAGGAAACCTGGAAATGTCCAGTAATCCCCAATTTCCACCCGAATATCCCTCCCAGGTAGGATGAGTTCCCTCCTCATGTGGAGGAATATGCAACTGTCTTGCTGAAGCACCGCCAATCCACAGAAGAGTTGGTTACCCCAGAGAACGTCGAGCGGTGCCTCCTCACGCGGCTGCATCCGTCTGGCTCAGGTGCCACAAGTTAGACTCTTCTCTGGATGCCGGGTCCATTTTTCTTTTTCTGACCATGTCTTCCTTTTTGTGCAGACACCAGGCGGCCGGCTTTGGAGGAGGCTGCGGAGGTGATCGAGCTTGGCGATGACTTGGCTGGTGATGAATCGGCTGCTCCCACGGGTCGCTCCCGAGCCAGAGATAAGGGCAAGGGGGTGGCCCAGGGCGAATCCTCCAGGCCGCGGGGGTCCAAGCGCAAGGATCCCGTGGAGGGCATGATCCGGGCCGCCGCGAAGGCCAGGAAGCGGGCCAAGAAAGCCGTGGTCGTGCTCGCAGTCGAAGGTGACCTTGCCGCGTCTCGCCCCTTCGCCGAGCAAGATGGGGCCGACCCTACCGGGCGGGCTCTCCCACCCGCCGAGCAAGAGGAGGCCGAGGAGGTTGGGGGTGCTTCTGCGGTCGGCGACGATGCTGGCTCGGCTCTTCCTCCGGTCGTAGCTGAGGGGGTCGGGGATGCTCCTACGACTGGCAACGGTGCTGGTCCGGCTCTCCCCTCGGTAGTCACCGAGGGGGACATAGACGAGGCGAGGGATGCTGAGGCCGTGGCCGAGGTTGGCGCTTCAGGTGGTGGTGTAGGTGCCGAGCCGATCCAGGTTGGGGGGCCGCAAGAAAATCCGACCGAGGCCGCGGCTCGGTCCTAGCCACACGGTGGGGCGTCGGCCGATGGGGGGTTCTCTATTCGGCGGCCTTGGAGAGGCTCGGTATCCTGGGTCCTCTGCACCAGGTATGCCGCGGTATAGCCGTGAAGGTGAGGGGGGGAGGTAGGCAGTACTCTCCGTCCGCGGCCCTCGCGGGGGTTATGGAGGGCGGCCTGGTCCTGGCCCAGATGGGGGCCACTCTGGCAGAAGCGTACGCTCAGTCGGAGTCGGAGCGAGCGACCCTGGCCTGGACCCTAGGTGGGTCTGACAGGAGGTTGGCTCGACTTGCCGAGGAGCGTGATGGGCTTCGGCGGGAGCTTTTCTCAGTCAGGGAGCTGGTGCGGTCGAGCCAGGTGGAGACCCGAGCGCTAACCGAGCAGCTTGCTAAGGCCCGCGAATCGCTCGAGAGGAAGAATATGCTTCTTGAAGAGGAGCGCCTTGTACATGTTGAGCTGGATGGCCGGTGGGAGACCGAACGTGCAGAGCTGGTGGACCGAGCGGAGGAAGCCGAGCGCCTTGGGCGGGACGCCGAGGCTGATCGGGCCGAGGCGGGGAAGCAGGCGGCGGAGGCCGAAAAGCGGACGGCTGAGGCCGAGCGGAAGTTAGCCGAGACGGAGCAGGAGAAGGCCGAGATCGCTGGTAGGGTGGGATCGGCCGGGGCGGAGGCTCTCGAGCAGTACAAATGCTCGGAGGCCTACCGGGTCGACCTTAAGGAGGCTGCCCTTCCCTACTACGAGTCAGCACTTCGCCGGGGCATCTGCAAGGGGTTCAAGCAAGGATACGACCGGGCCGTATCTTATGCCGAGGAGCAGGCGCCCGGGACAATCGATTTCCCATCCGGGCAATGCTATGACTCGGATCTGTCATCCTCCGGCTCTTCTGCTTTAACATTGGAGGAAGAAGATCAGGAGGGCTCTTCGCCCGAGGGGTCGCCAGCTCCGGACGTGCCGGGAGGGCACGCAACTGAGGCAGTTCCCACGCTGGTGGGGTCAGTGCTAGGGTCGGCCGTCGCCGAGGATGCCGGGGGCAGACCGCCTGAGCCTTCCACTTCCGAGCTTCAAGGTGGGCCAGAGGCCTAATGTATCTACTTTGCTCTCCCTTTTTGTATATCTTTTTCCTTTTGAAGAAAAAACTTTCTCCGTTGTGTCGAAAAATAGATAAGGCAATAGCGTTATGACGAAGACGTAACTGTTCCGTATCACCATTGCCGTATTTCATTCAGCGTATCTGCAGTAGTTGGAAAGTGCTGATACTTTCTGCGTGGATCTCGCCTGATGGTTGGGTGAGCGTCTGACAGGGTGTCTTTTCATTTTCTCACGCTTTGAATGCTTGGCCGCTTTATGTGTCCCGCTGGGGTGGATACGAGAAGTTTGAGGTGACCGTTCGTAGGGAGAGATCCCTTTGGCGTGTTTTTTAGGAGAGAATCATTTAAGGTAAATAGCCTTCCTTTGCCTATAAAAGGTCTTAAGGGCGTCTCTTCCTCTCCACCGCTTAGGGTTTTCCCTGACAGTCTTTCCTCATTCTTTCTTCACGTAGCGTTGTGCCGTTATATTTGGAGCATGGAAGACGCTCCAGAAGATGAAGCTGTCGATGACGGAGGGCAGAGAGTCCTTGCTGCTTCGGGTTTGAAGGAGGTCCGACGGCCGGCGGACGGGTTTGAAGAAGGTCCGACGTGCGGAGGCACATTGTCTTCTTTTTATCAGTCTCGGTGGCGCTTGCGGGGGGGGGGGGGAGATGGCGGACGGATGGGGGCATTAGGCATCCCTACCGCCCGTCCCTTCCTGCTCGCTCCATGGAGGGGAGGAGGAAGCCAGTTAAGCTCCCTCCTTCCCGGGCTTTCCCCTGCCTCCTCGTCCAGCTCTGCTGGTTTCTTTTTCCCTCTCGCAGCCTCTTTTTCCCTCTTCTGCTCTTCTCATCATTTCTTTTACTCTTCGGAGGGTGCCTGCACTCTCTTCCTTCCAAAGAGTTGGCAGGTTGGTGGGGAGGAAGCTTTCATATGTGTTCCCTCTCCCCTTTCCCTTCCAAGTTCAACTTGGGAGGTAGTCTTCTCCTTCTTAATCCCTCTGTCACCTTTGTCCCGAGCTGCCCGAGCCAACGGGGTCGACTACCCTTTATCCGAGCCAGTTTCTACACGAGGCAGAGTCAGTGGCTGGACGCAGGAAGGTCAACCGAGTCAGCCGAGCGATGGGCTCATACGGCGACGTCATATGGATTTTTTGCTTTTTTGACATGTATTTTCTTGGCTTCGGCCTTCCTGATGTACAAGTGAGTTGTTTGAATAAAAGAAATGAGGCTTTTGTTTTATCTCATGTCACTTACCCAATGCTCAAATTTCAGAAGTAGAACTTGCGTAGTGTAGTCATGTTCCAGGTCCGAGGGATGAGCTCTCCTTCCATCGTGGATAGACGGTATGCTCCTTTTCCGAGCGTCTCGACCACTCGGTAGGGGCCTTCCCAATTAGAGGATAACTTGCCCGCCGCCTCAAGTGGTCGAGAGGCTTCGACTTTCCTGAGGACGAAATCTCCCGGTTGAAAGTGTCTATCTCGGACTTTGGCGTTGTAGTATCGAGTGAGGTGACGTTGGTATTCCGTTGCTCGGAGGCTGGCAATCTCTCAGATTCATCTGCTAGGTCGAGGTTTTTGAGTAGTTTCTGGTAGTTTGCCTCGGACGAGAAGCAGATGACTCGGAGAGGGGGGTTGCCAATCTCCAACGGGATCACGGCCTCGGTACCGTACACCAGCTGAAAGGGACTTTCACCGGTTGCTGTTCTGGGAGTCGTTGTGTGACCAAAGTACGTTCGGCAACTCCTCAAGCAAGCTGCCCTTGGCTTTGTCAAGCCTAGTCTTGATGCCTTTTAAGATAGTCTTATTGGTATTTTTGACCAACCCGTTAGCCTGAGGGTGGGCGACCGAGGTGAGGTGATTGCAAATGCCCAGGTCGGCACATCTATCTCGGAAATAACGAGAATCAAATTACCGACCATTATCGCTTACTATCACCCGGGGGATGCCGTAACGATAGATGATCGACTTCCAGATGAAATTCCAGACGACTGTCTCGGTGATCCTTGTTGTGGCTTCGGCCTCGATCCACTTGGTGAAATAATCGATGGCGACGATAATGAACTTCTTCTGGGCCTGGGCCGTGGGGAATGGCCCGAGGATGTCGATTCCCCAGCGAGCGAAATGATAAGGCTTGGCTAGGGTGATGAGCTCCGCTGCTGGCTGATGGACCAAGTGGTCAAATCGTTGGCATCAGTCACAGTGTTGTGTGTAGGTCGAGCAGTCACGCTGCAGAGTGGGCCACCAATAACCTAGCAGTAGCAAGATCCTGGCGAGCGACCTACCTCCTAAATGCGCTCCACACAGACCTTCGTGAACTTCTTCGATCGCTCGGTTGGCTTCGTCAGTGCTGAGGCACTTCAAGAGAGGATCGGAGAAGGATCTCTGGTAGAGAGCGCCATCCAGAGTGACGAATCACCGAGCTTGGTACTTCAACCTCCGGGCTTCCTGAGGGTTGGGGGGCTCTTGAGAATCTTGGAGCCACGACAGGTACGGGGTACGTCAGTCGCTTGGAGAGGCCGAGTCAACAGCTAGGAGCTCCGAATCGATGCTCGGCCGCTCTAGCTCTTCGAGAAGGACCGATCGAGTACCCTCGGGGTCAAGAGAGGAGGCCAGCCGAGAGAGGGCATCTGCTCGGGAGTTTTCCTCCCGAGCTATTCGGACTACCTTAAAACTCTCGAACTATTGTGCCATGGTTTTGACCAGCTGGAGGTATTTTACCATCGGTGCTTGTCGAGTTTCATAACCGTCGTTGACCTGGCTAGCGACCAGTTGGGAGTCAGTGTGAATCCTGACTCGCTCAGCCCCCAACCGCCGGGCCATGCGGGCTCCCGATATGAGGGCCTCATACTCGGAAGCGTTGTTAGATGCTTGGAAGTTAAACTTCAGGGCGTACTGTAGCTCTACTCCTTCAGGGGACTTCAGGAGGATCCCAGCGCCGCTTCCAGATGAGTTGGAGGATCCGTCGACGAACAGTTCCCAGGTCGGCCCGGGCGCGGACGGAGATCTTTCTTCAGTCGGGATGATGCTCTCGGCTATGAAGTCAGCAAGCGCCTGGCCTTTGATAGCCGAGCGAGGCCGGTATGATATATCGTAGGCCATGAGCATGATGGTCCACTTGACGAGGCGTCCTGAGGTTTCGGGGTGAGTGAGGATCCTCTTCAATGGTTCGCCAGTCAGCACGGTGATGGAGTGCCCTTGAAAATAGGGTCGGAGGCGCTTAGCCGAGGTAACCAATGCTAGCACGAGTCTCTCGGTTGCGGGGTACCTTCTTTCAGCCTCATTGAGCACCTTGCTGGTGTAGTAGACCGGTCTCTCGACTCCAGAGTCATTTCTGACTAGGACCGAGCTAACTGTAGATGGAGTCGCCGAGAGATAAAGATGCAAGGTTTCACCTGGGATGGGCTTGGAAAGCATCGGGGGCGAATCCAGGAACTCCTTAAGCTCGGCAAACGCTTTTTGGCATTCCTCATCCCACACGAATGTAGCAGATGCCATTTTAGGCCCCCTCAACAGTTTGAAGAACGGTAGGCATCGTTCAGCCGCGTGGGACAGGAATCTGCTGAGCGCGGCAATGCGCCCGGTAAGGCATTGAACATCTTTGATGCAGGTGGGTGGGCCCATGTCCAGGATGGCCTGGACCTTGTCGGGGTTGGCCTCGATCCCACGCTAGGTGAATAAGAAGCCCAAGAATTTCTCGGACCTTACTCCGAAGGCGCACTTGGCAGGATTGAGCTTTGTGTTGTACTTTAGGAGGGTGTCGAAGGTTTCAGCAAAGTCGGCGAAGTGGTCCTCGGCCTTGGGGGTCTTCACGAGCATGTCGTCAATATAGGCCTCGACGTTCAGACCGAGCTGTCTCTCGAACATATGATTGACCAGCCTCTGGTATGTGGCCCCAGCGTTCTTTAACCCGAAAGGCATCCGGGTGTAATAGTATACGCCGAAGTTGGTGATAAAGGCGGTCTTCTCGATGTCTTCTGGATTCATTCTGATCTGATGGTAACCTGAATAGGCATCTAGGAGGCTGAGTATCTTGTTGCCCGAGGTTAAATCAACCAGTTGGTCGATGCTCGGTAACGGATAGCAGTCTTTTGAAGTAACCTTGTTCAAGTCGGTGAAGTCCACGCACATTCGCCACTTTCCCGAAGCTTTTGGCACCAGGACGACGTTAGCCAGCCATGTCGGGTACAGGACCGGTCTGAGAAGACAAGTCTTTTGCCCCTTGGTGACTTGCTCCTTGATGATCGCCTGCTTCTCTGGCGCGTGCTTCCTTCTACGTTGTTGCACGGCTTTGATGGTTGGATCGAGGTTGAGCTTATGCATCACCGTCTCCTCTGGTATCCCAGGGAGTTGATCATCAGACCACGCAAAGACTCGGACGTACGCAGAAAGAAACTCTTTGTATTACTGTTGGGCTTCAGATGTTAGGTCGGCTCCAATCTTTACTCCCAGGGTCGGGTCGTCGTTTAGAAAAACCGCTAGCAATTCACCTCCAGGCTCGGCGGTTGTGGATTTCTCCTCGACTTCCCGGGGGCCCCTGTTCTTCCCGTTCGGCCTTGTGGCTTCAACCGAGATATTGTAGCACCTTCTGGCCATGGCCTGGTTGCCTTGGACCTCCCCCAACCCATTTTTGGTGGGGAACTTCATCTTTTGGTGATAGGTAGAAGGCACTGCTTTCGTTCAGCTGAGGATTCCTCGGCCGAAGATTGTGTTGTATGCTATCATACCCTTGATCACTATGAAGTCCGGCATAACCGTAACGGTCTTGGGTGGGGTGCCAAGAGTAACCGGCAGGCTGAGGGCTCCCTTGGGATAAGTGGCCTGGCCATTGAACCCGCACAGGGGGGTTCGGATCGGGTGGAGTTTAGACGGATCCTCCCTCATCTTAAGGAAACATTCATAGGATAATACATCGGGGGCGCTTCCATTGTCAACTAGAACCCTGTCTATGTTACAATGGTTTATTGTGGATGATATGACTAGGGCGTCGTCATGCGGGGTGGTCAGCCCTTCCAGGTCACGATCGGAGAAGATTATGACCTGAGGCTCACTTCGCGGGGCCCTGGGAGGCTCGATGGCTCGACTGGCCCGCTCAGCATGACGCTTCCTTCCTCGGCCACTATCTCCTCCTGATGCATCTCCTCCGGCGATGACGTTGATATAGACCCCATGAGGGGCGTTGTCGATTTCCTCTGGGGCACCTCGGTCTTCCTTATGCCCGGCCACGAACTGGGATAGGTGTCCCTGGCGGACGAGGCACTCGATCTCATCCTGGAGCTGATGGTAATCGTCGTTGTGATGCCCGTGGTCACTGTGGAAGAGGCAATGTTTGTTGCGATTGCGGCTTTTCGACCTCATTGGCTCGGGTTGGCGGAGGAGGCTCGAGCCTTTGATGTCTTCATATATTTCGTACACTGGAGCGGTTAAGGGAGTGTACCGCTCGTACTTCCGGGACAATTCTTTGTGCTCCCCGTCTCGGTTCCGCATCTTTCCTTGGCCCGAGCTTGACTCGGGTGCTCGCTTCTTGTCCCCCTCCCGACCTGAGCCGGTTGTGCCTCGGCATGCGCTGAGAACTTATTCGCACTCAGCATGGCGTAAGGCCAGAGTCACTAGCTCAGCAAGGGTCGAGGGAGGGTGGAGGACAAGTTCGCGGCGGAGGTTCTCGTCCCGGGTGCCTCCGGTCAGCGAGGTTATGGCCGAGCCTGCATCCAGGCGGGGGATTCTCAGGGCTTCCGATTTGAATCGGTTGATGTAAGCCCGGAGTCTCTCCCCTTACGCTTGTTTGAGAGCTAAAAGCGCCGCTACCGACCTCGGGGGGCCGCTGCCAGTGAAACTCTCCTTGAATACTCGCCCAAACAGGGTGGTCGTGAAAGCTCGGCACTTTATGGCGTCGGACGCCCCGTGAAGGGTCATCAGGGTGTCGAAGCTGTCAAAGTGGTCGGCCGGGTCGCCTTGGCCGTCGTAAGGCTTGAAGGTCGGGATGGAGGTTCTGGGAGGTACCTCTGCCTTCAAGATATAGTCGGAGATCGGGGATCTCTCCTCGTCCTCTGGTGGGGAGGTCTTCTGCAAGACTCGTAAGGCGCGCTCCTGTGCTACGAAGCGCCTCTCGAACTCTCGTAGATGGAGGGACAACTCCGACTGTTGTTGCGCCGTATGGCTAAGGGGGTGTGATGGCAGGCTGTCCTGGCGCTCCCTGGGGACTTCGATCTCCGGGTGTGGACGGCGTGCCCCAGGTTTCCCCCGTTTCGGTGTGGAGGAGGCTTCTTGCTCCGGAGGGGGGGCTTGTGAAGGTCCTCCGGTCTTGTTACGAATAAGTTGCTGCCCTCGGAGGGTGAAGCGACCTCCGGCGGTGTGTTGGGACACGTTCTCACGGGGGGGCTCTCCGGAGGGGCACGTGACCTTCCATCTCTAGCCGCCTGAGTCCTCATGAGTTCCACGAGGACATCCAGTTTCGTTTTGAGGGCCTGGAAAGCGTCAGCGCCGCCGTTAAGCGGTAGCCCTATCGCCGCGACAGGAGGGGGCGGTCCGTCGGTGGGAGTGCTGGCATTGGAGGGGGGATTTTGTGAGGCTTGAGAGGGGCCTTCTCCCGCCGCCACCATGGTCTTTCTCCTGTCACCGGCGGACCTCCTCCCTAAACTTCTTCGCACCATACTGGCTCTTCAGTCGCTTCCCACAGACGGCGCCAGATGAAGGGGCGTGATCTCACGCAGCTCCTGAGCTGGGAGGATGATCATCGAACAGTGAACTGTAAAGAAAGGGAAGCATATCAGGGGGGCCAGGGAAGGTTCTTTGGGAAAAACCCTCCAATGCTTAAGTCAGTAGAGCAATGGTGGAAGATATGGAGGGAGGTAGAAAGAGGTGCACGAGATCCCCCTACACCAAGGTGGTGAAGTGGTTCCTGCTCCGGGACTTTTAGGCGTGTATTGCCCTTACCTTTCATTGGAGGGAGTCCCAGGTATATATAGTGCACTGGCTTTATGAGTCTCATAAGCTGAGGGGTTTCAGGCAAGCATTACGTCCTCAACGTGAGATCTTTACGTCCACATCGTGGGATCTTTATGACCTTGAAGGATCATGGGCCTCTTATCCTCATAAACTCCTGCTCATAAAGGGTTCTCAACGGCAGCATGGATAAGCAATCGTCGGTCGTCCTGAGCGTAAAAGGTGCCAACCCTGTCCGGGCGATAGGCATAGCTCGGATGAGGATAGGTCGGAGTGGCCGCTGAGCGCCTGCCCTTATCTCGGCGAGGGGATAGATCGAGTATGAGTCTTTCTCCGACCTGGCCGACGCTCGGGCCTTCCGAGCCTAAGGGCCGCCGAGGAAGGGTGTGATCCCGAGTGAACTTATTGGGCTTTTTATCCTAAGTGGGCCCTACGGGGCTGTCACTTGGAATGAGCTGGGCCTCGTTTTGCCCTGATGGACCTAGTTCGGCTGCTCTTAGATGGGCTATAGAAATCCCCCTCTCCAATTACCCTTAGTCCCACTGGACTGGGTTCATAAGACATTTTTCTTGACTTGAGACACTCCGACCTTGCCGAGCTCTAAGAATTACCCTTCCCTTAGTCCCACTGGGCTGGGTTCATAAAAACCTCTTTAATTCTTGGCTTGAGGCACTCCGCCCTTGTCGAGCTCTAAGAATTACCCTTAGTCCCACTGGGATGGGTTCATAAAAACCTCTTTCTTAGCTTGAGGCACTCCGTCCTTGCCGAGCTCTAAAAATTACCCTTAGTCCCACTAGGCCGGGCTCATAAAATCTTTTTCACTTGGCTTGAGGTACTCCACCTCCGCCGAGCTCTAAAAAAAAATCGTTTCATAGTCCCACTGGACCGGGCCCATAAACCTCTTCCTTTCAGGTTCAAGGCACCCCATTTTGGCCAGGCTCTTAGGTATTAATCTTTAAGTCCCATTGGCGTAATAAGCAGTCAAATTCACTAATAGTCCCACTGAGCGAAGTATTCCGCATCGTGGAAGAATCTACGCCAGGGAGCCCAACAAAAGGAAAAAAAGAGAAAAAATGATGGTCTGGAATAAACTCAACAAACCCAAATAAACCCAATAAACCAATGAGCTCAACAAACCAATAAATCTAACAAACCAAATAAACTCCTATAAACCCGACAACATCAATAAATTCAATAGATTCAATGAATTCAACAAACTCAATAAACTCAGCAAGCTAAGTAAACTCAGTCAACCTAATAAACTAAATAAACCTAACAAAACTCAATAAACCCAATGGATCCAACAAAATCAATAAACTCAATAAACTAAACAAGCCCTACAAAACACAATAAACCAAGCAAAATCAATCAACCCAATGAGTCAATAAACCCAATAAACTGAAGAAACCCCAATAAACCCAATCAACTCAATGAATCAAACAAACCAAAATAAACTCAATGAATCAACAAACCTAACAGACCCAATAAACTCAATAAATCAATAAACCCTACGCACTCAATAAACCTAAACCCCCCCAAAAAAATAATAAACTCAATGAAAAAAATATTCAACAAATCCAATTGACCCAACAAACTCAACCAATAAATCCAATGAACTTAACAAATTCAACAAAACTAATAAATCCAATAAACTCAATAAACTTAACAAATTCAATAAACCCAACCAATCCAAACAAATAAACTAACAAAAAAGACCTCCTGTTACCTTTGGCTCGGATCTTCCGTCCAGTCAGAGAACAAAAAGACCCATTTACCTTCGGCTCGGACTTTTCATCTGGCCGGAGAACAAAAAGACCCTTTCACCTTTGGGCTCGGACCTTTTGCCCGACGAAAGAACAAAAAGACCTCTTTTACCTTTGACTTAGACCTTTCATCCAAATAAAAAAAAAGGACCTCCTCTACCTTTGGCTCGGACCTTTTACCTGACCAAGGAGCAAAAAGACCTCTTTTACCTTTGACTTGGACTTTCGTCCAACCAAATAAAAAAAGACCAATTTTACCTTTGGCTCGTATCTTTCGTCTGGCCAGAGAATAAAAAAAGACCCCTTTTACCTTTGACCCGGACCTTTTTGTCTGACCAGAGAATAAAAAGACCCCTTTCACCTTTGGTTCGGACCTTTTGTCTGACCGGAGAATAAAAAGACCCTTTCACCTTTGGCTCAGACCTTGCAGGTCGATCAGATAACTGAAAGACCTTTTTACCTGTGGCTCTACCCTTCCATCCAGTTAAAGAACAAAAAGAACCCTTCTATCGTCGGCATCATGATCTTTTGTCTAGGCCGATGCATAAACCCACCGTTGGCATCATGGCCTTCCGTCTAGCTCGATGCATAAACTAATTGTCAGCATCATGACCTATCGTCTAGGCCGATGTATAAACCCATTGTCAGCATCATGACTTCTTCGTCTAGGCTGGCGCACAAATCAATTGTTGGCATCATGACCTTCCGTCTAGGCCGATGCATAAACGGAATCGTCGGCATCATGACCTACCGTCTAGGCCGATGCACAAATCAATAGTCAGCATCATGACCTATCGTCTAGGCCAATGCATAAACCCATTGTCAGCATCATGACCCTCCGTATAGGCCGATGCATAAACCTACCGTCAGCATCATAACTCCTTCGTCTAGGCTGGCGCATAAACTCATTATCGGCATCATGACCTTCCGTCTAGGCCGATGCTTAAACCAACCGTCAGCATGATGACTCCTTCGTCTAGGCTGACGCAAAAATCCACTGTTGACATCATGACCTATCGTCTAGGCCGATGCATAAACCCATTGTCAGCATCATGACTCCTTCGTCTAGGCTGGGGCATAAACCCACCGTCGGCATCATGACCTACTGTCTAGGCCGATGCACAAATCAATTGCCGGCATCATGACCTTTCATCTAGGCCGATGCATAAACCAATCATCGGCATCATGACCTTTTATCTAGGCTGATGCATAAACCCACTGTTAGCATCATGACTTTCCATCTAGGCTGACGCATAAACAAACAAAAAACCTTCTCACCGTCAGCATCGTGACCTTTCGTCTAGGCTGGCGTATAAACCAAAAAAAAACCTTTGGCGGCATGACCTTACAAGTCGTTTGACGTTACAACCTTCGCTCTAAAGCCAACCATCATCCTACCATTGACCCGGAACTGTTGTCCGAACCAACGAACAAAAAGACCCCCCTTGGTTCCACACCAACCCTTGATCCCTCCAAGGATTTACCACAACATATAACGCCTTCTCTCCATCGCCATGGCGTCAGCCGCCCACTTCTAAGAACAGCCGGCCTGCGGGTGTACTTATTAAGCCCCATATATATAAAAAGAAGAAGAAAAGAAAAAAGAAGAAAAAGGGGAAAGAAAAAAAGAAGGAAAAAAAGAAAAAAGGAAAAAAAGAGAAAAAAAAGAGAAGAAGAAGAAAAAAAGAGAAGAAGAACATACCTTTGCATGCTTTTTGACTTCGGATGTTTGCTCGCCATGCTTGCTTATACTATAGATTATCACACTTCCTTCAAACTTCTAGGACCGCGTTGCCATGCTAAATAAAGCTGCCCGATTCTAGGTACGTGTACATCACGGCATACATTAAGGAATGAAAAGTCAATTTTTGGTGAGTGCATGCGTTTAGGGGAAAAGTCATAACTGTGTTGCCAACGTAACTCATGAGATGCACCCAGACAAAACTCAACACACTCTACACTCAATGTTAGCAATGGTCTCTAATCATAGGGATGCTAGAATATTCTTCCTAACACTTTATGGATGCTCAAATCTCTACACCCACATGAGAGGTAATGATGAGGAAAAAGCTACTTGTCCTCATTCAAAAAAAAAGAAAAAAATGAATAGGCCGAATGTGTAATACCCTAGATTCTTATCGGATCTTTCGGATCCATATCGGAGAGTTTCAGATCACTTTTATAGGTCCTGAGTTATATTTTATGATCCGCATGAGTTTTTCTCTCGTACTAGTTACGGAACCCCATGGTGAGTTTATTATTCACTTCATCGACTCACGGACGATAAAGTTGCATTGCATTCTTTCCGAGGATCGTTTTGACTATTTTTTCATATTTTTCTGAATTAGTCCATTTTCGGGCCAAAAATCAAAATTTACGGAAATTAGGAAAATTCCTAATTTCTTTTCCTTTTTATTCTTTTCTCTCCTTCCTCTCTCCTCATTCGCGCGCGCATCCCTCTCTCTCCCGTTCTCTCCCTTCTCGCCCTCTCTGCTCCGACTGCAGACGGAGGAGGTCCGTGGGTGAGGTGGCGACGGCGTGGAGCTGCTGTGGTGCGCGATGGTGTAAGGATCGGAGCGTGGTGGGCGCGATCCCGATCGGTGGATTCAAAGTCGACAAACGAGCTCGTGAGATGGATTTCAGCGGGGTTTAGTCGCTTCGGCGCTCGGAATCGTCGGTGGAGGTAGGGAGACAGAACATCTACTTCTCCTCTGCATTCCCTCGCAGTTTCACGTCGAATGGTGTGCGTATGAGTGGGTTTCGTTCAGTTTCGAAAAAAGCATACTCGGGGGGTGTGCGTCGGGTTCACCGAAAAATGGTGACAGTTTTCAACTAGATTAGTTTCATTGTGACCCCCAGCATGTTAGCGTTCTAGATCCACTATTTTTATCATGATTGGTCATCATTTGGGGCCGGTACAAGTCTGGGAACCTCAGTGACCAAATTAGGGTCGATTTGTTGGAATTGCCCGTTTCTTGTCATTGAGCTGTTGCATGTGCCCCTTCCGGCCTGTGGAAGGTTAATTTCATCGATTAGGATTGTTTCTCCTGCGTTTAGACGTGAATGGGGCGTGGAACGGCCAGATCTGGCCCTTCCCATGGTTTTCCCGATGTATCGTGCTAGCGGTCGTTTCAGAGACCGTCTCTTGTCTCTGGCGGTCCAACGATAGACCGCCACATGCCGTGGTGTGTCGATTAGTTCAGGTCGATTTTGGCTGGCGGCCTAAACTTAGACCGCCTCTTGCTTCTAGCGGCCCTATAGCGGTGCGCCAAGCTCAGTCATTTCTTGAAATTAGCGTAAGTCGGTTCGAGTCTTAGCGGTTGTACGATCCACCGCTATTTGCTCTAGCGGCTGATGGGGCATCAAAGGCGATTTCATTACACGGGTAGAGTGTATTTGTGTGTTATGGCTTGTATGAGATTGTAATTGTGTAATTTCTTTCATTTGGGCTTCTTGTAAGGCTTATATCAAGCCAATGGGCCATTTCTAATGTAGAGTCCATGGCTAGGTAGCCATTAGTAGAGTCCATTAAGGAGCTTATGCCATATTGGGTCATTAGGTTTCTAATGGGTCATTAATGCACTTAAGGCCCAAATTGGTTTACACTCCCTCATGGGCCAACTAAATGGGAAGGGTCCAAGTCTAGCATGGGCTTGTGGATGGCTCATGGCCCATGAAATGCCCTTGGCCCATGAAGGGGGGCGCCCCCTCTTTTGGCTCCATTAGGCTAGGTTGTTTAATTTTCTTTCTTTTCTCCCTTTATTTGACCACATGTGGTAGAATTAGGAATTGGTCTCTTTTAAATATTGTATTTCTTGTGGTTGGTCATACCTCATCCCAGCCCTTCAATCCAAACCCCTAGATCCAAGGGTTGAGATTGAATTTGGTTGGCATCCTATA
The DNA here is from genome assembly GCA_022559845.1 of Amorphophallus konjac. NCBI lineage: Eukaryota > Viridiplantae > Streptophyta > Magnoliopsida > Alismatales > Araceae > Amorphophallus > Amorphophallus konjac. The sequence goes on from CM040124.1 coordinate 25,495,517, forward strand.
TAAGGTTGTATTTTTCATATTGAATGAATTAATGAAGGAAAAAAAGGCATTTGCCCCCAATTGGATCTTGCGCCCCTCCCCTCTCTCTCCCTGGTTCCTCCACCTCCAGCCCCCTTTCTAGAGTGTAATCCCTTCCCCCTTGATCCCCTCCAGCATCTGAAGCAACTCCGGTGATCGCCGCCGCCATCGTCTCACCGCCGACGCGTCGTCGCCAACGGTTTCGGTGTTCTATCCACTCAGGACATACCCTTCTTCTCCGAATTCCTGCTATCACTCCCTTCGTCTTATGAAGCTCAAAATTTCAGGGTTGGTTCCCCTCTAGAACCCTTATCCCACAAAAAAAAATCACGTCAAAATTCATCCTTTAGCTATTTTTTGATTTTCGTCCAAGTCCAAGTTCCAGATCTGTCCTGGTTCTGTTTACTGTTCATCAGCTCTGAGTTTACCCCATTCGAACCACCTTTTGATTTCTGTTGGGTCGCCCAAATTTACTGGGATCTCTGTCCACATCCCTCTACCACCAGAAATTTTATTAATTTTTTTTTCACCCTCCAAGTATTTTTCAAATTTCGTCCAAGTTCCCAAGAACAGTATGCCCACAGTTTCCCAGATCCGACCCAGGTCTCGTAAAAACATCCCAGAAAATCCATTTCTTATCCAATCAAAAAATCAAAAATAGTCCCGGATTCCTCTCTCAGATACCTTCAACTTTGCTGAAGAAATCATTTCCAGATTCGGAGGTCTTCTCCCCGGTCAACGTCGATCTTCAGAGAAGTCAGAACCTGCCCCTGCAGTTCTGGCCAGATTCCAGCAAGCTTGTAAAATACATGATCAGAAATACAGATCTGATTATTTTTTTTGAATACCCCTACGTCGAAGTATTCTGAGTCAGCCTTCCAACGGCGCTAATCTCGTCGCATTCTGATGACGGGGCTGATCGCAGCAGCAGTTTTCTCCGAGTCGCGCGCCTGCAAACAGAATTTTCAGATTCGTGGCCGAGTTTCCGCGAGCGTCGTCCGAGGGCCGCCCGGCGTCCGGCGGTCGTTCCAGCAGCTCGCCATCCCAGGGGAACGCTTCCCAAGTGTCTCCACAATAGAGGAGTCATCAGGCCCCATACGACCCCTCCGGTCAACACGTGGGCCCCCACTAGCACGAGTACGCGTGAAGCCGAAGCATTGCCCGAAACCGCCCGTCAACCCGAACTTGGTCCTCCCGGGCCCACTTGTGTCGCCCTTTACCTCCCTGCATGGAGTGGGCTTATTTGTACTGCTGTAAACATAATGTACTAAGTTCCCGGGAGTATGAGCTTCGGCCGGGTGCCGTCTTCGCCATGCCGAGAGCGTGGAGGTATCGCCTTCACCCTTACACTTGGCATTAGCTTAATTCTTTATATGCTTTATATGCCGCTGCTAGAGAGCATGTGTAGGGATACCTAGCTCGCCTTCAATTTATAATATCACTGCTGCGAGAGAGTGCGAGACCGTCCCGTGACCCGATCCGGGCACAAGTGAGAGCCGACCACCCTAGCTCACAGCCGGTTTCTCAACCGCGCACATCTGACGCTTCCCTCGTTAAGGGACGATCGCGAGCTTGTCGTGTCCGTGGTCCCGTCCCGCATCAGCGGCCCTTTCTTAGACCGCTATAGGTCGTTGACATTAGTCAACGGGTTAAGTCGGTTTGGGCTGATGGCCCAAGCTTTGATCGCCAACGTCCTGTAGCGCTCCTTCCTTAGACCGCTACGCTGTGTTTGACCGGGTCAAGATTCTAAGTCGGTTGGCCTTCGCGGCCCAACCTTCAGGCGTTTCTTCCTTGTAGCACGCCCTTCTTAGGCCGCTACAGTCTGTTTGTCTTAGGTTGATGTTTTAGGGTGGTTAGTGTGGCGGTTCACTCTTAGACTGCCTTAGTCCGTGTAGCGTGTCTATATTAGACCACTTTTGGTGGTTTGATCGAATAGGTCGGTTCAGGGTTGACTGGGTTTAGCAGCCTAATCCTTGATCGCTACAGTCCCCTAGCGGCCCATTATATGAGAGCCAGCATATGTTCCTCTGCTTATCTTCTACGTGTCGTTTCCCGATGTGTTGGTTTCCAAGTGCCTCGGCTTGACCTCATGGTTTGCCCATTATCCCATGGACATCTTTTGATGTCCTATGAGGGCTATAACCATGTTATGAGATAGCCAAGCGTACCCTACTGTTGGCTAGGTTTCTGTACTGCTTCAGAGTCGTTTTAGGTTCTGGTCAACCCGGTGAGACCTAGTGGTTGACAGGTGACCTTGTGTGTCTCTCGATAGCTCGAGATAGTGGTTCTGGATGCCTTGAGATACTATCCTAACTCAGTTTACGTGTCTAGGTGTTTTGAGGGTCTTGATGCTCCCTCAGGTCTCTGTGTGTCATTTTATACAGTTGTGTGGATCTGATGATCCAGTGTCATGTTCCTCGGCTTAGGATTAGGCTGATTGGCGACTTGTCACCGCCGTTGTGCGACGATCTTGACTCCGAGTCATGAGACTCAAGGATCGTTGTGTCAACAGGTCTAGTTGTCCTATCCTGAGTCTGTGGCAGTTGGTATACCACCATGTGTCTAGGTGCTTCGTAGTACGTGTGACAGTGCATTCTTAGCCTGTCTGTACTCTAGCACTCGTGTTTCAGAGTCTATGTGTCTAGTGAGCCTCCACTAGTCGTAGCCTGACGACCTCGAGTGTCGGCCCACTCGGGAGTGGTGGTGAGGGTAGTTCCCAAGATACGGTTTGTAGGCTAGTTTCTGTGGGCTCCCTTGTCGTGTAGTAGCATCATTATGGGGGAGAAAACTACCTAGAGGCCTGGCTCAATGCATTGAGCTTGTGTGTGTACACGTGGTCAGGGGAGTTTTGGACGAACGCCGACGGGCGTGACCCTGACTAGTCACTCATTACTGTAGTTCCTGGTTCAGTTCAGTGAGTATCTCAGTCTCCGTCGTTCTCCGAGTCCGTAGCGAGATACCTGTGGCGCAGTGTAAGACGTTAGTGGACGCATCTGGCTGTTCTTCTAGTGAGGAGGTGCTTCCGTCACTTAGCGCTTGACTCTCGTGTTTCTCGGAGTCTGTGTTCCCCTTCTGAGTTAGTCTGTTCTTGGCTTCGTCCAAGTTCAGCTTTCCCTTCCGAGTTGGTCTGTTCTCGACTTTACCGAGGATAGCTTTGGGTTACATGCATGAAAATCCAGTCATGTATGCTTCGGTGTCTGTGTCTGTCTATGTCTTTTCTAGGGCTTTTGCCTGGTTTTGTGGGCTTTAGCCTTTGGGCTAATGGTTGGCTGACGGATCGGTAACTCCTGACTTTGTGAGATCAGGGTTCGCCCTTCTGTCGCTGTTTGGATTAGCTTAGGGAGCCGTGCTTTGCTCAGTAGCCGTTTTCTCATTCCTTATGGCTTTACTTTTCTTTTTTCTTTTAGTTGTTCTGCTCCTGCTGTTTACGGCTTTTTTTACAGCTTTCTAGTTGTAGTTTAGATTTTCCTGCTTTACTACTACTGCTATTTTAGCTGTTGTTCCGTGTTACTGCGTGTTTTTCAGTGGGGATCCGCGTGACCCCTACTTAGCCAGTGACACGAGGCTCACCCCTACTTTTTAGGTGTGACGCTCTTCTTCCTTCGTGGTTCCTGGTGTGGCGTGCTCGTAGTTGCCAGCGGTACCTACGTCGGGCTTCCCCCGGCCTCAGTGTACGTTTTTCTTTCTGTTGGACTACACTTGTCTTTTCTTTGAACTGGACTCTGGTATAATTGTTAATCTAAACTGCTAATTAAAAAGTAATTGTATTTCTGCTACTTTAGCAAACCTGATTAATGAAATATTATTGCTTACTATTATATCTGCGACTTCAATGTACTACACAACAATCCTTTTATCTCTTCGGGGCTTTTATCGCTCTTGGGAGGCTTCACGGGTTCCAAGTGGTATCGGGTCTACTCGGTAGTCCTATCGGGTATATCCGGTATCCGGAGTTCGGGTCGTCACAGTTGGTATTAGAGCGTTGTTGTGTGAAGTACATGGGAATCCGGGATATTACAGTATCTAGAGTCCTGAAAGTCCAGTACAGTCTTTCGCTGGCTTAGGTTTTACGATTCCTTGTCACTTTGTTTCCGTGTGTTGCCTTGTGCGTGTTGTGTTAGCACTGTGCGAGATGGTTTTGCTCTCGTCAAAATGTGACGGGACGCTCTTTTTCGTCGTGGTGTTTGTCTCGATCATGCTGTACTTGGCAGAGTTCGCTGGTAGGCTTGAATCTGTAGTACATTGTTTGATATTTCTCCGTGGTTTGTTCAGGTGGCTGGTGACTTTTCGAGTTGGTGTGATAGCCGTACACGTTCTTACGTTGTTTTGGTCATCCCAGCTTAAGTATGTGCAGCTCCTGAGGTGTTTCGCTTCTGTTGAAGTGGTTGTTTTGTTGCCTCGATTGAGAAGATGCTCAAGCGAACCTAGGATTTCCCTTCCTGGTGAGCTACTGTTAGTGAGCTTGATGCTTCTCATCCTGTTTGGTGGAGTCTTTTCGAGGTAATCCATAGAATTGTTGTCTTAGTGAGACCTTTGTCCTGTGTCTGCTTAAGTGTGGACAATATTTCTTCTGAGCCTGATCTGCCTCTTTGTTCTACGGTTGCTTGGCTTTAGAACTAATCTTTGTGTTGAGAGCCGTTGTTCACCTTGTTTTGTCGTGCCGTGTCTAGCGGCCGATGTGTTGTGAAGGCTCATTTATTCTTTCAAGACGTAATGGTAAGCTGAGATTAGCCTTTCTTTGTGCTTTGTGCTGACGCTGGTACTCTTCTTGATGTGCACTTAGGCGAGTTGTGATCGGTTGTTAGCAGGATCAGTACTCGTGGCGTGTTATATTGTGATTTTTATGAATTGTGATGGCACCGAGTGTGTGCTGAGATGCGGATACCGAGGTATTTTGGATGCCTATGTGCATTGTATGAGTGCGCAGCGAAAGCGTGTGGGCTGATAACCCACAGGTCGAGGATCATTGGCTGTAAGATTCTGGCCAATCGAGAGAATTGTTCTTCTCAATGTAACTTCATCTTGGCTTCGTGTGCCTTGATATTGTCTATTGCCGTGCCATTATTCTTGGAGGCATTATGGTGTTGGCACTGGTATTTGTGAGTATTGGGGAATTTGTCGGCATTTCTGCTGGTTGAGTACCCTCTGCTCTGTAATTCTTTCTTGGGTGTTGTGCTCTCGGGACGTGATCGTGGTCCTTGAGATGTGTTTCCCAAGACCGTTGTCCTTCTTGTTGTCATGGGTCTTTCCTTGGTAAGCTGCTCGTTGCATGACTAGTCCATGATAGTCGTGTGTTCAGCTGTTAATGTGCCATGATGTGACCCAGCTTGTAGTCGTATTTCGTGGTTCTGTGTTCAGTACGGAGCCGGGATCCTACAAGTGTTGTCGTTGTTGTCATTTTGTCATTGTTTCCCTGTGATTCTGTCTTAGCATTGTGTGGACCGTGATCTTGTCGGTTAGTTGTGTTGTACTCTTCTTTCCTGGTAGAGTTAGCATACGACTCGATCAGATGTAATATCTGAGTGAGGACTGACTTGATTGTGTTTATGGTCTAGTGCTGTCGTTGGCGTCCTGTGTGCCAGGCTTTCGTTGTTGCCCTTGGCACTGGAGCCGATGATGTTGAGCTGTCAGCTGAGATGACTATGCTTCCTGGTTTAAGATGATGCTTGCTGTGTCTGTCGTTTTGTGTTATCAGTTGTTGTTGTCGTGGCATGGGTCGTGCCTCCTTTCCCTGTGGGACGGAAGCGACGTTGCCTTATTTCAGAGGTGTCAGACTTGTGTTCACTCATGTATTATGCTCGTCCTTTGGATCGAGTTGCCTTGAGATCCAGAGCGTGTGCTTGTGATTATGGTCTGATAGTTGTTGTGCCCCGGACTGTTTTGACGAAGAGTCTGAATGAAAAGTCATAAGTTCACTTTGTGGTTAAGCTACATTGAAATATATATTTGATGAATGACGAGTTTGATGGATTTCAGAATGTGGTTGATTGATTTGGCTATACCAAGCAAAATGCTCAATATTGCTAAAAAGTTTGACTTGGACTAATTTGTATGAATGAGTTGCTTTGGTTAAAGATTAAATGGATGGATTGATTATTCTACTTGACATGGACTTATGGAGTGAATTGAGAAGTTTATTGCTTGGGTTGAGATCTAGTGAAATGGAAATCTACACTGTTGTGCCCCTGTGGTCAATTGAGTCATCTTGTGGTCATTTGGGTCATTCGACATCATCCTATGGTCATTTGAGTTATTTGATATTCTTGATTTTGATAATGGCTAAACACTATAAGTCATTGATGTTTTACCACTCTTATATGACTAAACACCTTGATGTTCTTTCATGACAGATATGCCAAGGAATGGAGTGGAGATGGCAAACGTGAAAGCTCAATGATTGCGCCCTCGCACGCGGATCGACCTACGCGGTCAGGTCGCAGGGATCGACCTGCCCGGTCAGTGCTCAAATGATCTAATGCATAAACCAAACCAAAAAATACATGGAATTGATAAGGACATGAGTATCTTGACTTATGGACATGTTTCCTGGGGCTAACACTTCATTTTTACAGGTATAGGTCTTTCCGGTCGACCAACACACCTTGGCCGGTCGACCAGATTTGCCAGAGCCTAAGAATTCCATGTTTTACAGGTTTCGGTCGACCGCCCCTACCTTTCCGGTCGACCGGTTCTCCCAGAGATGAAAAACTCCAGATTTTACAGGTTTCGGTCGACCGCCACTATAGGGCCGGTCGACCAGTTTTTGCCAGGATCAAAATGTTCTAAGTCCAGCATGTTCCGGTCGACCGCCCCAAGCCTTCCGGTCGACCGCCAGCCCCGAGGCCCCCTTTGTTCAATTTTGTTTCAAGCTCAAGGAGAGGTCTTTCTACCCATTTGTTTAACCCCAAAGTCACCCAATCCCCCATGGATTGTGGATCTGGTCTGGGGGATGTCCAAGGACCATTCAAAGTCTATAAAACCAACACATGAGGGGTTATAAACCCTATGGCTTCAAGGGGATTCAAAGGAGGCTACAAGGGTGTTTTCAAGGGAGAGGAGTTCGAGTACTGTAGCCATGAACAGTACTCCAGGAAGAAGTTCTTCATCAAATCCTCAAGTGATTGAAGCTACTTCAAGAGGAGATCAACCCCAACCCAAGTGAAGATAAAGCTGCAACCATCATCCTCTTCCTCATCTCAAGGTGATCCATAGAAGCTCATTCTCAAGGGAGATCAAATCTGCATTCTTCATCTTCTTCATCAACTCAAGGTGATCCACGGAAGACCATGTCACAAGGAAGGAGTTACCATTGAAGAATCAAACTCAAGCTTCAGCAATCTCAGACAATATTTTTCTTATTGAGCATATTCTATACCTTGTTTGATGATTGAGTGTTTTCATATTTGTTCTTTTTCATTTCATACAAACATTTGAAACTGAGAATCGTCCCTACTGATGGTTAGTAGGAAGGCAATCGGAAGTTGTCCGATCTACGGTGTTGACGTCCCTATCTGTGGTTAGTAGGAAGGCAATCGGAGGTCTTTCCGATTTGCGGTTCAGAGCGTGGCACTAGTGGAGCCTCACCGAATTTGGTGAGGGGTGGATGTAGGACTGGGGATTCAGTCCGAACCACCTTAAAATCCTTTGTGTTGTGGTTTGTTTATGTGATTGCTTTGTTCTAGATGCATGCTTAGGTTCAAATCGATATATTAGTTGCTCATCTTGCCAAGCGAATCATAGTGTTCTTCGATAAGCTAGTTACATTCCGCTGCAATTTATTTTATCTAGCTATATAGAGGGTTGCATTGCGAAAAGAGGGGCAGATCTATTCACCCCTCCCCTCTAGATCCGCTGTCCACTACTCAACAAGACTGTGCAGGTACAATGTGGCTTTGAGCCTCAGAACTTGGAAATGATAGTAAGACCATATTTGAAGGTTGCTCAAAAGGCATATGAAAGGGAAATGATTCAAATATTGAAAACACACTTTTATTGTGAGACTTCGTTCACAATTTGAAGGCCAATGGTGAGAATGTATGTACTAATTGGATCTGAGTTTGAATGAAATGATCCGGGTAAAATTCATGCTTAACTATGGTTATCTAAGTTATATGAACTCTGTTGTTTTATCATGAATCAAGTTTATGAATTCTGGAGCTTTCATTTGTATTTATTGAAGTTTTACTGTTGTCAGTAAAAGTGTCGACCTCAGGGGTTGACACTTATATGCGGAGTTTCTACCCTGCGTTGAAAGAGTGGACGCTGGCAGAAAGTGTCGACCTACCGGGTCAACACTTTCACCAGGGTTCTACTGTTTTGCTAAGGCAGAACACACGGCAAAAAGTGTCAACCCCATAGGTCGACACTTTCAGGTAAGTATGATCATTTATGTGAAAATAGAATGTTCGTGAAAAAGTGTCGACCTCGTGAGTCAACACTTTTCATCACGAATGTTATGTTCTTTTCACAGGCCAGAACACTTTGTAAAAGTGTCGACCCCATGGGTCGACACTCGTGTCTCGGTTTTATTTTTATATATGTTCTAGCAGAACTTTCAGGAAAAAGAGTCGACTCCATGAGTCGACACTTTTTCTAAACGTTCGAGCGTGATCTTCCGGATCTGTTTCGAACCCTTATAAGGTGAATCCGATTGACTTGGTTTTTGACCCTAATAGCCTTAGGGCGATCCTTGCACCTTGTATGTGATGTTAAGGGGGTTTGAGAAGGGCTTTCAAGTCTTTTGGGGGTTAAATCCCCCTTGTTTATAGCACCGCCCCCTCATTTGATCGAGAGAGATCCCAAGAGCTTCTAACGTGAGTTTTTCTTATCTTGCAGGAGAAGGAGGGTTTCCCATCTGCTGGAGGTGAAGGAGAGTTGTGCTAGGTCATCTTCCATCAAGCCCAAGCCTAGAGTTGGAGGTCGCGATCTGCATCCTCTACATCCAGAGCTTCGGGCGACTACATCTTCTACACCGGCTTCATCCAACCTCGGTTCCTTTGTTCTGAGTGCTACCCTCTTTATATTCCTAGCATATTTAAGTATTTGTGGGGAAGATCCATATTGTTTATCATCTTCTTAGTCATCTTGTGCTTAGATCGATTATCTCATAACTGGGCTTGTAATTTCTCCATACTATTTTTCATATTTAGACGTTTTCAGAGGTTGCTACGAGTGTGTGTGGGTTGTCTCGTCGTCGTGCGAGAACCCACGTGTGTGGGCCGTCGAGCCCGTGTGTGTGTGGTTGCTACCGTCGAGCAGCGTTGATAGTGAAATCCTCTCGAGGTGAGAGGGGTGGACGTAGGACTGCACTTGGTGCGTCCGAACCACCTAAAAATATTGTGCCGTGATTTGCTTATCTGGTGGTTGTTGTTGTTTATTTTTCCGTTCACTATACGAGTGTGAGACGGTGAGACGTGAGTTTACTCAACTGTCCGTTCGTATTCTGCTAACCGAGTGAGTATACCTCTGCGCTGGAAAGTTGTGAGAGCTTGTTTGATTTACTTTCTTTCCTTCCAATCAACCCTCTGTCCTAGATTTATCTTACATATTTATGGTTTGTTTGGATTGTTTTAATATTTGTAGACAAGGGTGGGCAATCAATTCACCCCCCTCTCAATTGCCTCCTAACCGGGCCAACAATTGGTATCAGAGCCTCGACTCTGTTTTCTAGAAAACCTACCGATTTTAGAGTGATCTGTTAGGAATGGCCAACAACCTCAACAAGGGGATGATGCTCGAAGGGCATTCTATTCAACGGCCACCCTTCTTCGATGGGAGTAATTACCCATACTGGAAGAATAGGATGACCGTATTTCTTAGAGCGCAAAGTCATGAAATATGGATTGTTATTAGGAATGGTCCTTATGCTGTACACCCCGATGAGGATATGTGGGATGATGATGCTATCAAGAAAGCCACTGTGAATTTCAATGCTTTGAATATAATTCAGTGTGCTATTCACCCTAACGAGTATGCTCGTGTCTCCATGTGCAGTAGCACCAAGGAAATGTGGGACAAGCTCAAGCTCATCTATGAAGGTACCACAGAAGTCAAGGAGACAAAGGCGAATATGCTGACCCGTGACTACAAGCTATTTAGAATGAAAGATGGAGAAGATATCTCCCAGATGTTCGCGCGACTCATGGAGATCACCAATGGACTGAAGTCACTCGGAAGAGAGTTCACCAACAAGGAATTGGTACGGAAGGTGCTGAGGTCACTATCACCGAGCTGGGACACCAAGGAGACCGTGATAGAAGACTCCAAGGATTTGACAACACTCACCGTGGATGCACTCATAGGGTCATTAATGACCTATGAGATCAATGTGATCAAAAGGACGGAAGAGGATCCAAAGAAGAAAAGGCCAATCGCCTTGAAAGCACTCCCGGAGAGTGTCTCGAGCCAAGAGGAATCGTTGGGAACCACCGACGATGAAGAGGTTGCTATGCTAACTAGAAAGGTAAGACAATTCTTGCGCCAAAGAAGAAGGTTTGGCGGGAAGTTCAGGAAGGGAAAGAGGCAGCCAAGACAAAGAAATGAACCATCCAAGGCTGTCGAAATCATTTGTTATGAATGCAAGAAAGCGGGGCACATGCAAGGAGAATGCCCCGAGCTCCAAAAGAAAAGGGGGAGGTCGTCAAGGGCAAGAAGCCAAAAGCCACGAAGGTAACATGGAGTGATGAAGATGAAGATGAGCCCACGACCGATGATGAGGAGCAGGACATTGAAGAACTCATGAAGACGATGTGTCTGATGGCCAATAGCGACAGTGAACAGGTAACTTTTGACACTGAGGCCATTTCAAATGAACAGTGGGAACTTGCTTATGAAGAGTTAGATGAGAAATATAGAAGAATGAAAAATGAGAATAGGACTTTAAAGAAAAAGATCCATGAAATTGTTCACTCATCTAATTCTGGTGGAAAGTGCAATTTGCTTGAAATACAAATTAAAAATCTAAAAAATGTTAATGATGCTTTGGAAACCAAGTTGTCTTTGTTTGAAGAGGAAATAGCATGCTTAGATATAGAGAAGAAAATGCATTTAAGCCGAAAGATGAAATCCACGAAAAGCATGACCTCTTGAACAAAGAATTTGAAAAGTTGCATGTTCAACTAAGTGAATGTGAAAAAGAGAGAGAAAACTTGAAAGTGAAGAATGAAAGCTTGGTCATTGAAATCGAAAAATTGAAAAATGTGAATGGAAAGGTAGTGAGAGAGAAAGGAAAACAAGTTGAAAAGAATCAAAGTATAATGCATAGCAACAAAAATCATGCTCATTATGCTATGAAGAATTCATTTTATCAAGGAGAATGTTCACACACACATTTTGGAAAACAAACTGTTAATTCCAAATTCCCTTCAACCTTAAGAAATGTAAATAAAAGGAAATTTTTTGGTAGGAGAAGACCCACGTGTTTTTATTGTGGGAAAATAGGGCATGACATGTATATATGCCAACTCATGTAATATGATGATGAATTATTTTTCAATCGATATTATGAATCCCTTGGGATCGCTAACATGAAGGGACCCAAGCTTGCTTGGGTACCCAAATCAAAATGAGCATGGTCGGTAATTGGTGCAGGTTTGCATGAAGGCGGGAGACAATAAATGGTACCTGGACAGTGGATGCTCCAGGCACATGACCGGAAATAAACACCTCTTTGCAGACCTTGCTGAGAAGAATGGCGAAATGGTAATTTTTGGAGGACAAGATAAGGGTAAGATTATCGGAATTCAGAGAATTGGTAAGGACCCTAACCATTGCATTGAATATGTTTCATTAGTTAGAGGTCTTCATCATAATTTGCTAAGTGTAAGTCAACTCTATGACAAGGGTCACAAAGTGATTTTTGAATCTTCACACTGCACTATCATTGATGCTAATACATAGAAAATTAAGTTTATAGGTGTGAGATGTAACAACACCTATCAAGTTGATTTTGATGAGCTTGCATCTAAGAAACTGTGTTTAGTAGCCAACAAAAGTGAAGATGTTTGGTTGTGACATCGCCGTCTTGGGCATGCCAGTTTTAATGTGATTAGGAAGTTGAAAGTCAGAGGTCTTCCTAACTGAATTTGAAAACTTCAAAAATTTGTGAAGCATGTAATAAAGGAAAAAAAACCACCACATCCTTTAAATGAAAAAACATTGTTTCAATAGAAAAACCCCTTCAATTGTTCTATTTGGACTTATTTGGTCCCACCAGGACTCGCAGTCTTGGGGGGAAGCTTTATGGTTTTGTGATTGTCGATGATTTCTCGCGATATGCATGGGTTTTATATCTTGCTAATAAAAGTGATGCTTGCAATGAGTTTATTGATATTTGCACAAAAGTTCAGAATGAAAAAGGATATACAATTCAGAAAATTCAAAGTGACCACGGAAAGGAATTTGAAAATCATGAGTTTGATGCTTTTTGTAGGAAGCAGGGGTACGAGCATCAGTTCTCTTCACCAAGAACCCCTCAACAAAATGGCGTGGTCGAAAGGAAAAACAGGATGCTCGTGGAGATGGCGCATACCATGCTTGCGGAGAACGGTCTTCCACGGTATTTATGGGCAGAAGCGGTGAACACCACTTGCTACATCACAAATAGAGCAATGGTAAGACCAATTCTTAAGAAAACTCCATACGAGCTTTACAAATGTAAGAAACCCAACATATCTCATTTCAAACCATTTGGTTCAATATGTTATATTTTGAACAATGGAAAAGACAATCTAGAAAAGTTTGAGGCAAAAAGTGATAAAGGGATCTTCCTCGGGTATGCTCTAACATCTAGAGCTTACCGCGTATATAACACTAGAACACTTGTTGTCGAGGAAAGTCCACATGTAGTAGTTGATGAGTTTACAATGAGGAAATCAAATGATGATCATTTTCTTATTACAGGTGAGGGCGAAATTGAAAAGGGAGAGTCGAGCAAACAAGGTGAGGCAGTGAATCAAGAAGAAGAAAAAAGAACAAGAAGTAGAAGAAGCGGAACAAGAGCAACATCCGAACCTTCCACACCAATGGACCACGCACAGGGACCATCCATTGGAGAACGTGATCGGCGGTGTGGATGAAGGAATTCGAACACGGGCTTCAATGAGGGAAGTAGAAATTCACGATAATCTAGCTTTACTTTCTAGCATTGAGCCTAAATCATTAGATAATGTCTTGAATGATAATTCTTGGGTTCTCGCCATGCAAGAAGAGCTACACCAATTCCAAAGGAATCGGGTGTGGTTCCTCGTGCCCCGGCCTGATGACCATCCTATCATTAGAACTAAGTGGGTTTTCCAAAACAAACTTAGTGAAGATGGGGTGGTTGTGAGGAAGAAGGCAAGATTAGTAGCCAAGGGCTACTCTCAAGAATTTGGAATTGATTTTGATGAATCGTTTGCACCTATGGCTAGATTAGAAGCAGTTAGAATTCTACTTGCTTATGCTTGTCACAGGAATATTAAACTGTTTCAAATGGACGTGAAGAGTGCCTTCCTCAATGGAGTGATCAAGGAAGAAGTGTACGTGGAGCAACCACCGGGCTTTGAAGATGAAAGATTTTCGGACCACGTATTCAAATTAGACAAGGCACTATATGGTTTGAAACAGGCTCCCCGGGCATGGTATGACAGATTAAGTTCATTTCTTATTGAAAATGGCTTCAAACGAGGTAACATAGATCAAACATTGTTTACAAAAACTTGTGATGATCATTCATTAATTGTTCAAGTTTATGTAGACGATATAATTTTTGGAGCCTCAAATTCAAAAATGAATGATGAATTTGCCCAACTTATGCAGGGGGAGTTCGAGATGAGCTTGATGGGAGAGCTCAACTTCTTCTTGGGATTGCAAATAAAACAAATGGACGACGACATCTTTATCAACCAGAAGAAGTACACACAAGAAATTGTGAAGAAATTTTAACTTGAGACTGCCAAGCCCTTTGCAACACCGATGTCCACCTCACAGAAAATGGAGGAAGAAAAAGGTAACAAAGTTGATCAAAAACTCTTTAGGGGTATGATAGGATCCTTGCTTTACCTGACTGCTAGTAGGCCTGACATACACTTTAGTGTTTGTCTCTGTGCAAGATACCAATCTTGTCACAGGGACTCCCATTTAGCGGCCGTAAAAAGGATCTTCAGGTATTTAAATAGAACCCTTGACCTTGGTTTGTGGTATCCAAGGAATAATTCATTTGATTTACATGCTTTCACCGACTCGGATTATGCTGGTTGTAAAATGGATCAAAAAAGTACAAGCGGTCACTGTCAGTTTCTTGGGGGCTGCATGGTTTCATGGGCCTCAAAGAAACAACATTGTGTGGCTTTATCAACTGCCGAAGCCGAGTACATGACTACTGGTAGTTGTGCGGCTCAAGTGCTTTGGATCCAACATCTGTTGCTAGATTTTAGTTTTTCTTTAAAGAAAACTCACATAATGTGTGACAATACTTCTGCAATAAACTTGTCCAAAAATCCTGTCCAACATTCCCGCACTAAGCACATAGAAGTTAGACACCACTTTATAAGAGATCATATCAATAAAGGTGATTTTGAACTTATTTTTGTTAACGCAAAACACCAACTTGCTGACATATTTACAAAACCTTTGAATTCTGAACAATTTTTTTTTCTAAGAAGAGAATTAGGAGTGTGCAGGTTAGATACTTAGATCTCTTGAGTTGAATTGTACATACACTCTTTTCATCCTTTTCATAAAGAACCTGTTCATATTGCCTTATGCTTTGCACATAAAAAGTTTTCATTGCCTTTACTTTCCAAACTTTGGCTTTTGTGCATATTTCAAGGAATAACAAATTGACTTCTTTACATGCTTTTATCCTTTCGCATCCGCATGTACATAACTGCATATACTTCATCTATGTGTGCATGAATGCCATGATTCACCGGTATATCAAATGGTGTCAGTGGAAAGGTGGATCAAGTCCACCTGGAAGCTTTCATTATGTGTGAGTGTGGTCTTCGGACCTAAGTACTCCACCACGTACCAGTAATCAAATTGCTTGAAAACATCATTTTGAAATGCTTGAGTGTATATAGATTACACACCTTTCAGTTGATATCTTCTATGACCTTACGCCCTTGCTAAAAAAAAATACTTTGACTAGGACATGTTTTAACATGGCACATATTGAGGGAGAGGTCTTTGCTATAACGGTGCATACACTTAGGGGGAGACATCACCATAAATAGGCTAATTCATCTCTTACATTCTACGTAATCTCTCACACAATTTGCACATGTGAGTTAATGAATCTAACTAATAAGGATTTCACTTATTCCACTTAACACATTTTAGGACTCTGGAACCCCTACATGGAAATCACGTGACTTGTGAGGAAAAAGCTGTCAGCCTCGTCAAAAATATTCAATAAGTGTGATTTGACATCAAGTAAATCGGGAATCCCCTCTGAAATAAAGGAGGAAACTCGCATTAAAAAGTGTCCTATCCACATAATCATAAGTGACGATACCGAGTAACCGGGAAGTGCCCCTGAAACAAAGGGCATGACTCGTGTCAAAAGGTTAGTCAACTTGTCTTTTCAAAAAATCAAAATAATCTTGGGGTTGTGCGAAGCTACCAAAAGTCGAGCACGATGTATGAAAGTGTAGGGAAGAAAAGTTCCTACTTGTGTTCTTTAGAAAATCTGAAAATCTATGCTATCTAGATTTCATTGCTCATAATTCACATATTCATCTAGGGAGTGATTGTATGGATGTACACCTTGAATCGGTCATATTTCATGAGTCTTGAAGTACCACTTCTTGTAAGCACTACCCTTTTACTATTGTACATGAAATTCATGTTCTTGGTCTGCAGCATATTTCTTAACCCGTGCATACAGAACATGCTTGATACGTTATACAATGATGAGTGCATATGTGCTTGACTGCTCATTTCTTGCGTTTCATATGCATCTCATTGAGTTAACTGTGCATATTGGGCTTCACTTTCATCCTTTTACAGCTTTAATAATCCCCTATTTGACTCTGATAAAAAGGGGGAGAAATAATTTTGCATTGTTGCATTGGCCTAAATGAAGATTCATGACTTGCTTTGGTTTTGCTTTTGTCAAAAAGGGTGAGTTGATTTTTACATGTTGATTCAACAAGCTATGAATTCCTGATGGGAAGTCATGCATCTGGCGTGCATGAGAAAATGGTTGTTTTGGGTTCAAATAATGTCATCCTTCATGCAAATATCATAGTTCTATAAATGGTTTTATCTTTATCAAAAAGGGGGAGATTGTTGTGTCCCGGACTATTTTGACGAAGAGTCTGAATGAAAAGTCATAAGTTCACTTTGTGGTTAATCTACATTGAAATATATATTTGATGAATGACGAGTTTGATGGATTTCAGAATGTGGTTGATTGATTTGGCTATACCAAGCAAAATGCTCAATTTTGCTAAACAGTTTGACTTGGACTAATTTGAATGAATGAGTTGCTTTGGTTAAAGATTAAATGGATGGATTGATTATTTTACTTGACATGGACTTATGGAGTGAATTGAGAAGTTTATTGCTTGGGTTGAGATCTAGTGAAATGGAAATCTACACTGTGCAGGTACAATGTGGCTTTGAGCCTCAGAACTTGGAAATGATAGTAAGACCATATTTGAAGGTTGCTCAAAAGGCAGATGAAAGGGCAATGATTCAAATATGGAAAACACACGTTTATTGTGAGACTTCGTTCACAATATGAAGGCCAATGGTGAGAATGTCTGTACTAATTGGATCTGAGTTTGAATGGAATGATCCGGGTAAAATTCATGCTTAACTATGGTTATCTGAGTTATATAAACTCTGGTGTTTTATCATCAATCGAGTTTATGAATTCTGGAGCTTTCATTTGTATTTATTGAAGTTTTACTGCTGTCAGTAAAAGTGTCGACCTCAGGGGTCGACACTTATATGCGGAGTTTCTGCCCTGCGTTGAAAGAGTGGACGCTGGTAGAAAGTGTCGACCTACGGGGTCGACACTTTCACCAGGGTTCTGCTATTTTGCTAAGGCAGAACTCATGGCAAAAAGTGTCAACCCCATAGGTCGACACTTTCAGGTAAGTATGATCATTATTTATGTGAAAACAGAATGTTCGTGAAAAAGTGTCGACCTCGTGAGTCGACACTTTTCATCACGAATGTTATGTTCTTTTCACAGGCCAGAACACTTTGTAAAAAGTGTCGACCCCATGGGTCGACACTCGTGTCTCGGTTTTGTTTTTATATATGTTTTGGCAGAACTTTCAAGAAAAAGAGTCGACTCCATGAGTCGACACTTTTTTTGAACGTTCGAACGTGATCTTCCGGATCTGTTTCGAACCCTTATAAGGTGAATCCGATTGACTTGGCTTTTGACCCTAATAGCCTTAGGGCGATCCTTGCACCTTGTATGTGATGTTAAGGGGGCTTGAGAAGGGCTTTCAAGTCTTTTGGTGGTTAAATCCCCCTTGTTTATAGCGTCGCCCCCTCATTCGATCGAGAGAGATCCCAAGAGCTTCTAACGTGAGTTTTTCTTGTCTTGCAAGAGAAGGAGGGTTTCCCATCTGCTGGAGGTGAAGGAGAGCTGTGCTAGGTCATCTTCCATCAAGCCCAAGCCTAGAGTTGGAGGTCGTGATCTGCATCCTCTACATCCGGAGCTTCGGGCGACTACATCTTCTACACCGGCTTCATCCAACCTCGGTTCCTTTATTCTGAGTGCTACCCTCTTTATATTCCTAGCATATTTAAGGATTTGTGGGGAAGATCCATATTGTTTATCATCTTCTTAGTCATCTTGTGCTTAGATCGATTATCTCATAACTGGGCTTGTAATTTCTCCATACTATTTTTCATATCAAGACATTTTCGGAGGTTGCTCCGAGTGTGTGTGGGTTGTCTCGTCGTCGTGCGAGAACCCACATGTGTGGGCCGTCGAGCCCGTGTGTGTGTGGTTGCTACCGTCGAGCAGCGTTGATAGTGAAATCCTCTCGAGGTGAGAGGGGTGGACATCGGACGGCACTTGGTGCATCCGAACCACCTAAAAATATTGTGACGTGGTTTGCTTATCTGGTGGTTGTTGTTGTTTATTTTTCCGTTCACTATACGAGTGTGAGACGGTGAGACGTGAGTTTACTCAACTGTCCGTTCATATTATGCTGACCGAGTGAGTATACCTCTGCGCTGGAAAGCTGTGAGAGCTTGTTTGATTTACTTTATTTCCTTCCAATCAAGCCTCTGTCCTAGATTTATCTCACATATCTATGGTTTGTTTGGATTGTTTTAATATTTGTAGACAAGGGTGGGCAATCAATTCACCCCCCTCTCAATTGCCTCCTAACCGGGCAAACAACAGTGTTCCTCTGATTTGTGTTTTTCGAGATTCGTGTTGTTTCAAGTTGTGTGTTGGGTTTGTTCTTCCCTGCTTCTTCTTGCTAGCTCCTTAAATTTCGAGGATGAAATTTCTTGAAGGAGGGGAGGCTGTCCTGAGTTGTGTTTTATGATCCGCGTGGGTTTTTCTCTCGTACTAGTTACGGAACCCCGTGGTGAGTTTATTATTCACTTCATCGACTCACGGACGATACAGTTGCGTTGCATTCTTTCCGAGGATCGTTTTGATTATTTTTCCATATTTTTTGAATTAGTCCATTTTAGGTCCAAAAAACGAAATTTACGAAAATTAGGAAAATTTCTAATTTCTTTTCCGTTTTATTCTTTTCTCTCCTTCCTCTCTCCTTATTCGCGCGCGCGTCCCTCTCTCTCCCGTTCTCTCCCTTCTCGCCCTCTCTGCTCCGGCTGTAGACGGAGGAGGTCCGTGGGTGAGGTGGCAACGGCGTGGAGCTGCTATGGTGCGCGATGGTGCGAGGATCAGAGCGTGGTGGGCGTGATCCCGATCGGTGGATTCAAAGTCGAAGAACGAGCTCGTGAGATGGATTTCGACGCGGTTTAGTCGATTCGGCGCTCGGAATCGTCTGTGGAGGTAGAGAGACAGAACATCTACTTCTCCTCTGCATTCCCTCCCAGTTTCACGTCGAACGGTGTGCGTACAAGTGGGTTTCGTTCAGTTTCGGGAAAAGCATGCTCGGGGGGTGTGCATCAGGTTTACCGGAAAACGGCGACGGTTTTTGACTAGATTTGTTTCATTGTGACCCCCAGTATGTTAGCGTTCTAGATCTGCTGTTTTTATCGCGATTGGTCGTCATTTGGGGCCGGTACAAGTCCGAAAACCCTGGTGACCCAATTAGGGTCGATTCGTTGCAATCGCCCGGTTCTTGTGATTGAGCTGTTGCATGTGCCCCTTCTGGCCTGTGGAAGGTTAATTTCATCGATTAGGATTATTTCCCCTGCATTTAGACGCGAATGGGGCGTGGAACGGCCGAATCCGACCCTTCCCATGGTTTTCCCGCCGTATCATGCTAGAGGTCGTTTCAGAGACCATCTCTTGTCTCTGGCGGCCCAACGATAGACCGCCACACGCCATGGTGTGTCGATTAGTTCAGGTCAGTTTAGGCTGGCAGCCTAAACTTAGACCGCCTCTTGCTTCTGGCGGCCCTATAGTGGTGCGCCAAGGTCAGTCGTTTCTCGAAATTAGCGTAAGTCGGTTCAAGTCTTAGCAGTTGTACGATCCATCGCTATTTGCTCTAGCGGCCCTTTCTTTGACCACTATGGGTCGTTGACATTAGTCAACGGGTTAAGTCGGTTTGGGCTGACGGCCCAAGTTTTGACCGCCAACATGCTGTAGCGCTCCTTCCTTAGACCGCTACGGTGTGTTTGACTGGGTCAAGATTCTAAGTCGGTTGGCCTTGGCGGCCCAACCTTCAAGCGTTTCTTCCTTGTAGCGCGCCCTTCTTAGGCCGCTACAGTCTGTTTGTCTTAGGTCGATGTTTTAGGGCGGTTAGTGTGGCAGTTCACTCTTAGAGCGCCTTAGTCCATATAGCGCGTCTATATTAGACCGCTTTTGGTGGTTTGATCGAATAGGTCAGTTTAGGGTTGACTGGGTTTAGCGGCCTAATCTTTGACGGCTACAGTCCCCTAGCGGCCCATTCTATGACCGCCAGTGTATGTTCCTCTGCTTATCTTCTACGTGTCGTTTCCCGATGTGTTGGTTTCCAAGTGCCTCGGCTTGACCTCGTGGTTTGCCCATTGTCCCGTGGATGTCTTTTGATGTCCTATGAGGGCTATAACCATGTTATGAGATAGCCAAGCGTACCCTGCTGTTGGCTAGGTTTCTGCATTGCTTCAGAGTCGTTTTAGGTTCTGGTCAACCCGATGAGACCTAGTGGTTGACAGGTGACCTTGTGTGTGTGTCGATAGCTCGAGACAGTGGTTCTGGATGCCTTGAGATACTATCCTAACTCAGTTTACGTGTCCAGGTGTTTTGAGGGTCTTGATGCTCCCTCAGGTCTCTGTGTGTCATTTTATACGATTGTGTGGATCTGTTGATCCAGTGTCATGTTCCTCGGCTTAGGATTAGACTGATTGGCGGCTTGTCACCACCGTTGTGCGATGATCTTGACTCCGAGTCATGAGACTCAAGGATCGTTGTGTCAGCAGGTCTAGTTGTCCTATCCTAAGTCTATGGCAGTTGGTATACCGCCATGTGTCGGGGTGCTTCGTAGTATGTGCGATAGTGCATTCTTAGCTTGTCTGTACTCTAGCACTCATGTTTCAGAGTCTCTGTGTTTAGTGAGCCTCCACTAGTCGTAGCCTGACGACCTCGAGTATCGGCCCACCTGGGAGTGGTGGTGAGGGCAGTTCCCGAGATACAGTTTGTAGGCTAGTTTCTGTGGGCTCCCTTGCCTTGCAGTAGCATCCTGTGGGGGGAGAAAACTAGCTAGAGGCCTGGCTCAAGGCATTGAGCTTGTGTGTGCACACGTGGTCAGGGGAGTTTTGGACGAATGCCGACGGGCGTGACCCTGACTATTCACTCGTTATTGTAGTTCATGGTTCAGTTCAGTGAGTATCTCAGTCTCCGTCGTTCTCGGCGTCCGTAGCAAGAAACCTGTGGCGTAGTGTAAGACGTCAGTGGACGCATCTGGCTGTTCTTCTAGTGAGGAGGTACTTTCGTCACTTAGCGCTTGACTCTCGTGTTTCTCGGAGTCTGTGTTCCCCTTTCGAGTTAGTCTGTTCTTGGCTTCATCCAAGTTCAGCTTTCCCTTCCGAGTTGGTCTGTTCTCGACTTTGCCGAGGATAGCCTTGGGTTACGTGCATGAAAATCCAGTCGTGTATGCTTCAGTGTCTGTGTCTGTCTAGGTCTTTTCTAGGGCTTTTGCCTGGTTTCATGGGCTTTAGCCTTTGGGCTAATGGTTGACTGACGGATCGGTAACTCCTGACTTTGTGAGATCAGGGTTCGCCCTTCTATCGCTATTTGGAGTAGCTCAGGGAGCCGTGCTTTGCTCGGTAGCTGTGTTCTCATTCCTTACGGCTTTACTTTTCCCTTTTCTTTTAGCTATTCTGCTCCTGCTGTTTATGGATTTCTTTTACAGCTTTCTAGTTGTAGTTTAGCTTTTCCTGCTTTACTACTACTGCTATTTTAGCTATTGTTCCGTGTTACTGCGAATTTTTCAGTGGGGATCCACATGATACCTACTGAGCCAGTGACACGAGGCTCATCCCTACTTTTCAGGTGTGGCGCTCTTCTTCCTTCGCGGTTCCTGGTGTGACGTGCTCGTTGTTGCCAGTGGTACCTGCGTCGGGCTTCCCCCGACCTCAGTGTACATTTTTCTTTCTGTTGGACTTTACTTATCTTTTGTCACGCCCCGACGCGGAATATCGGGACTGGCAGTAGAAAACGCTAGTAATGATAACATGCTAAGCTAAGAATTAACATAACGCCATGAACAGAAATAACTCCAAATCTATTACAATAACCATCAAACCGACTTAAACATAATCAAGCACAACCTCTACTTGACTCCGTTACAATAACTAACACAAGCTCTAAGGCGTAGCTAGATGTAAAACAACTATAACAATCTCAACAAATCTACTAGATGATACACTCCAAGTCATCACTCCGGCCCATTCCCATCCATCTGTGAATCTTCACCTGAGCTGCCTGGAAAGGGGGAAAATAACTATATGAGCGAACGCTCAGTAGGTAACAACAGGCAAGTGTAAGTGATTAACAAATTAATTACATGTTTATATGAAACGGAAAGAAAAGAAATAATGATCGAATGAAACAACATAATAAAAGAAAGTGCTAATAAACGAAATGGAATAACAATATGACAGGATGATATAATTACAAGAATTGCAAGTTTAAGAACAATATATATAACAGGAATTTCAAGAAATTGGCCGACAAGCAAGAATGTAACCAAGTCAAACACGATTCAAGTAAGAGATAATAGATCACTGTAATAGACATCACGCTAGTCATGCACTCGGTGCAATGCCTCACTATGTCATTACAAACTCCCATGGGCACAAGTACTTTTCCAGCGCTCTCCCCAGGACCAGACCGGACCCCTATGATGCATTGGCATTGATTTATTGGATCCAAGATCCCAAGTTCCGTCTAGACTTTAATCAAGTAAAATGGCCAATTACAATCAAGTACAAACTTACCTCGGAACATCCCAAGGCTAAGTTGAAGAGATACTATCTAGAATTTTTGTCCAGGAGTTCAAGTTATCAAGAACCATCATGTTCTTTGATTCAAAACCATAAATCACGGAGAAAACTCATCGATGGATGATATGCGGTCAATACTGGACCGCTCAAGCACTTGTGCGGTCGACTCTGGGCCGCACTAACAGAAACTGGCTGCAGTTTAGCCTTCGCGAGGTCAAGGTTGAACGGCTGATTAAGGGCCACTCTTCAACATGAACGGTAAGTATTGGGCCGCACAAGGCCAGAAGTTTATAAAATCGAATACATGATATGCGGTCCTGACAGAGCCGCTCATCAATTGAACGGTCCACTAAGGGCCGCCTGTAAGATGTACGGGCCATTACTAGCCGCACAACACATGGCCTAACAATAAGTTGGAAATTTGCCCAAGTGAGCTCCCGGGCTGCCATAGGCAGGGTGGAACTGAACCAGAGTCCAGCCCACTGTCTGCCGGTCGGCCTAGGGTCTACTGGGCTGATCAAATCAGGATTTGGCCGAAGATGGATCGAGGATAATCGGCCAAAACTAATTGGCATTAGCCAGGGATGAACGGTCGCCACGGGGCTGTTCAGGGAGATATGCGGTCCACTAACGGCCGCGCAAGTCCCTGCTAGTCCAATTCGGACTATGACTCATATCACAGCAATTCGATTGAGTCCAAAATCAATTCTAGGGGATAATAATGGTTCATGATTAACAGTTCAAGTCTAAGGTTATACAAGTGTAAACCTAATAGCCATTTCAATTATAAATGATTCACAATTAAGATTGACATTCATTGGAAAGATGAATCAAGATCAAGCTCAAATTAAATAAATCAGCCAGAATTATTTACTATCATGAATTACAGTTTATTAGGTGTGTTGCTAACATGCCATTAACCACTAATCTACTAACATAACATGCTGTAATGATAATTAATCTGTTCTGTTACCGATGTGTGGTCGGTTCTGGACCTTACATCTCCATGGACGGTCACAGACAGGCCGCACATGCCCCATCAGGTCCGAAGGCTTGCTGGAGGTGGACGGTCGGTAGTGTGCCGCTGAGAAGGATGTGCGATCTGGAACTGGCCGCAGGATATACATGCGGTTAGGGTTCAGCCGCACGTTCCAGGGAAATGATCAGAGATACAAACAATTAAATGGTCAAAAATAGGTCGCCTGCCTTGGACGTGCGGTCTATCGTGTGGCCGCACAAGTCCAGACAGATCGCTGCCCCTTTCGCCTTACCCGACTCCGGCGAGGTTTCTTGGGACAGACTAAAACATGGAATTCGGACGATATAAAGCATGGAATTTGGGACTTTTACTACCAAAAGAAAGAGCATGAAAAACTCTACAAGATGCATGAATTAATTTTATGTTTACAGCCTGAAATTACTACTTAATCGAAAGGGAACTGTTATAACCCTAGATGTGACGTGCTTCTACTAAAATCAAAAAATTCTTGCAGAACACTTGATAAAATTTAGGACTTTCTACATCAATGAAAAGCTGACACGATGATGCTTCCAACCATATATTATTTGTAGGGTTTGACTTGCTATCACCTACCTGAATTGGATGAAGAAGGAAGGAGAAAGAAAACCCAAGACGCCGGTACACGCAGTCCCTAATCGCTGGAGATCTCCCTCGATCCAGCTCCTCTACAGTCGCCACTGGTTCTAAACAATTCTAGGGTTAGAGAGCTTCATTTTTATAGGTCACACGCCTTCTAGAGGGTTCTATGCGCGGAGTATTCGTCCACGCAAGTTGGGTTGATGCGAACGCCGCCGTAATTGTTAACTCGATCCAATCTCCGCCGATTGTATCTCCTAGGGTTAGGGTTTCAGAAGATTAAGAGAGGGAAAATGATCCTCTCATCCTGGCCTTTCATTTGCCACTGGTTTGGGCTCATTTGATGGAGTATTGGGTTCGAATTTGGCGTTTCAAGGTATGGTTAACTAAGTGTTTAGTTTGGGCTTAATCCACTAATTCGACATATTTACAGATTTTATTTGGGTTGGCCAAAGAAGATAAGTTTGTTAAACGTGTTATCCTCTACAAGAATATAATTTTTCTGGATTTTTATAAAATGGTCGAAATTTAACTTATTCTATTTATTAAGGAATTTCTAATTAATTTCTTGAAAAAAAATCGGGGTATTACACCCTCCCCCACTTAAAGAATTTGGTCCTCCAAATTCAATACACTTAATAATAAAAAGAGGGAGTGAGATAGCTCACCTAGAATAAGTCAGGGTATTATTTTCTGACTCCCAAGTAGCTTCTTCAGTTCCACGCCGACTCTACTGCACTTTAACCATCGGTATGGAACGATTCCTGAGTTGCTGTTGCTTCCGATCCAAGATCTTGATCGGTCTTTCTTCATAAGTCAGATCTTCCTTCAATTCGAAGTCCATATGCTGAATAATGTGAGTGGGATCATACACATATTTCTGTAACATAGACACATGGAAAATATTTTGTACTCCAAATAACTGAGGTGGTAGTGCCAAACGGTAAGCAACCTCCCCCACTCTTTCCAGAATCTCAAATGGACCAATGTATCTTGGACTCAGTTTACCCTGAATACCAAACCTTCGAATCCCTCTCATAGGGGAAACCTTTAAAAACACATGCTCACCAACCTGAAATTCCAAAACTCTCCTCCTGGTGTCGGCATAACTCTTCTGTCTTGATTGTGCTACTTGCAACCGATCTCTGATAATACAGATGTTCTTGGACGATTCAGAAATGAGATCTGGTCCAAGCCATTGCTTCTCACCTACCTCGTCCCAACATAACGGGGATCGACAGCTTCTACCATACAAAGCTTCAAATGGAGCCATCTCAATGCTGGCCTGGTAACTGTTGTTGTAGGCGAATTCAACCAATGCCAAGTGATCACTCCAACTACCTCCAAAGTCAATCATGCAGGCTCTAAGCATATCTTCCACTATTTGGTTGGTCCTTTCAGTCTGTCCGTCTGTTTGTGAATGGAAAGCAGTACTGAAATTCAGATGAGTTCCCAAGGACTCTTGCAATCCTTTTCAAAAATGAGAAGTGAACCTGGGGTCTCTATCAGACACAATGCTGACTGGTATACCATATAGTCTTACCACTTCCTTCATATACAAAGCAGCCAAGACATCAACTGTCCATTTAGACTTAATGGATAAGAAATGAGCAGATTTTATCAATCTGTCGACAATCACCCATATTGCATCAAATCCACTACGAGTCCTAGGTAGACCCATAATGAAATCCATGCCAATGCTCTCCCACTTCCATTGGGGTATATCAAGGGGTTTCAATTTTCCTGTTGGTCTGAAATGCTCAGCCTTGACTTGCTGACAAACCAAGCATCTACTTACGAAGTCCGCAACTTCCCTTTTTATATTCGGCCACCAAAAAGATCTCTTCAAATCTTTAAACATCTTAGTACCTCAATGATGAATGGTGTATCTAGATCTATGAGCTTCCTCAAGGATCTTATTCTTTATCTTAGCTACATCAGGTACACAAGTTCTTCCTTGAAATAATAATCTTCCATCATCAGCCATCATGAAGTCAGGTCTGTTACTCAAGCTTCCCTTGATCTCTACCAACTCTGGGTCATCATCTTGCAGAGACTTAATTTCCATCAATAATTCGGGCTTAAGTTGAATCTGAGCAATCATAACCCGATCCGTGTCAACATTAAGATCCAAACTAGCTAACTGCTCCAGCAATTTCCATTCTTGTAACATGAGGCTTGACAACTTAGCTATAGGCTTGCGGCTTAAGGCATCTGCCACAACATTACCTTTTCCAAGATGATACTCAATGGAGAAATCAAAGTCCTTCAAATACTCCGGCCATCTTCGCTGCCTCATATTGAGTTCCTTCTAAGAAAATAAGTATTTCAAACTCTTGTGATCTGAAAACACCGTAAATGCCTCTCCATACAAGTAGTGCCTCCATATCTTCAAGGCGAATACCACTGCTGCTAACTCCAAATCATGAACAGGATAATTCTCTTCATGCTTCCTCAACTGCCTAGAAGAATAGGCTATCACTTTCCCGTGCTGCATGAGTACACACCCTAAACCAATACCTGAAGCATCAGTGTATACAACAAAACCTCCTTCTCCAGAAGGTAAAGCCAAAACAGGTGCAGTAGATAAACATTCCTTCAAGGTCTGAAAGCTTCACTCGTAATCTTCTGACCAATCAAATTTGATCTCCTTGCGGGTTAATCTTGTCAGAGGTACCGCAATCTTGGAGAAATCTTGAATAAACCTTCGGTAGTAACCTGCTAGGCCTAGGAAACTTCTCACTTCAGTCACATTAGTAGGCTTATCCCAATTCTTTACTGCCTCTACCTTCGAATGATCAACAGAAATACCTTCTTTTGTGATGATATGCCCTAGAAAGGACACCTCTTGCAGCCAGAAATCACACTTACTAAACTTGGCATATAACTGATGATCTCTCAATAGTTGCAATGCCATCCTCAAATGTTCAGCATGCTCCTCCTCACTCTTAGAATAAATCAAGATGTCATCAATGAACACCACGACCCATTGATCAAGATAGGGCCGAAACACATCGTTCATCAACTGCATGAAAGCTGCAGGTGCATTCGTTAGCCCAAAAGGCATTACTACAAATTCGAAATGCCCATACCTGCTGTGGAAGGCTGTTTTATAGATATCCTCCTTGATGCGGGATGGACCACGGACTCGACTCGAATTAGGAATGAGATCCTTGGACTCTAGACGAGCTCGCAGTTGTCCCTTAGCGAGGGAAACGTGGGACCGGGCACGGTTAAGAAACCGGCCGTGAGTCACGGGTATCGGCTTTCCGTGTAGACTCGGATCAAGTCACGGCACGGTAACACTCAAACTCACTTCTCTCACAGCGGTGATGAAATAACGGGCTAATAATCCTACACTCGCAGCGGCATTCAAAAGTATACGAATTGAGCAAAATGCGATAAGAGAGAGGTAGCGAGTTTACCTCCACGCTCCGGGCGTGGGGAAGACGTTCCCGGCCAGTTACGGCAACTCCCGGTTAACAACAGTTAGAAACTTAATTACAGTAGTAATTCTATTGCCCACTCCACGCAGGGAGGTAAAGGGCTACAGTGGGGCCCGGGAGGACCGACCCTGGGTTGACGGGCAGCAATCTAGAGGTAAACTCAGCACGAACTCGGCCTGCTGGTCCGACTCGACACTATTGCAACTCGGTGCTGCGCCAACTCGGTGACTGACTCGGTGGACAGCAAGCAATCCGTTCCAAAGGAACGTCACCTTCCTGATGTCTTCTGGAGGCGTCGCTTGGCTGGGATGATGGCGGGATGTCCCGGATCGACTCCCTGAAGGGGCGGCACCCGAAGTTGAATTTTGTTATTTACTTTTGATTTTCCCCCAAACTGAATTTTCGGACCTGCACACAGAACAGATCTGCGGGCTGTAGCAGCAAAAATCACTACGCTCAGATCTGGAGGCCGATCGAGGCGTGGCTGGTACCGATGAAAATAGCACTCAGAGATCTACAACATAATATTTTTTCAGCTTCATCCACCACATGGATTGAAAATTAAAACCTCTGCAAGTTGACTTTTTTTTCTGACCCGGACTGACAGACACACAGGGCAGCAAATAATCTGCCTGAAACACACCCTTGACTGAGGGGTAAACGATTTTTGTAGACTCTAAGAAAATTATGGTCGAAGAGGATATACGTGGGGAAGACTCAATAATTTTTTGGGATTTTCTAAAAATAGATACAGTGGTGAAAAAAATAGAACAAGATGACTCTGTACTGTAGATCTGCAGAATGATAGATTGACAGGGGTGGACTAGAAATTACGGCAAAATTATCAAACGAACTCAGAATGAGGCATAAGATATATGGATGGAAATCTAACAAAGAGAGGAACAAGATATCAAAATTTCAGCTCAATCAGACAACAGCATAAAAATATAGAACCACGGAGGTGGGGTTCTGTCCTGATGGAGACAGAACTCCGGTGGCGGTGGCGGCGGCGCGACGGCGGTGCGACGGCGGCAGCGGCAGCTTCAGAAAGGGAACTCAGAGGATGAGAGGGGGAGGTAGAAAGGGTCTCCTACCCTAGATTTCTGGAGGAAGGGGAAGAACAGCAAGGAGATAGGGGGAGAGGGGTGCACCCTCCAAGAGCTCTCTTGGGGTAAAATGCCAATTTTTTCCTTCATTAATCTCTAATGACACTATACATAGGCTTATATAGAAAATGGCAAGGGGTGGGGGGCTGATAATTTCGTGGGAAATATGTCATTTTCTTCCCCCATGTGATCAAAAATCAAAAATAAATAAATTACATATGGAGGGGACACTCCTTTGACTAGGTAGATAAGGTAGGTGGCCAACTTTGACATTTTACACCACTTGTCTCCCATGTGGTCAATTGGCATTCAAACCTTCTAGATGGCCACCTAGGATGGTTGACCAGCCCCACATAGCTTAGGTGGACCAATGGGAAAGGGCTGGGGGCCTCTTGCTGGACCTACTGGCAAATTACATAGAAACCCACACAATCCTAGGGAATGACACATTGGCTTACAAAGCCTTACAATTGCACATATACTTTCCCAAGGATATAAAAGCAAATAAAAGGACTCAAATGCAAAATAAAAAGTTAGTACTCAGCGTCGATTCCCATCAACTCTCCCCGGGTGGGAAGAACTCGACCATGTCGAGTAAGGGGTGCGGCTGCTCGAGTAGCTCCAGCGGATCCGTCATCGTACCGTGAAGCGCGGAGTACGCTCCACTCCAAGTAATCGACACCTGCTCATCCCGTATAAATTCGATATGCACATGCTGCCATGGGAATGAGGCTAGAGGTGGACACTCTGGGGTGGGGTCACTCTCAAATGAGGGAAGGCAGCTCGAAAACTCACTAGGAATCACCGTTTGTCCCTTATGTGACTATATCCGATATGAGGTAGAACCGATCCCAATAGTCCGACAAGTCTCGAACTCGAAAGGGCTAACAACGCGAGCATACAAACCGACTTGACTCGACACATACATGGACACACAAGACCCTAGACACACCTAATCTTTGTCCGACCCGTACATGGGTGACGGCGGACCAGGACACCCGAATATGTGCCATGCATGCATGTTATGCAACCGGTGGTTGGTGGCATGGGGAACACCTAAACATCCAAGTATGACCCAATCATACATGGATGACCCTTTGGATTTGGGAGACTTGAGAGGGCTAGGGGGACCGGGTGTGGATGTATCGAGGTTGGGCTTGGTGGGTGTAGATGACCCGGTCCGTGGGGTTGGGATGTGGTAGTGATCTCCCTCGAAGAAGTGGAGGAGATGTGGTGGGTCAAGGGATTCACTAAGGAAGGGATCGAAGGAGTCGAAGAATGTATGACCCTTTGTGGTGGGTTCCCACAAGTCACGGTCCCATGTGTAGAAGTCTTGAAGGTGTGGATGGTCACCTTCATGCATAGTAGGTGGGACGGTGATCATGTGTAGGATGTATGGTTCCTCCCTCGGGCAAAAGTATATGAAGTCAGGCTCGACCGAT
Organism: Amorphophallus konjac; assembly: GCA_022559845.1. Classification (NCBI taxonomy): domain Eukaryota; kingdom Viridiplantae; phylum Streptophyta; class Magnoliopsida; order Alismatales; family Araceae; genus Amorphophallus; species Amorphophallus konjac. The sequence goes on from CM040124.1 coordinate 25,525,707, forward strand.
AGCGGGAGGAGTAGAAGAACCTCCGTGGTCACATGACCCACGGTGTACACGGAGGTAATGGACCCCAAGGCAGGGTGGGTGAAGCTACAACCGGTGGGTCGGTCGAAGTCTGGGGCCAACAAGTGCGTCAACTTCCATTGTGTGTCTAATCCCATAATAAGGTCATCCAATGTATCAACATGGTGATTAGACCGAAAGGTAGTGTGGAAGGAGTTGACCGGCACTAATGGTAGGGTGGGGTCCGTTGATGGATAAGGAGGCGAGACCAAGCCATCCTTGAGCCAACTAAGTAGTGGCTCGGCTATGTAAAGTGTACCCGTTAGAAACACGGGTGGCTCGGGCTTTGGTGGCTCCAAATGAGAGGGCTCCGAAATAAGATTGGAAGGTGAGGGTGACAATGGAGCACTCTCGGGTGGTGAAGGCAATGGGGTAGGCCGTCCGATCGGCTCGGGACTCGGTTGGGAGGTAGATGTTTACCAAAGGGCAGCCAGGGCAGCGTCGGCTCGCTGTAGGTCGTCATTAAATCGAGACTCAAATGGCTCGACCTCCAGAGCGACCTTATAGGACTGCGCCAGAGAGAATGCATCACAGATAAGACACTCCAACTGGAAGTGAAGGCGTAAACCTCTCCGGAACTGAAATGCAGCCATGGTGCTCTCCTCTCCCAAGCCATGTTCCAACCAATACGTATGATATGCCCGAATGTACTCAGACACAGACCTATCGCCTTGGACAGGTCAACATGGGTTGGCCATAGTTGCCAAAATATGGGAATGGATCCCTAGGAATGGATATGCAAAGCCATGTGGACAAGACACTAGATCGACTATGCAATGTTGGGATGCATGCACACTAAGGACAAGACACCAAGACTCGGTACGTGGCAGAGATAACCGATCCGAAGATCACTCGCGCAAGTGTGCGGCCTTCCCGATAGGCGTAGCCTAACGCTCGAACAACACCTTTTGATATACCGAGTAAAGGGATGTAAATGCAAAAAGACACTTTTTTTTATTTTAAAACAACGATGACACTAAACACGACTTAGACAATGACTAATGGCTAGACGTAAATGACACTCTTTTTTTTTGACACCCTAGACTCAAACTCGCTCTGATACCAAACTGATGCGGGATGGACCACGGACTCGACTCGAATTAGGAATGAGATCCTTGGACTCTAGACGAGCTCGCAATTGTCCCTTAGCGAGAGAAACGTGGGACCGGGCACGGTTAAGAAACCGGCTGTGAGTCACGGGTATCGGCTTTCCGTGTAGACTCGGATCAAGTCACGGGACGGTAACACTCAAACTCACTCTCTCGCAGCGGTGATGAAATGATAACGGGCTAATAATCCTACACTCGCAGCGGCATTCAAAAGTATACGAATTGAGCAAAATGCGATAAGAGAGAGGTAGCGAGTTTACCTCCACGCTCCGGGCGTGGGGTAGACGTTCCCGGCCAGTTACAGCAACTCCCGGTTAACAACAGTTAAAAACTTAATTACAGCAGTAATTCTATTGCCCACTCCACGCAGGGAGGTAAAGGGCTACAGTGGCGCCCGGGAGGACCGACCCTGGGTTGACGGACAGTAATCTGGAGGTGAACTCAGCACGAACTCGGCCTGCTGGTCCGACTCGGCACTATTGCAACTCGGTGCTGCGCGAACTCGGTGACTGACTCGGTGGACAGCAAGCAATCCGTTCCAAAGGAACGTCACCTTCCTGATGTCTTCTGGAGGCGCCGCTTGGCTGGGATGATGGCGGGATGTCCCGGATCGACTCCCTAAAGGGGCGGCACCCGAAGTTGAATTTTGATATTTACTTTTGATTTTCCCCCGAACTGAATTTTCAGACCTGCACACAGAACAGATCTGCGGGCTGCGGCGGCGAAAATCACTACGCTCAGATCTGGAGGCCGATCGAGGCGTGGCTGGTACCGATGGAAAGAGCACTCAGAAATCTACAACATAATATGTTTTCAGCTTCATCCACCACACGGATTGAAAATTAAAACCTCTGCAATCTGACTTTTTTTTCTGACCCGGACTAACAGACACACAGGGCAGCAAACAATCTGCCTGAAACACACCCTTGACTGAGGGGTAAACGATTTTTGTAGACTCTAAGAAAATTATGGTGGAAGGGGATATATGTGGGGAAGAGTCAGTAATTTTTTGGGATTTTCTAAAAATAGATACGGTGGTGACAAAAATAGAACAAGATAACTCTATACTGTAGATCTGCAGAATGACAGATTGACAGGGGTGGACTAGAAATTGCGGCAAAAATATCAAACGAACTCAGAATGAGGCATAAGATATATAGATGGAAATCTAACAAATAGAGGAACAAGATCTCAAAATTTCAGCTCAATAAGACAACAGAATAAAAATATAGAACCACGGAGGTGGGGTTCTGTCCTGATGGAGACAGAACTCCGGTGGCAGTGGCAGCGGCGCGACGGTGGTGCGACGGCGGCGGCGGCAGCTTCAGAAAGGGAACTCAGAGGATGAGAGGGGGAGGTAGAAAGGGTCTCCTACCCTAGATTTCTGGAGGAAGGGGAAGAACAGCAAGGAGATAGGGGGAGAGGGGTGCACCCTCCAAGAGCTCTCTTGGGGTAAAATGCCAATTTTTTCCTTCATTAATCTCTAATGACACTATACATAGGCTTATATAGAAAATGGCAAGGGGTGGGGGGCTGATAATTTCGTGGGAAATATGTCATTTTCTTCCCCCATGTGATTAAAAATCAAAAATAAATAAATTACATATGGAGGGGACACTCCTTTGACTAGGTAGATAAGGTAGGTGGCCAACTTTGACATTTTACACCACTTGTCTCCCATGTGGTCAATTGGCATTCAAACATTCTAGATGGCCACCTAGGATGGTTGACCAGCCCCACATAGCTTAGGTGGACCAATGGGAAAGGGCTGGGGGCCCCTTGCTGGACATACTGGTAAATTACATAGAAACCCACACAATCCTAGGGAATGACACATTGGCTTACAAAGCCTTACAATTGCACATATACTTTCCCAAGGATATAAAAGCAAATAAAAGGACTCAAATGCAAAATCAAAAGTTAGTACTCAGCGTCGATTCCCATCACTCCTCCTTAATTCGTAACTGATGATTTCCAGATCGAAGGTCGATCTTAGAAAAATACTGAGCTCCTGCTATTTGATCAAATAACTCATCAATCATTGGCAATGGATATTTGTTCTTGATAGCCAATTGGTTCAATTGCCGATAATCGATGCACAACCTCATCAAACCATCCTTCTTCCGGACGAATAATACAGGGGCTCCCCACGGGGAAGTACTTGGACGAATGAACCCTTTCTCAAGCAATTCTGTCAACTGCTGCTTTAGTTCCCTTAGCTCCACAGGAGACATACGATAAGGAGTTTTAGAAATAGGAGTCGCATCAGGAATTAGATCAACAGAAAAGATAACTTTCCTTTCAGGAGGAAGTTCTGGCAGTTCCTCAGGAAAGGCATCTGGAAAATCTCGGACGACAGAAAAGTCCTCAATCTCAATCTTCTGCTCAGGGCTCACATAAACGAAGGCTAAAAAAGTCTTACATCATCTCCTCATTAGCTTATCAGCTCGAAGAACCGAAATAAGTGGAACAGACTTATGGTGTCTAATTCTTATAAAAGAAAGTCCAGGGTGTCCAGTGAAAGACACAGAACTAGATCTGCACTGAACATTGGCCTCATACTTAGCCAACCAATCTGCTCCTAGGATTATATCATAATCCTTCATGTCCATACAAACTAAATCAGCTGGCAGGTTTTGTCCATTGATCATGACCTTACTGGAAGGATAGAAATACTTAATTGCTGATCCGGAACCAATAGGGGTTGAAATCTCTAGCGGAGAATTCATCAAAACTGGCTTCACAACTAAAGACTTCGCAAATCTCCGAGAAATAAAAGAATGAGTGGCACCAGTATCAAAAAGAACAAAAGCTGATTTATCATGTATAATAAGAGTACCTTCGACAAGTCCACCCTCCTCGGCGGGTCCTGTCTCGTCTTCTTGTAGAGCCTGGAGCTTGCCTTGCTGCTTCTTGATTCCTTGCGGTTTCACCGGGGTAGCTTGCTCAGATAAAAAAGGGCACTCCGGAATACGGTGGTCCCTACTGCCACAACGTAAACAGGCGCCCAGCTTGCGCCAGCACTCCTCCTTCTTGTGACCTGGATGGTCACAGTACTTGCATACGCCCTTGAATGGAACAATAGGGCCAGGCTTCTTGTCTTCAATCTTCGGCAGCTTGCCCTTCCACGAACTAGATCCGCTAATAGGCCTCTTCCCACCATGACCAGGCTTGATACTCCCAGAACCAGTATGGTGTTGTTCTATCTTAACACTCTTCCCACGGATTCTCTCCGTCATTTCTAAAGTATCTTCCAATACTTGAGCCTTTCTCACCATCTCGGAATAAGTTTGAATTTTCATCGATGCCAACTGGTTGATATACTGCAGCTTCAGCCCATTAAGAAAGCGCTTGGCCTTCATCTTCTCGGTAGATATCAAATGAATAACATAACGAGATAACCGAGAGAACTGAGCTTCATATTCAGCTACGGATAGATTTCGTTGCTTCAAAGTAGCAAACTCAGCCGCCTTCTTCTCTTGTACTTTATCAGAAAAATATTTACCATTGAAGAATTCCTCGAACTCTTCCCATGTGACTTGTCTATCACCAAGGGTAGCCTTCACTGTGTCCCACCATGTCCTCGCATCACGTTCAAGTTGAAAGGTCAACAAGAGGACACGTTCCTGATCGCTGCATTGCATCACTTCAAAAATCCTCCCTATCTCTTCAAGCCAGTGTTCGGCTTCATCAGGGTCAGTCGAGCCACCAAATCATGGGAGATTCATCCCACGAAAGTTCCGATAAAGGTCGCCAGTGCCATGGTTTGCAGCTCATCCTTGGGCCACTTGTTGTAAAGCCTGAGTAAGTCCTTGAACCGTACGCTGCAAGTTCCTCTATTTTGAGCGTTCCCCTACCATTGCAAAAGCCTACACGTGGAATAGGATATGTTAGGTGCAATTAAGAATGGATAATCATGTAATTAGATTATTAACTCAACCCCAATCTTCTACCCAAATCTCACCAGGTTGGGTCCTTAGACTTATAACAAGGTTATAGGTCCTACGGTATCACTTAGGATCCTAGAACTTAGAGAACCCAGGAATATTAGAAAACTTAGGCTCTGATACCGTCAAACTGTCACGCCCCGACGCGGAATATCGGGACTGGCAGTAGAAAACGCTAGTAATGATAACATGCTAAGCTAAGAATTAACATAATGCCATGAACAGAAATAACTCTAAATCTATTACAATAACCATCAAACCGACTTAAACATAATCAAGCATAATCTCTACTCGATAACGTTACAATAACTAACACAAGTTCTAAGGCATAGCTAGATGTAAAATAACTATAACAATCTCAACATAACAACTAGCTGATACACTCCAAGTCATCACTCTTGCCCATTCCCATCCATCTGTGAATCTTCACCTGAGCTGCCTGGAAAGGGGGGGAAACAACTATATGAGCGAACGCTCAGTAGGTAACAACAGGCAAGTGTAAGTGATTAACCAATTAATTACATGTATGAAACGAAAAGAAAAAAAATAACGATCGAATGAAACAACATAATAAAAGAAAGTGCTAAAGAATGGAATGGAATAACAATATGACAGGATGATATAATTACAAGAATTGCAAGTTTAAGAACAATATATATAACAGGAATTTCAAGAAATTGGCCAACAAGCAAGAATGTAACCAAGTCAAACACGATTCAAGTAAGAGATAAGAGATCATTGTCATAGACATCACGCTAGTCAAGCACTCAGTGCAATACCTCAGCATGTCATTATAAACTCCCATGGGCACAAGTACTTTTCGGGCGCTCTCCCTAGAACCAGACCGGGCCCCTATGGTGCGTTGGCATTGATTTATTAGATCCAAGATCCCAAGTTGTCTAGACTTTAATCAAGTTAAATGGCCAATTATAATCAAGTATACACTTACCTCGGAACATCCCAAGGCTAAGTTGAAGAGATACTGTCTAGAATTTCTATCCAGGAGTTCAAATTATTAAGAACCAACATGTTCTTGGATTCAAAACCATAAATCACGGAGAAAACTCATCTCTGGATGATATGCGGTCAATACTGGACCGCTCAAGCACTTGTGCGGTCGACTCTGGGCCGCACTAACAGAAACTGGCTGAAGTTTAGCCTTCGCGAGGTCAAGGTTGAACGGCTGATTAAGGGCCGCTCTTCAACATGAACGGTAAGTATTGGGCCGCACAAGGCCAGAAGTTTATAAAATCGAAGACAGGATATGCGGTCCTGACAGAGCCGCTCATCAATTGAACGGTCCACTAAGGACCGCCTGTAAGATGTACGGGCCATTACTGGCCGCACAACACATGACCTAACAATAAGTTGGAAATTCACCCAAGTGAGCTCCCGGGCTACCATAGGCAGGGTGGAACTAAACCAGAGTCCAGCCCACTGTCTGTTGGTCGGCCTAGGGTCTACTGGGCTGATCAAATCAGGATTTGGCCGAAGATGGATCAAGGATAATTGGCCAAAACTAATTGGCATTAGCCAAGGATGAACGGTCGTCACGGGGCTGTTCAGGGAGATATGCGGTCCAATAACGGCCGCGCAAGTCCCTACTAGTCTAATTCGGACTATGACTCATATCACAGCAGTTCGATTGAGTCCAAAATCAATTCTCGGGGATAATAATGGTTCATGATTAACGGTTCAGGTCTAAGGTTATACAAGTGTAAACCTAATAGCCATTTTAATTATAAATGATTCACAATTAAGATTGACATTCATTGGAAAGATGAATCAAGATCAAGCTCAAATTAAATAAATCAGCAAGAATTATTTGTTGTCATGAATTACAGTTTATTAGGTGTGTTGCTAACATGCCATTAACCACTAATCTACTAACATAACATGCTGTAATTAATGACAATTAATCTGTTCTGTTACCGATGTGCGGTCGGTTCTGGACCTTACATCTCCTTGGACGGTCACAGACAGGCCGCACATGCCCCATCAGGTCCGAAGGTATGCTGGAGGTGGACGGTCGGTAGTGTGCCGCTGAGAAGGATGTGCAGTCTGGAACTGGCCGTAGGATATACATGCGGTTAGGGTTCGGCCGCACGTTCCAGGGAAACGATCAGAGATACAAACAATTAAACGGTCAAAAATAGGCCGCCTGTCTTGGACGTGCGGTCTATCGTGTGGCCGCACAAGTCCAGACAGATCGCTGCCCCTTTCGCCTTGCCCGACTACGGTGAGGTTCCTAGGGTCAGACTAAAACATGGAATTCGCACGATATAAAGCATGGAATTTGGGGCTTTTACTACCAAAATAAAGAGCACGAAAAACTCTACAAGATGCATGAATGAATTTTATGTTTACAGCCTGAAATTACTACTTAATCGAAAGGGAACAGTTATAACCCTAGATGTGACATGCTTCTACTAAAATCAAAAATTCTCGCAGAACACTTGATAAAATTTAGGGCTTTTTACATCAATGAAAAGCTGACACGATGATGCTTCCAACCATATGTTATTTGTAGGGTTTGGCTTGCTATCACCTACCTGAATCGGATGAAGAAGGAAGGAGAAAGAAAACCCAAGACACCGGTACACGTAGTGCCTAATCGCTGAAGATCTCCCTCGATCCAGCTCCTCTGCAGCCGCCACTGGTTCTAAACAATTCTAGGGTTAGAGAGCTTCATTTTTATAGGTCACACGCCTTCTAGAGGGTTCTATGCGTGGAGTATTCGTCCACGCAAGTTGGGTTGATGCGAACGCCGCCGTAATTGTTGACTCGATCCAATCTCCGCCAATTGCATCTCCTAGGGTTAGGGTTTCGGGAGATTAAGAGAGGAGAAATGATCCTCTCATCCTGGCCTTTCATTTGCCACTGGTTTGGGCTCATTTGATGGAGTATTAGGCTCGAATTTGGCATTTCAAGGTATGGTTAACTAAGTGTTTAGTTTGGGCTTAATCCACTAATTCGACATATTTACAGATTTTATTTGGGTTGGCCAAAGAAGACAAGTTTGTTAAACGTGTCATCCTCTACAAGAATACAATTTTTCTGGATTTTTATAAAATGATCAAAATTTAACTTATTCTATTTATTAAGGAATTTCTAATTAATTTCTTGAAAAAAAATCGGGGTATTACATCTTTCCTTTGGACTGGACTCTGGTATAATTGTTAATCTAAACTGTTAATTAAAAATTAATTTTATTTCTGTTACTTTAGCAAACCTGATTAATGAAATATTATTGCTTACTGTTATATCTGCGACTTCAATGTCTACACAACAATCCTTTTATCCCTTCAGAGCTTTTATCGCTCTTGGGAGGCTTCACGGGTTCCAAGTGGTATCGAGTCTACTCGGTAGTCCTATCGGGTATATCCGATATCCGGAGTCCGGGTCGTCACAGAATGCGGATCCCAGAAGCTGGGAATCCCCACTGAAACAAATGAGGAAACTCGCACGAAAATGGTAAAGCAAGCTCCACAATAAAATTACCATAAATGATGAATCCTAGCAGCCGGGAATTCCTATTGAGACATATGAGGAGACTCACGTCAAACAGTGAAGTCCGTAATAGAATTACAATAAGGATGAATCTCAGTAGCCGGGAATCTCCATTGAGACACATGAGGAGACTCGCGTCAAACGATGAAGTCCGTAATAAAATTACTATAAAGGATGATTCCTAGTAAGTCGGGAATCCCCATTGAGACACATGAGGAGACTTGCGCCGAACGGTGAAGTTCAGAATTAAGAATAAACAAGGGGGTCGTGCAAAGCTACCGAAAATCAAGAACCCCAATTGTATGTGTAAACGCTAGAGCAGTACTCTAGTGTTATCTAGAACATCTGCGTATCCCTATGTCGGAGATTCGTTGCTCACATATTTACACTATCACACCGCAGAGGACTAGTTTTGGGTGTGGATTGTGAATTCCGCTATGCACATATTCTATGTGGTGTCCTCTTCGCGCATGTACGTCTCCCTTAGTTATGCTTCATGAACCGTGCTCTGTCCATGAATCGCAGGCATTGTCCTCATCCTATCCCTAATATAGGGAGCTATTCTATATATCTACCTTGGACTTGCAATCGATGGATGCATGCATACTTGCGTGAATAAGGAACAAAAGAATAAAAATACAACAATTTTAAATGGGCTATAGGCTACACCCGTAGGTCCCGCTCACTCGTCCCTCATTCGCGCTACCTACGGGTGGGGGGCATTTGTTGACACTGAGAATATTCTCAATAATAATTCTTAATAGTTGCATTTGCAGGTCTTAAACTCCAACCGAGCACCCCTACACCGGTGGAGAAGGAAAAGAAAGAAGAATGACGGAAGCCGAATAAAAGACGAGACTGAAGAAAAAGAAGAAAAAAGAAAGGGGGGGCCAATTGCAAGAGACAACTGTTGAAGCAAGACTCCAGAGCTCAAAAGAATATCCGGGATCCCATCCCTGAACAAGTCAGCGGAAGGTTGGAATTGACCAATTACTTTAATAAACAAAGAATGGGCCAAAGCACTGTAGTACCCAAGAATTTATATATATAATTTTTGAATTATAAAATAGTTTTTTGGAAATTATAAAGGCCTAAATAAATTAATGAAGGATTATTGAATTAATAAGTCATTATAAGGCTCAATTAGGCTAATTAGTTAACCTAGCCTATCTAATTATTATCCAAAAGGTTAATGGACTGAGCCCATTAAGTTTGGCCCATATTCTAGAAGGGTGATTGGCTTATTCACGTATTTTAAGGATAAATACTAATTGTATAAGATAATTATATGGATAAACGAATAAAAGAGTTTTATCAAATTAAAACTCTATATACGTCACATGTAACGGTCTATCGGGTGACCGCCACAGCCATGTAACGCACCTAGACACGACCGTTACATCCTGCAGATTCCGTAAGGTGAGGAAATTGTAAAAAGATTGGAACTTTGAAATCCTATCTACAAGAGATCGACTTAGGGAAGCTTATAACATTACTAAGGACTCTTAGGGATTAGGTTCTGGCAGATTAAGGATTCTAGAATTGATCTAATCTCCAAACCCTAGTCAAAACCCTATAAATAGGACCTAGTTCTGAACTGGGCGACCCTTACTTTTGGCTCGTGAAGAATCAAGGTAAGGAGTCATAAATTCGGGTAAGTTCTTTAGAAGCTTTTGTTTAGTATACTTTAGACTAATGCTTCTCAAAATTTCATGCTAGGAGATCAAGCAACCAAGGAGATAGAAGCTTTCGAAGTTGCTGATTCAACCTTAGCAACCCAGGAATCTGAACGCAAGTCCCCAGAAGATCAGGACATTAGGATGACTAAACGAGGTAATTAGAGTACGATCCTATAGAACTTTTTGTTCCCAATAGTTTCATCTTCTTACTCTCAAAATTTCACATCCTTAGGTCAAGAGGCTGAGGAAATAGAGCAGATTGGAGTTGCTGATTTATCACAAGAAGTACAAGGGACTAAGGGTAGCACCTAGCATCAAATTCGAAGTTTTAAGATTTTAGAAGAGATAGGTTATCTCATGATTGGCAAAAATAACTTGTTAGGAATAAAAGCCCTCTGATTGTGCTTGATTTCATGCATTATAGACTAAGAATTTCATGATTTCATAGTTTTATACATTCATACATTTCTTAGCCCTAAATGGAAATAAAAAGGTATTATCTTGTCTATTCACTAAACCCTTGCATATAGTTGGCCTATGCATCGATTCATGATTAGGACAGTGGTAATATGTTGATTTCCAGGCATGTAATGTTTTCATGAACCTTTACTTTAGTTTACTGCCAGCAGGTTCTCTGACGCACCAACGTGAGACCGTCACATCATGTAACGGCCTTACGATAGACCGTCACAACCTGTTATGCTTTTATTTGTTATATTGTCTCTAACGCACCCTAGCAGGAGCGTTACACCACTGTAATGGCCCCTCTATAAACCGTCACACACTGTAACGCACCTATCTTAGACCGTCATACACATGTGTTCTGTCAGCCCAAGGCAGAATAATAACCAGTTAAGTTTACTTATAAATAAACTTAGATAGCTAAGTTTGGACCTATTATCATGACTTTGAGTTTAGTTTCTGATTCATAATCAAATTGCATGATTAATGTGTCTTTAGTTATTGTAAGTTATTCTAATTTCATTGGCTAAAACTCTATAGTTTTGTATTCTAAATCATGATTTTCCAAAGTTATATTGACGGAGTTTTATCTTTGTTTCATAAATGTTACACATTCTTTCCTATCTATAGAGTCATTTCTTTAAGCATATGGCACATATTCCGGTATGTTGTCCATTAGTTCACTTTACACTATAGGAACATTATTCTTGGACATGAGGACCTCTTTATTGGATATTCCTTCCAATGGACTAGGAAATCTTGTTTCAAGGCCTCCGTAATTTTTCGCGAGCCTGGGATTCCCACTAGGACGCCGAGTTGGTTGTACCATTAAAGCCATTGATTAGATTACACTATCGATGATTTTGGTTATCAGTAATGTAACGGCTCTATGTTGGACCGTCAGGCACAAGTAACGGCCCAATATACGACCGTCACATTCCACTGAGTCTGATTTCTTGGTTCTGGATTCAGACTAATGTAACGGCCCAATATTGGAGCGTCACATCATGTAACGGCCCAGTACACGACCGTCACACTACTTGAGTATTTTAACCCAAGGATTGACCCAGGGTCGATATTCCAAGGTTCTAGATAGACTCTTGATGATCTAGAACTTATCATATTGATCAAGAAACCTAATATAATGAATGGAAGATAAAGAACGTATCGTTATGTTGTCGATCTATTTCCATAGGCATAACCTTGCTTAAGTCATTCTTGATTTCTCATGATTCTTATTGAAGCATTCATTCGTTGAATTATTGTTATCATGAGCTTATTGAACTTATTACATTCTTGGCCATATTTTATTGTTAACATGCATGGAAGTAACTTGATTTATACTTGAAGATGCGATCGAGCACTGATTGTGTTCAAGGGCTCTATGCTAGTCTCCTCGGCTGATTGTCGGAAACATACTATTTTATAAACCATGGGGTATGATGCTACTGGCGTCGCATTGCGCTGGGAGTACTTTCTCTATAAATAAGTGAAAATCCACGGCACGACATGACATTCTTGTACATGACTTTCTTGCTTGATATTTCACAAAAATTCACGAAGTACTTGCTCATAAGCAAAAGATACTGGAGTGATGATTATGTGGCTTGATAGTACATTCTCGATACATTCTTGTTCATGAAAGGCCAATATCTTGTTCTTATAACATTCTTGCTAGTTCGTACTTGCTCTCATTCTAACTTACTTGATCATCTTGTTACTTTGGTTTAATCGCATGATTGATCGCACTCGCATGATATTTACCTCATTCTTTAGAGCTAAATTATTAATTACTTTAATAGTGCCTTCATGTTGATGCGAAGATACCTACAGGGCAAGTGTGCTCATTACCTATTTCCAATCTTTTCAGGAGATGGAAGTGATTCAAATTCGGATTCGCGTTATACAAGTAGCGGGTCCGAAAACGAATGAAAGTATTGTCAAGATGAGAGTGAAGACTTAGGAAGTCTAAATTGTTTAGATTGAGTCTATGTAATTTCCTTATTTATTGAGTCTAGTGCATAATGGAAATTGAATTAGTGGTTATACTTGATTATTTTGAAATAAAGTTGGAGTTTGAGTAATATTGTGCAATTGTATTTATGTGTGTGATTATCTTACGTTCTGATCGTTCTTGCTCGCAAGAGGCTTACCATGCCGGCTGTTCGCGCTCCCTGAGTTAGTCTTCCGCTGTAATATAAGGCTCGGAGCGTGACAGTTAAGTTGGTATCAGAGCTTAAGTCTCAGGACTTAGGAAGAAGAGTCATGTCATAGGATAAGTCCAAGGTTTAAGGATCCCTACCTATAAACTAAGGAAGAAATTTCCATACCCATGTGAGAATTGGGTAGAGCCCGGGATAAGATAATTAATTAGCTTTAAGATTATTTCTCCCAATTTCATGAGAAAAAATAAGTTGTTATTTTTTCCTCAGGTACCTCATTTTACAAATGGCTCATCACGTAGATTGGGATGGTATGCAACAAACAGTAGCCGGCCTTACTTAGGCATTGCAAACCATAGCGCAAGGTGGCGCAGGGGCAAGGGCTGGTGACCTACATCACAATTTCCGGAGTTTAAATCCTCCGTGATTCTATGGTTCGTCTAATCTCGACGAGGCAGAAAACTGGATAGACGAAATGAATCGTATATTTGATGTCATCCAATGCACCGATCAGGAAAAGGTGCGTCTCGCAACCTTTCAACTCAACAAAGATGCTCGCACATGGTGGAAGTCGATTCCGGCACCTCCGGCCAATGCACCTCATACATGGGATGGTTTTCTTACCATGTTCCATGCCAAGTACTTTTCTGAGCACGTAAAGGAACGAAAGGCTATGGAGTTCGCCGCTCTTCGGCAAGGAATGATGACGGTTGCCGAATATGAACTATAATTCTCAAGGCTTGCACCTTACGCGCCGCATCTTATCAGCACCGATCTACTCAAGGCAAATCGATTTATGGACGGGTTACGACTCAATTTCATTCAGCAGCTCGGGACCCAAAACATCCGTACTTATGCGGAGATGGTTCAGCGGGCGTACCTATGTGAAAGGACCTTAGAGAAGGTCGAAAAATTGAAAGGTAAAGGAGAAGAATCAAGCCGACGCTTAGAGCGGCGTTATAAGAAAGAGAAATTCAGCATCACGGAACCTTACAAAAGCCGTGATAGTAAGAATAGATCTAGGAATGGGAATGGTTGAAGTTTCCATAAGCAAAAGAAAATCAAGGAGGAGAAGGAGTAGGTCGCCACGGCTTGCACATTTTGTAAAAAATTTGGCCATTCGGCTGAAGAGTGTTGGAAGCGTCTCGGCGCTTGTTTACGTTGTGAAAGCAGGGAGCATCGCATGCCGGAATGCCCCCTTATGAAGGACCAGTCATCTGGTGGAGGACGCAGGAGGCAGGCTCGTCTCAATGCTGTTCTAGAAGGAGAGGAAGCGCCCAGGGATGATGGGCTTATGGAACGTACTCTTCAAATTTGTTCTCATCCTGCATTTGTGCTATTTGATACGGGTGCCTCTCATTCTTTTATCTCCACTACTTTTGCTAAAACATTACCAATCGCATCAGTTCCCTTACCTTCAGATCTTGCTATTTCCACACCCCTAGGTTCTGGAACAAAGCTTACCGACTATTATCCTGATAGCGAAGTGATAGTAGAAGGTCATAATCTCCCTGCAAACCTAGTATGCCTTGACATGAAAGGTTATGATGACATTTTAAGGGTAGATTGGCTTGTAGATCATGATGCTTATATCAATTGTCGAAACAGGATTATATCCTTTCGAAAACCCGATCTTCCGAGATTCTCTTTTCTTGGCATCAAGTACAAGAAACACCCCACTATCATATCCTCACTTCACGCTTGCAAACTTATCTCGCGAGGATGTAAAGCCTTTCTTACTTCTGTCATTATTACCGAATCCAAAGAAATTAACATAGCAGACATCCCTATTGTAAACGAGTTCCCAGACGTGTTTCCATCAGAACTACCCAGTTTACCGCCCGAGAGGGAAGTGAACTTCACCATTGGACTCATTCCAGGAGCAGCACCTGTTTCTATAACCCCTTACAGGATGTCCCCCACGGAGCTTAAGGAATTGAAGAAACAGTTGTAGGAACTTCTGGACAAGGGTTTCATCAGACCTAGCACATCCCCTTGGGGTGCGCCGGTTCTATTTGTCAAGAAGAAGGATGGTTCTCTCAAGCTATGCATCGATTACCGGCGACTGAATCAACTCACAATTAAAAATAAATATCCGTTGCCGCGTATTGATGAGCTCTTCGATCAGCTTTCAGGAGCAGAATATTTCTCTAAGATTGACCTCAGATCAGGTTATCATCAACTTAGAATTAAAGAAGAGGACATTTATAAATCGGCTTTTCGAAGTCGTTATGGCCACTATGAATTCGTAGTGATGCCGTTTGGGTTAACTAATGCCCCAGCAGCTGATAAGTGTCTATTTTCTATAGTAATTCATTGCATGTACACCATTTTATGTGCATATAATTAGGTAATTATGCATAATTCATAGTTAACCTCAACTCCGCATTTAAATTAGAGCTTTCACGTAAATTGATTGATTTGGTGATATTATTTGATAAATTAAAATTGAGGGTCATGAGCATTAATTCTCCATTACATAACTATGAGTATTTGAGATTTATGTGCACATTATGGTAATGTTTATGGACTAGATTGTAATTATGTGTGTGTAGGACACCGAAGGTAATTGCAAAAGAAGCCGGGGGCAAAACTGTCATCACCACTTTGACCAAGTCAAATAAAGAATTCAAAATATTTTGGTTGGAGGGAAAAGAAAGTTTAAAATTTTGAATTCAAAGTTTGAAAAGGAGGAATTCAAAGTTTAAGTTTGAAAAGGAGGAAAAGGACATTCAAAGTTTGAAATAAAGGAGAGACATGATGAGCCTTGGGAAATGGGGTGCCTAAAGTCCAAGAAAGGGGCTGCCCACCTACTTTTTCTCTTCCCCATGCATCATGTTCCACTTGAATCTCATCCATCCATCTCCTTTTGATACAATCTTCATCCTCTATCTACCCAACTTTCCCTATAAATATCCCAGGACAAGGAGGAGAAAGGGAGTTCTTCTTTTGTCAATTTTTCTCTCTCTCTCCCTCTCACATCTTCTTAGGTCGCCGAGTTCGCCCTCTTTCATCCCTCTTCTCCTCTTACTGTCTTCATAAAAGTTCTTTATTTTTAAGTCCTCTACAACTTCTTCTTCTACATCATCTTATAATTCCTCCTAGTTTTCAAAGTATTTCGTGTTTTTCACTGTGTTGTCTTGTTCATCTCCGAATGAGTGTTTCTCTCTGTTCTTTCCCTTATTTCTCCCTCTTCTAGTCATTTTCCTCTCTTACTATCTTCATAAAAGTTCTTTGTTTTTAAGTTTTCTACAACTTCTTCTTCTACATTATCTTCCAATTCTTTCTGTTTTGAAAGTTATTTTCCATTTTTCAACTTACTGTCATGTGATTTCACTGTTCATCCGAGGTGCTAGCTTCTGTTATTTCTCTATTTTGAAGCTCTTCTGCTCTTCGTTTCTATCTAAGTTCTTCATCAAAGTTCTTCCTCTCTCCCTCCTCTTTAACTTCTTATTCTTGGGCATCCCCTAATTCTTCTTGGTTTTAAAGTTATTCACCCTCTAAATGTGACTTCAACGACGAAGGTGACTTCCTCCCGGCATAGACGACATCTTCCGCAAGGTGGTTCGTGATCCAAAGCCAAGAGAGGACGGTGCTGTCATCACCATTGCTGCTACCATCTTCATATCTCAGGCTCCTTTTATTTTTATTATTTTAGTTTCATTTTACTTCATTGTAATCTTGTCACATACTTGTTGTAGGCTTATCTTGCACTTCATGTACTCTTTCTTTTAAGTTAATAAAAAGAGTTATTCTTTTGATCTAGTTCTTGATCTTCTTCCCTCTCTACATCCTTTTTCTATCTCTTCTTTTCACTTTATGTAATTTTTTTCTATAACATAGGCGCATAATCATAGGTGTTTTTAATTAAGTGTTTGATTTGTTCATCACTTCACAATTTTCTTTAAGTAAAACAAAATCACAAGTATTTTCTAAAGGACTCCAAGATTTTTAACTCTAAAAATCTCTTCTTCCCTGTGGATTCGACCCGTGCTTGTCATAGTAATCCGTTCTCTTTTGATCATTTTGTGCGAGTTCGGTTTTAAGATTGTTATACGAGTGTTTTAAACGACGAACTTTCGCGTTATCAATTTTTGGAGCCGTTGCCGGGGAGGAATGATGATTTTTGGTTTAAGAACTTTATTTTCCTTGTGTTTATAAGTGTACTAATATCTCTTTCTTTTTCTTATTTTTACAGGTGAAAAAAAAAGAACGAGGGAACGCACTTGAAGAATTGAAGCTAAAAAATCAAAAAAGAAGAAAGAAAAAAAAAGAGAGCAGTTAAGAGGTAAGCTCTCCTCCCTTTCCTTAGTCTTTTTGTCATTTCATTTCAAAAAAAAAAAAGAGAACGAGGGATTGCGCATCAAGTAAGTCTTCAAACTTATTCCTCTCATTTTGTGTCATTTCCTTAATGTTCTTGCATATTGTGGTTAGATAGGTTCACAAAAAAAAAACTCATCACTTGAACTCGATAAAAATCTTCATTCCAAGAGTAGAAATCACACTTCCATGTTTTAGGTCATGCATCATTTAAGATAGTATTTATTTTTTTCTTGTTGCTTAATTGTTATTAATTGCATTGTTGAAGATTGCGGGAGGCAAGGTGAGTACTCTAACTTTTCTAATAGCATGCTCATGCACTTCCATGCTTACATAGAACCCCTTATTTGAACTTGTTTTGTTGCATATCATTTCAAAGTATCTTAAGGGTAACACCCATAAGCAAGATAAGGTGGGGATTTTATCACCCTTCCTTAGCCCACAAAATACAATTCCCTTGCATCTTTGCATCACCTACACCTTAAATAAAATCCAGTAGACGTTGGCCCTAGGTTCACACTGTGGTTCTTGTGTTATTTGGGCTTACCCTCTTATGAAAACCGGTGCCTAAGGCAAGACGGTCGGACGGCAAACGCCTTAAGCGGGCTAGTGGTTTGACATAATTAGGTCCCTACGAAAGTAGGGGGAACCTCCCACTACCCCACCCCTTACCTGGCCGGTGGAAATATTGAGGGTAAGTTAAGTTTCACTTTAGCCATTTTGTGAAACCTAATTTGTAGGTCTAGGTCACAGCTAGGTCATTAGGTAATTTGTGTGACAACTTGTTTGTGTTTGCATACAAAAAAAATTAAAATAAAATAAAAAATAAAAAATTCTCCTCTTATCTCTCTTCGTCCTTATTTGAGTCAAAACAAAAAAAATAATAAAAAAAATATAAAAATCATCATAAAATAATTCTCTCATCTCTCATCTTTAACCTTGGTTTATGCAAGGGAGAAGATCTCAACACCTTGACTTAGTTGAGCCCATTAGTGAGATTGAGCGATTCATTTTTAATCCGGCTCAAAATCAAACCCAACCTATGGCTGAACAACACCAATTAGGGGTGCCCAAACAGATGAAGGAATATTTCATTCCTTCGAATTATCAGCCATCCACTTGTATCAACTGCCTAATGTCCCTACTTTGTACTATGAGATCAAATCTAGCACCATTCAGATGCTCTCATCCTTTTATGGGAAGACCAATGAAGATCCCTATAAACATCTGGATGAATTTCTAGAAATTTATTCCACTGTGAAAATTCAAAATTTCACAGATGATGCTCTCCGCCTGACCTTATTCTCTTTCTCACTTAAGGACAAAGCCAAATACTGGCTAGGGACCTTAGGAAAACCTATTGGCACATGGGCAGATATGCAACATGAGTTCCTTAAGAAGTTTTACCCCATCGGTAGAACCAACACCATGAGACGTGCAATTACAGGATTCGCGCAACTCCCAAATGAACAAATACATGAATCATGGGAGAGATTAAAGGAACTCCTCAGAAAATACCCACATCATGGGCTCTCCAAATGACAAATAGTGCAAGCTTTCTATGAGGGCCTAGATGATCAAGTTAGGCAGATTGTTGATGCATCATGTTGTGGGGCCTTTATGAGCAAGAGTGAGGATGAGGCATATGCCTTATTTGAAATGTTAAGCGAGAATTCAATCAACCACGCCTCCTTATCCTCATATGAGAGAACCATTGGGCCATCTAAACGGGTCGGGATGTATCGTGTGGAACCTGAAGCTAGAGTGGATGTGAATTTCATCCATCAAAAATTGGACAAGGTGGATATCATGACCCAAAAGCTAGAACAAGTTGATATG
Source organism: Amorphophallus konjac (assembly GCA_022559845.1). Classification (NCBI taxonomy): domain Eukaryota; kingdom Viridiplantae; phylum Streptophyta; class Magnoliopsida; order Alismatales; family Araceae; genus Amorphophallus; species Amorphophallus konjac. Next base: position 25,544,792 of record CM040124.1, read on the forward strand.
TTGGCCCACAAGTTAGACCAACTCCTGGCCCAAAATAAACAAGAAACCACCATCTTACCTACGTCCAACCCATACTCAGACCCAACACACCATGAGGTGTATGCTTTATGTGCTAGCCCGGACCATCATGTGTCCGATTGCCCAACAGCAGCCCAGTTACCACCTTTTATACAGGAGCAAGTCCAAGCAGCCCAGGGGTTCTCTAAGCCCAACTATGAACCATTTTCTAACACCTATAATTCGGGCTGGAGGAATCACCCCAATTTCAATTGGAGAAATCAACAATCTCCTAATCAGCCCACCATCCCCTCTGCGTCTCAAACTCACAAACCACCCATCCAACACCAATTTCAAGCACAGCCACCATTTCAAGGAAATGCTTATGGTCGGGGACCGCAAGCCCAACAACCGCTTCCCCGATTTAACCAGGGTCAGGTCCCATACCAACCTCCTCAGCCCAATTACGAGCAATCTTCCAATTCCCACCGAATCTATCAACCTCCTCCGCAACACCACCAGGACTGCCAAACTGATGATAGATTTCATCAATTACAACAACTAATTCTGGCCCAAAACCAATCCTTCCAACAAACCATGCAAGCCCAAAATCAATCTTTCCAACAGACCTTCCATGCCCAACAACAAACTATTTCTAAGTTGGAAACCCAATTGGGCCAATTGGTTGAAGCCACCATGAGAAGGGAAATGGGCCAATTACCAAGTCAGTCTATTGCTAACCCCCGCAATCAACAACCTCCAGGCTTCCCTCTAAGAGCTCACATTCTTCCTCAACCCAATCAGCCCAATCAACCTCAGCCGCCCCCTCCTGTAGGCCATCAGTTTGAGAATGCCAAAGCCATCTCTACCCTTAGGAGCGGGAAAATTCCTAATTATCCTTATCAGGCTAAGGATGTGGGTAGTAGTTCGGGCCAAGACACCCACAAGGAGAGTAATAGTGAGGATGAGGAGCCTATGATTGTGCGAGAGAAGAAAAAGGCAGAGGGTGGAGAGAAGAAGCTGGATCAAGGGAAGGCGAAAGTTGATGAAGGACCCCAAGAATATGTGCCTAAGGTCCCTTTTCCCGATGCTCTAAAGCCGAAAGCTCACAAGAAACCACCGGTACAATAGGAAGAATTAGTGGAATTGTTTAAACAAGTGAATATCAATATTCCACTCTTGGATGCAATCAAACATGTGCCGGCATATGCAAAGTTTTTGAAAGAGCTTTGTACTCCAAAGAGGGAGCCAAGGGCGGTGACTCAAAAGATCGGCTTGTCTGAGGATGTGAGTGCTGTTTTGATGAATCATTTGCCAAAAAAATTGAAGGACCCCGGAGCCCCTTTAATCTCATGTGATATAGGTGGAGTCGCTTTTGATCGAGTATTGCTAGACTTAGGTGCTAGCATGAATCTTTTACCCACCTTTATCTATGAGCAGTTTGATCTAGGGGAGTTAAAACCCACTTCAATCATCCTCCAATTGGCGGATAGGTCGGTTAAAACACCAAGGGGTCTGTTGGAGGATGTCATTATTAAAGTGCATGAATGTTATTTCTCGGTGGATTTTCTCATTCTTGATATGGCCTCGTCCCAGGATTTAAAGCACACCCCTATTATTTTGGGACGTCCTTTTCTAGCAACTGCTAAGGCCAACATCAACTGTGCCACGGGAATGATGGATATATCATTTGGAGGCGAAAAAGTTTCTCTGAATGTTTTTAAGGCTTCTCAGTATCCGGATCAAGGAGATGAATGCAATGTCATTGATATCTTTGAGGATGTGATTCCGGATAACATTGAGGACACCCTAAGAAGAGGGTAGCATGCTTCAGGATTCTCCTCTCTCTTCTGCACCCTGGTCTAGGGTGGAGTCACTTCCTCCATTACAATCCGAACCTACTCTTCCATCTATGGATCATCCGCCTACTCTTGAATTGAAACCTCTGACATACTCCCTTAAATATGCATATTTGGGACCTAACCACACTCTACCTGTCATCATTGCCTCCAATCTCACTTCTGCTCAGGAATCTGTGGACGCGGATTTTTTTATTTTTTTATTTTTTTATTTTATTTTTATTATTTTTATTATTTTTATTTATTATTTTTTTATTGGCGTGCCAGTCACCGAACTGACGATTTCATTGTGCGCTCGATCTGACTTGGTCAGTCGATTGTGAGTGATCGTGTCTGGACCAGAAGTCCGTCATACCATAAAGGCTATGACGTTAATTACGCCCTTTCAAGGAAGGACAACCCTTGATTAAACGCTAAAGGTAGGAGGATGACAGCGGTAAAGCCACATGCTTAAAAGAGACGGAAGTCGTTCGCTTGCAAGACATTAAGTGGATTAGACGAAGCAGGGGTTGGTTATTTTCGGGATAAAATCGACGGCATATTCCCACCATCTTGGACAATGCCAAGTGGGGAATAGGAAACCACCCATGCAGTGGCAGGGTGGGATCCGTAAAAGATCGGGCATAACTGACCCAGAATCCGAGTAAGCACTGGCGTAACATGACGCGCCCTGTGGGTACGCGATGTTGCATCTATATCCCCCTTCAAAGGACCGTCGGAGAGCATGTAGGGACATAGCTCCGTGGGCCAACGGGGTTGAGAGAGAGGACATCACAGCTACCTGGCAAGGTATGTGTAAATTTCGGCAGCATGTCCCCTCAACTTGGATTATGCCAAGAGAGGATAGGTCATCATCCACGGAGTGCCGGGATGACAACCGAACGAGGATGGGCACCGGGCCCCGGGACATCGCTTACCTTTATTCCATCGTTTAATATCCCCTTGAAATCCCTCGGAACTCATATAATGACATGGCCCTTTGGGTTCATAAGGGTGAAATCTGGATCGGGAATGAGGACTGTAGGGGAGGCCTTCCCCATTACTATGTCTTCTCAAGGCATCCATGACGATCTCTGAACATCCCCGGGGCATATGTGTATGGAGACTAAAAGATTGAAGGATGTCAGTGCAGAAGAGGGCCTCGGACTGGGTTTCATCGGCCAGAGAAGGAGGGGCTCTCGGCATGGTTTTAATTTGACAGAGAAATAGGGTTCTCGGCATGGGTTTAGCTGGCCGAATGAGGGGCTTCTCGGCATGGTTTAGGGGTTCAAAAGGGGGGTCTCGGCGGCGGCTTCCCGGCGCGCTCATGGCCGCGCCGAGAAGGTGGCGCCGAGAGGCTTGCATGGAGGGGCTTGAATAGGCCTATAGGGAAGGGGGTCTCGGCATGGAGCTTCCCGGCGCGCTCCTGGCCGCGCCGGGAGCCTGGCGCCGGGAGGCTTGCATGGAGGCTCACGTGAGAAGGGTTGAAATGGCCTTTTTTTTGTCGTTTAGCCGAAGAGGGAGGCCTCTCGGCTGGATAGTTCTCGGCGGGGAATTGTGCACGCCGAGAAGGTGAAATCACTGCAGGGTTTCAGGGTTCAGACGATGCTCTGCTTCTGGGATTCCTGAGTTTTCTGGCTGCGATTGAAGTTGAATTTGAAGTATAGGAGGGGGGGTTTCATGGATATTTCCCTGAGAAAGGGCCAAGGGGGATCTGGAGGGTAGGATCGATGGGGAACGAGACCATCGTCTGGATTTCTGAAGACTTTGTTTTATTTCTGCCGCCGGCCGCCTGGGGATCAAGAGATGACTGTCTCTGATCCCCCGGACGAACCCAATAGCATCTAGAAACTGGTGACTGAGGAACCTTTGGCATCAAACTCCAGACCCTAATCATCCAAGGGATTAGAATAGAGGGTCGAGAGATCGAGATTGTCATTCGCTAGAATCCGCGGAATAGCAGTGATCCGAAGAATCGATATACCCTCGTATAGCCAGCGGTTCAGGGGACCAAGAGATTGATGTCTCTGATCCCTGAACAGCACAAGGAGGGGCCCGGTTTTCATGCCTCTAAAGAGAAGATTCGTATGAACCATTAAATATTTTGCATAAACGATAAACATACAAAGATAAGCAGAGAGCAGACATTTCGATCAAAGGAGAGCAGACATCTTAATCAGTAGATCCCCAAATGGGTCACGTTGACATTTCATTGCATCGCATCGAAGCCTTACATCGACTGTGAAATAGAAATGCAAAGTAGAAAGATGGAGATTGAGACCAGAACTCGCTGGCTACTTTCGATAAATCAAGACAAAGGCTCACTAGATTACATCGGTAAAAAAAAAACATGGGGAGGGCGGAGCATTGACTCCTCTCCCTCCCCCTAGCAGCCCACCTGGAGCCCTTTTCTTCTTCTTTTCTTCTGCTTCTTCTCTTCTGCTTCTTCTCTTCTCTTAGCCGAGGGGGACTCTCTCTTGGCAGGACTCCCTCTCTACTCTTTATTTTCTGGCTTCTTTTTCTCTTTTTCTTCTCTCTTTTTGTTCCCCTCCTTTTTTTCTCTCTCTCCAGGCATCCATCTGTTCGAAGGGAGAGGGTTTTTATACCTGTTTCCCCCCTTCTCGGTAGGCTTCATCTCGGCGCGCCCCAAATGGGGCTTCCCGACGCGATTGCAAGTGGCTCTCGGCGCCCTCTTTTGGGCTTCGGCAAGTGGCTCTCGGCGCCATCCTTTGCAGGCCCAATTAAAGCTTTTTAGCCACTTTCACAGGCCCATTTGGGTCTTTCAAGGGCATCATCACCCAAAAGGGGTCTTCCATTGGTGACACAGCTTGTATCATTATTAAGGTTTTCATCAGTCCGTAGACAAGGGTCTCATCAGTCCGTAGACAAGGGTTTCATCAGTCCGTAGACAGGGGTTTCATCAGAATTACCATCTGAACGGTGACAAGACCGGGTATTATCTTATCGATATCGTCACTTGAATGGTGACGAGCTCGGGCATCAGCTTTAGTCCGGAAAGACTTCCGCCGGGTGTATAATCTGTGGAGACCATTCTTCTTCTGTTCTGACTTTGCAAAAGCCTTTGCAATCTTCATCTGTCGGTACCGGCTTCATCTTCATCTCATATTACATCTGTCAGTAAGCCGACATCTGACTTACCCTGACATATCATCCGTGGATTCTTGGACGAAACGGTAGTACAGCTCTCATTAAAGGGCTGGAAGGTCTCATCAGTCGAGTGACTGCTGCTTTATCAGTGCTGCCGACTGAGTGACATTGACACCGGGCATCAGCTTTGCCGACAAGGGCTTTAGCAGGGTAGACAGTTGATGAGCTTCATCATTGGTCTTTCACTGTTGGTCTGACCCTCTTTTCAATTATGTTTTCACCCTTGTTCATTTTCCAGGTGTCAACAAATGCCCCCCACCTGCGGGCGGCGTAAGCGTAGAATAAGCGGCACGGGGGTTGCAGGTGTCTTTCATCATTCGAGGGTATCTTCCTCAATTTGTCTTTAATCCGGTTCTCAGACCTGATCATCTTGATGCAACAATATTTTGCACTCTTACCTTCCCTTTTCACATTTTCATTCTTCATACTTTCTCTATTTTTAGCAATTTGGAGCTTCTCGACACGGGCCACAAGCTTCTCGGCATGACCCTCTCAGCGCAAGGCTTCTCGGCGCGAAGGATCTCTCGGCGTGGGCTTCTCGGCGCGGACGAAGGTGCTCTGGGCCTGGGGCTTCTCGGCGCGCCCTGGCGGAAAGGGGCCTCGGCATGGAGCTCTTGGCGCGCTTTTTGGCCGCCTGGAGCTCTCGGCGTGGAGGGCTCTCGGCGCGCATTGCTTCGCACCGAGAAGCTTCTCCCTCCCCTTCTCTATTTAACCCCCCGAGAGGGTTTTCTTTCTCATTTCTTCATCTTCTTTCTCTTTCTTCATTTCTTTTTCTTCTTCCGTTTTCTTTCATCGGCGGGAGCCTTGTCTCCTCTCGGCCGCCCTCGTCTTTCTTCCCGTTTAGTCGGATTTCACCCGGGTAGGACGATACTAGGGATTTAATCCCTTTTCCTTTCGGGATCACCCCCTCTTGGTTGGTAATTCCCTATTCTTTTTGGGCAGACCCCGAATAAGGGGAGATGCTGCCGAAATTTTTATAGAATCTCATGTTGCAATCTACACAAGACTGGCTTTTAATTCACACTTTTTCTTCGACTGCAGGCACTGCAATGGCTTCCAGTTCTGATGTTGCATCTTCCAGAGCTGTTGGTGCTAGCTCATCGGCCCAGCCAGACATATCTCGGGCCACAGTAAATTGGCTGAATGTGCATAATTTGGATTTCGGCTATGACAGGATTGCTTCAGTTGACGAATCATCTGACTCTGAAACTGACACCGTATCGATAGCCCGGGTATACTCCACGGTGACTGAGACATGCTTCAGGCGGGATGGTAACTATCGGCCAGACCTCCCGAAGGACCGACATTTGATGCCGTTCATCCGGACTTTCACAGTGGGCGGCATGCGAGATTACCGGATAGCTCGCGTAGTTGAAGCTGCCATCCTTGCTGAGCGAGATAGCCTGAAGGACTCAGTGTATCGCAGCAAGGCCATCTATCTTCCTGGGGAAAAGCGCGACTGGGATGCCGTCCTTGGCATATCGGAGCTGGAACCAGAGAAGAAGATGCTGGTCCGGGCCCCGGAATTCACACCTACCCGGTGGGATAATGCTAGCGGCCGAGTTCATAGGGAGAAGCCCGGCTATGGTATGTTGATGGCACCATTAAAGTGGGGATATCGCGAAGAACCCTTAGTGCTGAATTGTTCGGCCGTTCAGTTCAAGTACCTTCTGGCCGCTGGCTGGTTCGGAGACACCAAAATCACTGACGCCCACCTATTCCGAGTGGGGGCAGTGGAGTTTACAGAGTTTGTTCTGATAGAATATGCCCCCCTGCTAATCAGAGCAGGGGTGTACCACAGTGTCTTCGCTTCTAGATTCCGGTATCCCATATCCCGAGGGCTGTGCTGTGGAATGTTTGAAGTGTTCTGCCCTTTATTCAACACTTTCTATACAGCAGAGGGGGAGACATCCCTGGATCTCTGGAGTTTATCACAGCTCTCCGGCCTGCCCATTGATGGCGAGCCGTATGAGGAGGTTTGCTTGTCAGATTCCGAGAAGGATAGCTCTGATGGCGAGGGCAAGTATTCCCTCGGCTTCTCATATCGATATTTGATGAAGGTATACCGCTCCATCTGTCTGGCGTACAGCAGGGGGTCCTCTAAAGGCTATCAACCCCGAGAGAAAGGCAGCAAAATGAGGGTCCGGATAGGGCAGTGGATCCAGTATTTCTTTGACGATCCCCTGAAGTATGCAGACTTTCCTTCTATGGGTCCGGCTGCTAGAAGGCAGGTAAGGGCTCCCCGTTATAAGTCGACGCTACCCTCCTCATTGCGCTGTGCAGGCAGCGGTGGTCCCAACCCAGCAGGCGTAGACCCCATCACACACTGCACGGCCTATTTTACATTTTGGCTGTGCACTTTTGCTCTCCCACAAGGGGACGAGACAATCATTCGGCCAGAGGCCATATATCCAGCTTGTCAGATGGCATGGGGGATGAAGCTGTCGCTCTGCCCAGTGGCCCTGTGCTTGATATACAAATCTTTGGGGGACCTGTACAAGCATCGGACTCCCCGTTCTTTGAGGACCGTGGGTCCTTTTCATTTCTTCAATGCCTGGGTCTGCAGTATATTCCCTGAATTAGCTCCGAGAACCTTGCAGGCGGATACAGTGTCACCCAGGATGGTTGAATTTGCCAGCGCTGAGCCTGGTCCCTTTTATGATCAGCTGTTTAAAATAAGGGGCCGACTGATAAAAGTACCAGTGGACGCCCCCGGCAGCATACATTTCTGGAGCTTGGCAGCAGGTTCAGCTCCTTTGATTGATCCTCAGAGAGAGTGCAAGCTGGAAGAAATAGAGACATATATCCACCCTGTCTCAGGGGTCAACACTGCTCGGCCAATCCTGGAGCCGGAGCTGGTGAGATGGGCCATGGCAATTCGGCCCAGTGTTTTGGTTTACAGGAAGGGTGGCCTGCTTCTGTTGGAGCCATACTATCCATTCCGCTTTGGGCGAAACTTCGGCTACGACCAGCATATTCCTACCTCGGCTGCCCAATTTCCCTTAGATAGCCGGGCCAAGCACGGGTCCATCATTGTTGGCAAGGGCCGGTTGTGGTGGGATTTCTATCATCGCCAGGATGATGTAGTTTTCAGGGTGCCCCCTGTTTCTAACCGTGTTCCCCGGGTAACACCAGAATATATCAAATGGTGGAATATCCGAACCGGCTTTTATAGGGACGGTAGGGGTGCCTTCTGGGACGTGGCAGAGCGCTCCTTCCTGAAACAGCAACCTGGGCCGGTGTTTGATATTTCTGAAGCCCACTTGAAAAAACTTTACTCACAGCATCTGAGGGAGGCGGAGAATTATCTGACTCAGCGGCGGGCCTTGAAGGAAAAGAGTTCCGAGCCGCTTGCTCCTATCTTCGCTGCTATCAACGAGGACACCTTTATGCAGAGTTTGAAACACCTGAGCCATGTAGGGGGCACTCGCTTGGAAGTGCAGTAATACCCATTTCCTGTCGAAGAGCCGCTCCCGACAGTAGCTTCCTGGAGGGGTCCAGTTGATAGATTTCATCCATATAGGACGTTTGTACGCCGAGAAGATAGAACTCAGACGTACTATAGACAGACGTCCTGGCTGTTCATTCTGCTAAATTTGCATGGGTTATCTGCAGAAAGCCCGATAGCTGGCATATTGAACAAGCCACTGTTTATATCATTTCATTATGTCGATGGTTGGGGCATGGACCATCTTGACTTGTTTCGATGCCTTGACTTTCGCGGCTATAATGATCTGGCGGCTTTGGTAGAGAAGTGCCAGATATTCGGTGATGTGTGCTGGCTCATCAAGGAGGCTGCTTCCCGCTCCAAGGAGGTAGCTTACATGTACTGGCCACTTTCTGTATTCTATGACGGCCCGGCAGGTAAGATTTCTTCTTTTCTGATTGCAGTGTTTTCTGCTTAGCATCTGAACTTCGCACCCACTGATCCCATCATCCTTCTGCCATTCTCCTCAGACCGGCCTGATATAAAGCGGCAGGGGATCTATAGAAAGATTATTGCGCAGGCCGAGAAGCCCACTTATTTTGAAGTCCCTGCCGCGGCACCGACCACTACTCCCCTGCCTCCTGGCAAGAAGAGGAAGGCTTCCGCAGTCAAGACTACAGTTGGGAAGGCCAGGAAGGCCAAAAAGGCCCATATTCAACAGTCGACTTCGGTGGCGATGGATACTGGGACCCCTCTCCCTGACATTCCATCATTTGATGAGTTTGAGCTGCAAAGGGAGGCTGCTTCGATACCGGTTCAGGGTAACATCAAGAGCTTGCATTTGCATTCTTCACTGTCTTCTGCAGGATCTCAAAGAAGTCCTTGAATTTGACCCATTCTTTTTGCACAGCCGAAGAGACAGTCATAGCACCTTCTGTGGTGGAGACCAGATTGCCTTCTCCTACGCCGACTAGTGAGGCGAGGGGTAAGTGTATCTTCTCATCTGTTTCATACCTGTATTTGTCTTCTTTGCTACATTTCTCAGAGGTTTCTTTTTGCATCAGCGGCAGGCGAGGAGCAGACTGAGGCTGTGGTGACAGAAGAGTTGCTTCCACCACAGGAAGGTTACAAGGCTCAGTCGAAGCAGCGTACCGTTCCGGCCAGGCGCATAATTACCCGGTCTACATCTCGGCATGTTTTAGAGGTGGCCCCACAGCGTACAGCTAGTGTGGAAATATCCTCAGGCAGTTCTAAGACCGCCTCTGATGAGGAGGAAGCAACCTTCAGCGACAGTGAGGGAGATGCTCCTGAATCAGAGGCCCCACTTGTATTTGTAAAGGGTGTTCCGTCTTTTCAGCCTGCTAAGCTGGTGGTGCTATCTCCTGAGGAGGAGTTGCAAGAGGAGTTTGCCGGGCTCGATACCGAGATTGACATAACTCCACCATTTGTCATTCCGACTACGGAGCTTCCTTCTCTTTCACCCCACTTCGAGGATGTGGACCCTACTTCAAGGGTGGGTTCCTTTTCATGTTTGTTGCTTCATCTGCCCCTTCTTCTTTTATATCTAGCGCTGAAGTTGCTTTGTTTTGGTCTCAGGGCATTGCCATTGCTAGCTCAGACACAACTGCGGCTATCACGGACATTTCTTCCACAAACTGGGCTATTGTCCCTTTCCAGCCGTTAACTTGCACGGGAATTCCCGAGATCATTCGCCCTGTGCCGGCGCGGATACAGTCCTCGACAGATTTAGCATCGTTGGACTTAGGATCACCAGGAGAGATTTCCATCCTTGTCAGGGCCTCAGAGTTCAGAGCCGAAGCAGACCCAGCCAGAAGCTCCGCTTTCATACCGGCTGCCATAATGTCAACTGCGCCTGAGTCAGCAGTCCCTGCCACAGTGGCTATAGAAACTGGATTTCTGCCTTTACAGACTAGAGACCCTTCGCCCCCATTATCAGGAAGAGTAGCTGAAGATGAAGCCCTTATTCAGAAGATTCATGAAGAGATAGCTCCATCATTCATCGGTCCTCCCTCCGCTGATGTTCAAGCCATAGCGCCCGAGACGGAGGGGGAATCTTCAGTTCAGCCAGAGGGCACGGAGAGGGACCGGCCAGTTCTTCCAGCAGATTTACCGTCTTCATCCTCTCAGCCGGATGTTGCACTGTGGGCAGACATCGATAGCGAAGTGACCTTCGAAGTGATCCCCTCTGCTTCTTTTGGCTTTGCATCGTCTGAGAGCTTTGTCTGGCAGAACCTGGATATGCTGCGCCAGCTGGTAGAATCTCAGCCTGGCTTGACATATTTGCAGCTGAAGGAAATTGCTGATCGCTTCACTGCCGGTCTGCAGGCTATGGGTTGCCCTCTGGACACATGGGCTCAGCGGGTCTTGCTTTTGCTTAAATTCGTGCATCGGAGGGATTTCCTAGCACGGACCATGGTTGATAAGCTAACGGCGCTGAAATTGCAGAGGTCAGGATGCAAATCCGAGTTGGGGAAGCTGACACTTATGCTTGATGGACGCCGAGCTGAGCTAGAAGGTGCTATTCAGCGGGAAGAAGCTGTGCGGGACCGGATAGCCCTATTGGAGATGGAACTCTCTGGACTTCGAGCCAAACTGCAGCAACTCTCCTTTATCCGGCCGCAGTCTGAAGAGGAGGTAGCCTCGCTGGAGGGACGGGTGATGTCTCTTCAGGACATGTCCATTGGGCTTCAGGAGGAGGAAGCGCGCCTTCATGAGCTAGGAGCCGCCCCTTATGTGGGTCTTCTAGCCTTCGAAGATATATTCCGGCGGCCGTGAATTGTTTATCCCTCCCTTTTTTGTTCTCTTCTGTAATGTAATGTCCCCTCGGGGCCCTTCATGTATTCCCTTTTTATTGGAAAGGAATCTCTTGGCTTCAAGCGTCTCCATCTTACTTTGCATATGGTTTTATCACTTTGGGAAGTGGGGTAGCGGTTTTGACAATCCCTCATGCGAACGGCTCGTACTTGGCAGGAGAGCGTCCACCCCTTCAGAGAAAGGATGGGGGACTCGCTCCACCGCGTGACGGCATCCGAAGAGGTGCTTAAACCGGATTTTGTGAGTGGCAGCAAAAATCCTTCCGGCCATGTGCGCCGTAAAGGAGACAATTTGCAGGAGTGTGAAAGGAGAGGTTCCATCAGAATAGACGTGAGGTCTAGACTGGGTAGGGGTTATAGTAGGTGGGACAATTAAAGGATATGTGGTTTTCATCAAGATAGACGTAGGGTCTGAACTGAATAGGGTTTCATCATTGATCGGGCAAAATGCCAGTCGATTAATAGTTGGTTTCATCATCGATATTGGGTTTATATCGATGCAAGAAGAGTTTCATAAGTTTCATCAGAATAGACGAAAGGTCTAAGCTGGCAGGGTTTCATCATTGATCGGGCGAGGTGCCGGTCGATCAACAATTGATTTCATCATCGATATTGGGTTTATATCGATGCAAGGAGATTTCATAATTTTCATCAGAATAGACGAAAGGTCTAAACTGCATGGTTTCATCATTGATCGGGCAGGGTGCCGGTCGATCAACAGTTGGTTTCATCATCGATATTGGGTTGATACTGATGCAAAGGGTTTTATAGGTTTCATCAGAATAGACGAAAGGTCTAACTGGATAGGGTTTCATCATTGGTCGGGCAGTGTGCCAATCGATCAACGGTGGGAAGTGTGTGAAGGTGTAGGTCTCATCAGGATAGACGTAAGGTCTATTCTAATAGGTTTTATCGCAGGTGGGACTTTGCCAAGAAATGCGTGGATTTTATCAGGACAGACGTGAGGTCTGAACTGGATAGGCTTTAGCAAAATGGTGATGGGTTTCATTGTCGGTGGGACGTTTGAAAGAGGGTATGTAGATTTTATCAGGGTAAACGTAAGGTCTACCCCGAAAGGGTTCTGTCGTCGGCGGGGCGCGGAAACAGTTGACCGACGGAAGGCTTCATCAATAGAAGGGAGGTACAGGTAGCGTGCTGGTTGGCATGGAACTTTTAAATTACCACATTACTGACCCAAGTGCCCTTTCGGGTTTTCACCGGAGCCAGCCCCCTCTTGCTTTTGCCCACGCGCCCTTTCGGGTTTTCACGTGGCGGGGTACCCGATTTTGCCTGTGGTGCCCTTTCGGGTTTTCACCACAGCTGGGTTTTTTTGCCATTTTTGCCCTTATCCGGGATGTCCGAACAAGTCTGGCGGGGTATCTCTATTTTTTAACCCCATTTTTATTTATATATGCATATATTTCCTGAATTGGGACTTCAGTACGGATCAGGCGATGTGCTGCTTCATTGGTGCATGCTCTTATCATCAGTATTGGGTATATACCGACGCAAGGATTTCATAGGGTTCATCAGGGTAGACGTAAGGTCTACACTGGGCTGGTTTTATCATTGATCGGGCAGGGTGCCGATCGACCAATGGTAGGTTTCATCACGGCGGGACGTAAAGGGATATGCAAATTTGATAGGACGGGTTTCTTTGTCGATCGGGCAGGGTGCCCCATTGATCAGAGGTGGGTTTCATCATCGGTATTGAGTTTATACCAATGCAAGGATCTTATGAATCTCATCAGAATAGACGTAAGGTCTACACTGGGCTGATTTTATTGTTGATCGGGTAGGGTGCCAATCGACCAACAGCAGGTTTCATCGTCGGTATTGGGTTTATACCAATGCAGAGATTTCACAGGTTTCATCGGGATAGGCGTAAGGTCTAAGCCGGATAGGTTTCATCATTGACCGGGCAGTGCGCCTAGTCGGTCGACAGCTGGTTTCATCATTGGTATTGGGTTTATACCAATGCAAAGATTTCATAGGTTTCATCGGGATAGACGTAAGATCTAAGCCGGATAGGTTTCATCATTGACCGGGCAGTGCGCCAAATCGATCAACAGCTGGTTTCATTATCGGTATTGGGTTTATACCAATGCAAAGATTTTATAAGTTTCATCAGAATAGACGAAAGGTCTAAACTGGGTAGGGTTTCATCATTGATCGGGCGAGGTGCCAATCGATCAACGAGAAGTTTATGACGGGAGGCGAGGTTTCCTTTAGGATCACCATATTACTGGCCCAAGCGCCCTTTCGGATTTTCACCGGAGCCAGCCCCCTCTTGCTTTTGCCCACGCGCCCTTCCGGGTTTTCACGTGGCGGGGTACCCGATTTTGCCTGCAGTGCCCTTTCGGATTTTCACCACAGCTGGGTTTTAGCCATTTTTGCTCTTGCTCAGAAAACCTGAACAAGACTGGCGGGGTATCTCTATTTTTAACCCCATTTTTTACTTATTTATTTTCATTCTTTTATTCTCTCTTCCCCTCTTTTTGGGAGGGTAACAAGTCGACTGTCATTAGATCATGATGAGGGATGGCTTGGCTAGGGCGGAGTGCCACTAGACCAAGGGAGAAGGGTAGCTCGGTTAGGGCGGAGTGCCGCTAGACCAAGGAAGAAGGGTAGCTCGGTTAGGGCGGAGCGCCGCTAGACCAAGGAAAAGGGTAGCTTGGTTAGGGCGGAGTGCCGCTAGACCAAGGAAAAGGGTAGCTCGGTTAGGGCGGAGTGCCACTAGACCAAGGGAGAAGGGTAGCTCGGTTAGGGCGGAGTGCCACTAGACCAAGGGAGAAGGGTAGCTCGGTTAGGGCGGAGCGCCGCTAGACCAAGGAAAAGGGTAGCTTGGTTAGGACAGAGTGTCGCTAGACCAAGGAAGAGGGTAGCTTGGTTAGGACAGAGTGTCGCTAGACCAAGGAAATGGGTAGTTTGGTTAGGACGGAGTGTCGCTAGACCAGGGAAGAGGGTAGCTTGGTTAGGACAGAGTGTCGCTAGACCAAGGAAATGGGTAGCTTGGTTAGGACGGAGTGTCGCTAGACCAGGGAAGAGGGTAGCTTGGTTAGGAAAGAATGTCGCTAAACCAAGGAAGAGGGTAGCTTGGTTAGGGCGGAGTGCCACTAGACCAAGGAAATGGGTAGCTTGGTTAGGACGGAATGCCGCTAGACCAAGGAAAAGGGTAGCTTGGTTAGGGCGGAGTGCCGCTAGACCAAGGAAAAGGGTAGCTCGGTTAGGGCGGAGTGCCACTAGACCAAGGGAAAGGGTAGCTCGGTTAGGGCGGAGCGCCGCTAGACCAAGAAAAAGGGTAGCTTGGTTAGGACAGAGTGTCGCTAGACCAAGGAAGAGGGTAGCTTGGTTAGGACAGAGTGTCGCTAGACCAAGGAAATGGGTAGTTTGGTTAGGACGGAGTGTCGCTAGACCAGGGAAGAGGGTAGCTTGGTTAGGACAGAGTGTCGCTAGACCAAGGAAATGGGTAGCTTGGTTAGGACGGAGTGTCGCTAGACCAGGGAAGAGGGTAGCTTGGTTAGAACGGAATGTCGCTAAACCAAGGAAGAGGGTAGCTTGGTTAGGGCGGAGTGCCACTAGACCAAGGAAATGGGTAGCTTGGTTAGGACGGAATGCCGCTAGACCAAGGAAATGGTAACTTTTAGCCTGATTACTCGGGGAATATTGGTTGGGCAGCATGATACAGCTTTAGGTGTCTACCGTTGAGTGGTGAGAATTGGATTTCCCCTCGATGGTTAACAACCATGTAGGCCCCTCCTTCGTAGACCCTATATATCACATAAGGACCTTCCCAATTAGGATTCAGCTTTCCTTTTGGGTTGGACGCCATGACTTCTCTTTTCTTGACCATGACAAGGTCACCTTTCTTAAATTCTCGTCCTTTTACGAGTTTGTTGAATGCAGTGGCCATGCGGGCCTGATACATCTGGATATTCTTCTGAGCTTGGAGGCGCTTTCCTTCCAATTTAGCCAATTCTTGTAATCTTCTTTCTGCATTGGTTTGTTCGCCATGGGCCAGGTCATATTGGACTGCCACTCTGAGTGACGGGACTTCCAGCTCTAATGGAACTACTGCCTCTGAGCCGTATACCAGTGAGTATGGCGAGCACCCTGTAGGTGTCTTGAAGACAGTGCGGTATGCCCACAGAGCTTCATACATCTTTTCTTCCCAGTCCTTCTTATTAGAACTGACGACTTTAGCCAACAAGGTGCATAAAGTTTTGTTGAAGGCTTCTGCCAATCCATTTGCCTGTGGATTGTAAGGAGTGGAAGTCCTCCATTCGATCTTATACTTCTCGGCAAGCCGATAGATCTTTTGATTTCTGAAATGACTTCCATTATCAGATATTATCCGGCTGGGGATCCCAAACCGGAAGATAATGTTCTGCTTGATGAATCTGGCAACCAGCTCACCAGTCACTTCTCGTAATGCTATAGCTTCCGCCCATCAGGAGAAGTAATCTGTTATTGCTAGTATGTATTTATGTCCGGCCGATGAGGTCGGTAGTGGGCCGACTAGATCAGTTCCCCATTGTGCAAACGGCCAGCTAGGGACTGTAGGGTACAGAACGGCAGGTGGCCTTCTAGGCACAACAGCATGCTCCTGACATTTCTGACATGACTTTGCAAACTTGCAGCAATCTTCAAACATAGTGGGCCAATAATAGCCCAGCTTCTTGATTTCTATCTTCATCTTAGGGCCAGCTTGATGAGCACATGCCGTCCCAGCATGTATTTCTTTCATTGCTTGCCAAGATTCCTCAGTAGACAGACAGCGGAGCAAAATCTTCTTGCGTGCATCTGCCATTATTCGGAACAGAGTTCCATTTCTGAATTCATAAGAATCTTTGATCCTTAAAAGTTTCATCTTTTCTTCTCTTTTCTGCGGCAGGTGTTGGTGTAAAAACCATTGTAGCAGGTGTTATCTCCAATCATATGCTTGTTCTGTACTGATCGTGGTGACTTCATTTTCTTCGGGGCAGCCTTCTAACATGCTGGGGACTTGCCGCCGGTTTATAACAACAATGTTCAGTGTCTCATCTGGTGGGACTGCTATTGAGCTGGCTAGCTTTGCCAACGCATCAGCCTGGGCATTATGTGCACGGCCCACATGCTTGAGCTCAATATGATAGAATTTCGCCATGAGGCGCACAGCTTTTTGGTGGTAGGGGTTCAACTCCGGCTTTTGCACTTCGAACTCCCCTTGGATTTGCTTTATTATCAACATTGAATCCCCGAATACCTGAAGCATCTGGATACCCATGTTGAGGCTGATGTGCAACCCGATTATCAGAGCTTCATACTCGGCTTCATTATTAGTGCAGGGCTTGTTTATAGAACAGGAAGTATGCACAACCTCCCCCTCTGGTGATCTTAGCACAATACCGGCTCCGGCCCGTATTCTGGTCTTTCCATCGGAGTCCGTCTCTGTTCTAGATGCTCCATCAAAGAATAGCTGCCACATAGTTGACTGAGCCTGGCAGGCTTCTAATGTTTCATCATCGGGTAACTCAGTCCCCAACATATCATTCTCTGGCACAGGATGCTCTGCGAAGAAATTGGCCACGGCCTGTCCTTTTATTGCCCTCTGGGGTATATATGTGATATCGAATTCCATCAAAATTACTGCCCATTTGCCCAACCGGCCTTTCAGTACTGGCTGAGTTAATATGTATTTGAGCGGATCTGCTGCAGATATCAATCTGATTTCGTGTGACAGCATATAATGCCGGAGCTTTTTAACGGCAAAGACTAGTGCCAAGCATGTCTTTTCTATATAGGTGTAGCTTTCTTCAGTTCTAATCAGCCTCCGACTCAGGTAGTATAGAGCCTGCTCTTTGCCTTCTTCATTTATCTGTGCTAGCATTGCCCCCAGGGAACAGTGTGTGGCTGCAATGTACAGTATCAGGGGTTTGCCCTTAATAGGTGCCCCCAGCACTGGAGGGGTCTTGAGATATTCTTTCAGCTTCTCAAAGGCTTCCTGACAGCCATCGTCCCAGAGGAACGGTATATCTTTCATCATGAGCTTGTGAAAAGGGTGGCATCTCCCTGACAGATTTGATATGAATCGTCGGATGTAGGCCAAGCGCCCTTGTAGAGATCTCAGCTCGTGGAGATTCCTTGGTGGGGGGAGCTCCTGGATAGCTTTAATCTTGGATGGGTCGATCTCAATGCCCCTATGACGGACAATGAACCCAAGGAATTTTCCACTGGACACGTCAAAGGCACATTTCATAGGATTCATCTTGAGTTCATATTTGCGCAGCCTCTGGAACACTATCCTCAGATCTTGCAGATGATCTTCTCTTCTGCTGGTTTTCACCACCAGGTCATCGATGTAGCACTCCACTTTCTTGAAGAGCAAATCATCAAAGATCTTTGTCATAGCTCTCTGATAGGTAGCGCCGGCATTCTTAAGGCCGAACGGCATTCTTTTATAATGAAATATCCCCTTCGGGGTGCGGAATGCAGTGTGCACTCTGTCTTCTTCAGCAATCCAGATCTGGTTGTATCCGGATGACCCATCCATGAATGACAGGGCTTCATGGCCAGTGGTTGCATCGATCATGACTTCAGTGATCGGCACTGGGAAATCATCTTTCGGGCAAGCCTTATTCAGGTCCCTGAAATCCACACATATTCTGATCTGCCCATTTTTTTTCTTCACGGGCACGATATTGGCCAGCCATGTAGTATACTGGTTCTCTTCAACAAAGCCCACATTGATTAGCTTGTCGACCTCTTTGTTGATCTGATTTATCAGTTCGGGACGCATTCTCCTGGGAGGCTGCTTCACAGGGCTTGCCTCTGGGTTTATCGCCAATCGGTGCTGTGCCACATCAGAACTCAGTCCTGGCATTTCATCATATGTCCATGCGAAGCAGTCTCGGAATTCTTTCAAAAACTGAATATACTGTTCTTTGACAGCTGGCTCCAGCAGTGCACTGAGGAATGTAGGCCTTGGCTCATCTGCTGACCCCAGATTCACTTCTATCAGCTCATCGACGGTGGCTTGGCCTCCGTCTTCAACTTCGGGTGGGGCTTCTTGCAAATCAAAAAAGCCTCCCGGGATATAATCTTCTTCGTTCTCATGATTTTCTATTTCATCAGATTGGTCATCAGTAGATGCTGGTGCATCATATAAGGCCAATACGGCCGGATTCTGTTCAGTCTGCCCCGAGGACGTGACTGGCTCAGCGGAAAACTTCGAAGTGGAATCTTCCGTGCTTAGAGGTTCTTCTGATGTGGGCTACCCTGAGAGGTCATCATTATGTAGAGCTCGGAATTCTTCTAGAATGCGCCCAAACTCCAGGCACTCTTGCAGCTCTCTGGCTACTTGATCTTCATCCGGGGTTCCCGTGTCAAATTTCGCTTCATCCTGGAACAAATCCTCCTTGCAAGATAGATCTTCCCAGTACCAATCTCTCTTTGTCTCGTCAGGTATCCCCACCCTTGGCAGATTGTCTGGGATTTCATTGTCCACTACGGACTGATAAATGATTTCTTCATCTTCCGAAGGGTATTGGTCATAGTCCATCCCAGGGGAATCTTCATGCTGGTAGAAGGCAGAGATGACATCTACCTCAGCTTCATAGTATTCTTGCAGGGTATAACCCAGTCCCGGGTGCTGTGTGATTTTCCTCAGTTCTTTATTATCTCGAGGTGGATCCCATAGCTCCTTGAATGCTTTCTTCTGGGCCGCAGACTATATTGAAGGCATTTGCATCTTGGAGAACATATGCGAAACCTGTTGGGTAGTGTACTCCAGGCCTGTAATTGGCACCATCCGGTTTGCGGCTTCTTCAGGGACCATGCAATCTTGATCATCTTCTTCGACTGCCCCCCCGGTGTAGAATATGATAGGAGGCTCGCAGAAGCGAGGGATTTTTGTAGTCTTCAGTGGCAGCACCGTCTGGTATTCTATGCTGGCTATGGGCTTGACTAGACCCTGAGGAACTTCCACATGTGTGTATTTTTCTTTCATCTTTTCTTCAGTATCATCCGGGTGTATGCCAGGAGGAGTGATCCGAGCAAAATCACCAGCATAAGAGATGTGAGATACCCCATGCTTTTTGATGTATCCTTTTGGCGGCGGCGGAGACCAATTTCTTGTCTTTGTCGCCGGCTTTTCCTGGCTGACCACAGTTTCTTTTTCTTTATCCCTTTGTGACACCTCGGTGTAGTAGGATGCATCGAGCATATGGCACTCGAACACTTTGAAGGGATGTAGGTCTGCAAACACCCTTTCTTCTTTTCCTTCATGGCAGTATTTTATGCATTGGTGTAGCGTGGATGGCACTATCTGATATTCGTGCAGCCACGGTCTTCCCAGCAGGGCCTTATACGTGGTGTTGGAGTCGATTACATAGAATCGTACCACGGTAGTGAGGTCGCCCAGCGTGAGGTTGAAATCAGCCACCCCCAGAGGTGTTTCACATTTTTGGTTGAATCCTGCAATCTTCATGTCTCTGACCTTGGTGAGCTGCAGATCAAAGTAATATTTCTGATAGATGCGGTATGGGAGAATATTCACAGCAGCCCCTGGATCTATCAGTATTCTGCTTATCGGCTGACAGTTCAGGGAACCCCTCATATACAGCGGTCTATTATGGCCGGAATTTTGGATTAGCATATCATCCTCCGTGAATGTGACTGATGGCCCAGCATTCACTTCTGCCAAGAGTGCTTCACATTGTGCCGGGGACTGCAGTGCATCCACAATTGCTTGGCGAGCTTCTTCACTCAGAGAGAGAATTTCCCAGATGGAGAATCTGGTAGGGAGTTTCTTCAGCATTTTCATGACTCGACTGCCCACCCGGACATTAGACAGTCTCATCTCCTCTGCCCATCGGGGTCTTGGAGGTTCATGTGGTGCCTGTGGCCTTTGCTGCCCATTTTCAATTTTATCTTCTTCATCGGTCTCCCGGAAGGCTTCTTCTGTAGCGACTGCCCCTGGTTTTGCTAGAGGGTTACCTTCTTCATTTTCTTCATGCTGTTTCTGCTTTCCAGCCGCTGTCTGCTGGCATTTATTACTTTTATCTGGAGCAGTATGAGCCGGTTGCTCATTGTCTAAGCTGGACAGGAACTCCAGGAATGAAGGGGCTTCATCTGCCTTCTTTTTGTCTTGGTACAGACTGGCAGGGGGAGGAACCTGGACACCTCGTATCTCTGGTTCCGGGATTTGATAGGGTTGCTCCCCTCTGAACATGATATTATGGTTGGCTGGTGGTGGGCGCCCCCATCTTCTCCCAGAACGTGTTGCATGGGCCGAGGTAGAGGCTTCGGCATGGTTAGCTTCTAGCGGAGCGTTGGATGCTTCCGGCTCATCATCCTCCCCGGGCAAGGAAAAGAGTACTGACAGAGTGTTACATTGTACTATCGTGACCTTCTTTCCTTTCTTGGATTTGGGCCGTTTCTTCTTCTTTTGGGAATTTGGCTTTGCTGGCTCCTGCCCCCAGAAGGGCTCATTTTCAGCTTTTTCTTGTTCTGCCTCTGGCTGCTCTTTAATTTTCAATTCTTCGAGTTGTTCCCAGAGTATACAGTCTTTCATCAGCAGATGCTTGGGCTTCTTCTGCTCGTACTCATCAAGCTCATTAATGTATTGCTGCAGACGCCTAGCTGCAGGGCTCACTTCTTTATGTGTAGGGAGGGGAGTTTGTCTCCTCCGGTTGTGAGTAGGGATCCGGATGACTGGTCCGGTCTCAGCTGTATGCCATATTGGCTTTATTGGAAGCGGCTCGGGCCTTGGGGTAACACCCCGGATAACTGCTCCGCTGGTACTGGCTGCAGGAGTCTTCTTTCTGCTTTTTATGGGTATCATCTGCCATCCTTCCTGATCTTTCTGTGGGGTGAGGAAGCAAGCTTCATAGGTGTGCTTGGTGCATTCTTCAACGGCTTCCTTGGGCAGCTATTGGTAGACTGAGATCATATTGGCAGCCATTCTCCAGGGTGGAGGCTCATGTGATGGGGCGGCTTTACCTGGTAATCTCCCAGCTGCAGCTCACCTTTCTTGACCATTCCTTCCATGATATCTTTGAAGACATAACAATCTTCAATTGCGTGCCCCAGCGCACGGTGAAATGGACAGAACAGCGGATCATCTTTCTTTGCTGCATCTGCGGTCTTTTGGGTTCAGGTAATGTTACCTTATTGAACTTGTATGCCCAGTTGAACAGTGCGGCCGTCTTATCTTTTGGGAAGGAATATGCTTTTCTCATCTTGTCTCTCAGAGAGACTTTATCTTTTCTTTCTGCTGTATCTGCCAGCGGGGGAGCTTCATCTGCCCCTTTCTTCCCCTTCTGTTGCTCGAAGGTTCTGAAATCGACGGTGTTGGCCTCAGAGTGTGATGGCCGTCGCTCATTGGATTTTCCCTTCGGCATGGTGGGGACATTGGCGGTCAGACGCTTGGACAAGAACGTCTCGACTTCTGCCACTATATTGTTCAGTCGGTCAAACGTTCTGACATCTGCACCGATCATTTTTTCTAGCACCCCCCTCCTGAGGCTCTGCTTGCATATTTGTACCGCATCTTCTTGATGAGGAGGTCTTCGGCATCTCATGGCTAAGTTCCTCCACCTTTTGATGTAGTCCAGTACAGTTTCATCTTGCTTCTGCCTGGTTGCATATAGCTCTGCTATCGTGATTTCCCTTTCCGTGACATGAAATCTGTCGCGGAATTTTCTCTGCATATCAGGCCAATCCACCACTGACCCAGCTGGCAGGCTTGAGTACCATTCAAAGGCTAACCCAGTGAGGGATGAGCCAAAGAACTTGAGCAGATAAGCTTCATCGACTGCTAGGTCGCCCATGATTATAGTGTAGTAGGCTATATGCTCCCTAGGGGAGCCTTGGCCATTAAATTTCTCGAACTTCGGCGGCTTACTGACGCCTGGGGGTAGTCTCTTGGCAGCATACTGGGGAGGATACGGTACCTTGTACACATCATAGGTACCAGCATCACCACCAATCTTTTCTGACAGCTTCATTTCCATAATTCTTTCAATCATCTGCTTGTGGGCTACAGCTGGATCTATGTCTTCTGGAAAGAAGTGAGCTTGTTGCTGGTTGTGAGGAGTTGTCATCACAGTGGCGCGCAAGATGGGCGCGGTAGGCTGTGTCTGAGACACAGAGGGCTGAGCTGCTGTTTGCTGTGGAATAGGTTGGCTCGGTGTCTTGCCCTTATCAGCTAGGAGAGGGTTAGCTGGGATAGCCGTCTCTGCTGAGCTGGATGTTTGTCCCGCAGGTTCAGCTTGCTTTGAGACTGATGTAGCTTCATGTCTCTCATTGAGCTGCCTTCGGAGAGCACTGATCTCCTGCTGGTATCTTCTGAACATCATCTGGACCATAGGATCCAAGGCTGATGGGATTTGCATATCTTCAGAAGTCCCTTCAGCATCATCAATAAGGGGATTGTCCTCATCCTCTGTTGTCACCACATTGACTGTCATGGTGGTGATCTTGCGGGCTTCATCATATTTCTTCATCTTATCTTTTGCGGCCTGGCCTCTTCTTGTGACAGGACCAGGTCTAGTGGCCAACCTGAGCAGTTCATCTGGCCGAGTTGGTAGTATATCTTGCCCCCTGGCAAGTCCAGCCATGTTGCAGGCAAAGATTTGCATTTTTTCTTTCCGCCTGTAGACCTTTCTTTCCACCTGGTCAGGATATTTGAGCCGGTCAAAGACCGATATTCTTTCTTTGGCTTCTTCCCGGTACAGGTCTTCTTTGTCATATCCAGCCTTGAGACCTTCTTCATAGTGATTTGAATCGGAGGAAGAGGCTCCGATCATCATTTCTTGCAGTGTTTCTTCTTTTTCTTCACCTCTGGTGCCCAAGGCACGGGATAGTCTTTGTTGACCGAGGGCAGAGCTCCCCAGGTAGTGGAAGTAGTCTTGGACTATCTGCTTCATCTCTTCAGAGTTGTGCCTCTGTGGCTCAGGTTGGAGTATCAATCTGTCCTGGCTCTTTTGCTGATAAGCCAGTCTTGCCACCCGAGCATTCAAATGCTCGGCTTTGGAGTATCTGCAGATATCAGTCTGTCTGGCACAGGCTCTTGGTCTTCTTGCAGTAACCACAGTGACTGGTTCACTTACATCGCCAACTTGGCAGCAGTTGGCAGCAGCATCATAGATCCTCCTTTCCCATTTTCTGCCCCCTGCCCTGGAACGGGTGACAGTAAGGTCTTCCTTCTTCTCATCCCTTCTGCCCCTCATCACGGGGCGAGCAGTAGTCAAATCTCTTTCTTCATCATTTCTCTCATCTCTTTTGCCCCCGGCCTTGGGGCGAGCAGCAACAACATTTCTTATCTCCTTTCCCTCTCTTCTTCGGCCTCCTGCCCTGAAGCGGGCAACAGCATTTTCAGCAGCCTTCTCCTCATCTCGAGCTGGAGCCCAGCTCTGAATCCTTTTTGGTCGCCAGACCTATTTATATTTTGCTGGCTTGGGTGCCAGCGGCTTCTTCTCATCAGCCTCCCAGTTGGCCTGCCTAGTGGCCAGAGTCTGGAATCTGTTGGTAGTGGGCACCATCGGGACGATCACGTCCGGGTTGACCGCCCTTGGGCAACCATTCATGTTTGCCCGGACACCTCCAATCATCATGGTCTTTCCGGAGTTGGAAAGACGACGGTCAATAGCAACATACCGGCCCCTCCGGTTGGTCCTTCTCCCCTTCTGAGCAGTAGCAGGGACCATGTCCCTTTTTTGGACATGATGGACGTAGCAGGCGACGGCCGTGGGGGCCGTGTTCTCTGGTAAGATGTTCTTCTGGTCAGTGATCTTCACCGGGGCACTTGCAGCAGTGCCTTGCTCATTGTCATCGACCTGCAGAAGGTCAGTGAAGACGACGCCCAAGCAGTTGGGCAGCCCAACGGCAGGTGACAGTGATCCGAACGCGAGAGGTACCGCCAGGTAGCCTTCTCGCACATGCATGTCAATCGGCTGCTGGTCGAAGCAAACGGACATGATTCCGGCTGTCATTGTAGATTCCTGAAAATAAGGAAAGTACACAGAATCAGAAGTTTCGGGGGGGCCCGCCGGGCCTACTACTTTAGCGTAAAGATGAAGGGAGACTGCAGTCCCACCGGGCGTGCCAGACTTGTGGACGCGGATTTTTTTATTTTTTTATTTTTTTTATTTTTTTTTATTTTATTTTTATTATTTTTATTTTTTTATTTATTATTTTTTTTATTGGCGTGCCAGTCACCGAAGTGACGATTTCATTGTGCGCTCGATCTGACTTGGTCAGTCGATTGTGAGTGATCGTGTCTGGACCAGAAGTCCGTCATACCATAAAGGCTATGACGTTAATTACGTCCTTCCAAGGAAGGACAACCCTTGATTAAACGCTAAAGGTAGGAGGATGACAGCGGTAAAGCCACATGCTTAAAAGAGACGGAAGTCGTTCGCTTGCAAGACATTAAGTGGATTAGACGAAGCAGGGGTTGGTTATTTTCGGGATAAAACCGACGGCATATTCCCACCATCTTGGACCATGCCAAGTGGTGAATAGGAAACCACCCATGCAGTGGCAGGGTGGGATCCGTAAAAGATCGGGCATAACTGACCCAGAATCCGAGTAAGCATTGGCGTAACATGACGCGCCCCGTGTGTACGCGATGTTGCATCTATATCCCCCTTCAAAGGACCGTCGGAGAGCATGTAGGGACATAGCTCCGTGGGCCAACGGGGTTGAGAGAGAGGACATCACAGCTACCTGGCAAGGTATGTGTAAATTTCGGCAGCATGTCCCCTCAACTTGGATTATGCCAAGAGAGGATAGGTCATCATCCACGGAGTGCCGGAATGACAACCGAACGAGGATGGGCACCGGGCCCCGGGACATCGCTTACCTTTATTCCATCGTTTAATATCCCCTTGAAATCCCTCGGAACTCATATAATGACATGGCCCTTTGGGTTCATAAGGGTGAAATCTGGATCGGGAATGAGGACTGTAGGGGAGGCCTTCCCCATTACTATGTCTTCTCAAGGCATCCATGACGATCTCTGAACATCCCCGGGGCATATGTGTATGGAGACTAAAAGATTGAAGGATGTCAGTGCAGAAGACGGCCTCGGACTGGGTTTCATCGGCCGGAGAAGGAGGGGCTCTCGGCATGGTTTTAATTCGACAGAGAAATAGGGTTCTCGGCATGGGTTTAGCTGGCCGAATGAGGGGCTTCTCGGCATGGTTTAGGGGTTCAAAAGGGGGGTCTCGGCGGCGGCTTCCCGGCGCGCTCATGGCCGCGCCGAGAAGGTGGCGCCGAGAGGCTTGCATGGAGGGGCTTGAATAGGCCTATAGGGAAGGGGGTCTCGGCATGGAGCTTCCCGGCGCGCTCCTGGCCGCGCCGGGAGCCTGGCGCCGAGAGGCTTGCATGGAGGCTCACGTGAGAAGGGTTGAAATGGCCTTTTTTTGTCGTTTAGCCGAAGAGGGAGGCCTCTCGGCTGGATAGTTCTCGGCGGGGAATTGTGCACGCCGAGAAGGTGAAATCACTGCAGGGTTTCAGGGTTCAGACGATGCTCTGCTTCTAGGATTCCTGAGTTTTCTGGCTGCGATTGAAGTTGAATTTGAAGTATAGGAGGGGGGGTTTCATGGATATTTCCCTGAGAAAGGGCCAAGGGGGATCTGGAGGGTAGGATCGATGGGGAACGAGACCATCGTCTGGATTTCTGAAGACTTTGTTTTATTTCTGCCGCCGGCCGCCTGGGGATCAAGAGATGACTGTCTCTGATCCCCCGGACGAACCCAATAGCATCTAGAAACTGGTGACTGAGGAACCTTTGGCATCAAACTCCAGACCCTAATCATCCAAGGGATTAGAATGGAGGGTCGAGAGATCGAGATTGTCATTCGCTAGAATCCGCGGAATAGCAGTGATCCGAAGAATCGATATACCCTCGTATAGCCAGCGGTTCAGGGGACCAAGAGATTGATGTCTCTGGTCCCTGAACAGCACAAGGAGGGGCCCGGTTTTCATGCCTCTAAAGAGAAGATTCGTATGAACCATTAAATGTTTTGCATAAACGATAAACATACAAAGATAAGCAGAGAGCAGACATTTCGATCAAAGGAGAGCAGACATCTTAATCAGTAGATCCCCAAATGGGTCACGTTGACATTTCATTGCATCGCATCGAAGCCTTACATCGACTGTGAAATAGAAATGCAAAGCAGAAAGATGGAGATTGAGACCAGAACTCGCCGGCTACTTTCGATAAATCAAGACAAAGGCTCACTAGATTACATCGGTAAAAAAAAAACATGGGGAGGGCGGAGCATTGACTCCTCTCCCTCCCCCTAGCAGCCCACCTGGAGCCCTTTTCTTCTTCTTTTCTTCTGCTTCTTCTCTTCTGCTTCTTCTCTTCTCTTAGCCGAGGGGGACTCTCTCTTGGCAGGACTCCCTCTCTACTCTTTCTTTTCTGGCTTCTTTTTCTCTTTTTCTTCTCTCTTTTTGTTCCCCTCCTTTTTGTCTCTCTCTCCAGGCATCCATCTGTTCGAAGGGAGAGGGTTTTTATACCCATTTCCCCCCCTTCTCGGCAGGCTTCATCTCGGCGCGCCCCAAATGGGGCTTCCCGGCGCGATTGCAAGTGGCTCTCGGCGCCCTCTTTTGGGCTTCGGCAAGTGGCTCTCGGCGCCATCCTTTGCAGGCCCAATTAAAGCTTTTTAGCCACTTTCACAGGCCCATTTGGGTCTTTCAAGGGCATCATCACCCAAAAGGGGTCTTCCATTGGTGACACAGCTTGTATCATTATTAAGGTTTTCATCAGTCCGTAGACAAGGGTCTCATCAGTCCGTAGACAAGGGTTTCATCAGTCCGTAGATAGGGGTTTCATCAGAATTGCCATCTGAACGGTGACAAGATCGGGTATTATCTTATCGATATCGTCACTTGAATGGTGACGAGCTCGGGCATCAGCTTTAGTCCGGAAAGACTTCCGCCGGGTGTATAATCTGTGGAGACCATTCTTCTTCTGTTCTGACTTTGCAAAAGCCTTTGCAATCTTCATCTGCCGGTACCGGCTTCATCTTCATCTCATATTACATCTATCAGTAAGCCGACATCTGACTTACCCTGACATATCATCCGTGGATTCTTGGATGAAACGGTAGTACAGCTCTCATTAAAGGGCTGGAAGGTCTCATCAGTCGAGTGACTGCTGCTTTATCAGTGCTACCGACTGAGTGACATTGACACCGGGCATCAGCTTTGCCGACAAGGGCTTTAGCAGGGTAGAAAGTTGATGAGCTTCATCATTGGTCTTTCACTGTTGGTCTGACCCTCTTTTCAATTATGTTTTCACCCTTGTTCATTTTCCAGGTGTCAACAGAATCCCAACTCTTAACTATTCTTAAGGAGCATAGAAGGGCAATAGGTTGGTCGGTGGTGGATCTCAAGGGGATCAGTCCGGATGTTTGTATGCACCATATCTATTTAGAGGATAATGCCAAACCGAGCAGGGAGATGCAACGTCGGTTGAATCCGAACATGAAAGAGGTGGTTAAGCAAGAGGTGGTGAAGTGGTTGGATGCTGGAATTATATATCTCATCTCTGATAGCACGTGGGTCAGTCCTACACAAGTTGTTCCAAAGAAATCCAGGCTGACCGTGATTCAAAATGAGAAGGGTGAAGAGGTGCCGATAAGACTACAAACGGGGTGGAGAGTCTGTATTGATTACAGAAAATTAAACTCAATGACAAAGAAAGATCATTTTCTTCTCCCGTTTGTAGATCAGATTTTGGAAAAATTGGTTGGCCAAAGATATTTTTGCTTTTTGGATGGATACTCTGAGTATAATCAGGTTGCTATCTACCCGGAAGATCAAGAAAAGACTACATTCACGTGTCCGTATGGCACGTTTACATTTAGAAGAATGCCGTTTGGACTTTGTAATGCCCCTGCCACTTTTCAGCGGTGTATGATGGCAATCTTTTCTGAAATGGTGGGGGATTTTTTGGAAATTTTCATGGATGACTTCTCAATTTTCTGTGACTCATTTGATTGCTGTTTGGAGAATTTACAGAAGGTGCTGGCACAATGCATTAAATCCAACCTTGTGTTAAGCTGGGAGAAAAGCCACTTTATGGTAAGAGAAGGCATTGTGTTGGGCCATGTTATTTCTGAAAAGGGAATAGAGATAGACAAGGCTAAGGTTGATCTGATTTCCAATCTTCCTCCCCCTTCGTCTGTCAAGCAAATCCGCTCTTTTCTTGGTCATGCGGGTTTTTATAGAAGATTCATTCAGAACTTCTCTACCATTACTAGTCCGCTCACTAAGCTCCTAGCCAAGGACACTCCATTCCAGCTAGATGAGTCTTGTCTTGAGACTTTTCACTCTCTTAAAGCGGCCCTCACTCAAGCCCCAATCCTACAATCTTCTGATTGGTCGCTCCCATTTGAAATCATGTGCGATGCATCTGACTATGCCATAGGAGCTGTCTTAGGTCAGAGAATTGACAAGAAACCTATGATAATTTATTATGCGAGTCGCACCCTCGCTGATGCTCAATTGAATTATACCACCACAGAGAAAAAACTTCTGGCTATTGTATTTGCTCTAGAAAAATTTTGCTCATATCTTTTGGGGGCCAAAGTCATTGTTTATTCGGATCACGCTGCATTGAAATACCTGCTCACCAAGAAGGATGCTAAACCCCGTTTGATTAGATGGATTCTCTTGCTACAAGAATTTGATCTTGAGATCAAGGACAAGAAGGGGTTAGAGAATGTTGTAGCTGATCACTTGTCTAGGATTGTGATTCTTGAAAGTACTCCTATGTCTGATTCCTTCCCTGATGAGTAAATTCTTTCCATCTCTCACAACTCAACCCCCTGGTACGCTCACATAGTCAATTACCTGGCGGTAAGACAGATTCTAGGAGGGTGGTCTAGGCAGGAGAAGGATTGATTCTTTTCAAAGGTTAAGCACTACTTTTGGGAGGACCCCGAATTATTCCATGTTGGTCCGGATCAAATAATTAGGAGGTGTGTCCCCGAGGAGGAACACCAAAGTGTTCTAAACTTTTGTCACACTCTAGCTTGTGGGGGACATTTCTCAGGAAAGAAAATAGCTACCAAAGTATTGCAAAGTGGATTTTTCTGGTCCACTCTCTTCAAAGATGCCTATGAATTTAACAAGATTTGTCTTAGGTGTCAAGCTGTGGGGAACATAAGCAAACGAGATATGATGCCACTTAACCCCATTCTAGTGGTTGAAATCTTTGATGTTTGGGGAATTGATTTTATGGGGCCCTTTCCGCCATCATTCGGGCATGAGTACATTCTTGTAGCGATCGACTACGTGTCTAAGTGGATTAAAGCCATTGCCACCCAAACCAATGATCACAAAGTTATCATGAAGTTTGTCCGAAAGAATATATTTTCAAGGTTCGGGTGTCCGAGGGTGATCATTAGTGATAGAGGTTCTCATTTCACTCATGCCCAATTTTAAGCTCTTCTCGGGAAATATGGGATCACTCATAAGATTGTCACCCCCTACCATCCCCAAACAAGTGGTCAAGTGGAGACATCCAATAGGGAGATCAAAAATATCCTGCAGAAATCTGTTAGACCCGATAGGAGGGATTGGTCTGAAAGACTAGATGACACTCTTTGGGCCTATCGGACAGCATACAAAACTCCCATTGGCATGTCTCCATATAGGTTAATCTTTGGGAAAGCTTGTCACCTACCCGTTGAGCTTGAGCATAGGGCCTATTGGGCTATTAAGCAGTTCAATTTTGACTTGGCCCAAGCCGGATCTCATAGGGCCCTACAACTAAATGAGTTGGAGGAGTTGAGGAATGAAGCCTATGAAAATTCCAAGATTTATAAAGTCCAGACTAAAGCATTCCATGATAAATACATTTCACGAAATGGCTTTTTAACTCTAGGCTGTGATTATTCCCCGGCAAATTGAAATCTCGATGGGATGGACCATATGTGGTAATTAAAATATTTGACCATGGTGCAGTAATAATTCTTGATCGTAAAACTGGTCAAACTTTCACTGTCAATGGTCAATGTTTGAAATCTTACATTGAAAATCTTCCAATGCTGCAGGAGGACTCTCTCAGGCTGAGTGACCCATTGTGAGCTATATTGTGTCTTGCTGAAGACGTTAAACTTAGCACTTCTTGGGAGGCAACCCAATTATCCTGTCTCTTTTCAAAAAAAAATTTGTGATTGATTTTTTTCTTTTGTCTAAGGAGCATGGAGCAACATTTCTTTGATGACGACATCTCTCTCTCAGGTCGTATCTATACTTCCCTCTACTTTTTATGGCTTTATTTCATTTCTATATCTTATTCATGCCATTAGGGACAATGTCACCTAAGTTGGGGGGTAGCTTAAGCTCTAATTTTTTCAAAATAATTGCAACCTTTCATCACACCTCTAACAAGTGTTTCATGTTCATATTTCATTATGAGAAACTTTTCTTAGAATGATAGGACTTAGAGTCTTACTCGTGAAAGTTACAAGTTAAAGGGATGAATTAATTGATTATGTCTTTAGCCTTTTCCTCGGAATACACCTGAAAATTCTATTGAATTTGCACACAATTGCATAATAACAAGATTGGTAGATGACAAACATTAGGATGATGGGAATTTTGCTTGACACTTAGGTGATGATGGATATTATGCCCATTCGTTGAAAGTAATCGTGAGGAAAAAGCTACCTGCCAAAAAAAAGAAAAAAAAAGAAGAAGAAAAAACACATGAAAAATGCCCCTAAACTTAGTAACCGAGCCTGCTTCTCCTAAGGCAAGAGTTGAGGTTCACGTCAAACGGTAAAGGGATGTGCAACACCGTGTGTCAAAAAAAAAGAGAGAAAAAAAAGAATAAACGGGCAGAGTGAAGCTACCTGTAATTCGAGAAGCTTAATTCAAGAGGTGGGCAGAATTAAAAATCATCTTTATGTGAAAGGTAGAAGACTCATTCATCTAGATTATTTGGTAGTCACTAGTCAAGTTATATCACTCATACATAAAGAGATATTTAATTTTTAGTGTATCCTGAGGAAAGGTCTAAACACATGGACTGATGAAATTTATACCAAATACATTCTACTTGAACTTGTAATACTCCAAAGTCTAAATCATTATGCATAATGTTTTTGCCATGATCTGTGACACATGAGTGTTTGCTAGTCCTAATTTTATAACTATTTACATTGCTAAGGGACTAGCAATGATCAAGTTGGGGGTGTGATAAGTGTCTATTTTTTATAGTAATTCATTGCATGTACACCATTTTATGTGCATATAATTAGGCAATTATGCATAATTCATAGTTAACCTCAACTCCGCATTTAAATTAGAACTTTCACGTAAATTGATTAATTTGGTGATATTATTTGATAAATTAAAGTTGAGGGTCATGGGAATTAATTCTCCATTACATAACTATGAGCATTTGAGATTTATGTGCACATTATGATAATTTTTATGGACTAGATTGTAATTACGTGTGTGCAGGACACCGAAGGTAATTACAAAAGAAGCCGGGGGTAAAACTGTCATCACCACTTTGACCAAGTCAAATAAAGAATTCAAAATATTTTGGTTGGAGGGAAAAGAAAGTTCAAAATTTTGAATTCAAAGTTTGAAAAGGAGGAATTCAAAGTTTAAGTTTGAAAAGGAGGAAAATGACATTCAAAGTTTGAAATAAAGGAGAGATATGATGAGCCTTGGGAAATGGGGTGCCTAAAGTCCAAGAAAGGGGGTGCCCACCTACTTTTTCTCTTCCCCATGCATCATATTCCACTTGAATCTCAGCCATCCATCTCCTTTTGATACAATCTCCATCCTCTATCTACCCAACTTTCTCTATAAATAGCCCATGACAATGAGGAGAAAGGGAGTTCTTCTTTTGGCAATTTTTCTCTCCCTCTCCCTCTCACATCTTCTTAGGCCGCCGAGTTCGCCCTCTTCCATCCCTCTTCTCCTCTTACTATCTTCATAAAAGTTCTTTATTTTTAAGTCCTCTACAACTTCTTCTTCTACATCATCTTCTAATTCCTCCTAGGTTTCATGGTATTTCATATTTTTCACTGTGCTATCCTGTTCATCTCCGAATCAGTGTTTCTCTCTGTTCTTTCCCTTATTTCTCCCCCTTCTAATCATTTTCCTCTCTTACTATCTTCATAAACGTTCTTTATTTTTAAGTGTTCTACAACTTCTTCTTCTACATCATCTTTCAATTCTTTCTGTTTTGAAAGTTATTTTCCGTTTTTCAACTTGCTGTCCTGTGATTTCACTGTTCATCCGAGGTGCTAGCTTCTGTTATTTCTCTATTTTGAAACTCTTCTGCTCTTCTTTTCTATCTGAGTTCTTCATCAAAGTTCTTCCTCTCTCCCTCCTCTTCAACTTTTTCATCTTGGGCATCCCCCAATTCTTCTTGGTTTTAAAATTATTCACCCTCTAAAGGTGGCTTCAACGACGAAGGTGACTTCCTCCCGGCGTAGACGACATCTTCTGCAAGGTGGTTCGTGATCCAAGGTCAAGAGAGGACGGTGCTGTCATCACCATTACTGCTACCATCTTCATATCTCAGGCTCCTTTTATTTTTATTATTTTAATTTCATTTTACTTCATTGTAATCTCGTCGCATCCTTATTGTAAACTTATCTTGCACTTCATGTACTCTTTCTTTTAAGTTAATAAAAAGAGTTATTCCTTTGATCTAGTTCTTGATCTTCTTCCCTCTCTACATCCTTCTTCTATCTCTTCTCTTCACTTCATGTAATTATTTTCTATAACCAAAAACGCATAGTCATAGGTGTTTTTAATTAAGTGTTTGATTTGTTCATCACTTCACAATTTTCTTTAAGCAAAACAAAATCACAAGTGTTTTCTAAAGGACTCCAAGGTTTTTAACTCTAAAAATCTCTTCTTCCCTGTGGATTCAACCCGTGCTTGCCATAGTACTCCGTTCTCTTTTGATTATTTTGTGCGAGTTTGGTTTTAAGATTGTTATACGCGTGTTTTAAACGACGAACTTTCTCGTTATCAGCAGCATTCATGCAACTTATGAACAACGCCTTCCAGCCATATCTGGACCAGTTCATCGTCGTCTTCATTGATAACATCTTAATATATTCCAAGACGAAAGAGGAACATGAACAACATTTGAAAATAGCTTTACAAACACTTAGAGAGCACAAACTTTATGCCAAACTCAATAAGTGTGAATTCTGGCTCGAGGAAGTCTCATTCCTAGGCCACATTATTTCAAAAGAAGGTATTGCTGTAGATCCTTCTAAGGTAGAAGCTGTCAAGAATTGGAGTCGGCCAACGACTGTATCTGAAGTAAGAAGCTTTCTGGGTCTAGCTGGTTATTATAAGAGATTCATTAAAGACTTCTCAAAAATTACGGTTCCTTTAACTAGACTCACAAGAAAAGAAAATCCTTTTGTCTGGTCAGAGGAATGTGAGAAGAGTTTTTAAACTCTTAAGAATCATCTTACGACAGCCTCTATTTTATCACTACCAATGGAGGGTGGTGGATTCGAAGTGTATACGGATGCGTCTGGCATTGGCTTAGGATGCGTTCTCACGCAGAATGGAAAAGTAATCTGTTATTCTTCAAGACAATTGAAACATTACGAGGAAAACTATCCCGTACATGATCTGGAATTAGCAGCGGTTATTTTCGCCTTGAAAATTTGGCGTCATTATCTTTATGGAGAAAAGTTCACGGTCTACTCGGACCATAAAAGCCTGAAATATTTATTCTCTCAAAAAGAGCTTAACATGAGGCAGAGAAGGTGGTTAGAATATCTCAAAGACTTTGATTTTGCTATTCAATATCATCTTGGCAAGGCTAATGCTGTAGCAGATGCACTCAGCAGAAAACCAATAGGTATGCTATCAAGTCTTATGATAAGTGTAACTAACCTTGTTCCTCAATTTGCTCAGTTGAACTTAGATATTGACATAAAGGAAGAAGATTGTTTCATAGCTAATATCCGAGCTCAACCTACATTGATAGAAGATCTGGTCAAGCTACATGGTGTCCCCGTCACTATTATATCTAATAGGGATCCTCGATTCACATCACAATTCTGGAAGGGTCTACAACATTCACTGGGGACTAGATTGAATTTCAGCACAGCTTTTCATCCACAAACAGATGGTCAAACGGAAAGAATAAATCAGGTAGTAGAAGATATGCTCAGGGCTTGTGCTATCGACTTTGGAGGTAGTTGGCATGATCACTTGCCTCTAGTAGAGTTTGCATATAACAATAGCTATCATGCTAGTATACGAATGACACCTTTTGAAGCTTTATATGGAAAAAGTTGTCGATCACCAATATGCTGGAATGAAATAGGGGAAAAGTAATTTCTAGGCCCCAATCTTATCAGGATTCTACAAAGAAGATCAAGCTCATTCAAGAAAGAATGAAGATGGCACAAGATAGGCAAAAGTCTTATGCTGACAATCGAAGACGTGACTTGGAGTTTCAAGTAGGAGATCATGTATATTTAAAGGTTTCTCCAGGTCGTGGTATTCGAAGATTTGGCATTAAAGAAAAGTTAACTCCAAGATTCATAGGCCCATTTGAAATTCTTGAACGGATTGGTGAAGTGGCTTACAAACTGGCTTTACCTCCACAATTAGCAGGAGTTCATGACATATTTCACGTCTCTATGATGAAGAAGTATGTATATGATCCTGACCATATTATCACTTATGACAATCTGGAGATTCAGAAGGATATGACATTCGAGCAAACGCCAATAAAGATTCTAGAAACAGAAGTGCGTCAACTACGAAATAAAGTTATTCCTATGGTCAAGATTCAATGGAAGAAAATATGGCCATATGAAGTAACTTGGGAAACCGAAGCAGCCATGCGGAAAAGATTTTCAGAATTATTTAACTGTAAGTACACTCTCCGAAATCCATATATTGAATTTGGGGACCAAATTCTTCTAAATGGGGGAGGGTGTAGTACCCCAGAATTTATATATATAATTTTTAAATTATAAAATAGTTTTCTAAAAATTACAAAGGCCTAAATAAATTAATGAAGGATTATTGAATCAATAAGTCATTATAAGGCTCAATTAGGCTAATTGGTCAACCTAGCCTATCTAATTAGTATCCAAAAGGTTAATAGACTAAGCCCATTAAGTTTGGCCCATATTCTAGAAGGGTAATTGGCTTATTCACGTATTTTAAGGATAAATACTAATTATATAAGATAATTATATGGATAAATGAATAAAAGAGTTTTATCAAATTGAAACTCTATATACGTCACATGTAATGGTCTATCGGGCGACCGCCACAGCCATGTAACGCACCTAGACACGATCGTTACATCCTGCAGATTCCGTAAGGTGAGGAAATTGTAAAAAGATTGAACTTTGAAATCCTATCTACAAGAGATCGACTTAGGGAAGCTTATAACATTACTAAGGACGCTTAGGGATTAGGTTCTGGCAGATTAAGGACTCTAGAATCGATCTAATCTCCAAACCCTAGTCAAAACCCTATAAATAGGACCTAGTTCTAAACTGGGCGACCCTTACTTTTGGCTCGTGAAGAATCAAGGTAAGGAGTCATAAATTCGGGTAAGTTCTTTAGAAGCTTTTGTTTAGTATACTTTAGACTAATGGTTCTCCAAATTTCGTGCTAGAAGATCAAGCAACCAAGGAGATAGAAGCTTCCGAAGTTGCTAATTCAACCTTAGCAACCCAGGAATCTGAACGCAAGTCCCCTGAAGATCAGGACATTAGGACGACTAAACGAGGTAATTAGAGTACGATCCTTTAGAACTTTTTGTTCACAATAGTTTCATCTTCTTACCCTCAAAATTTCACATCCTTAGGTCAAGAGGCTGAGGAAATAGAGCAGATTGAAGTTGCTGATTTATCACAAGAAGTACAAGGGACTAAGGGTAGCACCTAGCATCAAATTCGAAGTTTTAAGGTTCTAGAAGAGGTAGGTTATCTCATGATTGGAAAAAATAACTTGTTAAGAATAAAAGCCCTCTGATTGTGCTTGATTTCATACATTATAGACTAAGAATTTCATGATTTCATAGTTTTATACATTCATACATTTCTTAGCCCTAAATGGAAATAAAAAGGTATTATCTTGTCTATTCATTAAACCCTTGCATATAGTTGGCCTATGCATCGATTCATGATTAGGACAGTGGTAATATGTTGATTTCCAGGCATGTAATATTTTCATGAACCTTTAGTTTACTGCCAGCAGGTTCTCTGACGCACCAGCGTGAGACCGCCACATCATGTAACGGCCTTACGATAGATCGTCACAACCTGTTATGCTTTTATTTGTTCTATTGTCTCTGACGCACCCTAGCAGGAGCGTTACACCACTGTAACGGCCCCTCGATAAACCGTCACACACTGTAACGCACCGATCCTAGACCGTCAGACACCTGTGTTCTGTCAGCCCAAGGCAGAATAATAACCAGTTAAGTTTACTTATAAATAAACTTAGATAGTTAAGTTTGGACCTATTATCATGCCTTTGAGTTTAGTTTCTGATTCATAATCAAATTGCATGATTAATGTGTCTTAGGTTATTTTAAGTTATGCTAATTTCATTGGCTAAAACTCTATAATTTTGTATTCTAAATCATGATTTTCCAAAGTTGTATTGACGGAGTTTTATCTTGGTTTCATAAATGTTACACATTCTTTCCTATCTATAGAGTCATTTCTTTAAGCATATGGCACATATTCCGATATGTTATCCATTAGTTCACTTTACACTATAGGAACATTATTCTTGGACATGAGGACCTCTCTATTGGATATTCCTTCCAATGGACTAGGAAATCTTGTTTCAAGACCTCTGTAATTCTCCGCGAGCCTGGGATTCCCACTAGGACGCCAAGTTGGTTGTACCGTTAAAGCCATTGATTAGATTACATTATCGATGATTTTGGTTATCAGTAATGTAACGGCTCTGTGTTGGACCGTCAGGCACAAGTAACGGCCCAATATACGACCGTCACATTCCACTGAGTCCGATTTCTTGGTTCTGGATTCAGACTAATGTAACGGCCCAATACTGGAGCGTCACATCATGTAACGGCCCAGTACACGACCGTCACACTACTTGAGTATTTTAACCCAAGGATTGACCAAGGGTCGATATTCCAAGGTTCTAGATAGACTCTTGATGATCTAGAACTTATCATATTGATCAAGAAACCTAATATAATGAATGGAAGATAAAGAACGTATCGTTATGCTGGCGATCTATTTCCATAGGCATAACCTTGCTTAAGTCATTCTTGATTTCTCAGGATTCTTATTGAAGCATTCATTCGTTGAATTATTGTTATCATGAGCTTATTGAACTTATTACATTCTTGGCCATATTTTATTGTTAACATGCGTGGAAGTAACTTGATTTATACTTGAAGATGCGATCGAGTACTGATTGTGTTCAAGGACTCTATGCTAGTCCCCTCGGCTGATTGTCGGAAACATACTATTTTATAAACCATGGGGTATGATGCTACTGGCGTCGCATTGCGCTGGGAGTACTTTCTCTATAAATAAGTGAAAATCCACGGCACGACATGACATTCTTGTACATGAATTTCTTGCTTGATATTCCACAGAAATTCACGAAGTACTTGCTCATAAGTAAAAGATACTGGAGTGATGATTATGTGGCTTGCTAGTACATTCTCGATACATTCTTGTTCATGAAAGGCCAATATCTTGTTCTTATAACATTCTTGCTAGTTTGTACTTGCTCTCATTCTACCTTACTTGATCATCTTGTTACTTTGGTTTAATCGCATGATTGATCGCATTCGCATGATTTTTACCTCATTCTTTAGAGCTAAATTGTTAATTACTTTAATAGTGCCTTCATGTTGATGCGAAGATACCTACTGGGTAAGTGTACTCATTACCTATTTTCAATCTTTTCAGGAGATGGAAGTGATTCGAATTCGGATTCGGGTTATACAAGTAGCGGGTCCGAGAGCGAATAAAGTATTGTCAAGATGAGAGTGAAGACTTAGGAAGTCTAAATTGTTTAGATTGAGTCTATGTAATTTTTCTATTTCTTGAGTCTAGTGCATAATGGAAATTGAATTAGTGGTTGTACTTGATTATTTTGAAATAAAGTTAGAGTTTGAGTAATATTGTGCAATTGCATTTATGTGTGTGATTGTCTTGCGCTCTGATCGTTCTTGCTCGCAAGAGACTTACCATGCCGGCTGTTCGCGCTCCCCGAGTTAGTCTTCCGCTGTAATATAAGGCTCGGGGCGTGACAAGCACTATCCGAATGGGCTTAAGAGAAGCAGATGGGCCAAGACCAAGGTGATCCGGCGGCCAGGCCACTCCATCTGGCGGCCACAACCGATCCGGCGGCCAGCCCGCGCATGCTGTCTAGCCGCCGTATCCCTTGCCCTAGCTATCGTATCATATGAAGCCATCTCCTTCTATATAAGAACATGCTTCGAGCACAAGGAACCACACCCCGGGCGGCCAAGAGAGGAGGGCAAAAGAAAAAGAAAACAAGCAGAGGGGAATAGAGAGAAGAAAAAAAAGCAGAGAAGAAAAAATAGATAGAGAGAGATCTCCATCAGTCCTCAGGGCAAGGGAAGGGTGAGGAAGAGGAGTTTCTCGTTGCATAGGTGGGTCATCTTGTAATGCCCTTCTCTGGGCTATAGTCCCTCCCCCATTGCTTCCTCTTTTGAATTCTTTCTGAAATTTCTTTGTATCATCGTGTATGATGCTTTGAGAATAAAAGAAATGAAATAAGAGTTTATTCTATGGGTTACATCGTATTGTTCTATTCCTCTGTCCCTCTTCTTCTTCTTCTTCAGTGAATGTGGTTTTGGGTGTTTCCGTAACATCGTCCAAAACTACCCCAATAGCCGCCAGGGGCTCATCATCTTCCAGATGTGACTCTATGCGTCGCCCTAAGGGGAAATATGTTTTCTCTGTGTTCATCTATTGTATGATCTCGTATTGAGGATTTTCACCTCACTTTGGTTCTTTTTCGGCACTCTGTGTGCAATAAAAAGGGGGGGGTTTCTGCAATTGGATATCACCTCGGGTAAAAGCTAGGGATCTATCAATCTATGACATGTTCCCTGATTCTTTCAATGGTGAGCGAGGCACAATAAAACTCTCTCGTTTCTCCATTTTAAGATACTATGTTTTGCCTACAACTCACTCTGTTCCGGCCGCCGTCCCGCTCTCACACAGCACTGCAGTTAGCTACAGTGTTAGCCTGCCGTGTCAACCCCATGCCCCCTCACAAAGGCGCTGGCCGCCGTATCACATCAAGCCCTAGCTGCCGTGTTAGCCCCTTTGGCCGCCGTATAACACACCCAATTACTCCCTGGCAGCCGAGTGGTTCCCATTTTGCCGTCGATCAAGTGGCCTAGCCGCCAGATCAAACCTCCTAGGAGCCATGTCAAATGCCCTAGCAGCCGTATCAAGTTCTGCCGCTGGACCATTCTTGGCCGCCGTATCAGAAGTGCCATCCCTGGCTGCCGTATCACATCCCCTAGCCGCCGTATCATATGTCTTCACCGCCGTATCAGAAGTGCTTGCCCCAGCCGCCGTATCAGAAGAACTCTCCCTGGCCGCCGTATCAATCTCTTCATATCAACTCTTTCCAATCTTTGGCCCTTCCTTTGGTCATCATGTTATCCCTACCATCCCCTGGCAGCCTAAGGCAGAGTCAGTATGGTGCACAGAGCTACATTAATGGGATCTATATCCCTGCAATACGAATGCTTCTCCGGATCATCATGTCAAGTTAGAGAGATCCACTGCTTACTATAGTGTGTTCTTCTATGACTTTGTATAAGGAAAAAAGGAATAAAACTCCTCAGTGATGGACAATGTCCCGCAGTCGATCCCCGGGCCTTGGCATGCCCACGTCTTATGAACTCCGTCTTGGCTCTCCATGGACAGATATCCTATATGTCTCTTGGCATACCCCGAAATAAGGGGGAGATGCTATCGGAATTTGTTCAAGAGGCTAGTTTATCGTAACAAGTCTCGTCTTCCAAACTACCCTTTCGTGTCACGAAGGTCCGCCGATTCCTATGGCGTGTTCTTCGATGCCTTCATCAGGGAAATAATGAATAAATCGCTTTAACAGCGGACAGTGTCCCATTGCTCTCGCCCTTGTGACCCTCGGGCTTCGATATGCCCATGGATTATGGACCCCGTCTCGGCTCTCCATTGACGGGGATCCTATATGTCTCTTGGCATGTCCCGAGACAAGGAGAGATGCTGCCAGAACTAAATAGGGAGGCTGTGTCATGTCATACCTTTCCGAGTGTTCCAATCCTCCTACTAAATCACGAGGCTTCGTTACACATTATAACGTGAGCTTCGATGATCCCACCAGGGAAATAGAACATTGATTGCCTTAAAAGGCGAACATCACCCCGACTCTTTCAGACCCCTCGGCCCATAGGTGTGTCGGCTCCCTTAAAGCCTTGGTGTACGCTCTGTGGTACCAAAATGGGTCAAAAGTGAACGGCAAAGCCTTCATCACCCACTACTGGGTCCGGACTATCATTTTGATACGTCCATCTATCTTTGTGGAGTCCGTCTCAGCCTTCTATGGACGAGACTCTTATATTCTCCCCCAAAATATTCTGGGGCAGGGGGAGATGCTGCCGAAATTCTCTCGAAAATTGGAGATTCGTTCCTTACTCCGCATCGATTTTTCCTCGACATTCCACTTGGTTTTCACCTCTTGTGGGGGAAACGGCCTCACAGCTAATCATGTTGAATTATGGGGGCAAGCTACCTTGCAAAGAGAACAAATGAATGAACAAGTACCACCTCTTGGCATACATTGTCCCGGTGCCTACGAACCCGTCAGAGAGCAGTCATGCTGGTTTCTATGAACTTATGTGCATGTGCTGCAATAACAAAGACGGTTCAACAAAAAAAATGGCAAGCATTGATCGATGACCTCCAAGGTGGTTGGGATTTCTAGAGGGCTAGCCCTCAGGTTCTTCCATCTATCATGAGGAATGGGATTGTCGTCTAGACATGACCATCTTTCGGAACCATCCCGACTCTTTGTGGATGAGTCTCTTATAGCCTCTTCGACACTCCTCGGGACAAGGGAGGTGCTGTCGAAATTTTCTTTGAAGTTCATTAAATAAACATGTGAATAAATGATTGAATAAAGTAATAAACAATTAAATAATGTCAGAGTCAAATTTTACCCTAAATCCTCAAATAAAAAGAATAGACAATTATACGCTCCGCACTCGTTTGTTTGAACTCGTGCATGGGCACCCGCACCTGCCCGACTTTTTGGTATATCAAATGGTGACTAGTCGAAGGTCGGTTTATGCCCGACCGGAAGCCATCACTAAGCGTGAGATGGTCTGATGACCTAAGTTCTCCGCCACGTACCAAGAGCCGATCTAATGAATTTTACTACACTGCTTGCCTACATGCATTACACCTTAATTTATGAAGCGAACTTTACTTTCACGTATTTTCTTCGGCCCTGAGGACCCTTCTACTTTGGCTATTAATCAAGGGTTTTTCTTCTTCCGGAAGGATGTAATTAACGCCATAACCTTTATGGTATGGCGGACTTCAGGTCCCGACACGATCACCCACCATTGTCTGATTGGTCAGACGAGTGCATAATAAACTTTGTCACTTAGTGACTGGCATGCCTACGCAATGAATAAATATAATAGACCCCAAAATAATAATTAATAAATTCCATCGTCCACATGGAGTTCGACACGGTCGCCCATATAATGCCTCATAGGGTGCCATGTCAATACTCGAGTGATAACTATTGTTGTAGGCAAACTCCACCAATTGTAAATGATGACTCCAGGAACCCTACCACTCCAGGCAATAGGATCTCAACATATCCTCTAAAGTCTGAATAGTCCTCTCTAACTGACTGTCAGACTACGGGTGATAGGCCGAACTGAATGCCAACTCTATCCCCAGAGCCCTCTGAAAACTCTGCCAAAAGCCAGAAGTGAAGCGGGGGTCTCGATCCGAGACAATGGAAATAGGAACCTCATGCAAAGGTACAATCCGCTCCACATACAACCGGGCTAATCTCTAAACACTCCAACTCACTCTGATCGGCAACAATCGGGCTATCTTCGTCAATCTATCAACTAATAGCCAAATGACATCATGGCCACTCAGAGTCCTCGACAAACCAACCACAAAATATGTAGTCACATGGTCCCACTTCCAAATTGGAATCTCCAAATGCTGCAATGTACCACCTGGCCGTTGGTGTTCTGCTTTCACCTACTGACATATCAAACACCTGGCCATAAACTCTGCCACATTTCTTTTTATACCCGACCACCAAAACTACCTCTTCAAATTTCAGTACATCTTTGTCGCCCCTAGATGAATGGTGTTGCAAGTGCCATGTGCCTCCTGCAATACAGCTCTCGTCACCTGCTCCTCAGCCGAAACATACAATCTACCCCTGAACTTCGCTGTCTCATCCTCACCAGACTCCACCTCGAGCATCGACAGAATGCGAGGTAGCTCGAGATCCACACGATGAGCCTCCATCACCTGGTGACGAATAGCTGGCATGACCATCAAACTAGCGAGAATGGCTAACCCCTAGTCCCGTGGGACCTTAAGCCTCGAGGTTACTACTGGCACCTGCTCCCATAGCTTCCATTTCCTCAACATCATATGGCTGACCACCACTTTTCGACTCAAAGCATCTGCCACTACATTCATTCTGCCTAGCTGATAAGACAAGCTGAAATCCTAGTCCTTCATGTACTCCATCCACCTTCTCTGCCTAAGGTTAAGATTCTTCTGGGTGAACACATACCTCAAACTCTGCTAGTTAGTAAAAATCTCGAATTTCTCCCCATACCGATAGTGCCTCTAGATCTTCAAAGTAAAGATCATTGTTGCCTGCTGAAGATCATGGGTAGGGCAGTTCTCCTCATGTGGCTTCAATTGGTGGGATGCACAAGTCACAACTCTCCCATTCTGCATCAGCACTACACTTAAACCTACC
This sequence comes from Amorphophallus konjac, assembly GCA_022559845.1. NCBI lineage: Eukaryota > Viridiplantae > Streptophyta > Magnoliopsida > Alismatales > Araceae > Amorphophallus > Amorphophallus konjac. Next base: position 25,588,081 of record CM040124.1, read on the forward strand.
CTGGAAGCATATGTACAAACCACAAAATCTCCTGATTCAGAAGGCAACACAAGAACTGGAGCGGTGGTAAGCAATCTCTTCAACTCTATAAAGCTCTACTCACACTCATCCATCCAGATGAAAGGTACACCTTCCGCGTCAGTCTGGTCATCGGTGCCGCAATGCTAGCGAAGTCCTAGATGAACCGCCTATAGTAACCTGCCAGACCCAAAAGGCTCCGAATCTCTGACAATGACCTCGGCCTCGGCCACTGAACCACCATTTCTACCTTTTCCAAATCAACAGAAATGCCATCACCTGAGATCACATGTCCCAAAAAGTGCACCTCCTAAAGCCAAAAATCGCATTTGCTGAATTTGGCATACAACTGATGATCCTGCAAAGTCTGCAACACAATCTTCATATGGTGAGCATGCTCCTCCACTGACCATAAATAAACAATAATGTCATCCACAAACACCACCACAAACTAGTCTAGGTAAGAACGAAACACTCTATGCATCAAATCCATAAAAGCTGCAGGGGCATTGGTGAGTCCAAAGGGCATTACCAAGAACTCATAGTGCCCATATCTGGTATTGAAAGTAGTCTTCTCCACATCAGACTCTCTAATCCACAACTAATAGTAACCCGACCTCAAGTCAATCCACGAGAATACCTAGGCCGATTAAAGCTGATCAAACAAATCATTAATCCGGGGCAGTGGTGCCACGCCCCGACGTGGAAAATCGAGGGCGCGAGCAGTTACGAGGCACTCGTGTTGGTCAGAGCATGTACAAATTTAATTCTAAAGATAGAGAGCTAAGATGAAATTGCTAATTTTATTCCATCAAAATGAAGTTTACATAATCATTCATAAGCCTTAAAAAGGCATGATACAATCTTCCAAATTTTTCAAATACATAAACCTTGTAAACACACTTATGATCTACATAAATCCTAGGGAAAAGAAAAAACACTCATTCACTCTTGTCCAATCCCTTGTTCATTTCCATTTCCTGCAACAATTAACCAAAACGTAGGGTGAGCAAAAAGCTCAGTAGGATTTTATATCTCTGAAGCCAGGCAATCTTTAAGTATTTAGTAATTTAACAATTCATGTCATGAAGTAATTGATCATGAATTTCAAGTAGGAAATTTTGTATAACGAATTTCCAAGTAATTTCAAGATAACAAGATAATGTCAAGATCATGATAGTAGACAAGACGATGATCATTTCCAGAAATATATCAAGAACTTTCATGATGAGACAATGGGTACTATCATTAAGACAATTCAAGAACTTTCATGATGAACTTTTAAGCAATATCGTAGTAGAGCAATCACTTGAACTTTAAACAATATAGAAGTAGAACAATCACTTCTACAAGGATATTTATGATGAATCTTTAAGCAATAACAATATAGAAGTAGAGCAATCACTTCTACCAACACTCAGTAGGATTGGCCAAGCACTAAGGGGAGATCACGACGATATGACAGCCCCTTATGGAATATCACTATTTGACTACACACTTAGGGGTTCTCACGACAGTATGATTGCCCCTAACTATAATAGACCCTGTATTGGTGAATGCCAGCACCTGATCATTATAATACCGGTTTATTTTTGGACTTTGCCTCGCCCGTGGGATCAGATCAGAACCCCTTTATACACTAGCATTTAAATGTCATTTCATTGGGACCCATAGCCCCTGACATTTTTTCTATATAATTCCACAATATGGCCAAAGAATTTTCAAGAACAAGCTCATTTGTAAACAAGTACAGATCTGGCAAAAATTGTGATAATTTACAAAGGAGAGTGGAAAACGCATTTTAAGCATCATGTTTAACGACATTAAGTCATAGAATTCAAAAATGAACGGTAAGTAGGAAGAAAATTTAAGATAGTAGTTTTATTAAAATTATTTTAAATATATTTGCATGATCTCAGAATTATAAACATCAATTTTTAGTAAAGAACGACTTTTAGTAAAGAACATATATACTTATGAATTGAAATCATGAGTTTAGATATTAGCTTTTACTCATACATTAATATGTCATATGATAAGAAAATAGATGTAACATGCTGAAAGTAGTTTTTATACATCAATATGATAGAAAATACATTTTTACATTCTGAAATAATTTTCGTACATCACTATGATAGAGAATAGAATTGTTATAGGCTAAAAAGATGTTACTGCCTGTGAACGCGCTATAGCTCAGGGTCACGTTCATTACAGTGTATAAAAATATAGTATATATATTCAAAATAATATATTTTGATTATCAAAAAATTTTGAGAAAATTTTATGAACGCGCTATAGGTAGCTAGCGCGTTCGTCAAGAACGTGCTATAGGCGATTAGCGCGTTCAAGAACAGATGTATACATTGAAAAAAATTGAAAACTTAATTGAAATACATAGATTCTGTATAAACCATAGTACATATAGACTCCTAATATATATATAAACACTTTATGTATTATATATATATATATGTATTAGAAATATTATACTTTTGATTTCTGGTCATCCGGGTTTAAAAGTATGAACGCGCTATACCTGACTAGCGCGTTCATTAAGAACGTGCTATACCAGGCTAGCCCGTTCATGAAGAACGTGCTATAACAGGCTAGCGCGTTCATGATCAGATAAATACTTTATATTATTTTGAAAACTAGATAAAAAGATGAGGTTCCAAGGAATCATACTATATATATATCATCCTATATATATAGAAACCTTATATACATTTATAAACATACTAAAAGTATTATTTTTTTGATCCCTGATCATCCGGGGTCAAAGTATGAACGTGCTATAGGAGGCTAGCGCGTTCATGAACAGGTATAGATTTCATATTGTTTTGAAAACTAGATAACAATATGGGGTTCCAATGAATCATACTATATATATAACATCTTATATATATATATATATAAACCTTATATACCTTTAAAAACATACTAGAAGTATTATTTTTTTGATCCCTGATCATCTGGGGTCAAAGGTATGAACGTGCTATAGGAGGCTAGCGCGTTCATGATGAACGTGCTAGGGACATATAGCGCGATCATGAAAGTGTTTTATTTTATTAAATATTAAAATTTGAATATTTTTCGAAAGAGATGGGGTCTATATGAACGCTCTATATCGGACTGGCGCGTTAAGAATGCGCTCCTGAAGAGCAGCGCCTTAAGATTCCGAAAACGGAACTGAAATATCCCTTGGTAAAATGATCATAACTTACTCATTTCTCAATGGAATTTAACAAATGAGCTATCAATGGAAAGAGGATAAAAAAAATGAACAAGATAGCATGCATTGATTAGAGTTTAGCCTGAGAGACACCTACCTTTTGTCGGATCTAAAGATTATCCCCAAATATAAAGAAAACCCTTGATCTTCCAAATCCTCCTTCAAATCTCCACGAATCTTTGCAACAGCATAGACTTAACTTCCAGGGATGGTTTGAGGGTCGAATGGGGTTCTATTTATAGCCAAAACTTGGCCAAATGTGTCAAGATTCTTTGCCTAATTCCACCAAACCCATTAAGTCCGAATTAGAAGAAAAATATCATTTCTCTTCTTAATCTAGCCCATCTTAGGTGTGAAAACAATGTAATTTCGGCTGGTCCAAGGTGGGCTGTTAGGTAAGGGTTGATTCTTGAGTCAATATTCTAGAAATTGGGTTATTATAATCCTTTTCAAAAGACATTTAACATGTGTTACGAATTTAAGGTCTAATTATCCTTTATTAATCCTTTAACCACTAATCTAGCCCATTATGGATCATCCAATGGACCAATTATGATCCTAGTCCATTACATGGACTTTTATTGGACTTTCTATGATTTATCTAAGGGTTAAAGCATTTATTTTTCATTTTACCTTAAGTAAATTCAAGTAAATTCAATAATCCACTTTATTTCACTTAGTAAAAATGTAAATTAATCATTTCATGAAAAATTTAATTGTATAATTTATTTAAAAAAATTATTTCTCATTTTAAATTATCGGGTTTCTACATCCTCCCCCACTTAAAAGAATTTGGTCCCCAAATTCACATGATTTTCTTTCCGTAATAGTAGGGTAAAATTATCATATCCAAAATATGCATTCTAACTAGATCATTTTCATAACATGCTAAGTGCTAAGATCACCATTTCTAAACTATGCCATCATAGACGAGATAGGTTTATAAGGTTACCTTCCAATGCTTGCGACGCTCCTTTCTTTAAGAGTGGACAACGAGCAATTTTATGATCCATGCTTCCGCAACGGATACACTTCCCAAGTTTATACCAACATTCATCTGAGTTGTGCCTTCCTTTCTTACAATGCTCACATTTTTCCTTGACTAGAACAATTTGTTGATCATTATCCCGAGGCTTCTTGTCCTTACGAAAATCGTTACCTCCATTTAACCTCTTCTTGTCACTCACGGGTTCCTTACTTTTGGATCCATCGACTAACTCTTTCTTGGCGACTTTCCCTTTGATTCGTTCCACCATATTCATAGCATCTTCTAGAATATGTGCTTTCCTAACCATTTCCGTATAAGTTTGAATCTCCAATAGAGCCAATCGAGGAAAGAGTTCCATCTTTAATCCATTCATAAATCTTCTTGCTCTCATTTTCTCCGTACAAACTAGGTGTGGGACATACCGAGCTAATCTAGAAAATGTCGCTTCATAATCTGCTACAGATAAGCTACGTTGTTTTAATGTCGCGAACTCCATGGCCTTCTTCTCGCGGATTCTTTCCGAGAAATGCTTCTCATTAAAATGTTCTAAGAACTCGTCCCATGTAATTTGTTCATTAGGTAAGATCGCTTCGACGGATACCCACCATGCTCGGGCATCCTTTTCTAGTTGATAGGTCCCTAGTAGTACCTTCTCTTCATCGGTGCATTGCATTACTTTAAAGGTTCTCTCTACTTCTTGCACCAAATTCTCCGCTTCATCTGGGTCAGTAGATCCACTAAACTTTGGGGGATTCATCTTTTGGAATTTCCGATGCAAATCCCCGACTTCATGACGTGCTCCACCTTGCGCAACTTGTTGCAAGGCTTGTGTTAATCCTTGGACAGTGCGTTGCATTTCGCGCCATTGAGCTCTCTCGACGGCCATTTGCGAGATTTTGCCTGAAACCATTGTTATAGGGTTTAATTATTTTTCCTTGGTATTTATTTCTTGATAATTTCTTCTTTTTAAAACTTAACTCGTATTTCTACCCAATCTTACCGGGAAAGTTTAAATTTCTAACCAAGTTTCTATCAAGGGAAACCTAAGTTTTAAGAATCCTAGGTTTTATGTAACCTAGGCTCCGATACCACTAAAACTGTCACGCCCCGACGCGGAAAATCGAGGGAGCGAGCAGTTACGAGGCACTCGTGTCGGTCAGAGCATGTACAAATTTAATTCTAAAGATAGAGAGCTAAGATGAAATTGCTAATTTTATTCCATCAAAATGAAGTTTACATAATCATTCATAAGCCTTAAAAAGGCATGATACAATCTTCCAAATTTTCCAAATACATAAACCTTGTAAAAACACTTATGATCTACATAAATCCTAGGGAAAAGAAAAAAACACTCATTCACTCTTGTCCAATCCCTTGTTCATTTCTATTTCCTGCAACAATTAACCAAAACGTAGGGTGAGCAAAAAGCTCAGTAGGATTTTATATCTCTGAAGCCAGACAATCTTTAAGTATTTAGCAATTTAACAATTCATGTCATGAAGTAATTGATCATGAATTTCAAGTAGGAAATTTTGTATAACGAATTTCCAAGTAATTTCAAGATAACAAGATAATGTCAAGATCATGATAGTAGACAAGACGATAATCATTTCCAGAAATATATCAAGAACTTTCATGATGAGACAATGGGTACTATCATTAAGACAATTCAAGAACTTTCATGATGAACTTTTAAGCAATATCGTAGTAGAGCAATCACTTGAACTTTAAACAATATAGAAGTAGAACAATCACTTCTACAAGGATATTTATGATGAATCTTTAAGCAATAACAATATAGAAGTAGAGCAATCACTTCTACCAACACTCAGTAGGATTGGCCAAGCACTAAGGGGAGATCACGACGATATGACAGCCCCTTATGGAATATCACTATTTGGCTACACACTTAGGGGTTCTCACGACAGTATGATTGCCCCTAACTGTAATATACCCTGTATTGGTGAATGCCAGCACCTGATCATTATAATACCGGTTCATTTTTGGACTTTGCCTCGCCCGTGGGATCAGATCAGAACCCCTTTATACACTAGCATTTAAATGTCATTTCATTGGGACCCATAGCCCCTGACATGTTTTCTATATAATTCCACAATATGGCCAAAGAATTTTCAAGAACAAGCTCATTTGTAAATAAGTACAGATCTGGCAAAAATTGTGATAATTTACAAAGGAGAGTGGAAAACGCATTTTAAGCATCATGTTTAACGACATTAAGTCATAGAATTCAAAAATGAACGGTAAGTAGGAAGAAAAATTTAAGATAGTAGTTTTATTAGAATTATTTTAAATATCTTTGCATGATCTCAGAATTATAAATATCAATTTTTAGTAAAGAACGACTTTTAGTAAAGAACATATATACTTATGAATTGAAATCATGAGTTTAGATATTAGCTTTTACTCATACATTAATATGTCATATGATAAGAAAATAGATGTAACATGTTGAAAGTAGTTTTTATACATCAATATGATAGAAAATACCTTTTTACATTCTGAAATAATTTTCGTACATCACTATGATAGAGAATAGAATTGTTATAGGCTAAAAAGATGTTACTGTCTGTGAACGCGCTATAGCTCAGGGTCGCGTTCATTACAGTGTATAAAAATATAGTATATATATTCATAATAATATATTTTGATTATCAAAAAAATTTTGAGAAAATTTTATGAACGCGCTATAGGTAGCTAGCGCGTTCTTCAAGAACGTGCTATAGGCGACTAGCGCGTTCAAGAACAGATGTCTACATTGAAAAATTTTGAAAACTTAATTGAAATATATAGATTCTGTATAAACCATAATACATATACACTCCTAATATATATATAAACACTTTAGGTATTATATATATATATATATATATATAGATATATTAGAAATATTATACTTTTGATTTCTGGTCATCCGGGTTTAAAAGTATGAACGCGCTATACCTGACTAGCGCGTTCATTAAGAACGTGCTATACCAGGCTAGCGCGTTCATGAAGAACGTGCTATACTAGGTGTTGGCACTCAAAATATGATCCTTCGGCGACCAAGCCGCAAAGACGAGCGATACGGCCCACTGAAGCACAGAAGCCGATGAAGATCAACTTATCAAAGACTCCTCAAGTTGATGGAGCCCCTAAGTCGCCTTGAAATGAGCACCGGGGGATTTTACCTCAGGAGAGTCGGAATGAACCCACAACCAACCGGCAGCGCGATCAAGCCTGCCCAATGATCCGGCATCGACCTCGTCATGTCGATACCCCACATCCGTCGCCCGACCAAGGACGACGGTCTACCCAATGGCTCTTCTAAGGAGGAAAAAACGTCCTCGGCCGTCCACAACAAGGGGCCGAAGGTTCTGTCAGCAGAGGGCCCCGATCACCTGACACGGGTTCGGCCCCTCGTCATAATGGGCCCATTAGTGACCAATTGATTGCCATTCAAGGCGGAATCATCCGGGATGCGACACCGTCCCGCAAGGGAGCCTCGAGCATGAGTCCGTCTCGACCAGAAGCACAGATCACAGTGTCGAAGGCCGTGCCAGCAGGATATCCGTATGCTCGGGCCAGACACATGCAGAGGTCTGATCAAGGCCGTTCGTCATATCGAGAGCTCCCTCGACACCACGTCAAGGTTTTTCAAAGGCCAGGGCGAAAGGAGCAGTCAACGGAAGCTTCCGGAATCATCTCCGGACCCATCGGCCGAGCTGCGTCAAGCAAACAAGTTAAAACGGCGCGTGAAGGAATGTCGGCGCCCCTTAATACGGTGCCATCAAACCGGCGCGCCAATTCCATCCCGTCTGCGTCCCGGCGCCATCAAGTCCGGCGCGCCCCTTCCCAGGGCGCCGGATTAACACAAGGCTACATATAGCCTGCCTTCGGAAAGAAAAGAAAGAGAGCAAGAAAGAGGGCAGGAGGGCAGAGAAGAAAAAAAAGAAAAGAGAGCCAATCGGAGAGGAAGGCCCCGTTCGTTCGAGGAAAAGCTTGGGGGAGAAGTAGGGTTCTCTACGCAGGTCCCTCGCCGTCGTTTTCCTCGCCTGGTACTCGGAATACCGCTGGAGCCGGAGAAGAGAAGCCAGGGATCCGATATTTCATTCGGAAGGAAGGGTCTAGGTGGGTCTCCGTGTTTCTTCCAGTTGAGCCCCTCCCCCATTCTTCTTTGATTTTCTTCCCCTGATACAATGTAAGTGAGGAAGGGGAGGGGCGATGATACGAGCCTGACCTCCCCTTCTCTCACCATTCCCTTTGCCCTTTTTGCTTCGTCTGTAATCGTTTTCTTCATGAATGCAAACGGCGGCCGAGTGACAACGCCAGCGCCGGAATCTATATTCTCTGCATATATGTATGCCTGTGTTGTTCACGGGATGAATGAAGAGCTATTGTGATTGATGTCGTATCTCTCCCTCTTGCTCTCTAACCCTCCTTCGAGCGTGCATTGGATGGTTTCCCCGATATATGTACTCTCGTATAGCCAGTTTCTCCGACGTTGGATATGCCTTCGGGCCACATGAATCATTCGTTCTCCCTCCCCGGGGTTCTCTTTCTTTCGATTCTGATGCAATGGTCGGGCTCGGCATTGAATACTCCATGGGCTCTGCGATCGGAGATGTACTTGTGTGCATATCTCTGTCTGCCTCCGCCAAGGGAAGGAGACCCTTCACCGTTCCCTTTGTGCTCTGCTTCATAGGCCAGTGGGGCGGGGAAGAGTCCTTGGATTGTTCCCGGTTATTCAATGGCGAGTCCCATGTCGGTTTGCTTTCGAATATCATATATATGTATACATATCCGTGCCCCGGGCTATGTGTTAATCACATGTCATGCTGATGTTGACCTGCTCAGCCCGTGGGGCTTCATCGTTTTAATAGGTTTCTATGCAATTCATTTGTCCATCTGCCGCCGTCAAACGATGTCTCACACTGCTTCCTTCCGTGTCGCCTACATCTTAACGAGAGTATGCTCTGTAGCATCACTCCAGCATCCGGGGAGGGGGACATTCCCCAAATCTTCTCCATCAATCATTTGGCCGTCAGAGGGCTCGTCCACCGATGACGACTGTCCCTGCGGACTATTGGGTGTACAGCAATGGGGCCAAGCCCTACAGTTCAAAAGCTACAGTCCTTAATGGACTTAGTAGTGGCCGTGGGTTGTGTTCCCCTCGTAGGCTAGCCCTCGGGGATTCTTCTCTATATCGGTCGTCCCGATTCTAGTGTCATGGCGACTCGGGTTGCGTGACCCTCGTAGGCTAGCCCTCGGGGTTTTTGCTCCCATATCGAGTCGCCTCATGCACTCACTGATGCCCACGGACTCGGTGCCCCTAGCAGGCTAGGCCTCGGGGTTTCCTCTCCGATTGGTTTTTTGCCGGCCGCCGTCGCGCCACCCGGCCCTTAGGGGTTGCTCCACTACGTGAGTACTCCCCGCTTCTCCTCGATAAATCCTCCGGGACGGGGAGATGCTGTCGAAATTCCGGTTTGAACGAGTCTAGACTCGGAACAATCGCCGCGCTCGAGTATGAACCTCGCGCGGGCCCGTGACTTGACTTTTTGATGGCTTGGGACTGATCCATTGAATAATCAACTCGATCAATTTTTAAAATCTTCCAAAACATTTTTAATAAATCCATAAATAAACCAACGAAACCCCTTTTTTTTTACGAAATTGGGCTGAATCGGCACCGTTCATACACGGCGCGCCTTAAAACGGCGCGCCCTTCCCGGCGCGCCCCAATCAGGCCGCGCCGATTTAATATACATTCATTCTTATTTACCTACGGTTTCTGGCGCCGTTTTAAACCATTTACCTACGTTTTAGGGCGCCGTTTCAAGCATTTTAACCCCTTTCTTCGCAGGCGCTGCACCGGTTTCACGCCGAATCATGTCATTGTGTCAATGAACTGAATAAATTAGCTTGTTCAAGCTCGAATTGGTATGCTTCGAATCTGGACCATCATGCCTTGGCCCAAGCATTCACATCGCATTAATGCTTGCCTAAATGTGCGCCCCTCCTTTGGTATATCAAATGACGTTGCTGAAAGGTCAGGTTATGCCTGATCGGAGGTCTCGTCATGCGTGAGGGTGGTCTTTGGGCTTAAGTCCTCTGCCATGTACCAGGGTCCACCCTAATAAATCGTGTGTAGTCAGTCATAGCATCTTGCATGATCACTCGCATGCTCTGCATCCTTTATTCCGGCCTCGATAGCCCATCATCTCGGCAACTAATCAAAGGTGTTCCCTCCTCGTGGGGGATGTAATTAACGTCATAACCTTTATGATATGGCAGACTGCTGGTCCCGACCGAATCTCACTTTCGCCCGATACGGGTCAGAATGAGCGCATTATGAACTTGTCACTCATGTGACTGGCACGCCCGCGTTGTCAATTGATCATTTGACTACCAGTCAGTCAGTTGGTCGATCGACCCGCGAAAGAAAGAAAAAAAAGGTCGCGAACACCAGGCTAGCGCGTTCATGATCAGATAAATACTTTATATTATTTTGAAAACTAGATAAAAAGATGAGATTCCAAGGAATCATACTATATATATATCATCCTATATATATATAGAAATCTTATATACATTTATAAACATACTAGAAGTATTATTTTTTTGATCCCTGATCATCCGGGGTCAAAGTATGAACGTGCTATAAGAGGCTAGCGCGTTCATGAACAGGTATAGATTTCATATTGTTTTGAAAACTAGATAACAATATGGGATTCCAATGAATCATACTATATATATAACATCTTATATATATATATATATATATATATATATATATATATATATATATATATATATAAACCTTATATACCTTTAAAAACATACTAGAAGTATTATTTTTTTGATCCCTGATCATCTGGGGTCAAAGGTATGAACGTGCTATAGGAGGCTAGCGCGTTCATGATGAACGCGCTAGGGACATATAGCGCGATCATGAAAGTGTTTTATTTTATTAAATGTTAAAATTTGAACATTTTTCGAAAGAGATGGGGTCTATATGAACGCGCTATATCGGGCTGGCGCGTTAAGAACACGCTCCTGAAGAGCAGCGCCTTAAGATTCCGAAAACGGAACTGAAATATCCCTTGGTAAAATGATCATAACTTACTCATTTCTCAATGGAATTTAACAAATGAGCTATCAATGGAAAGAGGACAAAAAAATGAACAAGATAACATGCATTGATTAGAGTTTAGCCTGAGAGACACCTACCTTTTGTCGGATCTAAAGATTATCCTCAAATATAAAGAAAACCCTTGATCTTCCAAATCCTCCTTCAAATCTCCACGAATCTTTGCAACAGCATAGACTTAACTTCCTGGGATGGTTTGAGGGTCGAATGGGGTTCTATTTATAGCCAAAACTTGGCCAAATGTGTCAAGATTCTTTACCTAATTCCACCAAACCCATTAAGTCCGAATTAGAAAAAAAATATCAGTTCTCTTCTTAATCTAGCCCATCTTAGGTGTGAAAACAATGTAATTTCGGCTGGTCCAAGGTGGGCTGTTAGGTAAGGGTTGATTCTTGAGTCAATATTCTAGAAATTAGGTTATTATAATCCTTTTCAAAAGACATTTAACATGTGTTACAAATTTAAGGTCTAATTATCCTTTATTAATCCTTTAACCACTAATCTAGCCCATTATGGATTATCCAATGGGCCAATTATGATCCTAGTCCATTACATGGACTTTTATTGGGCTTTCTATGATTTATCTAAGGGTTAAAGCATTTATTTTTCACTTTACCTTAAGTAAATTCAAGTAAATTCAATAATCCACTTTATTTCACTTAGTAAAAATGTAAATTAATCATTTCATGAAAAATTTAATTGTATAATTTATTTAAAAAATTATTTCTCATTTTAAATTATCGGGTTTCTACAAGTGGATATATATTTTTGATAGTCACCTAGTTCAGCTGTCGGGAATCAATACACAGTCTCAAACTGCCATCCTTCTTCTTCACGAACAACACAGGCGCACCCCATGGAGAAAAATTAGGGCGGATATAGCCCTTAGAAAGCAACTCCTGCAACTGACCTCTCAACTCCCTCAACTCCGCCGATGCCATGCGATAAGGTGCCTTAGACAAAGGCATTGTGCCAGTCACAACCTCAATAGTGAAATCAATCTCACGCTGTAGGGGTAAACCTGGTAAGTCATCGGGAAAAACATCTGGGAAATCACACACCAAAGAAATATCCTCCACTCCCTACTGCTGCTAATCAGCCAATACCACATAAGCAAGAAACCCTTGACACCTAACATCAAGCAATCTGTGGGCTTTAATAGTCGAAATAAGGAAGTGGGAAGAGGAAGACCGAATACCTTAGAAATAGGATGTGGGTCTCCGAGGATGCTGGAAATAAATCCTCTTTGAGTTGCAATCCACAACTGCACCATAGGTCTCAAGCCAATCCATTCCCAGTATCACATCAAAATCCCTTAACTGCAAGGCATAAAGTCTGGCTGGCAATTCTGCCCTCCAATCCACACCAGCACTTTTTCAAGACAATAAGGGGTGAACATGAAATCACCAGTAGATCCACTGCCAAATCACAAGCCATCTCTAATGCTGACTCCTCGGCACCAGTTACAAAATCTTAGGATATAAAGAAATGAGAAGTACCAGAATCAAACAAAACTCGAGCGGCACAACCAAGAATCAGAACTGTACCTTCCACCAACTGAGATGCCTCTGTATCTGCTCTAGTCATGTGCATCACACGCCCTCGGGATCTCTGCCTCCCTATGCTAGCAGACCTCAGAAGTGGTGGAAGTTGGGCCTACTACTACGGCTGCAGCTAAAAGTGAAAAGATTGGTGAGGCCTCTGAGGACACTCCCGTGCCATGTGCCCCACCTGACCGCACCTATAACATGTCACATGCGCTAAACACGGCCTACCAGGGTGAAAATTGCTACATCGGGGACACGACCCCTGCTAAACTCTGCTGATGAAGTGGTGAGGACTGCTGCACACTGCCTACTGACGACTGCCTCTGCTCCTGGCGGTCCTAACACCTCCTGCTAAAACCTCTCCTGAACATCCGCTTGAGCTTCGAACCAAAAGATGAAGAACTAGCTGCCAATGGCGCTGAAGGCGACACTCCAAACTTACCAGAAGGATGTTAAAAGGCACTCTACTGTTGCACAAACTTCTGCTGCCCACAATCTGACCGAGACTGACCAGTCCTGGCCTGCTCCTGAGTCCTCTATAAATCCTCCTCCAAATCTATCGCTGCATGATACGTTGCCTCCAAGTCTGTAACATGGGTCCCGATCACAACATGCCTGAGCTCTGGCCTCAGTCCTCTAATAAACTGTCGAGTCTTCATCTTCTCATTTGCCATGATGTGAGGAGCATAGTGACCCAACTCTATAAACCTGGATCTGTATTGCATCACTGACATATCACTCTGAGCCAGCTCCATGAATTGATACATCTTCTTCGCTTTGACATGCTCTGGGCTGAAGACACACTTAAAAGCTTCAAGAAACTCCTGCTACTCAATCTGTCGGAGGGGGCGGGAATGGAATACCGACTCCCACTCGGTCGTCCACCAGGCCAATGTTGAACCTTGCAACTGATAAGTGGCCAGCAACACTCTCTCATCATCTGCACACTCCATAGAGTAAAACACCCACTTCATGGCATCAATCCAAGCTTTCGTTGCATCCGGATCAGGTTGTCCCTCGAATTGAGGTGGGTGAAACTGCAAAAACTCCTTCAACACCCGCTTGCGGCTCCCCTGGGATGACGAGCCCTCGCCAACATCTCTGCCCTGCTGCCGAAGATGAGCCTGATACATCCCCTCAAAGAACTCTACCCGTCCCCGCGCTCCTGCTCCTGTGCCCGCTGCAGCTGAAGAAGATGACTCCCTACTATGCTCCTCCTGAGCCTCAACTGACAGCTCATGCAAGGAACGTGTCCTCCTCCTAGGCGCCATGGATCTTCTAGCATAGAAAAGAAAGAAGACAACAAGGTCAATAAAACACGGTGCCCTACGCCAGTTGCCAATTGTACTAAATATACTGCGGACTTTCTAGACCTCTACTATTATTTTAGTTTCCTTACACCTCCACAGCCACACTCTGATACCAACTATAACGACCCATAATCCGGATACCGGGAAAGACCCGATACCATTCGAATCCTGATCCGCCACCCACAGGTCGGGAGGCCCGGAAGGGTTAAGGGTTGGTGTGGGAGTGTACAAGAAACTAAAATAAATGCAGGAATATAAGATGCAAAATAACACAAAAAATAAACAACTATATAATTAAACAATTATACAGTCTAGAACTCCAAGTCCATAACAAGTACAATCTACCGAAAGAAAAGTACAAGACTACGGGGCATATCCCTCCTCCAACAAACTAGTGACTAGACTTGACCACCGACACCACAAGCAGTCTCTGAAGCACTGTGCGTAAGCCTTGCCTCCCCTAAAAAATAAAGGGGTGAGTCTCGTCTCATCAACTCAGTAGGGATCCCGCAGATCCCTACCTCACAACAACAAGAACAACAGTGCGATAACCAATAACAAGAGCAATAATTAAATAACAGAGGAGGCAGAGAATAACAAATAAGAAACCCTACACAAGACCACTACAACCTGCCACAAAACTGTGCCTCGGTTATGTAGAATAGAACACACTGAGCCGCCAATACAGTAAACCAAACCAGAAGAAAACCAGAGCCAAAATCTCTCAAGTGACAGGAGTACTACCCCACTAGCAGCAAGGCCGGAAGCGTCCACAGATGACTTATACCGCAGCCTCAGGTGTCTCCCTACTCGTCCCAGGCGAAAACTGAGACACCGTACACAGTACTACAGAACGAGGACTAGCTAGGGTCGTGCTCGTCAACGCGTGTCCAACGCCCCCAACCAAGTGTGCACACACAAACTATCTTCTCTAAGTCGGGTCCTCTAGTCAGTTTCCTCCCTATCCGGACTCTGGCTACAAAGGTAAGGGGCCCTACGGTAACCAACTTAAAAACTGTCTCCTCGGGACAAGCCTCCACCACTCCATGGTGGGTAAGCAACTACGTGCCCAGGTCAGCTACGACTAGTGGGTAGGGTCATTGAAAGTGAGAACTCGCGAAAAATCACGGAAGCCACCGGAGTACCACCAGTCCATAATAATCCACCATGAGGTGGCTCACCAGCACAAAAACCAAGAACCACTGGCTAGATAGCTAATCTACCGACTGTCGATGCGTACAACACATATCGGAACCACTAGATGTGCGGAATGGCAGAAAACTAGGTGATATGGACACATGGCCTGGGCGGCCAACCCACTGGCCACCCACCCTCTTGGGCGGCCACAACAGTGGCCGCCACCCTATGGCCTGGGCGGCCAGCCCACTGGCCACCCAGAAAGCCTGGGCGGCCAAGGCTTTGGCTGCCCAGAAAATGGGCTGTCAGAGACTAGGCGTCCCAACCAGTGCCCGCCCAGTGCAGGGGCTGGGCGACCAGTCTCCTGGTCGTCCAAGCACCTAGGCGGCCAACCCTCTGGCTGCCCAGTGGGCATCACTCTGGATAGAAACCCTTTGGCTTCCCAGGTGACCAATACCCTGGCCGCCCAACTGGGCAAAGGCGGCAGCCCCACTGGCCGCCGATCAGAGTCCCCTCCATAAACACCTCTAGAGGCTAATCCCCACGCCCGATCCGCCCACATTGGGCTCGAAAAACTCCAAAAAATATGGGGAAACCATCCCTGACCACGATGCCACAAATTAAACCCGATCTAGGCAATCACGGGGGAAAGGGATCAATCCATTCTTACGGCCCCAAACATGATTTTTTTTCCCCTGAAAATACAACAACCCCTCTCTCTTGCCCAAATCACTACAGATCGGAAGGGAAACGCGAGAAGTGAGTCCAGGATCTATCCTCTACCTTAATGTCGCTTCCAACCTCGAATGGGGCTCGATCCTCGCTGGATCGTGCTGAATCTTGAACCCACGCACGAAACCGCGATCCCGCACGCCCACGCATGAGCTGCCACCGCCTCACATCCAAGCTCCGCCTAGCCCGCCGTCATCGTCGATCGATCCTTCCTCGCGCTCGCCGTCTATAGCCAGAGAGGAGAGGAGGGGAGCCTCGCAATCGGAGCAGAAAGGGGAAGAATGAGGAGAGAGAGGAGCGGGCTTGGGTTTAACGGGAAGAGAAATTTTTTTAAGATTTCTCTTAAATCTTGAAAAAATTGAAATCGTCAATATGCCTTTCCTCTTATCATTTCCAATTAAACAATTATGAAATTTTTTGAAAAACTCAATAATTTCATCAGGTCCGAACTAAATCCAAAATAATTTTTAATTCACTCATAAAAATAGATCTGAAGTCTGATCAAAAAATTGGAGACATTAGAGAGAGAGAGAGAGAGAGAGGACCAAGGTTAAGGGTAAGCCAGTCATCCCTCTAAACTTAATCCATTTGAGTTACCAACTTTGAGAGGCCGTTGACAGTAGCGGTAAAATATATATATCATAAAGATTTGATGGTTATTATCATAAACATCACAAAGGTCAGAGTATAAGGATAATTAGTGAGTACCTCTCACCGTACAAGACGTGTATGTCGCTTCGTATAAGTGCTAAACCTTTTCGTGGGGACCTCCCTTGGTCTCCCCCCTCCCGTTAAGTCCATTTCCCCGCTCGCCGCTCCACTCTCTCTGCGGCGCGGCGATGGCGAGGATGGCGGCGCGGGCCATCGCCCTCGCCTCCCGGCTGCCGGCTATCCGGGTGGCGGCTGCAGCTGGGCCGCACTGGCGGCATCCGTATCCGGCCGCCGCCGCCATCTCGCCTCCCCCTCTCTTCCCCTCTGACGTGAGTTCTCGGCTGCTCCCCTCGGTGGCCCAAAGGAGGACGTTTCATGTGCGGCCGCGCGGCTGGCTCTTCCCCGGGGAGGTCCGCGGACTGATCGCGTCGCTGAGGCGGTTCCGGAAGACGAAGCGCCGGCAGGTTGCCAGGAAGCAGGCGCCCCCGAAGGAGAAGGAGCTCGAGTTCAACGTGAAGGTCTGCGTCGAGGAGGGGATGCCCGACGACCCCGAAGTTCTGGTAAGTAAGTTACTGCGGTTTTGTTAGTTCTCATGCTTCTCCACTGTAAGCTGCTGCTGCTTGTGTGTTTCCGATGATTCTGCCCCCATAAAACTGCTGCCTTTGTCGGAGTTCCTGTCTTTTCTGTTCTTCTTTGATCCGAGGAAGACGAAACAGGTGATGGAGTTGAACAAGCAGAAATATTCCACTTTTTCTAGTGGTGGGTGATGCTCATTGTTCAGGGGACATGAGTTGGGTAAGAACTCCGAATGCCCGGTGTTTGACAGCAAATGTTGGGTTGCTTGTGGTTATGAGTTTCTCCGATCATGCATTCGGCTAATCCAAGAGGGAATTTTAGTCCCCTGCGTATCAGAAAGAAAACATGTATCCAATGAGAAAGCCAAGGTGGTCCTCGGAGACTTTAGCTGGAAGGGTGCTTATAAAATATAGCAATTAGAAAATAACTAGCATGCAGTGTTAGAAGAGAACTAGAACCAGGAAACAGGAGGCAGACCAACCTTTTTCTGGAGAGATCTTGGCTGTGATTATTGATTAAATCTTATATGACCGTGTTAAGTGTTACTTTCTGACAATTCCCATTGCTGGCCTTGGGTTCTGTTCCGAAACCGCTTCATTGTGTTGCTACTATAGAATTTAATACTGTGTATGTCATGTTTGATGTTTTACGACCTTTTTTGGTGCAAAATTTTGGCCTCTTTTCTTCAATCTTTAAGTTGAGCGCCATCCCACATTTTTGGACATAGATTTGACCTTTTTCTTTTTGGAAGACCAAATGTGTCCCCCATCGCCCATTGTTGAAATAGAGATGTGTACGTTGAGGTTGAGTCCCACATTGGATAATCTATGGACACCTTCCCTCTTTATCAATTGAGGATTCTCCCAATTCAACACCTAGGTTTTGAGTTAGAGTTCGGACCTTTAACAAGATATCAGAGTTGAGCTTTCTCATTCGGGTCACCACACCCATTCAATTGTGCCATTTATATTGCAATCATTCTGGTTTTATACTGTAACCATCCAGGTTCGGTGTCAGCGGGGTCTTGGGGTTTAGTCCCACGTTGGATAATCTGTGGGCGCCTTCGTTCTTTATCTGTTAAGGATTCCCTCAATTCAACACCTACGTTTTGGATTAGAGTTCAAGCTTGTAACAATGTAGAGGTGCATGCTGCTTTCAAGTATATTAAGTCATACTCTTTTGTCCCTGGGGTGAGAGAGTTGGTTGACCCACATGGCTATCCAGGGGGAAAACTGTGAGGTCATGAGATCGATTCCCACTTGTGGACACCTGTAGGGGGTATTTACATCATGATTATTGATCTGGGCCGAGGGAGTACTCACTGCCCAAGAGAGGTTCACCTACACCGGCTGAAGCTACTGGTGATTTGGGCTTGATCTTGGGCGGGTGGGTTTACTCTTGAATTTCAAAAAAAAAGGAGAGAGAGAGAGAGACAAACTCTTCTAATTCACTACCTTTAGGGAAATTTCTGTAAACAGTGCTAAATTGTGGATGGTGATATATTTTCAGTTTACTTGTTTAGGGATGCTAAAGCATAAAGAGGTTGCATGAAATAGTTACCAACCACTGAGATCAACTTTTACAACTACAGAAGATGTTCTCCCACGGTACTAAATGGATCATCTGAGTTAGCTTTTCAAGAGGTGATAATTTTAGGAGACCGGGTGAGTGTCTCAGTTGGCACATGAAGTAAGGTCATGTTCTCTACTCCCACCTTCCATAACCTGGTACTTGTCTAGACATGAGGTTTGCAGGCCAATGTGTCTGATTATGTCCTGTCCCAGTTTTGTGCATCACCTAAGGTGACTTTTGACTGTCTCCCTTCAGCCAATGGTCCTTGGTGTTAGGGCAAAGACCTGTTACCTTGGCAGGGCATGCACAAGGGTGGACATCTATTGATGAGGAACGAAAATGGGACGGGATAGAGGTGGGGATGTAGGGCTCTCACCCTCCCTCTCACAGGGACCACGCTCCTTGGGATGCCTCCTTTCAAGGTCCTCACATCTCTCTTAGAGACAAAAAATTATTGTAAAATCATAACTCAAAATTCATCAATAATTTGAAAAGAATGATCACGAGATTATTTATAGGAGTTAGGTTAACCCTACTCCTAACTTGACTCTCTTGGATCCAAATGCCCCTAGACTTAAGAAATAGTGAGAAATCGCACCAAAAATTGCAAAAAATTAGAAAAGACATTAAGTTGCCTCCCAATGAGTCCAATACACTGTAAAAATGAAAGTTAACTTAAGAAATCGACAACTACAACACTAGCTAGACTCAAATAAAGATAAAAATTACATAATAAAATAAACGACTCTACTAGATCGCTCGTCGTCTTCTTTCACGTTGTCGTCGCATAGTCCGTCGATAAGGCTCAAATTTTGTTGACACCGATCTTGCTCCTGCATCAAACACCCCGGTTCGAAAAAACTTGCCCTCGAGTTTTGAAATGTGGGAGTATGGAAGCAATTACAGGAGTGACATGTCCATGTGATGCCACTATCTCCACAAAGATAGCCACACTAAGAAACTAGAGCTGGCGTGGGAAATGTGTCTCAAAATCATACCATATCATATCGAAGACACATTGTTCCACACTAAAATCTGCATTTTTACAAAGAGTAGAACCTGAAAGCTCCTGGGCCTTAAACAAGTGCTCGGAAAGTAGGTCCAAATTTGCGTCAACCATAAGTGTCTGATCCCATGAAATAGTTTCAAGTGGGCCACTAATCACTGCTTGCAATGAGTCTGCCTTAAACACATCATCATATATCAAGTGATGTCCAAACTTGACAAAGAAGTCATGCTCGAGCATCGTCAACAGGCATAGACTGAGTAGTTGGAACCTTTACAGTGGTCTGGGTGATCGTTGCGACAGAAGCACGCAGTGTAACTACGGGAGGTTGCTCGCTGGAAAAATGAAATTTTCCTCTGAGATGTGGAGGCCTCAACATGCAAGTGTGGCTTTCACGATTATAGACTGCATGTCGTTCTTGCAACTAACTTCACCCAACCCGAATATTGAGGTCTGGTGTTGAAGTGATATAGGCCCAAGATCCATCAAAATACTTTGCACGATGTCCAATGGTCTCACCTATGAATACCTTTTCAAATTCTACTACGATTGTTCTCAACAATATTTCCCTTGTTTTTGAGAGCAGGTCGACCACATCTTGGGACACAACATTACTATCAAAGTAGTCACTAAGAAATAGAGAGATTGTTGTACCATTTGGCAAACGCACTCGTGTTGAAAGGAAGAATAAAGGCATCATGTATCAGACAGGACCTCGGTTCCTAGGAAGAGATTGATTCCCAAAGCTCTGTTACCGTCAATGAAGAACAGATCACATGGCTCTGTTTGGGCTCGACTAGGCCTTTTTCTGGGCTGGTACTGGGCTTGTCTGAGGCGGGCCGCCTTCTGAGGGGCAACTGGGCTTGTTGTTGTTGTTGTTCCTGGCGCCCAACGTTGTGAAGGCCCGATAGGGTGTGGACCTGCACTACGGCTATGGCTGCTTGTGCGGTTCATAGACAGAAGCCAATGTCTGTGACCTGGGTCACAACATGGGAACTCCGGGCCAGTGGCAGCTATCTTGCAATAGGCTGCAATACTGTTGCTGGGACTGTGATAGGATTGAGGGGGGGTGTTGACCCGCTGATGGGGAACCGACTTCACAGAGAGGGAGGACGGTGGGGGATCGCACGTCTGGGCGGGTGGGGATGGTTACCGGATGGTGGTGGCCAGTTGTGGGTAGGGGTGGTGCTCAACAGGAAGGGGGGGAAGCTTGGACAGTGGGCTGCGGAGGTGGCGCAGGGCCAAGTGGTGGTCACTGCGGTCGACGTCTGCGGCAAGGGACGAATCCGACAGGAAGGGCACGAGTGCGGTTAGGGGTTTCGTTTGTGGGAGGGCGGTTAAGGTTCATGATGGGGTGGCCTGGGCGATCAGGGAAGGGTGACTATGGCCTAAGGCGGCGATGATGGGGTTGGACTGGTGGTGTGGAGCGCCGGCGGGGTGGGGATGCGAGATCCGATGGAGCTGCTACTCTCAATGGGGGCAGGGGCTTAGATGGTTCACAGCAGTGACAGTTGGGGTTGAAGAAGGCGGCCCAAGAACAATGGGGGAAAGATGTGGGGCAGCTGGGGTTTTCGTGGGAAAGGGCTTCGCAGGGAGGGAGAAGAAGAGAGGGTTAGCAGTAGTGTGCCGCAAGGGGAAGGATGAAGAAGATGATGGTTAGATGGCGATGGCGGCGGCGTTGAATGGATCTTCGATTCTGTAGAAGTCGAGGCCCTCTCTGATACCAAACTGATGAGGGACGAAAATGGGATGGGATAGAGGTAGGGGTGTAGGCCTCTCACCCTCCTTCTCACAGGGACCACGCTCCTTGTGGTGCCTCCCCTCAAGGCCCTCACATCTCTCTCTCAGAGACAAAAAAAGTACTATAAAATCGTAACTCAAAATTCATCAATAATTTGAAAAGAGGGATTACATGACTATTTATAGGAGTTAGGCTAACCCTAATCCTAACTTGACTCTCTTGGACCCAAATACCTCTAGACTTAAGAAAAAATGCGCAAATCATACAAAAAATTATAGAAAAATAGAGAAGACATTAAGTTGGCTCCCAATGAGCCCAATACACTGTAAAAATGAAAGTTAACTTAGGAAATTGACGACTGCAACACTAGACTCAAATAAACATAAAAATTACATAATAAAATAAATGACTTTACTAGATCGCTCGTTGTCGTCGAGTAGTCTGTCAGTAAGGCTCAAATTTTGTTGACGCCGATCTTACTCCTGCATCATCTACCCTCCTTCCCTCAAATCCATCCCCCCCCCCCCAAAAAAAAAAAAAAAAGAGAAGGGAGAAAAAAAAGGAATAGTTCTTCTGACAGCTTGTGTCTTTAAAGTTTGAAGTGAGCAAAGAAGATATTTTACCCCTTTGTCCACATAGTTTAGGCTTGTTTATACTGTATTGGTTGATTTTTCCTTCTCATCAATTGGTGCAGAACATCGCAGAAATGCTTAGATTGAATGTTGCCATGGCTATGAAGATTGCCTTTGATGGCCTCCGAGATTCGGACTATAAAACACGGAATTCTTCTATAAATGGTCTTGGAAGATATGAGAAAGTTGAACTATCTGTATTGCTCTGCAATGATGATTTTATTCGAAAACTTAACAAGGAATGGAGAGATGAGGACAATGCTACAGATGTGCTATCAATGTCACAGCATATTCCTGAACTTGATCTGCCAATTGTAAGTTGGCTATCCTGATGCTGACCAGTCTTTGATATATCTTTTTTCCCCCTCGTGTTATGTGTTTGTTCACATCTTTCCGATTTTCACAGTTGATGCTAGGTGATATAGTTATTTCAGTTGAGACTGCTGCAAGACAGGCAGAGGAAAGAGGACATACCCTTCTTGATGAAATACGCATCCTCCTGGTCTGTACAGAAACCTCTCGTAAATTATTATTATTATTCACTTTGATTAGCTGGATTTTAGTTTTACCCTACAATGATGACTTTGACATTCTCTTCTAATCATGATGCTTATCATTCCTTTGCCAATATCATGTGTCCATAATTGAGTTCTTAAACATTACGGGTTGGGATTTTGGAAGAAGCATTTAACCTGAAGGCCAAAAGTTTTGCCAAGAACATATATGAGTACAGGTTGAACCTCTTGATATTAAGTACACACCATTGCAACCGCAGCTGATGTATGGACTCTTCTGGACCATGTGTGCATATGAGTGTTGTTATGTAGACCATTGATATCACTTTGTTTGCACAAGATTCTGGCAAGGATTCAATGACCATATTTTTAATTGGATTTTAGTACCTGCTAAGACCTTTAGGTAATGCACCATAAACAATCCAATCTTATTCTGAAATGACAAACAATAAATTTTCTGTCTAATTTTCTAGGTCCATGGCCTGTTGCATCTTTTGGGATTTGATCATGAAGTCAGTGGTGAGGCTGAAAAGGAAATGGAAAAGGAGGAGGAGCTTGTCTTGATGAGCCTTGGGTGGAGAGGGAAGGGATTGATTAGCACTTCTAATGATCTTGTACCAGATGAGTCCTCTGGGGCTGGTAGCTTAAATGGTAACATCTTTGGTGGCTTTTCTTGCTCTTTTTTACTGGAGAAACGCTCACCATGACATAACTTAGTTATACACATCAAGCTTTATTTTGACAGTTTTGCTGGACATTATTTCATATAACTTCAGTTGTAAACTTTTATATAAAAACATGGGCAGTTTGAGAATGTTTGCAGGTTCACCCATGAAAGATGATGTTAGGAAGAAAGGTAGTCTGCGTTTCTACAGACCGAAGTTCCGCTACATATTTTGTGACATGGATGGTGAGTTGTTATAACCTTGGGCAGAGATGTGTTCATCCTATTTTTGTCAAGTTATCTTATCTCCTAATATAACTTTGTTTTGCCCAAGGCACCCTTCTAAATAGTAGAAGTCAAATTTCTTCAAGGAATGCAGAAGCTCTTAAAGAAGCAATTTCAAGGGGTGTGAAGGTGATCATTGCCACTGGAAAGGTGAGTCCAATTGTTCTCTTATTTTATCAGCTCTTTTGTGATTTCCCTTCTCATATTGGCTTGTTAGCCCACTTCCAGATTCACTTCAAAATTGACTTCTGGACATGGATGAATCTCTGGCTCAGTAGCTTATCATCTGGACCAAATTTGTCGCTCCTTACTCATTGTGGTCAAGCTTTACAGAATTGCCAACAATTTTTCTTTCTATGTATAACAGACACGTCCAGCTGTTATACGTGTTTTGAAGATGGTTAATCTAGCCGGTAAAGATGGAATTGTTTCCGAATCTTCACCAGGTGTCTTCTTACAGGTTTTTCCTGTCTATTTTTGCTTGAAAACTTTGTTCATCTTCTATAATAGGTGCTTGATTCACTATTGCAACATTTGCCTGCTTGTCAATAACTGATAGTAGATTAGATGCTAATGTTATGGTTATTTCCATGATCTTTCATGCGACATCATGTCATGCCAGGCAGACTGCTCCAACTAGGTGACAGTGGCAGATACTAATATGGCTACAATAACAGTGGACAAAGGATGGCAATGATCACCCTCTGTTGTCTTGTTATGTTCTGGTGGAGTTGTTCTCTTGCATAATTATTGGTGAACATATCCGTGGTAAACATATCCGTGGCATGCCAACATGGTGTTCATAGAATGATGCATTACACTTATTGTTTTTAGCATTCTTCATGTATGATGATATAGGTCTTTGCCCAAAACTTCCATTTCATAGTGGTATATATTTTGCTAGTACAGAGTGTTCAGGATCAGTGTTTGCATGAACCAACTGCTAGTTGCATAGCTTCTCATCTTAATCAGCCACTAAATCATCTTTGAATTTCAGGGGCTGCTTGTTTATGGCAGACAAGGCCGGGAGATCTATAGAAGGAACTTGGACCAAAATGTTTGCAAAGAGGTAAAGTTTTTTTTTGTTTTTTCATTTTTATTTAAGATGACATTAATAGTTGTGCATTGTTTCTTGATCATGTTATGGAGGATGCTTTTTCAAATATGCTAAAATCAATGTTTTGCATCTGAATCATGTAACCTCGTAAAAGTTGACTAGAAGTGGTGTGCACGTGTATTCTATAATCTCTTGATGCATTCAGTGGACAGGACACACTGAGTAAACCGTCTTCTTGGGAAATGTATCGAGATGTTTTTCTTGCTTTTGTGGATAGGTACTTATCTAATGTGGCATGACTGAAAATATGAGGCACTTTCTAATTCTTGGTCTTATGGTCAGGCTCCAAGCTGTAGCAGCTTCTTCCTTTTCTTTTTTTTGGCCCTTCCTCCCAGCTGTTGGTTATTGCAGTTTGTAGTGATGATGTTGGACACATGTGGGACATGTGTTGTCTTCTGATGGCTGTAACTGCTGATGCCAAACCTGGTGTATATGGGATTGCAATCATGTAATCCTAGTGGTTGTTAGGCTTTCTCATGGGCCTTGGCCATTTTGGGCTTTTAGCAAGGCCAATGATAGTTACAGTTAGTCATCGATAATGTTTAGTATATTCATACTGGATTTTACGTGAATTTTCTTTTCGATTTCCTTGTCAACTTCCCTGAAAGTATTTCATTAGGTGATGTTTGATGGGAGATTTAGTTTGAGTGTTATTTAGATGATTTATCTATTAGCCAATTTATAGATGGTAAGTTCTACCATTTTTATATATGTTTTGCAATCGTAGATTATCTGCTGATTAGCTTTTGTTGGGCTATTCATTTTTTGTTAAATGTGAGGGAGGAAAAGGAGTTTGGGGTTTTTTTTTTGTTGTGTGTGCACGTGGGGTGGGGGGGGGGGGGTTATTTCATCATTTTCTTTTTCCTGATTTCCGCTATTAGATACACTACCATCTTCTATATTTTGTTTCTTATCATTTCCATTTACCATGTTACTTGCAGGCCCTTCTATACTCTTTGCAGCATAAGGTTCCCCTTGTAGCTTTTAGTCAAGATCAATGTTTAACATTATTTGATCATCCCTTGGTTGACTTGCTGCCCAGTGTATATCATGAGACAAAGGTATTTGAATGTTTGATTCTTTAATCACCTCTTTCATGTTGAATGCTTTAGTTAATACACCATCTAATGTCTTGTGTAGGCAGAGATTATGCCGTCAGTTGATCATCTTTTATCAGTCTCTGAGATACAGGTATGAACTGTAGATAACAGTTAGGCGGTACTTTTCATTTCTTGATGGCATAGTGTGCTAATTGCAATGTATGTGATTGTACAGGTTAACAAACTAAAGTAATCTTATGTTAAAATCTTCCTCGACAAGTGTATGGGAATTAAAGAAGATAATCATTGTTAATTGTTATTATTTTTGCATATGTACCTTACATTGCAAAATTTTGCTGTCATTAATCGTTCATTCTGGATTTTATGGTAATTGTTCCATATATGGTTTGTGGGATCCAATCTTCACCCAGATCAGCCAAGCTAGTGGATTTCAATGTAGGCAATTCTATCCCCATTTTAACTAGAAAAAAGAAAGAAGAAAAGCAGTGCCTTGGATCAGCTGGAATTGGACTGAAATCAGCTCATTTGAAACCGATCAGGATCCTGATCTGGATTGATCAGGCCTTGCAGATACTGGGACCCATCTGATTGTCCAATCCTTGGATTTCATATTCTCAGGACTATCGTAAGTCCAAGTTTTGTCAAACTTGAAACTCAGTGATATTCAAAAGCAAATGTAGATATACCCTGGGATAACTACTACTACAGGAGGTTGGTCTTAAGTTTAACTAACTTGCGTGGATCTTTATCTCAGGGATTCTAAACCCTAAAAAAGGGTTGTTTGGCATAAATGATTTGAAGTTGACGAAGCTGCATGGCACTCCACTACAGTTGTTTTTGATTCATATATGATTGTATGCCGAGCTTAAATGTGCTACTTCTCTTCTTTTTCTCACTTAAATAAATATGAATTACTTGGCATCAGAGTAAGTGTGTTATTTTTAGCATCTGATTTCATGTAATTATTCCTTGCCAGGTAGAGGATTGTTGTCCTAGTTTGCTTAAACCCAAAGAGAGAGAAAAAACTAAATAATAAATTCTGCAAGTCATCTCCACTTTTTAAGTGGTTTTTTTTTTTTTGTGAAGTGTGACGATCACACCAACTAATAATACCTCAAGCTCTATTTTTATTTTCCCTTTTTTGGTGCTTCCTATGTGAATGACTTCTGAGTTTGATGATTATAAATTGAACTCCTAGGCACTTTCTCAACTATTACTTGTGGGCACAGAATCATAACAAATCCTTGGTTTTCCACTTCAGTGGTTAGTGGGTTTAAGTAGGGTATATTTACACGAAGTTGTGTAAATTGGAACGTTCATAAAACCGAAGAGGTTCAGCAAATCTTTTCCAAGGCCTAGTGCTTAATGGAGCATGTTTTATTTAATAGGCCATTATCCCTTGTTGGGATCGTACAAGTATTCTGTTGTTTGTGCAATGAACTATGATCAACCCCTTCATATGGTAATCCAATGTATTTGCAGAAATTGGTTTTTCTCGACACTGCTGGAGGGGTTTCCACTATTTTGCGGCCACATTGGTCAGAGGCCACCAAAGGGCGAGCAGGTGTTGTCCAGGCACAGGCAGACACGCTTGAGATTGTTCCTCTCGGAACATCAAAAGGCAACGGTGTGAAAATGTTGCTGGATCATCTTGATATTAGTGCCAATGAGGTAACAGTTGCCTATTTTCTGATAACCTATGGTAGCCATTTTCTGATTCTTTCAATTCTTGGTATTATCTAACTGTTGTTTATGAAAAGCTATATTTAATTTTGGTATTATTATCCAACTGTTGTTTATGAAAGCTATACTTGATTTTGTTTAGCATATAGCGGGGCTATTATTTACGACTATTTGACCGTCAAACGAAACATGGTAAAACCTCCTCCTGACCAGGTTATGGCTATTGGTGATGGTGAAAATGACGTCGAGATGCTGCAAGTGGCTTCGTTCAGTGTCGCCCTCCGTAATGGGTCTGAAGAGGCTAAATCTGTGGCCAATGTGATTGGCGCCAGCAACGACGAAGATGGGGTGGCAGAAGCTATATATGAGTATGCTTTCTGACATCATAAGCAGTACAAGCACTTTTCTTCTTATGATTCTTTTTCCCTCATGATCTTAACCACGGAGCTTAACCCGTGCGTATCGTCTTTACCCCCAATTTCATAAATTGGCCGTACAGTCTATAGATCCTCTGGTGATGGTGGAGGATAGTTTTCTTTTAGGGGATTTTTTCCTTTTTCTTTATCCAAGGAGAGGGGGTCAAAGACAATGAGGTACCTCTCCCAAGTGTCTTCTGTTCTCCTTCAGCGGAGCTGAAGATAAATGTAAGTAGAGTAGCTAGAATATTTGAAAACATTATATCATCACTACAGTGAGAGCATCATTAATTTGATCTTTAATGGTTTTAATCCATTTACAACATTTATGATGGCTTAATCCAGAAAAGCATTGGGAAAATAAGTGGTTTGTCTTACTTTGTTCAAAAAAGTTTATATTCTTGTGCCAATGGAGTCTGGAAATAACGCGTCTTTAGACATCGTTTGGGAATGAGTATGCTTCGGCAGAGATTTCTACGGTCCAAACACCTGTACACGAGCTTTGTCAATTTCCAAAATTTTAAACTCTTCAACTCTACTTCTAGAGGAAGGTATAGAAGTACGCTAGTTTTGGCCCCCTTCAAAGGGGGTCATGATAACTTTTCTAAGGCCCTGTTTGTTTTTAGGTTAGAATAAGACGTTCGACTTTTTTGGGTCGAACAAAGTTTGTCGGATGGAATAAAGAGCGTTGGGTGTGAGGGAGGGGTGTGAGTCTCACATTGATTCTCTCTCATCATATAGATAACTCAGTCGACAGTTCTAATAACAAATTGGATCTAAAGGACTTTGATAACCCAATAAAAGTTGGTTAGGAAGAGTTATTCAGTATATCCCCTTTTATTCGAGTTTGGTAGTAAAGTTATTGTATCTAAGGTCAATTAGAGTTGAGATCTTTATCTTGGGGTTAATTTATTTGACCATCTCACAGTGAAGATCCCAATTGCGATCAGTTATTAAACTAAAATTTTTAAAATTTTAAAAATAATTCACTCGATCCCACCTAAGTTGGCTTATTCTAATTTGTTATGAAAGTCAATCTTAAGTCTCACTTTATTTAGAATTTATCTCAAGATTATCTCCACTTTAACTCAAATTTAAGTCATTTTATTTTGATGAAAATATATTTAGATAATTCGTTTAAAAATGACTTAATCTGACTTACGTCGGATTAGCCTATCTCACCTCCATAAGTGGGATAATTTAATCCAGTGTCATGTCAAAGTAAAAAAGCATAAAAATAGATAAAATAAATTTATTTAAATTTAATCAGATTATCTTTAATCTCAAATTAAAGTGGGGCTAAAAGATTTCAATCACGCTGTGTTGGACTTTGTGCTAGAAAAGTACAATTAGGTCTTCGCACCCCTTGAGACGGGAGTTGGGTGTCTATAAAGCGTGATAAATTTAACAATATTTCTTAAAGACTATAGGTTAAGGTTTGTGAATGAGGAGGGTAAATCTGGTTTGACCCAGGAGCGACCCAATGACGGGCGGCCCACTAAGGGTCGAGCGTGCTAAGCCCGACCAGGGGCCAAGCACGCACACTCAACCCAATAAGAGGAGGCCTGGCCCAGCAGAGCATCAGATTCCATGACGCACGACGGCCACGGCCTAAGCGCAGTTCTCGCCGGAGGACACTCCGACGATCGACCGTTGCCCCCACGACGTCGACCTTGACCCCGTAACGGGCGAGCACGCACCATGAGCGCCGTAAGACTCGCCCAGGGACCGGCCAGCGCCGATGCTATCACCCCCCAACGGGAAACTCCTGCCAATATAGCGGAGGAACGTTACTCTACTAAGCAGACTCTTCCCTCTCAAGGGATGAGGTCCCTCGCTCCAAGATAACCCATATAAAAGGGACATCGACAGAAGACAAGAGACACTGTAGATTCTTCTACTACACCCCATACTACTACGCAAGAGAAGAGGGACGGTGGATACTTCTGCCATACGAGCTTCTTACTGAGAATAGAGCAATCAGACCCACCACGGTGACCGAGAGGCTACCCGCTACGTCCAGAGAGAAACCTCCTCCAGCACGACCTTACCACCCAGCGAGCACTCTCCGAGTACCCACTGGGAGCGGCGAGCACGCGTGCAGAGGACCTACACGCCTTTCGGATCGTCTACTACGACCTCTACTTCTCTCTCACTTCGCTCTTCTCTATTGCTCATTGATCCCTTGCTGACTTAAGCATCAGAGGGTTGTCCCCTGGGGTAACACCCGGGACTCCTTCTGACGCCTCTTTGGTTTCTTGGTATTTGCAGGCCTCCACGGGCGCGAGACGACTTCCCCAACAAATAAATAGAGAAGGTGGTACGTGGCCTAAGAACCATTTTCCTACCGCTACACTTCTTGGTGCCGTCTGTGGGAACCAGAGCGAAAGGCTATGGAGCCCCGTGGAAGCCTCCGCAACGCCAGCAACCGGGGGCGGGGCTCCCACCAGGGACCCAACTCTCGCTGGGGATCGCAGGAAGCTTCTTCCGCTCGCCCCCAACAAGAGGTCACCCCAGGTGACCTAGATGAGCTCCGCCAAGAAATCCGGGCTTTGGCAGAATTCTGCTGAGAGATCCGGGCCCAGAGGCCCCAATACGCCCCACCAGAGCGACGGGAGGGCGAAGGAGGACAGACCGGAGAGAACTTCTGGCAGGTACGGGAGGCATCCCATGCCTCCGTCGCAAGGACCCGACGGTCACGCAGCATGCCTGCACCCAAGGTACGCAGCCCACTTCATTCTAACCCAGAAATGGACTGCCGGCTCCAACGGTTCGACGAGATAGAGGACAAGGTCCGGTACCTGGACGACATCCTCCTGGCCGCTAAGAATCGCGACCTCATCGACGACGATCTGGACTTCCACGCTCCCTTCTCCTGGGAAATCATGGAAGCCCCCATCCCGCCAAAGCTCCAGCTGCCGTCATTCGCCTCCTACGACGGCACCACCGATCCGGCCGACCACTTGCACGGCTTCGAGTCGCACCTGGTGTTTCACCGGGCCTCGGATACCGTCAAATGCTTGGCGTTTGTAACGACTCTCCGGGAGAACGCCCAAGCATGGTTCGAGTCCCTGCCAGCCGGGACGATGTCCTCCTTCCAACAGCTCAAAAAGCTGTTCAAGGAGAACTTTGTGGGCTGCCGAAAGGTAGCCAAATCTGCTGTAACCCTGCTCGCTCTCAGGCAGGGGAAAGAAGAAACGCTATGGGACTTCGTCTCCCACTTTCACGGGGAGGCACTCCGCATTCCCCACCTCGACGTCGGCATCGCCACTACAGCACTCACCCAGGGGACGCGAGACTACATCCTCCGGCGCGCACTCGGAGTCGAAGCCCCGACGACAGTTCCAGACCTCCTCGCGCTGGCCCAAAAGCATGCGCACTGCGAGGAGAACACCGCGGCCTTGCGCCGCGCGATCGGGGCTGACCAGTCGGACCGAAAGAGAGCTGTCGACCCACCACGAGAGGGCTGGAGTAAACGGGAGCGACGCGACGGGGACCGCCGTGACCACTCCGAGAAGGAAAGGGGTGGCTACCGCCACTATACACCCCTGACGGCTCCACTTGACCAGATCTTGATGAAAATCTGCGAGGAGCCATTCCTCAAGTGGCCCCCATAGATGAAGTCGGATCCAAATTCAAGGAATAAGAAGTACTGCCAGTTCCATCGAGACCACGGTCACGACACCGCCGACTGTATCAACCTGAGAGACGCCATCGAGGACCTCGTTAGCAAGGGGCTCCTCGACAAGTTTCTCGCCAAAGCCGCCGAGAGACGACAGAAGACACCTCCCCCGATCGACAACCGGCCCAACGGAAAGGAGATCATGATGATCTCTGGGGGGCCCGCTGTGGGGGGTGATAGCGCGAGCAGAAGGTGTCGGTACGCAACGGCCATCAACACGGCGGACCAAGGCGGTGGCACTCCACGGGAACTCTCTCCCTCGGGTCATCCGGGAGACCCCATAGTTGTAATGCCCCGAGTTTTTCAGATCTGGATCCGTGGGTTTCGGATCGCTTTTCGCGGGTTGCGGATTCTTTCCGATTGAGCTTCGGACTATTTTTACCGAATTGTCGGACCCATTGGTGTTGTGCCCGTGAGTTTCCCTTGGTCCGTGGTGTTGTGAGGAGCACGCCAGTAATTTTTTGGAATTTTTGGAGCGCCTTTGTGGGTCCCGGGTCGCATTTTGGGTTTTACGCGTGTTTTTGGCTGTCGGACCTTTGGAACCCCGTGTAGGGTGAACCATTACGTTCTCCGACTCCGGGACGTTACCACGACGTTGTGCATTTTTCGAGGATCTCGGGGAGTATTTTTCATATTTTTTGATATTTTCCAAAAAATCAAAAATTTCCTATATATTAACCTCCTTTTTCGCTCTCTCCCCATCTCTCATTTCTCTCCCTTTTCCCTCTCTCTTCTCTCACGTTCTCTCCTCTCCCCCTCTCACTCCGGGCGGCAAACGGAGGCGGCGAGGGCGGGGCGGCGTGGTTCGTGGGGCGTGGAGCGATGGGCACGGGACGAGGATCACGATGGTGGAGGCGGTTCGTGGGATCGCGAGCCGGCGAGGGTTTAAACAGCATTTCTTCGCGGATCGGCGACCTCGGGACGCGAAATCTTCGGTGGAGGTAGGGAGATGGACCCTCAGCTCGTGTATTTCATTTCCCGCGGATTTGGTAGGCCGTGGCGAGCCGAGCGTGGGTTTATTACCATTTTGGGGAAAATCCATGTTTTGGGGGAGTGAGCCGGATCTCCCATTTCGCGGGGTTTTTGACCGATCTAAGGGTATAGATGCATGCTAGGGTGCTTGGGGATGGATTCCCCTTTGTTTCCCCATCACCCGGGGGTGATTGGGGCGTGAATCGGGTTTTTGGGGCGTTTCCCGCCGTTTTGGGTTCGGGACGCCTTAGCGGTATTTCCAGAGACCGCTAGGGGTGCCAAGTGGACCAAGGGTAGACCGCTAGGGGTCTGGTGCGGACACCCGAGCAGTTGAGCGGCGCGATACGCCGAGCCACCGGTACCGCACACGGAGCACGACTCGAGCCACCTCAGCATCTATTTGGCTCGGAGACAGCCTGGAGACGCCCCCCTGAGTCCCGGCATTTATCATATTTAGTTAGACTTTATGTGTGTGTAAATTGTGTTTATTTCATTGTATGCGGTTTGCTATTTTGATTGTAAGAGGGGCTTATGTACAATTTGGACCTCGTGGGCCCCACGGGCCCCCCAGGCCCCATCCCATTGAGCCACCTCACCCATGGGCCCCATGTGGGGTCAGTCAACATCTCAAATGGAGGCTTCTAGATGGGTGGGCCAAGTGGGGGACAAGGGACTTGGAAAGTCCACATTTGGCCACCCACCCCCACCTACCAAGTCCACATTCTACTACTTGGTCCAAGGGCCGCCCCCTCCTTGTTTTTATATATTATTTTTTGTGTGTGTGTCACACTCAATCTAGGCCACTCATTCCCATCCCCTAGATCCAACGGTTGCCAATGGATTTGAGATGTAACACATAAATACTTGTAATTTCCCATTTTCATGAATTAATGTCATTTGAATCAAACAATTTCCAAGAGCAAGGGCTGGTGCGCCCCCCTCCTCTCTCCTCCCTCTCCCCCTTGAAGCTGTAAAGGCTTCCATTCTGAGGTGTGACGCCTCGTGTATTGGTTCCGACGATCGCCGCGGCCACCACGAGCCGCCACCGCACCGCCTTCGCCATCAACGGAGTTCTGCCCGCGCAGTACCATAGAAGCTTCCACGAATTTCACGTCTCAGCCCCGAGCTCAGATAGGTCTGGAGATTTTAGTGGATGTTCCAGAGGTGTCAAGGACATTCCACAAATTTTGGTTTGCCATTCAGATCTCGTTTCATATTTTTTGATTTTCGTCCACTCTTCCATTTCGGTTCTGCCAGAGTTCTGTCCAGATTCATCCCCGTCCTGAGTTTCATGTCTTAGGTCCACTTTTTGATTTCTGACGGTTCGCCCAATTTTACTGGGGGTTCCATTCATCCACCCCTTCATCCATAATTTTTCTTAATTTTTCATTCACCCATCTCATATTTTCTAAAAATCGTTCTCAGTCCCAGCTACAGTTCTGTCCCCCTGTTCCCAGATCCGACCACCAGTCACCCCAAAAATCATAGTAAATCACCACCCACTCCACTTCCGTAGGCCCGAAGCCTCGGATTTTTATGGCTCCAATGGCCCGGGCGACTACCTCAAGTGGGAGGCCGCCATGGACACATACTTTGATTGTTATACTATGTCCGAGGCAATGCAATTCTCTTTCGCTAAAGAGCGGCTTCTTCATGAGGCTGCCGAAAAGTGGGATTACATCAAAAGAATGAGAGAGGTTAGGGGGTAATGGCCCATCGAGTCATGGTGGGACATGAAGAGAGAGCTTAGGAAGGTCTACGTGCCCCAACCGGTCACCTCCAACCAGCCCCACCAAATCACTTCCAACCAAGTGAGTCCTAGTCGGAGGCAAAGAGCCCCACACGTGGATGAGCCAAGACCCACTCCTAGGACGGTTGACTACGGGCGAGTCCACCATGATATCCCTATTCCAACCCACTCCGTTGCCGAACTTATGCAAATGATTTTGGACCGGTTGGATGGGGTGGATAGGACACGTACTCCTAGTGATGTACTCCAACCCGAGCCTAAGGAGGTCATCGCTGGTAGTCTTAACCCGGCCCCATCAACGGAGTCCCCAAGCCCTCTCCCCATCATAGTGGATCCTCTTCTCCCACCCACGAGAGCCCCATTGCCTACACCCCCTGTCTGTCAGGAGGATAAGGGTAGGGACCCACTTATCAGGGAGCGTAGTGGGTCACGACAGCAGTGTTATCGCTGCCAGGGGTTCGGCCACTACGCCGTATAATGTCCCACTCGGACATCTCTAGCCATAAGGGACAAGAGGGTTGGAGAAGCCCCACACTCCGATCTTTATTCTAAGCCACCTCAGCCCGAGCCACCCGTGTTTCTAACGGGTATGCTTGTCATAGCTGAGCCGCTTTTTAGCTGGCTTAAGATAGGTTTGGTCCCATCTCCCCTCCCATCTATGGACCCTATCCTACCTCTGGTGCCAATCAATTCATTTCATACCACTTTCCGGTCTAGTCACTATGTGGATACATTGGATGACCTTCTTAAAGGGTTAGACCGGCAGTGGACATTTACGCACTTGTTGGCTCCAGGCTTCGACCGACCCACAGGTCGTAGTTTCACTCATCCCGCTTTAGGGTCCATCACCTCCGTGTACACCGTGGGTCATGTTACCACGGAGGTTCTTCTACTCCTCCCTATGCCGGTCGAGTCCGACTTCATTCCTCTGTGCCCAAGGGAGAAATCTTACTTTCTACCTATGACTGTCGTCCCATCTCTCACAATGAATGAAGGTGATCATTTACACCTCCAAGATTTCCAAATGTGGGACAGTGATTTGTGGAAGCCTAGTCCGAGGGGTCATACCTTCTTTGATCCCTTCGACCCATTCTCTTGTGGACCCCGTGACCCACCATATTTACTCCACCTTTTTGAGAGAGTCCACCATCATACCCCCACCGTCTCATCTCCCTTCATGGATGAAGGAGATCAACAACACCTTCTAGACTTCTACACATGGGATCTTGAGATGAGGGAATCCATATCGAGGGGTCACACCTTCTTTGATCCCTTCGATCCCTTTCTTAGTGGTCCCCTTGGTCCACAATCTCCATTCCACTGCTTTAACGGAGGTCACCATTATACCCCTCCCCCATGGACCGGGCCATCGGCACCCACCGAGTCCGTTCACGGGCGAGAAACACCCTACCCTCCAGTCCCACCCAAACCTCCCAAATCCAAAGGACCGTCTTATGATTGTACCGACCCTCGGTCACACCTAGGGTATGAATGGCACACATTCGGATGTCCTGGACCACCTTGCGTATGATTGGGTCGGACTAACTGTAGGGTTGTTTAGGGTTGTGTGTGCATCAGTGTGTTTTATTTTGCTAAGCATTTTAGGAGTGCATAGTGAGTCTACCGAGTCTAGTGCTAGGCATGTTAGGAGTCTGCATGAGTGAGGCCAGCAATGCACGTTACAAAGAGCTAGCCGATGCCCATCGACACCACCGAGAGTTCCAAGAGGGTGAATATGTCATGATCAGGGTAAGACCTGAACGGTTTCCCTCTGGAACCGTTAAGAAGTTGCAAGCTCGCGGAGCCGGTCCCTTTAGAGTGTTGAAACGCGTTGGATCCAATGCGTATGTTGTGGACCTGCCCGAGGAATATGGTATAAGCTCTACCTTCAATGTATCGGATCTTGTTGCATATAGGGACCCAGCGGTGATCCCTAGTGAGCCTTTTGAGCCATCTCCTCCCCTTGAGAGTGATCCCACACCTGAGTGTCCACTTCCACCTCCAGCCCCCTTTTCACGGCAGCGTGAGCATATAGATCGTATACTGGACGAGCAAGTGACAGTTACCAGGAGTGGATCTTACCCGCGCTACCTAGTGCGATGGAGAGGACGGCCCGCTACTGAGGACACATGGATCACATATGGCGAGTTGCAGTAGATCGATCCGGACCTTTTGGAGCGATACAGGAGCGATGCATACCCTTACTCAACAGGGTCGAGTTTCTCCCACCCGGGGAGAATTGGTGCGGACACCCGAGCAGTTGAGCGGCGCGATACGCCGAGCCACCGGTACCGCACACGGAGCACGACTCAAGCCACCTCAGCATCTATTTGGCTCGGAGACAGCTTGGAGACGCCCCCCTGAGTCCCGGCATTTATCATATTTAGTTAGACTTTATGTGTGTGTAAATTGTGTTTATTTCATTGTATGCGGTTTGCTATTTTGATTGTAAGAGGGACTTATGTGCAATTTGGACCCCGTGGGCCCCACGGGCCCCCCAGGCCCCATCCCATTGAGCCAACTCACCCATGGGCCCCATGTGGGGTCAGTCAACATGTCAAATGGAGGCTTCTAGATGGGTGGGCCAAGTGGGGGACAAGGGACTTGGAAAGTCCACATTTGGCCACCCACCCCCACCTACCAAGTCCACATTCTACTCCTTGGTCCAAGGGCCGCCCCCCTCCTTGTTTTTATATATTATTTTTTGTGTGTGTGTCACACTCAATCCAGGCACTCATTCCCATCCCCTGGATCCAACGGTTGCCAATAGATTTGAGATGTAACACATAAATACTTGTAATTTCCCATTTTCATGAATTAATGCCATTTGAATCAAACAATTTCCAAGAGCAAGGGCTGGTGCGCCCCCCTCCTCTCTCCTCCCTCTCCCTCTTGAAGCTGTGAAGGCTTCCATTCTGAGGTGTGACGCCTCGTGTATCGGTTCCGACGATCGCCGCGGCCACCACGAGCCGCCACCGCACCGCCTTCGCCATCAACGGAGTTCTGCCCGCGTAGTACCACAGAAGCTTCCACGAATTTCACGTCTTAGCCCCGAGCTCAGATAGGTCTGGAGATTTTAGTGGATGTTCCAGAGGTGTCAAGGACATCCCACAAATTTTGGTTTGCCATTCAGATCTCGTTTCATATTTTTTGATTTTCGTCCACTCTTCCATTTCGGTTCTGCCAGAGTTCTGTCTAGATTCATCCCCGCCCTGAGTTTCATGTCTTAGGTCCACTTTTTGATTTCTGACGGTTCGCCCAATTTTATTGGGGGTTCCATTCATCCACCCCTTCATCCATAATTTTTATTAATTTTTCATTCACCCATCTCATATTTTCTAAAAATCGTTCTCAGTCCCAGCTACAGTTCTGTCCCCCTGTTCCCAGATCTGACCACCAGTCACCCCAAAAATCATAGTAAATCACCACCACCTCCAAATCAAATTCCAAAAATAGTCCCAGTTCCTTGGTTTGATACCCTACAACTTTGAAGAAGAGATCAAGAGCTGAATCAGAGGTTTGCTAGACGGTCAACGGTGGTTCTCAGACAAGTACGATGCAGATCTGAGATTTCGATTACTGTACAACAGGGACTTGTAAATTCAATAAAGTTCTGGTCCGACCAGATTCAGCAGATCTCTCTGGATCTAGATTGAAGCACTTGAAGAGAGCTTTCCAACGATAGCTCATGCATCCCGATCCGACGTCGGGATTGATCGCAGCGGCCGTTTTCGCCGGAGCGCGCGTCGGAAGACAGCAACCAAAATCCGTGGACAGCTAGTTCATCAATTGGGAATCGGGGCCGATCGACCCCCGATCGGTGTTCCCGGCCGACCGCCGTCCGTGGAGGCGCGCCACCAGGGGTCCCCATCACAGTGGGTCCCACCCCCGCAGATCCGGAGGACAGCGCCGTCCGTGGGCCCCACGGGCCCGTAGAAGCCGCAGTTCAGAAAGCACGAAAACGCGGAGTTCGGCACCGCCGGGCGACATCAAGATGCTGCCCGTCAACCCGAGTTGCGTGATTCCCGGGCTCCACATGTGACCTTTTACCTCCCTGCGTGGAGTGGGTCAAATCTTTGTATTGCTGTGATATTGTTTAACCAGGAGTCCGTGATTCGGCCAGGGTTGTCTTCGCCACGCCGGGTGCGTGGAGGTAAAGGTCTTAACTCTTGGCGTTACATTGCTTAGCTAGTATACGGTCTTAGGCCGCTGCCGAGAGCATAGGTACTAGCCCGTGTGTCCATGTCACCGCTGTGAGAGTGAGTGTGACCTGTCCCGTGACTCGATCCGAGTCCGGAAGTTGAGTCAGACTACCCTTAACCTTCGCCGGTTCCTTAACCGCGCACGGTCCGCGCTTTCCCTCGCTTGGGACGACGAGTGAGCTTCCACTTCTGTTAGCGACGTTTTGCCACTAGGAGCTCGTAGTGTCGGGCTTAGTGTCTCCCTGGTGTGTGCTGCTGGTCGCGTCTTCATCTAGAGTCTGAGGGTGGCACCTAATAGTGTCGTCTCCAATGTCCGTCCCGCATCAGGGTCTCCCTGTGTCGGTTCAAGACTGGCGGTCACGCGATAGACCGCCAAGGTCCTTGGCGGTCCAGGGTTAGACTGCTAAGACCGCTTGAGTTTCGTGTGTTCCGAGAGTTTAGCGGTCCAGAGGTAGCCCGCTAGCCAGTGTCTCGCGGTCTAAGGGTAGACCGCGAGGGGTCTGTGATTTCAGGGTGTGGCGGTCCAGTGTTAGACCGCTAGCCTTGATTTAGCGACCTAGAGTTAGACTGCTAGCCATCGTGGCGGTCTAGGGTTAGACCGCCAGGTGATTTCCGTGCTTGTGATGTCGGGTTCACGTTGTGTTGGTCTCCGGTCGACCTGGTTGTGACCCAGTGGTCGACCTTCGGCCTCGTGATTGTCCCGGACACCCCGTGAGTTCCGTGTCCATGTTTCTGGGGTGTCTGAAGGTACCGTGTTACCTCGATTAGCGTGCCAATGTGTTCAGGGGTTCTGTGAACTTGCGTGTGTTCCAGACTTTCGTGTTGCGCTCGATCGAGTCACCGTGTATCGGTGTGAGTGCGGTGGGATTCTCCCGCACATCGTGGGTTTCTGTGGAAGATGATTCCCAATTGGGCCAAGTGTTTGGCCTTAGACTGCGAGTCCAGTCATCCAGCCTAGGGCTGGAGGTTCCCTACTTTTCCCAGTGATGGGGAATCAGCGTTGCGGCTTGTGAGCTGCCTTGGGAATCATGCTTCTGTACTTTTCCGCGTGGGCCGTGTGTGTGGCCTTGGACTATGAGTCCAATTACCCAGCCTGGGGCTGGAGGGTTTCTGAGTTCCCTTTTGAGGGGTGGCCTCGACGGCTCGTGAGTTGCCTCGGTATTCATGCTACCGTAGTTTTAGACCTAGGGATTAGGCCAGATTGACGGCGTGGAGCCGTTCGGTGCAGCGGTCTTGACCCCGAGTCTCGCGACTCAAAGACCATCAGATTTAGTGAGTCTAGAGGAATGTCCAGAGTCCAGTGGCTCGGCGCCACTTGGTTCTTCTCGACTTTCGAGTTGGGTGCGTGTGTGGTTCTCAGAGTTTCTCTTCAGAGAGTGGTCACATCAGTGACTCCCCACTTGTCGTAACCTTCCGACACGCGAGTGGTCCCACCAGGGAGTGGTTGCGAGGCTACCCCGAGAGACTATTTTTAGGCTGGTTATCATCGGGCCCCACGTTTGACGCCAGAGTCCGACTGAGGGGAAAATCAGTCAGAGGGCCAGACCTAGGACGTGTGGTCTGTGTGTGTACACGTGGTTGGGGGCAGTGGACCCGCGCCGGCCAGCGTGACCCCATCTAGTCGCTTGTTCTGTAGTTACTTGTACGGTGTCTCAGTTCCCGATGGGCCGGAGGGAGACACCTGAGGCGCGGTCTAAGTCGTCAGTGGACGCATCCGGCCTTGCTTCTGGTGGGCAGGTACTCCTGTCACGTGAGATGTGACTCTCCTATTTTCGGGTTCCGTTTCCCGTCTGCGAGACGTGGCTTTCTGGACCGTCCGATGTTTTCGAGGTAGTGGCCAGGGTGCCAGTGGCTTCACCGAGGTTTCATCGTTCCTGTGTGGGACTGTGTGGTCCCGGTTGGTCGTGCCTGTGTGGGCAGACTTCTACGGCAGGGTTGCCATGAGGGTTTCCTCAATAGGCCTAGTGTTAGAGTGGTCCGGTTCCCGACTGTAAGATCGAAATTTCTCTTTCTGCTTGACCGGTACAGTAGGAGTAGCTGTAGCGCCGAGTTTTGACCGGCCACCGGTTCGCTGTTCCTGTTGTAGTTGTAGCTATTTTCCCTTTCCGCTACCGCCGTTGTTCTCGGTTAGGGTTCCGCGGGATCCCTACTGAGCCAGTGACAGGAGGCTCACCCCTGCGTTTCAGGTGCGACGATTCTTCCTCGAGGTTCGAGGGTGCTGTTCGGAGGTTCTTAGTTACCAGCTCGTCGGGCCGAGTGTTCACTTGGCATGTGGTACGTTTTACTGCTTTAGAATGTACTTTCTGTTGGACTGGACTCTGTTGTTGTAGTTATTTATTTATTTCTGTTAATTGTTGAATTATCTTATTTTATTTCCTATTTCTTTATACCTCCACTCTCCTTTTAGCCCTTCCGAGCCCTCTCGGCTCGTGGGCGGCGGGCCAGGATTCGAATGGTATCGGGCTCTTCCCAGTATCCGGATCTTGGGTCGTCACAGTTGGTATCAGAGCGGTGGTTGTGGACGTACATAGGAATTCAAGATATTACAGTGATCAGAGTCCATAAGGTCCAGTACACTCGGCAGCTGGCATAGGGTTTTGTGTTTATTCTCCACTTGGTTTCTCGCTTGAGAGCTTGAGTGCGCCGCGCGGTGCTGCTAAGGTGGTTGTTGTTCGCGGCTTTCGTGCCGGTGTTGTAACACCCGAATCCGTTCGAA
Source organism: Amorphophallus konjac (assembly GCA_022559845.1). NCBI lineage: Eukaryota > Viridiplantae > Streptophyta > Magnoliopsida > Alismatales > Araceae > Amorphophallus > Amorphophallus konjac. The sequence continues at coordinate 25,629,433 of CM040124.1, forward strand.
ACCTAAAAATAACTAAGCACTTTACTTCTGGAACATATACAGATTCTAGATTCTCTAAATTGAACCCCAACGCCTTGAACTGTATAGAAAATACGGGTTTAACGGATGTTAGTATACAAATTAAATAGACATCTTCTTTATTAATACGTAACTCCTCATAGAGATGTCAGAATAGGTCAATATTAGACTCGTTGGAAAGATAACTGAAAAATCTACAAGTTTAATGTTGAATACTTTTTCAAATTTTGACGTTTGGAAGGACAAAAATGAGATAAAGTGAGCTAGTTCTTAGAAATCATGTTATTAAGAGTTTATATATATAAAAAATCAAAAAAAAATCCTAAAATATCTACCCCCACCCTCACGTGGCTCTCCTCCCCCACTTCCCTCTCCCCCCTCATTCTTATCCCTTCCCCATCCTTATCCTCTCCCTCTCCCTCCACCTCATCTTCTTATCCTCTCCCCCTCTCCCCTATATAAACCACCCCTCCCCCTCTCCCTCTCCCACATTCTCACCTTCTCCCCCCAACTCTCCACTCTCTCTCTACCCCTCTCTCCCACACATCCCTCTCTCTCATTCTCACACACACACTCTCTCTCTCTCTCCATCTCTATCTTTCTATTTTTATTTTCTCTTTTCTATTCTCTTTCTACTCTCTCTATTCTCTCTCTACTTTCTCTCTCTACTCTTTTTTTACTTTCTCTCTCTACTTTCTCTCTCTACACTCTCTCTATTTTCTCTCTCTACTCTCTTTATTTCTCTATATTCTCTATATTTTCTCTCTCTACTTTCTCTCTCTATTCTCCCTACTCTCTACTTTCTCTCCACTCTCTAGTTTCTCTCTCTACTTTATCTCTCTAATTTCTCTCTCTACTTTCTCTCTTTAAATCTCTCTTATACCTTCTCTCTCTACTCTCTCTTTACTTTCTCTCTCTATTTTTCTCTCTCTACTTTCTCTCTCTAATTTCTCTCTCTACTTTCTCTCTTTAAATCTCTCTTCTACCTTCTTTCTCTACTCTCTCTTCACTTACTCTCTCTAATTTCTCTCTCTAATTTCTCTCTCTACTTTCTCTCTCATCTCTCTTCTCACTCTCATTCTATTATTAATAAACGGAGAAGATAATACATCAGAATAATATAATTATTTGACAAAAATTTGGACGGAGGATTTGAAACTTATTTGGACAATTTCGCCCTTCTTTACGTATCTGGAACGGGAAAATTATCTTTTCCTACGCAAGGACTTTTACGGGAGCTCGGGTGAGATACTAAAGTCAATTCGAAAAATCCATCCTAAAGGTAGGCATGATAAACCGAGTGCATGTTATTTGTTATTTACATTTATTTGATTTGATTTTATTTGAAATGTGATTTAAGTCATTGATTTATTTAACCTAATGATATATGTTTAGAATCAGTTATTTATTTAGTTATCATTCTGTAAAAATATTATTTTCCTCTCTAATCTCTCTCTAATCTCTTTCTAATTTCTCCCTCTACTTTCTCTCTCTACTATCTCTCTACTCTCTCTACTCTAATCTCTTCAAATGTTATATAATAGTAATTTATTTAGTTAATAAATTTGACTCACTACCCTTTGATTAAAATCTAATTCCTGATATTAAAATACGATCCAGTTATTTTGTAAGGTTCAATGACAAGTTTTAAGTATTGAGACGACTATGTAATAAGCATCATAATAAGAATAAAAATTTGATTAAGCATATAGACTGTGTCACTTTAAGGAGGTGTGGGGCGACAAACCGTAGTTAGCTTCCGCTACGGGATTAGGCCCATTTCCGAGGACAATCGGACTTCTGAAAAATCCAGAACCTAGAATAAGAAAATTATCTGGGGAATGGTGGAGTATTAACTCCCGATCCTGCGTGGTTGATCAAGGCCGACAGACTCCAGCGTTTAGACCATTTGTCTTTATGTCGACGTATGGATGCCTAGGTATGTGTTTGCTACTGCTTTTAGTGACGGGATGCCTGTCCAATATATGCTGCCAAATAATATGAAGTTCAGATTTGATATATGACTTTGATATGATATGAAAATAAGTTCATCTGTATAAGCTCTGATTTAGCTAAGATATATACAATGTCATTTATATATATAAGTCAGATAAGATTTGTTATACGGATTTACTTATAAGAAGAAAAATTATTCTGCTCTACTAGGTTTCCTCCATAGTATATGTACAATCCAATGAATTGTGATTAGCTTTATATATATCATGGATTTGCACAGTTTAGTATATGATAAGCATGTGATTAGTTTTAATGCCTACTGAGTCTTTGGACTCATTTCTGTTGCCTAACCATTTCAAGAAATTGACCAGTGTGCGTCTTGACTCCTTCGGGCAGTAGGTCGGAAGTTGATCCCGGGTTTAATATGGATTCCGCTGCGTAGAATAAATAGATTTAGTTTTCTTTTGAATAATAAATGTAAATATGACTTTTGAGTAAAGATATGTAGTACTCTGTATACGGTGTAAATTATGAGTATTTATCTTATGAAAATGGTATGGTTATGTTTCTTTTGAAATATGTGATAGTTTGACCTTTAGCGCCTTGCAAATATTCGGCCCACAACACTTCCGTCTATCCGCTGTGACGTCCCCGGACTCGATACGGGATCGCAGGATGGGGGCGCCACAGAGTGTGGTATCAGAGCAAAGTTGTGAGGCTTGAAATTATTTACAGTCATCTGAATTTATATACCATACCACAAGATCGTAGGAATTTATTTTAGAATTTGATGTCAAACCTAGAATCATATTAATTCAGATTAGTTCTCCCTCGCAGGAGATGGCAGAGAGTGATAGGGTTGAGGTTAATACTTCTCCCGAGGAGTCTGCGCCCTCAAATGGAACATCACAAGGGGTTGTCGGGGAAACAATTCATGGCGAGCTTGCTCCCGATGGGCAAGGTGCGTTACCTATTCAGGGTGTGCCAGATTTAGGAGGGTTCACACAAGCTTTTCAAGGGTTAGTGCAGACTATGCAATTACAGGCCCAAACTCATGCAATGATGCAAGCCCAAATACAAAATCGTGTGCAAGAACAACCGAATAGGGCAGCAGGCGCTACCCTGATGGAGAAATTCAGACATATGAGTCCTCCTTCTTTTAAGGGGGAGAGTCACCCGGAGATTGTGGAAAACTGGGTGAGAGAAATTGAGAAGATTTTCACGGCCATTAGATGTGCAGAGCAGGATAAGGTGATATTAGCTACATTTATGTTGAAGGACTGTGCGGACGAGTGGTGGAGGTCTGCACTTAGAACCACTTTTAGAGATAGAGAGATTGAGATTAGCTGGAACGAATTTCTTGATATCTTCCATGCAAAATTTCTCCCTCAGCATGTGAAAGATAGGAAAGAAGTTGAATTTTTAAATTTGACTCAAGGAGGTATGTCAGTTGCCGATTATGAAGTAAAATTTACTGAATTGGAAAAGTATACCCCTCATATTTGTTCAGATGAGCTTAGAAGGGTGAAGAAATTTGTTAGAGGTTTGAGAAGTAACATTAGAAGTAGAGTTGCAATCCTTGAGCCTCAGACTATGGCAGCAGTTTTGAGGACTGCTTTTATTGCAGAAACTGAATATGAGGAATTCTTAGTGGAAAGACAAAGGGATAATGTAAAAAGGGGTAATCTTGGTTCAATTGTGAGGAAAGATAAGAAGACGAAGATGGTCTTTCCAGAGAGAGTTCAACCAGTTAAGAGAGATAATATGCCAGCTTATCAACAGTGCGGGATGCAGCATAGAGGTAATGAATGTTGGCGGGCTGCAGGTAAATATTTTTCATGTGGTCAGACAGGGCATATGATAAGGGATTGTCCCAAAAGGCCAAGACAAGATCAGCAACCACAACAACAGCGGAGAGTTCAAGCCAGAGTATATGCACTAACAAGGGAAGACACCCGAGATGCCAATGCAGTAGCTGAAGGTATTCTTCTTATCGATGATATGCATGCAAAAGTTTTATTTGATCCGGGTGCTACACATTCCTTTATTTCTCTGAGATTTGCTGAATTATTGAAAGATAAACAAATTGTGAACACTGATGAGATGTCCATTAACACACCAACTGGGGAGATAGCTAGAACGACTTCTGTTATTCCTAGCATTGATGTGGTGATTCAGGGGAGGATTATGCCAGCATGTGTGTATCTGCTGGAAATGACTGATTTTGATGTCATCTTGGGAATGGATTGGTTAGATACAAATTTTGTCCTTCTAGATTGTCATGGGAAGAAAGTAATTTTTCAAAAATTTGGGGAGCAGACATTTCACTATCAATGTCCAAGGCACCGTTCTAGTAAAACACTAGTTTCAGCACTTAAAGTATTGAAATTGCTTAGAAGTGGATGTCAAGGTTATTTGGCTAGTGTAATGGCTATTCCTTCTAATGAAAATAAGAAAACCCCCTCAGATATCGACGTGGTCAGAGAATTTTCAGATGTATTCCCTGATGAACTTCCGGGTTTGCCACCTCACCGAGAGGTAGAGTTCACTATTGAACTCTCACCGGATACTTTACCCATTTCCATCCCTCCCTACAGAATGGCACCAGCCGAATTGGCAGAATTGAAGAAACAATTACAAGAATTACTAGATAAGGGGTTTATTCGACCAAGTGTATCCCCTTGGGGCGCACATGTTCTGTTTGTTAGAAAGAAAGATGGGTCGCTTAGACTATGCATTGACTATAGGAAGTTGAATCAAGTGACCATTAAGAATAAGTACCCTTTGCCAAGGATTGATGATTTATTTGATCAGCTACGAACTGCCACAGTATTTTCAAAGATTGATCTCAGATCTGGATACCATCAACTAAGGATAAGAGAAGAAGATATCTCAAAAACTACTTTCAGAACACGATATGGGCATTATGAATTTTTGGTTATGCCATTTGGGTTAACTAATGCACCAGCAGCATTTATAGATTTGATGAACAGAGTTTTTCAACCATATCTGGATACATTTGTAGTGGTGTTTATTGATGATGTGTTGATCTATTCTCCTACTGTTGAAACTCATCAAGAATATTTGAGAATTGGGTTGGAAACTTTAAGGAAACATCAACTCAATGCGAAATTCAGTAAATGTGAATTCTAGTTGGATAAGGTTCAATTCTTAGGGCATATCATTTCTGGTGATGGAGTGTTTGTTGATCCAGCTAAGGTTGATGCAGTTTTGCATTGGGAAAGGCCGAAGAATGTCAGCGAGATTAGGAGCTTTTTGGGTCTTGCGGGTTACTATCGCAGGTTTATTGAAGGTTTTTCTTCTATTACAGCTCCTATGACAAAATTGACTAGGAAAGGGGTTCCTTTTGAATGGTCAGATAAATGTGAAATGCGTTTTCAGGAATTAAAAACAAGGTTAACTACAGCCCCAGTGCTTACCTTACCTTGTGGGTCAGGAGGATTTGTGATATATACATATGCCTCTAGAAAAGGACTAGGATGTGTCCTGATGCAGAATGGCAAAGTAGTAGCTTATGCATCCAGACAGTTAAAGACCCATGAGATGAATTATCCAACACATGATTTGGAGTTGGCGGCGGTGGTTCATGCTCTAAAAATTTGGCGCCATTATTTGTATGGTGAGCAGTTTGAAGTTTTTACAGACCATCAGAGTTTAAAATATATTTTCTCTCAGAAAGAATTAAATTTAAGGCAAAGACGGTGGATTGAATTTTTGAAAGATTATGATTTCACCTTGAATTACCACCCAGGAAAAGTAAATGTGGTAGCAGATGCACTCAGCAGGAAGAGGCTAATGGCAATCCAGTTGCGCCAAACTTGGAGAATGACATCTGATGTAGTGGAGTATTCTCCAGTATGCAAAGGGAAGAATTTATTTTTAGCCCAACTAACTATTCAGTCTGCAATGGTTGAGCGAATTGTGCAAGCACAACTAAATGATCAGTAGTTGCAGGGATTGATTGGCACACCAAAATTTACTCAAAGTGCAGACAGGGCAATCAGATTTCAGGGAAGATTATGTGTATCTCGGAATGAAGAAATAAAGAAAGACCTATTAACTGAGGCTCATAAATCACAATATTCTATTCATCCAGGCAGTACAAAAATGTACAAAAATATGAAAAGATAGTTTTGGTGGATTGGCATGAAGAAATATATAGCAGACTTTGTCAGCAAATGTCTTACTTGTCAACAAGTAAAGGCGGAGCATCAAAGGTCAGCGGGACCATTACAATTGATGAAAATTCCACAGTGGAAATGGGAACATATCACTATGGATTTTGTGATGGGTTACCAATGACTAGAAGAAAACATGATTCTATTTGGGTAATTGTTGACATACTTACTAAGTCAGCTCATTTTTCGGCAATCACAAAGACACAATCGTTAGAGGATTTAGCCCATTTATATATCAGAGAAATTGTAAGACTTCATGGTGTGCCTGTATCTATTATTTCAGATATGGATGCAAGGTTTACAATAAAATTGTGGAGGAGTTTACAGAACGCACTGGGTACACAATTAAAATTTAGCTCAGCTTTTCACCCTCAAACAGATGGACAATCAGAAAGAACCATTCAAACATTAGAAGATATGTTGAGGGCGTGCAGTTTAGACTGGCGAGGCAGCTGGGATGAGCATCTGGCTTTAATTGAGTTTGCATATAATAACAGCCATCATACAAGCATAGGAATGGCACCATATGAAGCATTATATTGTAAACCGTGTAGGTACCTGTTTGTTGGGATGAGGTTGGTGAGCGGAGATTGATTGGGCCACAGATTGTACAGGATTGTGTAGAAAAGGTTGAGTTGATTAGAAAAAGATTACTTACAGCTCAGAGTCGGCAGAAAAGCTATGCTGATCAAAGAAGGAGAGATCTACAATTTGTTGTCGGGGATCACGTATTTCTGAAAGTTTCACCTACTAGGGGAGTAATGAGATTTGGCAAGAAATGTAAACTCAGTCCAAGGTATGTTGGACTATTTGAAATCTTAAGAAGGATTGGAGAGGTGGCATATCAGCTGACTTTACCACCATCATTGTCAGGAGTTCATGATGTATTCCATGTGTCCATGTTAAGAAAATACATGCCAGACTCATTACACATTGGAAATTCAGCCGGATCTTACATATGAGGAGAAGCCAGTTCGCATTCTCGATCGGAAAGAACAAGTGCTGAAAACGAAGACAATTCCATTGGTGAAGGTATTGTGGAAAAGTACCTCAACAGAAGAAGCTACTTGGGAGATGGAAGATGAAATGAGGAAGAGATATCCACAACTATTCGGTACGTATTGCGTAAATCTTTAAATTTCGATGACGAAATTTGTTTAAGGGGGAAAGATTTGTAACACCCGAATCCTTTCGAAACCTAAAAATAACTAAGCACTTTACTTCTGGAACCTATACAGATTCTAGATTCTCTAAATCGAACCCCAACGCCTTGAACTGTATAGAAAATACGGGTTTAACGGATGTTAGTATACACATTAAATAGACATCTTCTTTATTAATACGTAACTCCTCATAGGGATGTCAGAATAGGTCAATATTGGACTCGTTGGAAAGATAACTGAAAAATCTACAAATTTCATGTTAAATACTTTTTCAAATTTTGACGTTTGGAAGGACAAAAATGAGATAAAATGAGCTAGTTCTTAGAAATCATGTTATTAAGAGTTTTTATATAAAAAAAATCAAAATAAAATCCTAAAATATCTACCCCCACCCCCGCGTGGCTCTCCTCCCCCACTTCCCTCTCCCCTCTCATTCTTATCCCTTCCCCATCCTTATCCTCTCCCTCTCCCTCCACCTCATCTTCTTATCCTCTCCCCCTCTCCCCTATATAAACCACCCCTCCCCCTCTCCCTCTCCCACATTCTCACCTTCTCCTCCCAACTCTCCACTCTCTCTCTACCCCTCTCTCCCACACATCCCTCTCTCTCTCATTCTCACACACACACTCTCTCTCATTCCCTCACACACACACACACACACACACTCTCTCTCTCTCTCTCTATCTTTCTATTTTTATTTTCTCTTTTCTATTCTCTTTCTACTCTCTCTATTCTCTCTCTACTTTCTCTCTCTACTCTTTTTTTATTTTCTCTCTCTACTTTCTCTCTCTACACTCTCTCTATTATCTCTCTCTACTATATTTATTTCTCTATATTCTCTATACTTTCTCTCTCTACTTTCTCTCTCTATTCTCCATACTCTCTACTTTCTCTCCACTCTCTATTTTCTCTCTCTAGTTTCTCTCTCTAGTTTCTCTCTCTACTTTCTCTCTTTAAATCTCTGTTATATCTTCTCTCTCTACTCTCTCTTTACTTTCTCTCTCTATTTTTCTCTCTCTACTTTCTCTCTCTAGTTTATCTCTCTATTTTCTCTCTACTTTCTCTCTTTAAATCTCTCTTCTACCTTCTTTCTCTACTCTCTTCACTTACTCTCTCTATTTTCTCTCTCTAATTTCTCTCTACTTTCTCTCTCATCTCTCTTCTCACTCTCATTCTCTTATTAATAAACGGAGAAGATAATACATCAGAATAATATAAATATTTGACAAAAAATTTGGACGGAGGATTTGAAACTTATTTGGACAATTTTTCCCTTCTTTACGTATCTGGAAAGGGAAAATTATCTTTTCCTACGCAAGGACTTTTACGGGAGCTCGGGTGAGATACTAAAGTCAATTCGGAAATCCATCTTAAAGGTAGGCATGATAAACCGAGTGCATGTTATTTGTTGTTTACATTTATTTGATTTGATTTTATTTGAAATGTGATTTAAGTCATTGATTTATTTAACCTAATGATATATGTTTAGAATCAGTTATTTATTTAGTTACCATTCTGTAAAAATATTATTTTCCTCTCTAATCTCTCTCTAATTTCTCTCTAATCTCTTTCTACTTTCTCCCTCTACTTTCTCTCTCTACTCTCTCTCTACTCTAATCTCTTTGAATGTTATATAATAGTAATTTATTTAATTAATAAATTTGACCCACTACCCTTTGATTAAAATCTAATTCCTGGTATTAAAATAGGATCCAGTTATTTTGTAAGGTTCAATGACAAGTTTTAAGTATTGAGACGACTATGTAATAAGCATCATAATAAGAATAAAAATTTGATTAAGCATATGAACTGTGTCACTTTAAGGAGGTGGAGGGCGACAAACCGTAGTTAGCTTCCGCTACGGGATTAGGCCCATTTCCGAGGACAATCGGACTTCTGAAAAATCCGGAACCCAGAATAAGAAAATTATCTGGGGAATGGTGGAGTATTAACTCCCGATCCTGCGTGGTTGATCAAGGCCGACAGGCTCCAGCGTTTAGACCATTTGTCTTTATGTCGACGTATGGATGCCTAGGTATGTGTTTGCTACTGCTTTTAGTGACGGGATGCATGTCCAATATATGCTGCCAAATAATATGAAGTTTAGATTTGATATATGACTTTGATATGATATGAAAATAAGTTCATCTGTATAAGCTCTGATTTAGCTAAGATATATACAATGTCATTTATATATATAAGTCAGATAAGATTTGTTATACGCGTTTGCTTATAAGAAGAAAAATTATTCTGCTCTACTAGGTTTCCTTCATAGTATATGTACAATCCAATGAAATTGTGATTAGCTTTATATATATCATGGATTTGCACAGTTTAGTATATGATAAGTATGTGATTGGTTTTAATGCCTACTGAGTCTTTGGACTCATTTCTGTTGCCTAACCATTTCAGGAAATTGACCAGTGTGCGTCTTGACTCCTTCGGGCAGTAGGTCGAAAGTTGATCCCGGGTTTAATATGGATTCCGCTGCGTAGAATAAATAGATTTAGTTTTCTTTTGAATAATGAATGTAAATATGACTTTTGAGTAAAGATATGTAGTACTATGTATACGATGTAAATTATGAGTATTTATCTTATGGAAATGGTATGATTATGTTTCTTTTGGAATATGTGATGGTTTGGCGTTTAGCACCTTGCAAATATTCGGCCCACAACACTTCCGTCCATCCGCTGTGACGTCCCCGGACTCGATACGGGATCGCGGGAAGGGGGCGCCACAGGTGTGGGGTCTAAGGATCGAGGTCGAGAGCTTTCTCCCTCATCGGTGGTGGCCCCGGTTGTGCTGCGTTAAGCAGAGGTTGCCGGCAGGTGCGTTGTTGTTGTGCTGCGCTCGAGATTTCTGCAGCGAGATCAGGTGGCTGGCGAGGACTGTTCATCGTGAAGTGGCCATGAGTGTGCTCTGAGGGAGCTGTTGTTGAGTCTGGCCACTCCAGCTTGAGGTTTATCCAGCCCCAGATGTGTTAAGGTCGTGGTTTAAGGTGACAGAGTGGAGTGTTCTGATCGAGAGGTGCGCTCGGGTGAGCGGAGGATCTTCTCGATGAGTTGTTGATTTTTGAGCCTGATGTTCTTGCTGTGCTCTGTGGCGTCACAAATGACGTGTCGGTCCCAGTTATTTTTATAGATTTCGAGGCAGGATTGGGCTGTGGTGTCCCAGTAAGTCTTGCTCATGTGCTCTTGTGTGCGAATGGGTTGTGTTCGCCTGGATTTGGCTTGAGTTGTGAAGGTTCCGCGGTGAGTTTCGGGACTCGAGGATGAGCATCGGCGGTTGTCGATTATGGCTTGTGTTGCGGCTCTTGGCGTGGTGTGTTGCAGTTCGAGGAATTGTAGTGGTGGTGCATCGAGAGATGCTGTGATCGTGATCCGACGTGACACTCGCCGAGTGTGTCGGAGGCGCTGACCTGACGAGGTAATGGTTTTCTTAGTGTTGTTCCCAGCATGCGCAAGGTTTAAGGTCAGGTCAAGCGTGGAGACCTTCCGTTGGTCGGAGGTGTATTGAGTTTCTCCTTTGGGTGGAGAGGGTTGTGTTTGGCTAAGGTTCGTCGTCCTGCATTGTGTGTCCAGATTGGTTGGCCTTTACGTGCCATGAAGTCCGTGCGAGACGCGTCCCATGTGTGTTGACAAGGTGGTTGCCAATGGGAAGTCGTGCCCAATTCCCTTGCTGTGTGAGGGTGCTGGCGCTATTCCGGAAGGACGAGTGCTGGTTGGGCGATGTTTGAATTCTTGGCTGGTGCTGGAATTTTCCGATGCGTGGCGGATCGGAGCCTGCAGTGTTGCAGAGGATTGCCGGATTAAGAGAGAGAATGTGTGCTTTGGGTTCGAGGTAAGGGAGCTTTCCTCACCCTATTTTCTGAAGTTGGCCAGCCGAGTTGTGGATTGTCGGGATGGCGAGTCTCGAGTTGCCGTGTTTGGCTGTGCGTGTGGATCAGAGTGCGCAGCGGAAGCCTGGTGGGCCCATAACCCACAGGTCTCAGGATCGTAGCGTTGGTTGCTATGGGCGGATTTTCTGAGGTTGCGTTGAGCATTAGAGGATTGGTTCCTCGGTGTGAAACGTGTTGTTGTCGTGCCGTTGCTCGAGGTATTATGGTTCTTGGCATTGGTAGGATGGAATGTTGGGAAAAAATGTTGGCAAGTGTGCCGCATGAGTACCATGTTCATGTGATGGGATCCGTGTCAGGTGTCGGTGTTAGACCCGGGTGGGGTTATTGAGGACGTCATCTGACGGAGGTCGAGGACGTGTTGGGCAGAGTATGTGGCTTGGTGCCCGACTTGTATTGGAGGTTGTGTTCTCGAATGAGATCATATTTTGGAGAAGTGATCTCTGGCAGATTATGGGCTCCTGTTGGTAGCTGCAAGTGACTGGTAAAGCTAGTCTCGTAGTCGACCATGGTAAGTTGTGTATTGTTGGGGACCCGTGTGCTTTGGTCGTGGTGTTGGCGACCTGGTTGCCGTAAGATTGGGTGGCACTTTCCTCCCCTAGATACGTGTGCCATGAATTATTCTGGTGGTGTCCCGTGGCTCTGTGGTGAGGGCGGAATCGGGATTGGCAGGTGTCCACTTGGATTAATTGAGATAGGATTTGATGCGACAAGACGGAAGAGTGACGCCTGTGGGCGGAGGCCTTTTAGTGAGATTGGCGTCGGAATGGTGGTCCTTGATGGGACGTTGGCGTCTGAGTGGTTATCCCTGGTCTGGCGACCCGCATGGGAGGATTTCCCTGTAAGCCTGAGTCGAGTGAGGTGATGACCGAAGACTCCTGAGTCTTGTCGTTGGTTTCACTGTGCTCCCCTGCAAGGGTAGAGTTGGCGCGATGCTCAAGATTAGATGCGATATCTGAGAGAAGTTCAGCTCGTGATGTAGTAATTATCTGTGTGAGTCAACGGATGGCCTGGTATGAGTTGGATCGTGCCCGTTGGGCCGGTGGAGGTTTCCCGTTGAGGAGCAGCTGGTGACCAACGTGTGGTCTTTTCACAGACATAAGATGCTGTTGGTGGTGCATCGTGAACGGTGAAAGTCGTGTATTAGTGAGACCTTTGGTGGCCGTTTCTGTGATGTGCATTTTCGGATGGGATTTGGGCTTTGTCGGAATTTATCTTCTGACATAGTTGGCACAGTGATATGTCTGGCTTTCAGCTTGCCAGGTGTGAGGTGGTTCTTGGTGCTGAGCTGATATTCTGGTTGCGATCTGTTGAGATGACTGCATGAGCCGGTGGAGGCTATGTTTTGGTTGTTCCCTGGAGCTGGGTGTGCGACCTGTCAGCTGGTTGTGAAGCTGATGTGTGTTTTGTCTGCCGACCATAGGATGGATCGGTAGCTTTTTCTCGTGACGAGGACTGTGTCTCCTCGGTGAGCGAGATGGTGGCAGCGGTGCCATGATTGGTTTTCCTTGAGACTGAGGTGATGCCGGACTGTGTCCTTTGGTGTGTGCCTGCTCTGATGGCCAGTGTGCGCGGCATGCGGAGCGAGGTGTCGTTCATGATTGTAGTCTGGCTGTGTCCCTCAGGATCGGAGCTTTCGTGAGAATCGAGATTTTCTGTGCTGGGGCTCTGACGGCGTAGTCAGTTGGTTCAGTGTTCTTCCCATGTGACTTGGTGCTAGAGCTGAATTTTGAGAATGAAATTTCTTTAAGGGGGGAGGGTTGTAATGCCCGGGGTTTTTCGGATCTGGATCAGCGGGTTTCGGATCGCTTTTCGCGGGTTGCGGATTCTGTCCGATTGAGCTTCGGACTATTTTTACCAGATTGTCGGACCCATTGGTGGTGTGACCGTGAGTTTCCCTGGGTCCGTGGTGTTGTGAGGAGCACGTCGATAATTTCCTAGAATTTTCGGAGCGCCTTTGTGGGTCCCGGGTCGCGTTTTGGGTTTTACGCGTGTTTTTGGCTGTCGGACCTTCGGAACCCTGTGTACGGTGAACCGTTGCGTTCTCCGACTCCGGGATGTTACCACGACGTTGTGCGTTTTTTGAGGATCGCGGGGAGTATTTTTCCTATTTTTTGATATTTTTCAAAAATTCCAGATTTTCCTATATATTAACCTCCTTTTTCTCTCTCCCCATCTCTCATTTCTCTCCCTTTTCCCTCTCTCTTCTCTCACGTTCTCTGCTCTCCCCCTCTCACTCCGAGCGGCCGACGGAGGCGGCGAGGGTGGGGCGGCGTGGTTCGTGAGGCGTGGAGCGACGGGCACGGGATGAGGATCGCGATGGTGGAGGCGGTTCGTGGGATCGCGAGCCGGCGAGGTTTCAACGGCATTTCTTCGCGGATCGGTGACCTCGGGACACGAAATCTTCGGTGGAGGTAGGGATATGGACCCTCAGCTCATGTATTTCATTTCCCACGGATTTGGTAGGCCGTGGCGAGCCGAGCGTGGATTTATTGCCATTTTGGGGAAAATCCATATTTTTGGGGAGTGAGCCGGATCTCCCGTTTCGCGGGGTTTTTGACCGATCTAAGGGTATAGATGCATGCTAGGGTGCTTGGGGATGGATTCCCCTTTGTTTCGCCATCACCCGGGGGTGATTGGGGCGTAGATCGGGTTTTTGGGACGTTTCCCGCCGTTTCGGGTTCGGGACGCCTTAGCAGTCGTTCCAGAGATCGCTAGGGGCGCCAAGCGGACCAAGGGTAGACCGCTAGGGGTCTGCCTGTGTCGGTTCAAGGCTGGCAGTCATGAGATAGACCGCCAGGGTCCTTGGCGGTCTACGGTTAGACCGCTTGAGTTTCATGTGTTCCGAGGGTTTAGAGGTCCAGAGGTAGCCCGCTAGCCAGTGTCTCGCGGTCCAAGGGTAGACCACGAGGGGTCCGTGATTTCAGGGTGTGGCGGTCCAGTGTTAGACCGCTAGCCTTGCTTTAGCGGCCTAGAGTTAGACCGCTAGCCATTGTGGCGGTCTAGGGTTAGACCGCCAGGCGATTTCCGTGCTTGCGATGTCGGGTTCGCGTTGTGTTGGTCTCCGGTCGAGCCGGTTGTGACCCAGTGGTCGACCTTCGGTCTTGTGAATGTCCCGGACATCCCGTGAGTTCTGTGTCCGTGTTTCTGGGGTGTCTTGAGGCACCGTGTTACCTCGATTAGCGTGCCCATGTGTTCAGGGGTCCGGTGACCCTGGGTGTGTTCCGTACTTTCGTCTTACGCTCGATCGAGTCACCGTGTATCGGTGTGAGTGCGGTGTGGTTCCCCCGCACGTCGTGGGTTTCTGCGGAAGATGGTTCCCGATTGGGCCAAGTGTTTGGCCTTGGACTGCGAGTCCAGTCATACAGCCTGGGGCTGGAGGTTCCCTACTTTTCCCAGGGATTGGGAATCAGCGTGGCAACTTGTGAGGTGCCTTGGGAATTGTGCTTATGTGCTTTCCACGTGGGCCGTGTGTGTGGCCTTGGACTATGAGTCCAATTACCCAGCCTGAGGCTGGAGGGTTTCTTCGGCATTCATGCTACCGTAGTTTTAGACCTAGGGATTAGGCCAGATTGAAGGCGTGGAGCCGTTCGGTGCAATGGTCTTGACCCCGAGTCTCGTGACTCAAGGACCGTCAGATTTAGTGAGTCTAGAGGACTGTCCAGAGTCCAGTGGCTCGGTGCCACTTGGTTCTTCTCGACTTTCGCGCAGGGTGCGTGTGTGGTTCTCGAAGTTTCCCTTTGGAGACTGGTCACATCAGTGACTCCCCACTAGTCGTAGCCTTCCGACACGCGAGTGGTCCCACCAGGGAGTGGTGGCGAGGTTACCCTGAGAGACGATTTTTAGGCTGGTTACCGTCGGGCCCCACGTTTGACGCCAGAGTCCGACTGAGGGGAAAATCAGTCAGAGGGCCAGACCTAGGACGTGTGGTCTGTGTGTGTACACGTGGTTGGGGGCAGTGGACCCGCGCCGGCCAGCGTGACCCCATCTAGTCGCTTGTTCTGTGGTTACTTGTACGGTGTCTCAGTTCCCGATGGGCCGGATGGAGACACCTGAGGCGCGGTCTAAGTCGTCAGTGGACGCATCCGGCCTTGCTTCTGGTGGGCAGGTACTCCTGTCACGTGAGATGTGACTCTCCTATTTTCGGGTTCCGTTTCCCGTCTGCGAGACGTGGCTTTCTGGACCGTCCGATGTTTCCGAGGTAGTGGCCAGGGTGCCAGTGGCTTCACCGAGGTTTCATCGTTCCTGTGTGGGACTGTGTGGTCCCGGTTGGTCGTGCCTGTGTGGGCAGACTTCTACGGCAGGGTTGCCGTGAGGGTTTCCTCAATAGGCCTAGTGTTAGAGTGGTCCGGTTCCCGACTGTAAGATCGAAATTTCTCTTTCTGCTTGACCGGTACAGTAGGAGTAGCTGTAGCGCCGAGTTTTGACCGGCCACCGGTTCGCAGTTCCTGTTGTAGTTGTAACTATTTTCCCTTTCCGCTACCGCCGTTGTTCTCGGTTAGGGTTCCGCGGGATCCCTACTGAGCCAGTGACAGGAGGCTCACCCCTGCGTTTCAGGTGCGACGATTCTTCCTCGAGGTTCGAGGGTGCTGTTCGGAGGTTCTTAGTTACCAGCTCGTCGGGCTGAGTGTTCACTTGGCATGTGGTACGTTTTACTACTTTAGAATGTACTTTCTGTTGGACTGGACTCTGTTGTTGTAGTTATTTATTTATTTCTATTAATTGTTGAATTATCCTACTTTATTTCCTATTTCTTTATACCTCCACTCTCCTTTTAGCCCTTCCGAGCCCTCCCGGCTCGTGGGCGGCGGGCTAGGATTCGAATGGTATAGGGCTCTTCCCGGTATCCGGATCTTGGGTCGTCACAATAGTCTTCTCCGAGGATGACCTGGAAGGTGTCACTACGCCCCATTCTGATTCTCTGGTGGTTTCTGCCACCATCAACCAATGTACTGTACGATGCATCCTGGTAGATAATGGAAGTGGACCTGCCGTTATTACGTACGAGTGTCTTATACTCATGGGTGTGGATGTGTCACGACTCGCGTCATTACACACACCGATGTACGGGTTCTCCGGCACGATTATCCGCCCAGAAGGGCGTATCTCGCTCCCGATCACGTTCGGGATGGCACCAAAAGAGGTAACCTTCCTCGCCGACTTTACCGTGGTTCGTGCAATGACAAGGTACAATGCTATCATCGGCCGAGGGATCCTCGGCACGCTTCGAGGTGTCCCTTCTTCCTACCACCAGAAGCTTAAGTTTTCCACTCCCCATGGGGTGGGGGAAGTCCGCGGTGATCAGCGGGAGTCCGGGAGGTGCTACCTCATCTCCTCCCGCGATCGATGCCCCGAAGAAGTGCCCCCAGAAAAGAGAGCGAGGACCGAAGATCCAGGTCCGAGCACGAGCCCTCCGGCCGAGGACTTGTACCTCATCCAAGTTGGGGACGATCCAAGAAGAACACTGAAGATCGGCGCTACCCTGACCGAGAACGATAAGCAAGAATACGCAAGCTTCCTCATGGCCAACCAAGATGTGTTCGCTTGGTCCGAGGATGAACTCCCCGGAATTCCTCTGGATGTCATCACACACCAACTTAGGTTGGATCCCACCTGTCGCCCGGTGCAGCAACGCCGAAGGCGTTGCAACCCCGAGCGACAGGCCATCATCAGGGATCAAGTAGGAGAAAAACTTTGATCAGGGCTACTCCGGCCTACCCAGTATCCAGACTGGGTGGCCTACGTGGTCCTGGTGCCCAAGAGCAACGGGAAGTGGCGGATGTGTGTAGACTACACCGACCTCAACAAGGCTACGCCTAAAGATAGCTTCCCCCTGCCATGGATCGACCAGCTGGTCGACGCTACGGCCGGGCACGAGATGCTGAGCTTCCTCGACGCCTATTCTGGGTTCCATCAGATCAGCATGCACCAGCCCGACCAAGACAAGATTGCGTTCGTCACTGACCATGGCCTATACAGCTACAGTCGCATGCCGTTTGGGCTGAAGAACGCTGGAGCTACATATCAACGCCTAGTCAACCATATGTTTGACTTGTAGATTGGCCGCAACATGGAGGTCTACATCGACGACATGCTCATGAAAAGCCTCCGAGCGATCGAATATTTGCGCGACTTGGCGGAGACCTTCACCACACTCAGAAGATCAGAGCAGTGTTAGAGATGGAGCGATCGAAACGAGTGAGGGACGTATAGTGCCTCATCGGGAGCGTCACCGCCCTGGCTCGGTTCCTATCCCGAGCCGCCGAGCGGTGTCTCCCCTTCTTCCGACTGATCAAGCAAGCCAACCTGGCACCAGAAAAGAAGGGATGGATCGACTGGGACCAGGAGTGCGAGCAGGCGTTCGAAGAATTGAAACGCTACCTGACAACTCCTCCTGTCCTCGCCAAACCCCAAAGGGGAGAACAGCTACTCCTGTACTTGTCCATGACATCCAACACCATGAGCGTTGTGCTCACGCGAGAGGAAGCAGGAGTCATGAAGCCCGTCTACTATGTTAGCCGAGCACTACAAGGGCCGGAGTTCTGGTACTCGCGGACTGAAAAGTTCACCCTCGCCCTGATTACGGCTGCTCGCAAGCTACGACCATACTTCCTGGCTCACCCGATCGTCGTCCTCACCGATCAGCCCCTCCGGTAAATCCTTCAGAACCCTAATGCTTCCGGGAGGCTGGTGAAGTGGGCTATCGAGCTAGGAGAATTCGACATCAAGTTCCGACCGAGGATAGCAATCAAAGCCCAAGCTCTCGCTGACCTCGTCGCCGAATGCACCCTACCCGCCGAGGACTCACCCGAGCAGTCCTCGGGGCCCACCTGGGGGCGACAAGTGTGCGAGCGTACAACGACTCCATGCTCATTGCCAACAAGGTCAGGGGGGAGTTCGAGGCCCGTGACCCCTCCATGATGAAGTACTTAGAGAAGGCCAAGGCGGCAGCAAGTGAATTCACCCGTTTTGAGGTGGTCCACATCCCACGCGAAGAGAACGTCCGAACAAATGCTCTCTCCCGCCTAGCGTCGGCCACCGCAGTCTCCAGTTCGAGATCGATCATGATAGAGGAATTATCAGCGCCAAGTATAGATGATCCGACGCTCCAGGTAAACGCCATCGACTACGAACCCTCCTGGATGGATCCTCTCCTCGACTTCCTCCTTCGGCAACAACTCCCGAGCGACCATGCCGAGGCGCGGCGCACACGAGCAAGAGCGGCCCACTTCACCATTGTGGACTGCCGGCTATATCGTCGGTCCCTCTCAGCCCCTCTACTCAAGTGCCTCTTCCCCACAGAGGCCAACCAGGCCATCCAAGAAGTCCATGAAGGACTTTGCGGAAGCCATGTGGGAGGACGGACACTCGCACGGACGCTGATCCAGCAAGGGTATTGGTGGCCCACCTTGCAGCAAGACTGTCTCGACTATGTTCAGAGGTGTCCCCAATGCCAGAAATATTCCCACCTGCACCACCGGCCAGCTACGTAGCTCCACGCTTTGACGGAGCCTCGCCCATTCGCTCGGTGGGGAATTGATATACTGGGACCCTTCCCTGAAGCACAAGGGAGGAAGAAGTTCCTCATGGTCACCATCAACTACTTCACCAAGTGGGTCGAGGTTGAACTATTGGGGAAGATAACGAGCGAAGTAGCTTGGAAGTTCGTGTTGCGCAGCATCATTTGTCGATTTGGGATCCCAAGGGTTCTCACAACCGACAACGGAAGACAGTTCGCGAGCACTGCCTTTCAGGAAAAGTGCTCGGAGTTGGGGATCTGGAACCACTACACCTCGGTGGAGCACCCCCAAGCCAATGGGTTGGTGGAAAATGCCAACCGAACTCTCCTCCACGGCATCAAGACCCGCCTGGACCAAGCAGGTGACTCATGGATCGACTCGATCCCTAACATTCTATGGGCCCACCGGACCACCGCTAGAGCCGCTACTAGTGAGATACCTTTTCATCTCGCCTATGGAGCTGAGGCAGTGGTTCCGGTGGAGATATCCAACCCCTCGCTACGAGTGGGACACTTTGATGAAGCCAGGAACAACCAAGCAATGCGAGAAAACCTGGATTTGCTCGAAGAAGGAAGAGCCAACGCCCAGGTGAAACTCATGGCATATCAGCAGAAGCTGGCTCAATATTACAACGTCCGGGTTAAGGAGCGACATTTCTTCCCCGGTGATCTAGTTCTACGGCGAGCAAGCGTGGCTGACCCACGAGGAGCCGCAGGAAAGTTCGCACCAAACTGGGAAGGCCCTTACAGGAAGCGGAAACACTCGGCAAAGGGGCGTACATGCTAGTGACGCTGGGGGGGAGAGAGCTACCCCGGACGTGGAACTTTGTCAACCTCAGGAAATACTTCCAGTGAACCGCCACTAGCCGGACTCCACTAAGGTAAGTTACTTATGAATAACAAAGAGGTAACCTAAGGGTTCCCTAGAGGCGAGCACCGCTCCCCTTGAGAACGAGAAGGTAACCTAAGGGTTCCCTAGAGGCGCGAGCACTGCTCCCCTTGAAAACGAGAAGGTAACCCAATGGTTTCCTAGAGGCGAGCACCGCTCCCCTTGAGAACGAGAAGGTAACCTAAGGGTTCCCTAGAGGCGCGAGCACTGCTCCCCTTGAAAATAAGAAGGTAACCCAAGGGTTTCCTAGAGGCGAACACCGCTCCCCTTGAGAACGAGAAGGTAACCTAAGGGTTCCCTAGAGGCGCAAGCACTGCTCCCCTTGAAAACGAGAAGGTAACCTAAGGGTTTCCTAGAGGCGAGCACCGCTCCCCTTGAAAACGAGAAGGTAACCTAAGGGTTCCCTAGAGGCGCGAACACTGCGGAACGTGAGCGCGAAGAACTGCCCAGAAAGCACGCAGAAGTACTCCAATAAAAGGTACACAACAGTATTGACTCAAAAATAAAGAATTTATATTTCTTTAGTCAAAATACAAGCTGCCAGAAATCGGTAAAATACCCTCACATGGGCCAAATACAAGTACATGGAGAGACAAAACATGCTCGACCATGGTAATGTACGACTTCAACGGCTCACTTCCCGGGCACCGTCCTCGGCCAACGATCGTGCTGAATCTCTGAGCAGACACCCAGCACCCATTTTTGTTCTGTGGAAGGGTGCCGACGGAGAAGACTCCTATGCTAGAGAAGAGGGACAAAGCCCCCAGACCAGCAAAGGGCTTCACTGGTAGAAGACCTGCACCAGGAAAACTAGGCCGACTGCTCCAGCCACCCTTGTTCGGACAGGGGACAATGGAGCAACAAGGCCCACCCGTTACAGGGAACAAGCAGGCCTACACAAGCCAATGGGGGGCAGCAGTACCATGAGGGCAACACATTATGAAGGTCACTCCGACGCACTGGCCATGCCTTCAAACTGGAAGACAAGACCCTGCTACCCCGGCTGCCACCGGCATCCACTTTGAATGGAGAGGTTGTCCCACCCCGGCCAGTGTTCGACGAGTCCCCGTCAACGGCGGGTAAAGGCATGAAGAGTCCACCGCCGTCGTCTAGCTGCATGGCCTTGTCTGCAAAGTGGAAGAAGGGAAAACAGGTCCCACCCTTCCTTACGCCCCTTCCTACCGGAAGATAGGAAGAGGTTCCAGCAATGAGGAGCATCTCACCAAGCACCTGCAGAAAGCAAATAGCGGTTATGTGCCGCGAAGACAAAGCGACACAAACTAACGGAAAGACAGAAAACCGCAATACCTGGAGATTTCTCGTCCCTTCAGGGGCGGAACTTATCCGGCTCAAGAAGCAGGACCCCCCTACCGACGTATAAGCGGTTAACCTTCTCCAAGGCCTCCCGCCAGCCGTCCAGGTACCCGAGCCTATACTGCTCAGGGACCGGGCCACCCTCTCCAGGCGCAGGCCACGGTCGCCATGGTGCCAGTGCTGGGTTTCTCCGGAGGACCAAGGCTTGACGACGAGCCTGTAGAAATTTGTCATCTGACGAAGTACCGGACTCTCCCGATGACATCCTCTAAGAAGGTTACCCTCAAGGTTTCGCTCATGCAAAGCTGATCGCCAGAACACTGCGAAGGCCGCCATTTATAGGAGGGAGCGAAGTTCCCAGAAGTATGAGGACTCCTACCGCCTCAATCAAATCTGCGGAAGTCGAGGTGATGGATCCCAAAAGTCGCGCCCTTTCAGAGCCCTCACCAAGGACACCGCTTCGTATCCCCAGAGGATCTCGCAGCAGTTCAGGGAGAGGGAAGTACACTGAAGAAATCTCAAGCTTTGCAAACAAAGGGAAAACTTCCATTTCTAAGTAAGGAAATTACAAAAGAAGGCTACTACCTTGGAAAGCGTGAATAAAAGGTAATGAAAGAAAAGACAGCTAGGGGCATCCTTTCAAGGGCCTGCCCTAGTTACATCATCACGTGCCCTGGGTTCGGCAGGCACACGTGCGGCAACAGCACTAGGGGAAGGTGGCTCGTCGATCAAGTCCACCACGGCAACATCCGCGGGTGCTCGCTCACCCGCGCTTGACATCGACCGCTTGGCGCCTGCTTCTACGGGGTCGGGCCCCTCCTCTCTGTCATCAGCCTCCGAGCCATAAGGAGTTGAAGGAGGGCAGATGTCCGGGGCCGCAAGGCCAAGATTCTCCGCTGTGGCCTTAACAGCAGCCCTCCCGGAAGCCGTGGTCACAGGCTGGCCCATAGAACTCCAGGGGCGCCTCTGTCAGCTCATCCCGGTAAGCCGAGGAGGAGCAGAAGTTCTCCACAGCTTCCTCACCAGCCGAGGACAGGGACGTATGCAGCCTGGCAAGCTCTGCCTAAACCTCCTGGGCATGGGCCTCCATGGCTCGGACCGCCGACTCTGACTTGGCTGCTCGCTCTCCGGCCGCATCCGCCCGCTCCCGAAAGGAGTCCCAGTCGCACTCCATGCCAGCGAGGGTCGACCCTAGCTGAGCCAACTATTCTTGAAGTCCGACGTTTGCAGCTTCAGACTCCTTCAAATGCCCTTCGGCCCCTGCCTGAAGGGCCCAGCTGGCCTCCAGCTCGCGGACGACATCGATGAAACGGTGCCTCCACTGCCCAAGGGCACTGACAACCAGACACGCGCTCCTCGCGGTGATGGCCGTCAACTCATTTGCGGTCTCGGGACCAAGCTCCCCAACGTGCTTGTGCCAACGAGCACTCTGCACCATGAGATCGACGATAGTGGCGACCCCGGGCAGCCCCGCCGTCAAGTCCTCGGGCTGCGCAGACTGACCACGCGAAGGGACCCTTGGTGGGGGGAGAGAACCGACTTCGGCAGCAGCAGGAGCTTTGCCCCTTTCGCGCCCCCACCCTCCAGAGGCAAGCACTAGAGCAGCCGTTGCCGGCACTACAGATGATGGCGGCGGAGGAGCACTGGGGGAGGCGTCCCAGAAGAAGGTGGCGGACGACTCCGGGCCGGGGTCGAATCTCTTCCTCTCTTCCTCAGCCGGCGGCAACTGTCCATCTCCGCCAACTCGTCATCAGTCAGAGGGATCCGACCACCACCCGCCATGACGGGCTCTTCACCAGACGCGGTAGCGGTGGCCTCGGGAGTACTCCACCGAAGACTAGGCCCTCCGCTGGCCACAGACGCTTCAGGCGAGCGCGCTAGAGGAATGCCGACCGGGGTGGGATACTGCAGCCTTCCCGGGGCGAACGCAACCTGGGCTTGGGGGGCGACGACCGACACCTGACCTGCTCCCGGAGCAACGTGGTCCACGGGACGAGGAGCAAATTGTGGCAACCGGATGGTCATGTAGCTCCAACCATGCGCTTTCGCTGCCCCTGAAAATAGAACAAGGATTGGTCAAGTACCAGTCACTACCGACGCGACCCTATGGAAGGATAAAACCAGTACCCTGCGGCAGCGGAGAACACAACCCCAGCTCCCGAACCAGCGCCGGGGTCAGAATGAAGTCTGCGTCAGCAAAGGGATACCGGAGAATAGCCTTCAACTTCTGGCGGTCCTCGGCCCTGAGAGAGGGCTTCGAATTGCACCAAGTACGATGAAAACCACTGTGCATCCAACTATCAGAGGCTTCTGCCCAGTCGTTCGACTTGACAAGGTATATGTACCGCTCCGCCCAACCTTTGTGGTTGGATGCGGTACGGGAAACTGTGATGAAGTGCTGGTGGGTGCGAGCCTTGAAATAGGCAAAATAGGTATCGGACGGACAACTCTGGAGAAGGAATAAGTGCCAGAACAGATCGACACTCGGCTCCACCGACGCTCTATGGCACGCATAGACGAACCCACAGAGGATGCTATAAGAGTTGGGGGTTATTTCCCCAGGACGCCGCCCATAGTAGTGGAGGACAGATGCAATGAAGGGATGAACTGGCACACGGAAGCCCGCCTGAAAGGAGGCTACCGGGATCATAATTTCGCCAGAAGGGTGACTCATTATGTCATCTCCCACGGAGGGAAAGACGATGTCGTATTCAGGGGGAATCTGGAAGGCCTCCCGCAAGCCATGGATTACCCTGTAGTCCACTAAGGGTGGGGAACCAGGCCGACTAGTACCTGCACCAGAGGTGCTCGGCATACCGCCCCGACCGTGAGGCATCTCCTCCGAAGAGGAAGAATTGACGCTGTGGACTTTCCTACGCGCTGGCTTCGCTACAGAAGGGAAAAAATACAGGGAAAGAAGGATCCTCACCGGGCAAAGGGAGGAAGACGCCTACAACAAAGTGCGACAACCGACAAGACGTGGGTAAAATTTGCAAAGAAACCTCGCAGCGGTTCTTATAACCGCCTACTACAGATCGGCGTTGTCCCTTGAAGGGCAGGTAAAAGGACGCCGGCCACTACGGCGATACGGCTATCGAGGCCAGGTGACCGTTCTGAGCCCATGTCCCCAGAACGAGACAAGACCTAGGGTCATCATTGCCAGCGTGGCTTCTACCATCGTTAGAGGTGCCTTCCGCACCAAGCAGGCTCTCGAAGCCATCAACTCCCGTTGTACGAGGAAATCGTCTTCGGATCATACACTCCAGAAGAACCCTCTCTTATACTACTCTCAGCCCCCTGCAGAGTGCTCGGTAACTGAGAGTAGGGGGGAAGTGAGGAGGGTAAATCGGGTTTGACCCAAGAGCGGCCTAATGACGGGTGGCCCACTAAGGTTCGAGCGTGCTAAGCCCGGCCAGGGGCCGAGCACGCACACTCAACCCAATAAGAGGAGGCCCGGCCCAGCAGAGCATCAGATTCCATGACGCACGACGGCCACTGCCCAAGCGCAGTTCTCGCCGGAGGACACTCCGACGACCGGCCGTTGCCCCCACGACGTCGGCCTTGACCCCGTAATGGGGGAGCACGCGCCATGAGCGCCGTAAGACTTGCCCAGAGACCGGCCGGAGCCGAGGCTATCGCCCCCCAACGGAAAACTCTCGCCAACATAGCGGGATAACGTTACTCTACTAAGCAGACCCTTCCCTTTCAAGGGATGAGGTCTCTCGCTCCAGGACAACCCATATAAAAGGGACATCGACAGAAGAGAAGAGACACTGTAGATTCTTCTACTACACCACATACTACTACGCAAGAGAAGAGGGACGGTGGATACTTCTGCCATACGAGCTTCTTACTGAGAATAGATCAATCAGACCCACCACGGTGACAGAGAGGCTATCCGCTACGTCCAGAGAGAAACCTCCTCCAGCACGACCTTACCACTCAGCGAGCACTCTCCGAGTACCCACTAAGAGCAGCGAACACGCGTGCAAAGGACCTACACGTCTCTCGAATCGTCTACTACGACCTCTACTTCTCTCTCACTTCGCTCTTCTCTATTGCTCATTGATCCCTTACTGACTTAAGCATCGGAGGGTTATCCCCTGGGATAACACCCGGGACTCCTTCTGACGCCTCTTTGATTTCTTGGTGTTTGCAGACCTCCACGGACGCGAAACGACTTCCCCAACAAATAAATAGAGAAGGTGATACGTGACTTAAGAACTATTTTTCTACCGCTACAGTGAAGATTTGGTAAGCAACAGACAAATAAAGATGAGGTTCCAACAAAATTCAGGAAGTCATAGAACCCCGACCATATATTAGCCCAAGTGAAATGAACAAAGGTTGCGTTCCAACTCATCCCATCATGAGCTGTCAAGAATGTGAGAATATTGTGGGAAGATGAGTGCAAGATTCCATTAAACATTGCGGAATAATACTTGCTACTTCGAAAACATTGTTTTGCCCTTCCCACAGATAGTAGGGGTTGACCCGTTGGGAATGTATATACTAAAAGAAATCTCTGAAAAATGTAGAACTTACGAAAAGTTTCCCCAGTACAATGGTTAAAAATCTAACTGTTGGAGCTCCGGATTGCTTAACGAAGACTGTCATAATATTTTCAAGTCCATAACTAATCATGGTTAGATTGCTCAAATCTAACGGAAGGGAACGCTGGAGGTCAAACAAATAATTTTTTTAATTCTATAAGGATTGGTATACAATAAATTAAGAAATAGGAACTTTTTAAAAAATAAAGTTAGCTCTCAATGATTGAAACATGAAAAACCCTTTGATAAATTCATCTGAATTCAACATTGGATAGGTTTCCAACTTTGCATTCCCTGTTATCAAACAGGCCGAATGTGTATAGGGCCATCTCCCAAGTTCATCTTACCACTATGTTATAATCAGTGTTCAAACACGAATGGACTGTCAGACTGATACTTGAGCTATTAAATGGATGCAGGGGGGATTTACAACCTTCCATGACTATTGATTGTGAAGAAGAGTCCTTGGACCTATGGTATTAATATCTAGGGATTTTTTCTTTTTAAGAAGAGGGAAGGGGTTAAGAGGACATCATAAGGTGGCGATCACAGTGGAGGGGGGGAGGGGCGGAGGAGGGCAGGGGTAATCTAATCTTTTACTAGACTTGGGTTATTTTAACCCGGGCAGAGTTTCACTTGAGTTACATGATCGAATCGTAGAGACTAGAAAGGACAACAATAAACATTTGAAGGATTTCAAAAAAAATAGTTATATTTGTGTTGACACCTGCTTATTTTCTCGAATTAATCTAGATCTAAGTACATAGAAATATTCTCTAAACATAGCAAAATGGTATGACGCCAAAGGTGCACTACCGGCCAAGTCGAATCCAGAAAACGGGACATTTCGCTGTGTCAAGCGGCACAACACAACAAATGAGGATCATCCCTGAGCAAATGGCATCAAACCAACCAATTTCTTGATGGCTAGATTAGATCCGAGGTTCGGGACAACTTACCGTACCAAATGGCACTCTGTAAACATTCGGAGACCACTCCTGAATACTCAGCAAGCGGTATCACACCGCTAACACCTCAGCCAACCTGGGACTCAGAACAACATACCGTGTCCCACGACACCCTCCGAAGAAGCGGGTCATTCTTGAACATCTCATCAATGGCACAACACTAACAACTCCAACCTGGATTCCGGAGCCACTCGTCGTATCACACAGCTCTCCACCGAGAAGCGGGGGTCACCCCCGACTACCAAACAGACGACATCAATCATGTCGACACCCCAGTTGTCGGGCCAACCAGGGACTCACAGCCACCCATCGCGTCACGTGGCGCATAACAGAAAGGCAGGGAACAACTTCTGACACCTTTTGCAAGTAACTTGACATCGGCGACCCCAACAGTCAAATCACACCTAGGTCTACTACGTTCAAGACGGAGCCCGGACAGACACCGACCTCGACTGTTACAGGTCCAGATTCAAGTGAGCTCTCTCTCTCTCTCTTCTTCTTCACCCAACCCACCCTATCCTCGTAAACCCCCAGTCCACCATATCCTCGTAAACCCCCAGTCCACCTGACCCTCGTAAACCCCAACTCACCTAACTCGCCCAAACTCTTGAACCAGGCCAATCATTCCAGCCCGCCTAAATCCCGAGCCCACTCAACCATGGTCCGTCTAAACCCACTACTCCAGCTCGTCGAAACCGAGTGAAGAAAAGAAAGTCCAACCTGCATAACCGCCAGATGGGACCAGCACCTCTTTGTCTCTCTCTCGAATCAGCCTGCCTTAACCTCCAGTGGGACCCACATGACCTTTCTCTCTTCTCCAAGTCAAACCCAACCATTCTAGTCTACCTAAACCCCTAGGAGGGAGGTTTAGCCAGACCAGGAAGCTCCCAATCACTCCAGTCCGCATAAACCCACTTTACGTAGACCAGCCCGCCAATCCAGAACGTGGTCACCCTCAAGACCGCGTTCAGTCCAAAACGCGATCTCCCAGATGACTGCGTTCACCGCCCACCATTCTGGTCTGGGTAAACCCCCCTTTACCCGGGCCAGGCTGCCAGTCCAGAACGTGGTCTCCTAGACGACCGTGTTCACAGCCCAACATTTTGGTCTGGGTAAACCCCCCTTTACCCGAGCCAGGCTACTAGTCCAAAACTCAGTCACTTGACCGCGTTCATAGCCCACCATTCTGGTCTGGATAAACCCCCCTTTACCCGGACCAGGCTGCCAGTTCAGAATGCGGTTGCTTTCAGGATGGTGTTCAGATCAAAATGTGGTTGCCATGGTGAACGCGTTCAGGGTTCATCATTCTGATCAGCGTAAACCCCCCCCCCCCTTTACGCAGACCAGCTTGCTAGGGGTCACCTTGTCCGGGTAAATCCCCCTTTACCCGGGTCAGGCTGCCAGTCCAGAATGCGGTCTCCCAGACGACCGCGTTCACATTTACCCGGGCCGGGCCAGGCCAGTCCAGAATGCTGTCTCCCAGACGACTGTGTTCACATTTACCCGGGCCAGGCCAGTCCAGAATGCAGTCTCCCAAAGGACCGCGTTCACTTTTACCTGGGCCAGGCTGCCAGTCCAGAACGTGATCTCCCAGACGACCGCGTTCACAACCCACCATTCTGGTCTGGATAAACCTCCCTTTTACCCGGACTAGGCTGCCAGTTCAGAACACGGTCGCTTTCAGGATGCCGTTCAGATCAGAACATGGTCGCCATGGTGACCGCGTTCAGGGTTCATCACTCTGGTCCGCGTAAACCCCCCTTTTACGCGGACCAGCTTGCTAGGGGTCACCTTGGTCCGAGTAAACCCCTTTACTCAGGCCAGGCTGCCAGTCCAGAATGCGGTCTCCCAGACGACCGCGTTCACAGCCCACTATTCTGGTCCGAGTAAACCCCCCTTTACTCGGGCCAGGCTGCTAGTCCAGAACACAGTCTCCCAAACGACCGCGTTCACAACCCATCATTCTGGTCCGGATAAACTCGCTTTACCAAGACCAGGCTGCCAGTTCAAAAGGCGGTCGCTTTCAGGACCGCGTTCAGGGTTCATCATTCTGGTCCGCATAACCCCCCCTTTATGCGGACGAGCTTGCTAGGGGTCACCCTGGTCCGCGTAAACTCCCCTTTACCCGAACCAGGCTACTAGTTCAGGATGCGATCGCTTTTAGGGCCGCGTTTAGATCAGAACGCGGTCACCATGGTGATCGCGTTCAGGGTTCATCATTTTGGTCTGCGTAGACCCCCCTTTACGCGGACCAGCTTGCTACGGGTCACCTTGGTCCGCGTAAACCCCCCTTTACGAGAACCAAGTTGATCCCCCTCCAACCCAAGGCCTATAACCCCCCCCCCATGGGGTAGCCAAAGGTGGTAGGAACATGGAGCTCATCCCCAGAGGCTACAACCGACGCATGAAGAAATTTATTGGTTGGTTTTGTGTTTGCTAAGCACACGCCGAGGGCATGGCGCATGGTCGTCCCTCATACGGCTTTTAGCCAAGACACAAACCTCCTCAAACGAGGGTATGTGACGTGGGCGGTGGCGTGGTAGCAATAGTCGACACTCCGAGAACACGAACGGGACGGTAGGTAGCACGGGAAAGAGATAGATACTGCCTCGCACAGCTCGACCTCTCGCCGGACGGTCTCTCACCAGACAATCACTCGAATCTCACGGGGAGTTTGGAGAGAAGGGAAGCAACAGAATAAAAGGTATCATACGTTCATGATTTTCTTCATTGAATAAAATGATACAACTAGCCTCCCTTATATAAGGGTTGGCCAAAAGACACCAGGATACAAATACCCCTAGACAATTCAACTAATAACCTCCATATCCTTTGACTATTGGCATAATAAGATAAAAGCCCACTAAGAGACTAATGGACTAATGGGCCTAAAAGACAAAGACCTAATAAGCTAAATAGTAAATGGCCCAATACAACCACAATGGGCTAAAAGACAATAAATCACACATATAGCCCAATACACACAATACAATCAAATAGGCTGAAATAAAATACAGAAAAAAATGGAAATATACCTCAGGACGCCTAGTCTCCTAGCCACAAGCTCGGTGGTGTCGGGACAGTACGGCATTGGCTCCGTGTACTGGTCCGGTGTCCCCACCAGTATGTTCACAAGTCTGGATGCAAGATGAAACGTTAAGTCTCTGCCTTGATGAACATGCCATGCCCGAATTGGCACCTTGTCAGTCCTCGCCTTGATGAGCATGCCCTGTCCAGATGCCGCTTCATGATCGTGCCCGACCCGAATGCTATCTTGATGAAAACACCCTGCCTAGTCCCTGCCTCGATGATCGTGCACTACCCGGATGCTATTTTGATGAAAGCACCCCGTTCAATCCTTACCTCGATGATCGTACACCGCCAGATGTTACCTCGATGAGCATGCCCTGAATACGGTTACCCTGACAATGAGCATGATTCACGAGTCTTGATGCAAGATGAAATGTTAGGCCCCTGCCTCTGTGAACGCGCCCCGAACACGACCGCCAGGGTCTCACGGCGCCCAGCTCCTTCAGTCAGAACGGTGCCCCCGACACTCGACTGCCAGTCCCGACAACGCCCGACTGCCAGAGTCTTACAGTGTCCAGCTCCTTCAGTCACGACGGTGCCCCCAGCACCTGACTGCCACGATCTCAACGACGCCTAGATACCCCAGTCACAACGGTGCCAACGGCACCCGCCTGCCCAGCTCCTTCAGTTACAACGGTGCCCACTACACCCGACTGTCCAGACTAGACGACGCCCGACTACTCTAGCCTCAACAGAGCTCTACAACCCCAGCACAACGGTGCCAACGGCACCCGACTGCCCAACACCTTCAGTTACAATGGTACCCATTGCACCCGACTGCCCAGTACAGACGACGCCCGGCTACTCTAGCCTCAACGACGCTCTACAACCCCAATCACAATGATGCCAACGACATCAGACTACCTAGCTACTCCAGTCACAACGGAGCCCACGGCACCAGATTGCCCAGTCTAGACGGCGTCCAGCTACTCCAGCCCCAACGGCACTCAACCATTCCAATCGTGGCGGTGTTCATGACACCCGATCGTTCCAGTAACGGTGTCCAGGGCACCCAATTGCCCCAATTGAAATAGTGCCTGGTCGCCCCAATCACAGCGATGCTTATGACACATGACTGCTCCAATCACAATTGTGCCAACGGCACCTGATTACCCCAGTCACAGCAGTGTCCACAACACTCGAATGCTCCAATCACAAGGGCACCTGGCCGCTCTAGTCACAGTGGTGCCCGCGCCATCCGTCCGCTCCAGTCTCAATAGTGCTCGACCGGCCCAATTTCAACGGCGCCTGATTACTCCAGTCATAGTGGTGCCACATCACCCAACCACCTCAGTCTCAATAGCACTTAGCAGCTCCAATCACAACAATGCCCATGACACCCAACTTCTCCAATCTCAACGGCGTCCAGCTTCTCCAGTCGCAACCACGCCCGATTGCTTACTCCGAGCCGCACCCAACTGCCCCGCACGGGCTATGCCCGTTAGCTCTTCACTTGAGTAAGGCACACGACAACATATAACAATAGCCGAGAGACAAAAATCAAGGGACTTGCAAGCCCTCTCATAAGGCACCCTGCCGAGTCATGAGTCATTTGACAGACATCATGTACAAAGGTGAAAATACCCGCATAGCAATGCAATGACTCGAGGACCGTCATAAAGGATAAAATTATCCCGTGATTTTGCACACTTGTTATCGAACTTTTACGCCCCCATATAACGCCTTTCATGACATATAGTGATGTAATCTAGTCAAGAAATTGATTCCCATCCTCGCCAACTGTCAGTCTCAACGCTGTCCAGCAGACCGCCATCCGTCTCCCAACCCAATCCTCACTCCTTTAGCCAAACGGACCCTATACCCAAGCCAGGACCTACTTGCTCTTGCCGAGCCAATGTCAGCCGCTCCACGCTCGAGCCAGAACCTGCATGCTCCTTGTCGAGCCAACGTTGTCTACTCCTCCTTTCGAGCTAATGCCTCGTTCTCATAAACTCAGAATCCGTATCCTCTCCAACGCCTACACTGAGACCAATCTCCCTACCTCCAATCATCCATGTTGCATTGTTGTTGCTCGGCCACTGTTGCATGGAGCAAACCCTCCCGACATCGCAACTCCCAAGGTCCCTGACTCAATCCTTTCGACAGTAAAAATGAAGGTGTTCAGACTCCGCCCGATGTACAATAAACATCGATTACTTACAGTCGATGGAAAAGACGTCCAGTACATGAACCCTCACAATCACCTCCGCTCATACCAATAGAACTTTCTTCTCTCCACGTGTCATACGACATCTCGTACCCACATGCCGTGCCCCGACGACACTTCCCCAGTCAAAAACTTTGATTCCACAGATGATCGTCAAAAAATCAACTAACACACCTGCATTCCATCCGACTACCCCTGAACCAATTATACTTCTTCTTTTACATTTCTCTGTCAACCTTTCGAAAGACGAATGTACGTCACACCGTAAAAATTAGAAATTTTCACAAGCATAACAATTCGGTAAAAAAGCTCGTTTATTAAGCCAAAGATACAAAGACTTTTTTTGAACATAAAAAGTTTGCAGATATTGAAACCTAAATGAAAATCCATTTATCATAGAATCTAAAAGTTCAAGACTCTTACCACTTCACTGATCATTGTCATATCAGTCATCAAAGAGATTACATCAGATGGTTAAGTTTGAAAACATTACAGTTAGGCTATCAATGGGCCTGGTCTGAGCAGACAGTCCAGCATGATTTAATACGAGGCCCAAAAGAACCAATCAGGTGTCACCGAGTGAACGAAAAACAGGTCAGGCTTTACTGTGAACGGGAAACCCAAACCATTGAAGTAGAATCATGGTTAATAGACTCACTTTGACTCTCAATTCCAATTCATGCTGAATTAAAAAACCGACTGCTCCAATTCTTCCAGATGCTGAATTAAAAAACCCTAAACCCTAAACGGTCGACAACTGGATGAAACGATAGTTTAAACACGGCACTTCTAGGTCGAGCAAAAAAGTGGAGGTGTGCTCTATCGTTTGTATGTATAATACAAAATTGGTGTTCTAAATGTAGCAAACATATCATACATTGCGATGAATAAACATTATGATGCGAGAATAATTGCCGCTGAGTTTTCTCTTCAAAATTGTTTCATTGAATGGAGTGATATAGTTTTCTTTCAAGTGATCAGATAAAGATGGGAAAACCATTTGAAACGAACTCTGTGGATGCTGCTAATGACAAACTTACAAATAATGTTCGGCACCTAAACATAAGGCCCGGTCAGTCATGGGTGCATGTCAGTTCTTTTTCTTTGCCTGAAAACGTAAAGAGAAAAAAAGATTAATTCCCAGTAAAAGAAAAAAAACAATCATTAATTTCCCTTCTAGGAAGGACATAAAAACAAAGATTACCCTCCTACTAATCATATGTTCTTTAAAGAGTGTAGTTGGTGTAAGTACTTCCGGTTCTTCTGTTGTGTTCTCCAGAAACAAGCTAATGCCCCAAAAGCACAGCTGGCAAGAGCGATTCCCAATGCAGCTCCCACGGGTACTGCAACTGCGTTTGTGGAAGCAGCCATTTCGTCGGCCACTGGGACCCCATTTCCTCCGCTAAGATGGTTCTCATCCTTGTATGAGGAAACAAGCATCTTGCCATAGTATCTAACCAAGAAGCTAAATACTTCATCCCTGTTCCAGTCCACCTTAAGTGTACCATTGTTTATCTTGGCTGGCGAACGGTAACAAGATGGGCACAGTTGCTGCAGTGGCCAAACCGTCTTTGGGAACTTTGGATCACCAGTTCCGAGAGTTTTTTCTGTTTTCATCAGTCTCTCATTAACTCTATTATGTGTGCTCCAAAACCAAAGGGCTAGATCACGTGTAGTATTAAGTGGGGTGGAGACACTGCAACATTTTACAGAGAATGCTCAGATGGAAAGACCACAGTATAATATTGTGAGCAATAGACTCGATATTTCACCTTGAGCACATTTTGTAGAAGTGCCTCCGGCATTCTTCACATAGAAAGAAGTTGTGAATGAAATCACATATGGTGTTAAAAGCCAAGTGACTCTCTTCATCTCTGACTCGTACAGATAAGGAATGTATGAGAACCCATAGGCCACAGCTGCAGAAAAAATTTTGTTAGCTGAATCCGCAATGTAGTCAGACAAATATGTTTATGCTCCATATATGTCAGTATATGACTTAAAAAGACATATCTGCAATCCAGTATTCCTGTACCTATGTACATCCATCATATGTACATTTTGGCAGAAAAGAAGATAGTAATAATGATCATTCTTATCAATCCACATTTATAATGTCAAAACTAAGGAATTTCAGAAAGATTCTTTGAACAGCCTTCGGCTCAATGCCCAAATTCCCAGTGGCATTGCCATATGCTTGACATGCCACTGGAAAGTAGAGGTAGAAGATAATATTGATTATATCTAATTAACACATGCTCACAATCGCCCGGACAATGTGAGGGAAAGGAGCACGCAACTCAAAACACCACTCAATGGAGATCACCCTATCAAGAAAAGAAGATATGGAAGATTCAGATAACAAAAAACAAGCAATCTATGTGGCACCTAGATCATATATGGATTAACCAACATTAAAATTTCATAATAGGTGATAGCATGATGATCTTGAAGGTGTCCTAGAAATATGAATTCTACAATGTGATCTTCACATACTTAAAGATTTTTTTGTTTACTACATGAAAAGAGTACGTTCTTTTGTTTAGAGACCATGGGATCATCTATCTAAGTATCGGTTTCGATACCAGTTTCGGCCGGTTCCGAAACCGATACGTACCGGTTTCGGTATCAGTTTCGGTTTCGGCCGAAACAGGTTGAAACTATTTTAAAAATTAAAAAAAATAATGAACCTGTCTGGTTTCGGCAGAAACCGTCCGGTTTCGGCCGAAACCGTCCGGTTTCGGACCGAAACAGGTCAGTTTCGGCCGAAACCCTTAATGGTTTCGTCCGAAACCATTAAAAAAGTATTTTTTTAATAGTTTCGGACCTGCTACAGTGTTTCGGTCCGGTTTCGGCCGATACTGCCAACCCTGGTTTGATGTAGATTAATGTGTATGATATATACACATGGCTAATCAATAGTTTTTTGATCTAAACAGACATTATATAGCACAAGCCCAACCCATTAAGAAGATCAGACTCGGTTGTGCCATAAGCCCACCCAAATATGAAATGAGTTCAGTTTTTAGCACCCCAAGTCCAGTTACAAAGGTTAACCTAGCTAGGTCATCAAGCTTTGGGTACCCAACGACAGCTGAACCCTAAACCATGGGTTGGGAGGGCTAAACTTGAAGTGATCCAAATTGAGGCACTAATCCACATGGTTAATCCACACCTTCGCCCTCAAATTGACCCAATGCATGTACCCTGATAGGTGCGGGAGATGGAGAGGTGGCAAACGAGAGAGGTCTCCCTTGAGGCAAAGTTGATGCCAATAACAGAAGGAAACCAGGAGAAGCGGAATTTAAAGCCAACAAGGACCTCCTGTGCACAGCTACCATCATTGCTGCAATTGGGGTTTTGTTGGGGGTGTTGAAGCCAAAAATTTTGATGAAAAAAATAGAGAAAAAAGGACACAAAAGTCTGTGCTATCTCAATGTCGGGTGACACACGTCTCGAGAAAATTCTGTCGGGTATGCGAAATGACCAAAGTACCCACAAAATGAATAAATTCTGCAAGGGATTAATCTTTTGACAACTCACAAAGTGAGTAAAACCAGCAAGGGGGCATAAACTTGGAAAAACGGAGCTCCTCCACGTAATAAATGGCATAGGAAGCCACCAAACAAAGCACAAAGCACCAAACACGTGAGAAACGTCGCTTTCCCTTCCTCCACGTGGAACAAATGAATAGTAGGGGGCTATTTATAGAGGTCGCCCATCCCCACTCCCTCCAAACTCCCCAATTAGTGGGTTTGGACTGGATCCAACCCCCAATTGGGGGATTTGGACCGAATCCACCCCCCAATGAGAGGTTTGGACCGGATCCACCCCCAATTGAGGGGTTTGGACCGGTTAAACCCCCCAAGTTGGGGGGTTTAGACCGGATCCACCCCCAATTGGGGGGGATTGGACCAGATCCACCCCCAAGTGAAGTGTTTGGACCGGATTCATCCCCCAATTGGGGGGTTTGGAATGGTTAAACCCCATAATCCCTCATTTGGCTGATTTGGTCGGATTAAAACCCCCAAATGGGGTATTTGGCCCAGTTAAAGCCCCCAAGTGGGATACTTGCACCTGTTAAAACCCTGGAGGGCCATGGTTAGACCGGATAAATCTGTAACCGTCCTTGGTCTCTATAAATATCCTTAGTAGGACCCATGGCAAACACACACAGGCAGAACGCAAGAGAGAAGAGATCACAAAGGATTTTTGTGCTTGTGCTTCTAAAGGCCTATTCCTTGGGTTTGTGCTCGTGCTTGTATTGTGTTCCCAGCGAGGTTGTGTCATAAAAATCCCCTCCTGGCCAGTGTACATACAATCTTCATGTGATTCATGTTTTTCTCTAGGGAAAATGATATGATCCCCCCAACTTCTAAGTTTTGCAAAAAGGCCTTTATGAGCCTTGCAATTACGTAAAAGTCTGGGATGCATCCGGAAAATATGTATAAGTCCTGATCATCTACGAAAAAGGTCTTGTACAGTCCAAGAATTTATCAAGAAAGTGGTTGAATCCCTCAAAATGGGACTTAGGACTGGTTAAACCCTTAGGGTACGTTTGGTATTAGGATAAATTTTGAGGAGAATAAATATAACTCATTCTGGGTTAATTTATCTCTATCCTTATTCTCGTGTATGTTTGATATAGGAGATAAGAATGATGTTATTCTTATTTTTTGTTTGATAAAAAGTAGAGATACAAATGAGAACAAATATTTTTAAAAAGACCATTTTGCCCTCCTTAACTCAATTAGTATTTAATATTTTTATTCATAATAATAATTAACATTAATAATGATATTGTTTAATCATTTTTATTTTTAATAATATTTAGCACTAATAAGATTATTATATAATATTTTTATTTATGATGAAGATTAACATTAATAAGACTATCATTTAATATTTTTTCATTTAAATAATGGTTAGCACTGATGATTTTTCATTTTTTAATAATTTTTATTCATAATTAGTACTAATAAAATTAATATTTATTATGTTTTATTCATAATGATGATTAGCAATAACAAGAGTATTGTTAAATATTTTTCCCTATGAATAATATTTAGCACTAATGATGCAAATATTTAATAATTTTTTCTTCTTAATCATAATTAGCATCAATCAAAATAGTATTTCATAAGGATGATTACCACTAATTAGATTATTTTAATAATTTTTATTGTTAATAATATTTATCACTAATAAAATTATGTAATATTTTAATGATTAGCACTAATGAGATTATTATTTAATAATTTTTTATTAATATTTAACACTTATAATTTATCTTTTGTTTAATAATTTTTATTCTTAATCATGACTAGTACTAATGACATTAATATTTAAATTTTAATATATTTTATTCATAATGATGATTAGCACTAATGAGGATATTATTTAATAATATTTTTATTATTAATATTTAGGAATAATGAGACTACTATTTAACATTTTTAATCACGATTAACACTAATGATGTTAATATTTTTATTCATAATGATGATTAGCACTAACAAGAATATTATTTAATAATTTTTATTATTAATCATATTTAACACTGATGAGACTACTATTCAATATACTTTTCCTATTAATCATGATTAGTACTAATGGGATTTTTATTTTATTTTTTAATTCATAATAATAATTAATATTAATGAGTTAATAATAATTAACAGTAATGAAATTATCAATAGATAATGGGGAAGAAGTGAAATGGACTAATAAAAGGTTGGAATGAATTATCCCCAGTTCTAACTCCATTTTTAGGGTTAACCTCATTCTTCTTATCCCAAGATATCCCCACATTTTTTGGCCATACCAAACGGAGAATGGAGATAAAATGAGGATATCCTTGCCCTATCCCGATATCAAACGGGACCTTAGAATGGGCACTTTGGTCTGGATAAAATCCTGGGTTGGAGACTTTGCCCCAGTTAACCATAAAACCCTCAAACTGGGACTTTGGACCGGTTAAAGCCCTAGAATGGGCACTTTGGTCCAGATAAAATCCTAAGTTAGGGGCTTTGCCTTGATTAAACCATAAAACCCTCAAAGTGATACCTTGGACCGGTTAAAGGCCTAGAATGAGCACTTTAGACTAGTTAAAACCCTAAACATGGTATTTTGGACCGGTTAAACCCCCTAACGGGACATTTGGTCCAATTAAGACCTCAATTGGGTACTTTGCTCCAAATAAATCCCTCATTCTTGGAGTTTGGCCCAGATAAAACCCTGGGTTGGACCTTTTACAAAAAGGGTCTACATAGATGCCCTTGTGATTATGTCCCCTGTGCCACTCCTTGGAGACGTAAACCCTAAACCCCTCGCAAGGGACATTGCCCTCTTGACCCTCGTGACCTGACCAGGCAAGTCGATCCCCGACATTGCACTGATGGACGTATGAAGCTAGACCACAATCCATGAGAGCTCAAGAAAGAGAAACAATCTCCCAAGAATTTTTGGCCAACGCACCTCCACCAAGGAGGAACTTGCGCCTCATGTCAAGATTACACGAAAACCCCTGTCTAGTCTAGATGTTACAAAAATACCCCTGGTATATACAAAATACACAAATGTCCCTAAACTTTTCTAGAAGTTGCAAGTCAACCCCTACTCAAGGGAAAATCGCACATAAACCCAGAAAGGGTTCAAAATCTCAAATAAACTCAAAAAAGGGATTCACGATTGCAATAAACCCAGAAAAGGGTCTGCAATTGTAAATAAACCCAAAAAGGGTTCAAAGCCTCAAATAAAACTAAAAAGGTCTAAAATTACAGAAATATCTCAGGAGGATCAGAAACAACAAAATTACCCAGGAAGGATCCAAAACTACAGAAATACCCAGAAGGGGTCCGAAAGTGCAAAAATAACCCCGAAAGGGTTAGAAATTCAAATATATCCAAAAAAGAGGGGTTTGATCTCTACGAAACTCAAATTCAACAGTCTATTCTGGTGATGGAATGAAGGTCAAATGTAAATCAAATGACCCGACTATGTAATCGAGATTTCATGTATTTTGTAAAGATGAATCCAAACAATGAAATGTTTAATTTTCTCTCGCAAATGTGTATCTCTAATGGGTGATCTCTTTGATAAAATCTATTAGATAAAGCCCCCAATATCACAACGGATATTGTAGAGGTTGAAAAACGTTTCTTTGACAGTTAATCAAGAGTATTAAGACTTTATGCCGATGTAAATAAACATCGACTACGGTCGATGGGGAAATGTCTCGTCCGAACCCAAATCGTCTGATAAACCTAGATTCGTGGAAATAATAATACACCTGATACTTGAATAACCACTAATGTGTGCTTTCTTCTTCAAAAAAATATTTATTTATTTATTTATTTCAGTGTTAAACATGGGGTACCAATCTACTATTCACTGACCTGCCATGGTGGCTTTCCCACACTGCCTCCAACATACTAGATGCTGCAGCAGGTCATCGCCTTGATAACCTCATTCAGAATTAAAGTTGAAGCTGGAGTTAGATTGATGGGTACTCAACATCTAGTAGAAGATGAGGTCACTTGACTAGGACCTGTATTCTATCTCTGCCAAATCATAGACAAGAATTACATAGAAACAGTTGGTGGCACACTTAGGCATGGGATTCTATGGCCACATACTATCAACTGCTCTGTGACTCGATGGATATTGCCAATCAAAAGCT
The DNA here is from genome assembly GCA_022559845.1 of Amorphophallus konjac. Classification (NCBI taxonomy): domain Eukaryota; kingdom Viridiplantae; phylum Streptophyta; class Magnoliopsida; order Alismatales; family Araceae; genus Amorphophallus; species Amorphophallus konjac. The sequence goes on from CM040124.1 coordinate 25,668,848, forward strand.
CGTAACACATAATGAATTCTCCAATCTTCCGAATTGTGTACCCATACTCCCATACAGGATGTTTGTCACATGCCACCTAGAAAAAAGTACTTTACATTTACTTGCTTGTAGGTAAAGAAAGCATTATGATGGCGTTATTATGGCACAATGCCGCGATGATGCTTTCTTTCTAGGCACAAGCCAGTAGACAGACACACAATAGATGGAAAGCTCACTGTTGGTGTTGGAGGCCCGAACTCATAGTTGTCAAGGCACCCGCCTAGGCGCCGCTTAAGTGGGAAGGCGGTTTCTTGGAGGTAAGGCGAGCCCACGCCTTGTTGGGCTTGAAAAAGGCGGGCCAAGGCGCCGCTTGGGCGGCCTAGGCGCCCAAAGCGGCACCTAGGCGGCCCCCTTCTATCTTCGTCTCTCTCTCCCTCTTCTCCCCTGTTATAAATAGAAATTTTCTTGACCTGACCGCGCAGGTCGATCCGCGTGCGAGGACGTATGATGGCGAGTTCGGGCTCCACACTCTAACACTCTCTCTCTATTTCTCTCTCACACTCATAATGAGACCCACCCTCTCTCTCTCTCCTGCCCCCTCTCTCTGTCTGTCTATCTCTTCTCTCCCCTTGCCCCTTCTCTCTCTTTCCCCCACCCTTCCTCCTCTCTCTCTCTCTCTCACACACACAGTTCGCAACTATCTCTCTCAGCCCCTCTCTCTCTATCCTGTCTTCCCCCCTTTTCAACTAATAATGGGGTTAATTTGTTAATAAAGTATTTTAAATTTAAATTTAAATTTTATGTCTTTTTTTTTACAGTGGTCATCTATGGTACTTTCCTAGTTATGTGTTTGTTTACTTTATTATTGATTGTATGTGATAATGGGAGATGTCTTTTTCTTTTCGTATCTGCTTTATATTATATGTATGCTGTTTCGAGTATGACTTGCATATTTTTGGAAGAAATTAGCAAACACCAGGTTAGTATTTTATTCATTCTGAAAGTCCAATTTTTATTGTTAATTTTATCTCAAAATAAATTTTGATATTTTATTGCAATGTCATTTCTATTAATTTTTATTTCTATGTTCATACTAGTGTTGTTTCCCATATTTGTAATAATCATGATTAATTTATATAAATATAATTACGTATATATTAATGATGATATTTTTTAAGAACTTGACGCCTAAGCGCCGCTTAGGCAGGCACCTAAACGCTTAGGCACTCGAGGACCCCAAGCTCGCCTTGTTTCCTTGACAACTATGCCCGAACTCTAACCCAAAACTTAGGCACTGAGTTAAGGGAATCCTCTACATGTATAGAGGAAAGACTCTCGTGGATTTTCAATATGGGACTAAACCATAACACCCTCTCTCGCACTGATCCAACCAAGTTGGGGCGCATCACAGGTAGGGTCAAGTGTTGATCCAATGGGTAAACGAGACTCTGATACCATGTTGGAGGCCCGAACTCTAACCCAAAACCTAAGCATTGAGTTGAAGGAATCCTCTATATGTATAGAGGAAAGACTTCCATGGATTTTCAATATGGGGACTAAACCACAACAATGACCATGGAGGGATTCCTGTTACACTGACAGAAAATAATGTATCATTCCATGGGAGGGATTGGGGACATTATATATAGCCTGCAAGGCCCCAACTAGCCATTGTTGGTGTTTTGGCCAGAGATGGCCAGTTGCTTCTCCAACGGCTAGTCTGACTAACCATTGAATGCTGGTAAGGCCAATCCTTGACCAGATCATCTTATCCTCTCAATCTGGTCCCAAGGAGGAGGAAAGGCTGGCTGAAATCAGACTAGCCTGTAAAAAACCAGCGTGGATCAGCTGATCTATGTTGATTTTTTTAAAACCTTGCTCTGAATAGAAATAAGAGACCTCATGCAGTACTAGAAAAAGTGAATAACTGGATCAAAGAGGTACCAGCCAAGTTTAAAGTATGATTAGTTTCTTCAATGGAATAGGAAAGGGAGGCTGAGAGTGGGGGTATGGCATAAGATAAAATGAACAACAGACTATTGCTAACAGGAGAAGCTCATATAGGAACAGAGATTCAGAGTACATAGAGAGGACGCTAGACACACCCTAAAGATCTTGGAGGCTCAGCCTATCTCAAGCAAGGTATTCAAAACTGGTACCGGTTTCGATACCGGTCAGGGCCAATACCGGTACCGGGTGATATAGTACTGGTTTCTCACTTAAAGTCACTTTCCCCCAGTTCTCCCCCCCCCCCAATATATATATATATATATATATATATATAATTAAGATGAATCGACTAGTTCTACAATTTCTTATGAGGGTCGTTTTATAAATAACCAACACTTTTTAAACCTAACCTAGCGGCCAACCCCAATCGAACCAGTCTGGCAAACGCGATCGCCACTGCTGCCGCCGTCCTCGCCCAAGTGTTCCGCTGCCGCTGTCCTCACCACGGCTGCTGCCATCCTCGTCGGAGCACACCAACGCCGTCGACATGGGCTGTGCAGGGCGCCGCCATCCTCGCCTAAGCTCCCTGTTGCAGGTGGAGCAGAACAGAGGAGGAGGATGGCTGAGACTCCCACGCCCAGAGGAGTCACGAGCGGCCGGTTGTGACGGTATCGGTGGCCAGTAAGTTCTTCATCGATTCTTCTTCTTATTCCTTCTGTTTTTTTCCCTGTACTGGCCGGCACGGGATCAAATAGCCTTGCTGCAGACTGCTATGATCGCCGGTGGCGAGCTCCGGCAGGATCCCGGAAGTCGGCGGTCCGGTGGCCGACTGGTGGTGACGGCAGAGGGAGGGAGAAGGCAGTTGGAAGGGGTCAGAGCTGTGGGCTCTCCCCCCCCCCCCCCCGGTACCTGTCTCAAACAGGCAGACCAGGACCGGCCAAGGCCAGCACCAGTACATAACGGACTGGTACGGTATGTACCGGGCGGTACTGAATACCATGAGTTACAGTGGAGCCATTTAAGGAATGGACCTTGGAAACTGAAAATATTGTATCAATTTGTGAGAGATTACATCAGAGGAAGAAAAGAACTGCTATTTGAATTTTCAACAACAGGTGAAGTTCTTTAGGAGAGAGGCTAGAGTTGAGGATTCTACTGTGCGATATCTTACATTGTGAGAGGGTGAGGGAATGGGCGGAGTTACTGTGTAATATGAACTCCCTCAACTCCCCGCTTTTTTTTTGCTGGGGGGTTAGTCTGTCCACTGTCTTGGTGTGGTCTGTTGTTCAATGATATTTGGGAGCTCACTGACTATACTTGTACATCCCCTATTTTGTTTTTATATAATTAGTGGTACTTTCCACTTTCAAAAAAAAAAACAAAAGGTAAAGTTCTAGCAGAATGACTGAAGGAAAATAAGGAAGGAGGGATGTGAAAACTGGAAAGAAAGAAAAAAGGATGATGTAATTTATCTCTAGAGGAACTACTTAGATGATGACTTATGGATTGACCTATAATGTCGAAGCACTTATTATTGACATCATTAGCCTTATCCTAAACATTTAGGGCCAGCTAGGTCCCATAAAGGATCCAAACTTGAAAGTATTTGGCAAAGTTTCATGACTAGCTAGGTCCAATGAATCGTAGGTTCAATTAGTGATCTAAACTCAGAAAAATGGTAGTAATAAAAAGCAAGGCTGATATAGAGATAATGTGGATCCGTTATAAGTCACAATTGTGGTATCCTAATGCAGAGTCTACACTGTATTCACTAGCTTATTTTACCAAGGAAGTAGAGAAGAAGGAAAGATGAGAAAATAGGTAGAAGAAAACATTATTCAATTGATTATCTCTAAGTAATAGGAGACAAGAGCTTCCATTAAAAACTTCATAAGAAATACATTCAAATATAAGGAATCTGCAAAAGGATTTTTCTTGTATAGTTAGAAATGATCGATGAAATATAAATGATGATAAAGGTACTGCACACCTGAAACCCCTGGTGTCCTTATTGCTTCCACGACAAAATATCTGCAACACCATTAGTGTCAATAGGGCAATTGTTCGCGCAAGGGTGTGTGTGTGGGGTGGCGGGGTGGGGGGGGTTAAATAGAAGAGTCTTGCTTTGTATGCCCTTTTTTAGTCATTTTAAATGTGTAACATTGCATGTCAAACATGGAATATAGTTAACATAATGCACAAGTTAACAACAATGGCATAAAAAAATGAGCACATGCTCTACAAAACTTCATTGTCTCTGAAATATTAAAAATCTGTATTCATCAAATATTCAATGAATTTGCGCAGACTTGTTAAAAGACAAAAAGTTTGAACTTGAGCCTCTGGATAGCATGTAAATTGTGATTCCTTGAACTTTTTCAGTTTTTTGGATGGGAAACAATGAGGCCCGAATACTCACTAGAAGTAGGAGGAAATTAATAGTAGCATTGCAAAGCAATCACTGGAAGAGTGTTTTTTTTTTTTTTTTTTTTTTTGGGGGGGGGGGGGGGGGGAAGCGTTGTAATGGCATGGGAAATAATACATCCTTTTTTAAACCTCAGAAACATGATGAATGAAAATGAAAGTATCTTAAACAGACATTGTCAGTGAGCTTTCTATTTTTGAACTTGATTGAAATGTTTCCATTTGTGTGGTTATTGGTATCCTTATCTCTGAGGTTCTGTCATTCGCTCAACATCAAATGTTTCCAAAAGTTTACAAAAGAATGGTCTCACCAAAAAGGCATGCAATGTAACAGAGAGCATCAAAATGGTTCTAGCAACTACTTCATTACTTCAAAGGAAAAACATGTTTCCCAAATAACTACTGAAGATAGGATAGCCACAATAACTACAACAAGGTCTAGCAATAGGAAGCTGAAACACAAACAAAACAAGGAAGATATAGAAGATATTAAAGCATCCTAGGAAACTAAGATTCATGAAAAAAAACCACAACCATGTCAAGTACTGGGAAGCTGAAGCACCATCGGAAAAGGAAGATAACAAAAAGAACAATGTTAAGAACAAGACTGTATGGAACTGTGCATAATCATGTCCATATGAGCCTCCATTGACATTACACCCTTGATGATCGCCATATGGTAAACCGATAGAGCATGTTTGTGTGTTTTTGACCGGCTGAAAGCTCATCCTCCGGTGTCAATGGTACACAAGGAAACTGGTACTAACTAAAATGCACGAGCCGGAGTTCATAAACGAATACATTTTGTATTTCTTTGAAGAAAGTTGCTGGTTCCAAATGTCACTAATAATGAAAAGAAAGAGCATCATATCCAAAGGTACAGGTTCCCACTGTGAACCAACAATGCCAACACCCCAGAATCCTATGCACCCCTACATCCACCTTCCTAAATAAATTTCCCATTTTTTGGGTGGGGGTGTTGTTGAATGTTAATCTGTATCACATTATGATCGTATTTGGTCACACGCCATGCAAATGATAGAAATTCACAAAGAGACATTGGTAAAATTAGCCAAGGACTAAATTCATATTTCTGAAACAACCACCATGAGGGATCATTTTCCGGTGTTGGTGATCAGGCTGCTGCCAGCAGCTAGCCATTCATGTTTCTAATCTTCTGCCTTAAAAATGAAAAGATGGGCCAAGATATCATGGATTAAACAGCTGCACCGATTACACCAGGAAATGCTTGGATCACAAAAAATGGCTTATAGTGTTTGCATATCATGACTTTTCCCAACTATGATGAAAACATATGGCAGCACAACATGAGTTGACTGAAGCATGGTTCCATGTTATATTCATTATCTATCACAGAAACGGAAATAGGGTTTAGAAAGAACAAAGATGTACTCACCCAGTATCCACGGGGAACTTCCTTTCCACAAATCTGAAAACTCTTTAGTGTGTTCTTGTCATGAGGTGCAACCATGTCTTCTGTGCTGGTTGAAAGAGAATTCAACGGCCACAAATCATCAAAGCTCACAAGAATTTCAGCACTTCCTCTTCGGCACCTGATAAAAACATCAATATAAGTAACATTGAAGCAACTGATCACAGACACATGAAATACATAGGCGAAGTTCCATTGAACCTCTTGGAAGGATGATGAGCAGCAATAAGTTGGAGGAACTTGATAAAAGAAGCTTGAGTATCTGGCTTGATCATCTGAAGATTGCATAATATGCATTAAAAATGTAAAAATATTATAACTGCTGTATTTAAGTGATCTCTTTTAACCTTGTGCTCCAAGATGATGTCAAATGCCTCCGCTGTTGCTTCCTCAACATCATAAATCGCTCGAGCAACCTTTCATCAAGTATTCAAACAAAAGTAAGATGGCTGAAGAAAAGACACAATTGAACTGCCAAATGGCAAAAGAGGTCTAGAAAACTACAGAACATTTCTCTCAAGAATTCTAGCTGAAATACCTGCTCTGGATCCGATGCATTATGTGGAAGTGTGTTTTCATTCTCAAATTTTTCATCTTCTAAACTGAACGTGCTGCAAATATTGTGTCACATGCACAGATGTTCAGTAGTGTGCTTTCATGCTTATATAGTTCATCTTGAAAATGGAAGCAGCAAATGTTTGTGTGTCACATTCCAAGAAATTTAATTCTCTAGTAATAGCACCAAAAAGAAAAGTGAATCCAATATACTGATGGATAAAAATGCAAGGACAGTGTATGAACGGAAGTGCAATGGTCACTCAAGAAACAATGGACATCTTTTAACAATGCTGGTTAAGGAATGTAAAGAGCATCCAATTAATCCAGCGAACATGTATGTTATTGCATTTTGAAATCCTCCAAGTCATCAGATAGTATGAAATTATGACTGCAATGCTGGTGGGTACATGTTCCACTGTCCAACATGGGACAAAGGTGAAATGCGGCTTAAACAAGGACAAAATGGGGGAAATTACAAGAATGAATCTTAATTAAAGACAGGACAACCCCATTAATTTTGTAAATGACATGGGGAACACGCTTTCTCTTTCTCTCTCTAACCTTTTCTAGAGTGACAAGCTCTGGGAAAAGGGATAGAGCGGGGGGATCCGTCGGGTGCGCACCAGAGGCCCCTCCGGGGTCAGCCCAGCCGTTCGTCGCCGGCTAACTCAGCTGGGAAGGGCCTTCCCCTCTATGATAAGGTCTGTTACAGGTGTGGAGGCAGGGGTCATCTCCAACGACACTGCCCTTCGCCGGCGCCGGCTGCGAGCAAGAGAGGTCTCACCCGTCCGGCTCGTTCCTTCGCTGATGCGTTGCGTGGTGGTCTCCCCTGTAGGTTGCAGAGGTTGGAAGGAAGGGGCGGCCTGGAAGTAGAGCCCATGGAAGCGATCATGGTCCACGAGAGACTGAGGTGGGATAAAGGTTGTCTTAAAGTGGAGGTAGTGGAAGGGGCTGCTGAGGTTGCTCACGTGAAGATGGTTCTGGGAGATAACAGGGAAGTGGTGCAGTCTGGCCGTAAAGGATTCCTTGCGGTGGCCCCTACCGAGGATGAAGAGGCTGGCTAGGAGAAGCAGGGCATCACGGTGGCGGAGGGTACCATCTTTAGGCTGAACCCCTGGCTTTTGCTGTTGGGAACTTTCCCAGACCCTGGGGGTTGCCGGATCAGAGTTAGCCTTTTTGGGGTGCCCCTCATCTCTTGCAATAAAGAAGGCATCGACCTGCTGATCAGGAGGTTTGGCAGGTTAAAGGCCGACTTCCTTTGCTTCACAGAGGGAGGCTCGCTTACGGCTATCAAAGCGTCGGTTTGGGTCTCTTGTCCCCAAGTTGTGCCCGCCGTCGTCACCACGCTCTTCGCCGACAACTTGTTTCCAATCCGGGTGGATGTTCTGCCGAAGCTAAGGTGTTTAGAGGGGGCAACACTCGCCATCAATCGCCACGGTAGTGTGCTAGGGTTTCAACAGGGCGGCTGTCTGGAGATGGAAGACGGGCCTGGGGGCCATGACAGCCTTCCAGCCCACCGTTCAAATTTCAAACGGGCAGGGGATGAGGAAACTATAGTAGATCGGTTGGGGCCATGGGCGGACCGTCGAGGTCCTGTGCTCAGGCTTGTGGGATGAAGCCCTCCGCCCAGGTGGCTCGCAGGTCATCGACGGATCATGGCTCGGGTCGTGGAAGACCGGTGACTTTCCCAACTCCAGGGGTCACAGGATTATCGGGTCGAGGGAGCCCGGTAGCCATTTCGAACCTGCCACTATTGGGCCCGCAGGACCCGGCGGTGTTCTTCTTCCCTACCCGATTAAGGCTGCAGCGGTCTGGGAGCCCCTTTCTTTAGTCACGGGGTTTGTACAGCAGCTCCCGCTGGCAGCGGCCCATCCTTCGACATCTCCCAAGTCTGTCGGTGGTCGCCCTCAGCCCCCTCTGTGGATCTCCTCCCCAATCATGCTTCGCCGGCAAGATGAGAGTTTTCCAGCAGTGCCTTCCTCGGTCGGGAAAGGGAAGCAACCGGTTGAGGAGGGCCCGACAGCTACGGCAAACCTTATCCGGGAGGCTAGTGCACAGTCGGCGCCTCCACCCCTGCCTGAGCCTCTGCCTGGGATCGATCCAATAGCCGAGTCCTCTGGCGTCTGCGGATGTTGGTCTACGACAGCTGCTGGCAATCCACGAGGACTTGACCCTGTCTTCAGATGGTCTCCTAAAGGGGTCCGAGGACCAAGCGGTCCACGAGTTGGTGTCGTCTGATGGAGAAGTTGCTCCTTTGGTGCTACCCAGGGGACCTGTGGCCCAACTTACGGCAGGGGAGGAGGAGCAACAGGGGCGGTGCCGCCTGAGCAGGAAAGAAATTAGGGAGATGGTGGGGGACGTTCAAAAGATGATGGAGGAGTAGGTAAAGGAATTGACTGATAAGGCAGGTTTCGCCTTTGAAGCTAGGGCGGATAAAGATGTGAGGGGGGGCATTCACTAAAATTTGTAAGAGATTGTGTGCCTCTATAATGCAAGAGTAGAGGGCTCAGCAAAGAGGAGGGAGGGAGCAGGCGAGGGGGCGGTGAGGAGCTTCACTATGTCTTCATGAGGATTGTCTCATGGAATGGGCGGGGATTGAGGGGGGGAAGAGGAGGGCGGTCAAGGAGCTGATCCGGACATGTAAGGTCGATATCCCTTGTATCCAAGAGACCAAGTGGGAAGGACACGATAAGGATCTCATGAGAGAGCTTAGGGGTGCTAGACTCTCCAAGGGTATTCTATCCTCGGCGGTAGACCTGTAAACGGACCGGATATGAAGCATATAGTGTGATATCCGAATTCGTATACGATTAATAATCGAATTATCTGATATCCGATTAAATTATCTGTCGGATACGTTATTCGAATAATTATCCAATCAATACGAATTTGAATTCGGTTCAAATTTAAAACGGATAATTGCCAGGCCTACTTGAAGGTGAGTCATGCGAGTTGTGCGAGAGCGTCGTGGGTTGTTTTCTCAAAAAAAGAAAAGGTCGAATTTATTTTTATTTTGGGAAAGGTTATCAAAAACTTAGACTGTTGGGTGCGTTAATAGGATCTAGAGGGGGGTGAATAGATCCTTTGGAAACTTATACCCAATTTAAAACTTAATTCGATCACTTACAGGACTGCGGAGAAATGGAACAATAATGTTCCCAACAAGCTATGCTAAATCGGAATGCGACAATCCGACACAAAGGATGATCACAGCACACCAAGTGGAAGATGGCTCATGCCACTCCGTGTGTGTGATCACAGTGCTTGTGTGCGTGTATGCTGCAGGCAACTCGAAGTGTGAAAGTGCAGTGTGAGAGTATATTAATATAAATGAATCAGAAGCGCGCAGGTTCCTGTGAATGGAGATAGAGGAGAAAGCACAAACCACATGCACAAACCACTGCACAATGAATTTTTAAGGTGGTTCAGTCTGCAAACCCGCAGACCTACATCGACCCCTCACCAAACCCGGTGAGGCTTCACTACACGAGGACAAAGTCCTCATGAGGACGAAGTCCTCAACACACGGGGACGACGCCCCCCACACACACACACTGTTATACCCAGCAGCACACGGGGACAAGTCCCACACGAGCTGACACACAACTCACACGAGGAGCAAGCTCCTCACGAGGACAAGGTCCTCACGCTGTAGAGCTACAGCATGCGGGGACAAGCCCCAAAAGAGAAAACAAAAACAAAGGAGTAAACACGCTGCAAGTGCAACAAACTACGAGGAGAACTCCCCACAACCACACGGCTGCATAGTAGCCAGGCCCACTCCACCGGTCCCTAAAACAGAGTACCGGATTACACTGTTGTCAACACAGCACAACACACAGAAGATTCAGAGTTTCAAAAGGAAAACACAAAAACGGAATAAGGAAAAACAAATATAGCTTCAGAACAGGTTCATGAAGCTGTAATGGAGATCTGACTCAGATCGAAGACTGCTCAACAAGCTCAAGGCTGGCTGCAAGGCTACTCTCTCTAAGTGCTCTTAGCTCTCTTCTTTTTCTTCTCAACACTCGACTGGGTCGGACTAGGTGCTGGGCTGGTCCTCTCTTCTTTTCTTCTTCTCACAGATTTTTCTTTTGTAAGCTCAGGCACACTCTATTTTTCCCACTCAAATCTTCTCCAGACAGTAGCGAGTTTCATCAGCCAAGGACCTATGTAGTCTGAGGCGTGAGGCGATCGAGGGGTCGCCTCATGCCTCAAACGCCTAGGCGATGGCCTAGGCGTTTTGAGGCGTTTGAGGCGAAATTTTATTTTATATATATATATATATATATATATATATATTTTTTTTTAATTCAAAAGGTAAACTATATGTCTAAATATCACAAAAATGGCTATATAAAGTTAATAAATTTCCTAAATTCATTCAATCCTATGATTCAAATTATTATGATTCACTAAATAAAATGACACAGCATTAAACTAATAAAGATTTTACAATATAATAAGCATTCTGAAAGAGAAGAAATTAAATAATGAAGAAACTAATTAATTCAGAAAACTGTGGTCACAGTGAGGCGAGACAGGGCGAGGCGAGACGCCTAGGCGCACTTTTAACTACATAGCCAAGGACTTCATATTTATAGAAGAGGAGGCCAGAAAGTTTTCCCTCCCAAGATCTGCAATTTGATTGGTTCAATATAAAATAAGGCTCTTTGACCACTAACCTTTTCCCTGGTGGTTTTTGATTGGTCCTTAGCACAAAGAAGATTTTTATCTGAAGCCTTTCTTCCAAATCTGATTTTTCTGCCAGGTCCTTTTTATAGACTGCACTCTGATTGGCCCAAAAAAATAAAAGGAAAGTTTCTGACTGGAGCCATTTTCCTGATCTGCTAGTCTCCCAAGATCTGTGGCAGAGGCAATCCGATTTGTCCAGTGGAAAAAGGAGGTTTCTTGTCGTTCACCTTTTCAGACATGTCTTCTCATTGGATCACAAGAAACCTTTTCTAAAAAGCTGTCCTAGGACAAAAAATAGGTAAAAAAGAGCAACCAAACAACATATTAAGATTTGAGTTAATTATATATATAGAATATGTGTACCCTTAGATATTCATCTAAAGGTTCATATGTCGGATGATATCCAACATGGATATCTCAATATCCGAATTCGTGTCTGATTAACAATCAGATTATCCGATATCCGATTAAATTATCTGTCAGATACTTTATACGGATAATTATCCGATCAAACGAATACAAATTCGAATTCAGTTCGAACTTTAAATGGATAATTGCCAGGCCAACTCAGCGGAGGCCAGGTCCCGAGATATTATGATCCTCTGGAAGCCCTTTGAGGTAGAGGGAGAAGGTGTTGGGCAGACATGTGAGCATGTGAACCGTCTCTCTTCACTTCACTTCTGTGGGGGATGGTTTCTCGTGGGACTTCTTAAGAGTCTATGGGCCACAAAGCAGGGAGGAGAAGCGGTTTTTATGGGAGGAGCTAATCGACCTCCACCTCTCCTCAAAAAGACCGTGGTGTGTTGGCAGAGATTTTAATGTGATTGTTGCTCCTTGGGAGAGGTCGGGGGAGGGTGCCTATACAGGGGAGATGGAGGCTTTCAATGCTTTTATTGAGGAGGTGGCACTAGTGGACATTGGAATGGCCCATTGGCAGATGGTCTAACATGCGAGTTGATGCTTCTTGCTCGAGGTTGAACAAGTTTTTGGTTTCAATTGATTGGAAGGGTCACTTTCCCCATGTACAGGTGCTTCCTTTGGTGAGATTTGTGTAGGATCATAAACCTATCTTTTTGAAGACCAGCAGGTTGCAGGACAGGAGACACTTTTTCAAGGATGAGAAAAAGGTCTGGTTCAGGGAGGCAAACTTCATGGACACTGCCCGAGGAGCTTGGTCTTCTCAGGTTGCTGGTAGATTTGCTATGGCTACTCTAATTTTGAAGCTTAGGCATACTGCTCAAACTCTGAAGACTTGGGGGGGACGACAAAACCCTCCTGGGGAGGGCAACTAAAGACAAGATTTTTCAGTAGATTGAGAGTTTTGACAGCTTGGAGGAGGCAGGTCTTATTGATGCAGAGGATAGGAGCTTTAGAGATTCTTTGAGATGCCAGTTTGATGAGATCCTCTCTAGAGAGGAATGCTACTGGAGACAGAGATCGAGGGACAGATGGATCAAAGAGAGGGACATGAACATTACTTATTTCCAGCGACTAGCCTCTGGAAGGAGGAGACTGAATACCACCTCTTCTATCAGGGTTGGTGAGCACTCCTTTTCTTCCGAGGAGTATATTAGAGGTTTGGCGAGGGACTTTTTCTCCAGGTTATTCTCTAAGGAGGACCACTTTAGGCCGTCGATTGTAAATGATCTCCTTCCACGGCTCTCACCAGAGGAGAGGGAGACTATCTCTTAGAGCTTCACATAGGAGGAAGTTAGCCAAGCAATCTTCTCTCTTATAAGGGACAAGGCTCCAGATCCGGATGGGTTCCCCCTGGCCTTCTTCCAGCAGTGCTAGGATATCATCAGATTTGACCTTCTAGCTGCTATCAGAGAGTTTCAAGAGGGGAGGGCTTACTTGGGAGACGTTAACAAAACCCTTCTTGTCCTTATCCCTAAGAAACAAGGAGCACAAGACTTTCGAGAATTCAGACCCATCAATTCGTTGAATGGCACATACAAGATCATCTCCAAGTTGCTGGCTGGGAGATTGGAGAGAGTCATGGACAGATTGGTGAGTTGCTTCCAAGGAGCCTTCATCAGGGGGAGACATATCCAAGATAATTTCCTGGTTGCCCATGAATGTCTATATGTCATGAAGACCCTTAGACAAAAAGGGGTAGTCCTAAAACTGAATTTTGAGATGACCTATGATAAGGTCAATTGACTTTGCTTATTTGATGTGCTAGAGAAGATGGATTTTGGGAATACATGGATTGGTTGGATCCGGACTTGTATCTCTTCTGCTTCTTTCGATGTTCTTGTTAACGAGAAGCCAACTTCTTTCTTCCATAATGGCAGAGGGCTCAGGTAGGGTGATCCTATGTCTCCTCTACTCTTTGTGCTTGTGGCTCACGTTCTCAGCAAGGTGTGGCAGAGGGTAGAGGCTGCAGTTCTTATAAGGGGATTCCAAGTGGGGAGAGGTGGTCTCTCTGTTACCCATTTACAGTATGCTGATGATACCATTCTGTTCCTGATTAAGGAGGAGCGGCAACCATATGTGGCTAGAGCATTGCTGGAGCTACTAGAGGAGACTACTGACTTGAGGGTAAACTTCAACAAGAGCCTGCTTGTTGGGATCAATATGGAGGATTTGGCGATTCTCAGGGCGACGCGTCTTATGAGTTGTCAAAAGTAGGTTTCCTCATCTCCTACTTGGGTCTCCCTCTGACCCCAGGTGCTCTTAGGTGTGCAGACTGGCTTCTTATTATTCAAAAATTTGAGGCTAGACTGGCTGTTGGAAGGTTAGGTTGCTTCCTTGTGGCGGCAGGCTTGTTCTTTACAGATCTATTTTGCATAGCCTGCCTATTTATTTCCCCTCAGTGTTCTGAATCCCGAAGACAGTTGTGAAGAAAAAAGAGACTATACAAGAGAGGTTCTTCTGGCACGGGAGCAGGGAGAGATGTAGGGGGTAGCATGAAATTAGGTGGGGGAGGGTGGCTGCCAATAAGGAACATAGGGAGATCGGGATCAAGGATGTTGGGGCTTTTAGTCAGGCTCTTTTGTATAAGTGGTTGGGGAGGTTGGAGACTAGGGATGAAAGGCTTTGGGCACAACTTATCAGACAATAGTACTATGGTAGGAGAAGAGTGTGGGATATGGATACTCAGTCCCATCCCATACCTCTCCCATATGGCGCAGCATTTTGACTTGCAGGGATTTTTTATCCTCCAGAGTTCGGGTCCATCTAGGAAAAGACAATCAATGCCTTTTCTGGAAGGATAGGTGGTGAGGCGACTTCACCTTGGAGGCTTCTTTTCCCAGCCTGTTTGCTATCTCGGCTGACCGTTTAGGGTCGGTCGACTGGGATTTTGACCCCCTCCTTTCAGGGGGCACCTAAGCACCGACTTTCAGGAGGGATCTCAGGACCGACGAGATGGAGAAGCTCCGGGACTTCACCTTGGAGGCTTCTTTTCCCAGCCTGTTTGCTATCTCGGTCGACCGGAATTTTGACCCCCTCCTTTCAGGGGGCACCTAAGCACTGACTTTCAGGAGGGATCTCAGGACCGACGAGATGGAGAGGCTCCGGGACCTCTTACTCGTCCTCGACTTCGCCCTGCACTCCCATCGGGAGGGTGCGTGGTTTTGGAGGTGGAGTAGGAAGGGGACGTTCTCGATTAAGTCCGCCTACTCCATCTTAATTGATGGAGGGGTGCACCACGGCCCTGCCCCACATATTTGGAGACCGAGGAATCCGCTGAAAGTGAAGCTCTTGTCTTGGAGAATCTTCCACAGCCAGCTTCTGACTACTGACGGACTTCTTCAATTCATCCCCAGTCTACAGATGACTTGCTCTTTGTGTAGTCAGGAGGACGAGACCCTAGACCACCTATTTGTAGGTTGCTCCTACTTGCGGGCAGTGTGGGGGAGCTAGCTTCGAGAGCCCACTGTGCACTCGGTCGTCATGGTGATGTGCAGCATCTCATCAGGTCATGGGGCATGACATGGCCAACTAAAGGAGACAACATTGTGCGGTGGCTGATCTTGCATGCTACACTTTAGTCTTTATGGGGTGAAAGAAAGAATATGATCTTTAGGAGGGAAACTAGAGCTGAGGGCTCTTGTATTTTTCATTTGTGCTAAGGTGACGGAATGGGCGGCGTTACTATGTAATGTAAATGCCCTCAACTCCCCACTTTTTGTCTTCTTGGGGGGTTAGTCTTGTTGTGCCCCTTGTGCTTTGATGATAATGTGGTGTTTTAATGATAGCAACATGAATGAGTCACCATATTGTTTTGTTAAGAACAACACATTGAGTCATCACATGAATGCATATGTCTGATCTGTTCTGTGGAGAATGCATGAGTGTGCTAGGTCAAGCAGTGTTCCATACTAAGTGCATAAATTTTTGTATAAAGTCTGTGCATTGTTTCTCAGTTAGTCACGCATACTCCGTGCAATACACTGTTGATGCACTGTAAAGATCCGTCTCACCCAGCGTCTCATGTTGTGTCTCACATTAGCCATAGTCAGTGCACTCGTCTGTCTCATGCATTTAAAGTCTGTACATCGTCTGCTCTCCATGCATATGCAAAGTCTGTACAGCCAATGCATTTCATGTTCTGTGCATACCTTAAGTATCCGTCTCACTTAGCGTCTCACTTGAGCATTTAAAGTCTGTACATCTGCTTGAGCATTTAAAGTCTATACATTGCATGCACGCACACACAAAGTCTATACATTGCATGAACGCACACACAAGTCTATACATCCATAGCAAGTCTGCACATTCCTTTTTAGCAAGTCTGTTCACTGTTTCAGCATGCACACAAAGTCTGCACATGGTTGCTTTGATGCTGCATCAAGTCTATACATTGGGTGCTGCATGCTCACCAAGTCCATACACTAGCAAGTCTGCACATTGCTTGTAGACTGCACAAAGTCTGCACATTCGTTGCTGCAAAAGTCTGCACATTCCTTGTTGTTATGTCCATGCGTCATGTTAGCAAGTCTGCACATTGTTGCACGCTAAGTCTGCACACTAATAGCATGTCAGTGCATTCATCTTTCAATGTGCATACTTCACCTTATGCATAATGCAAACTGCATCTCATGCACTTAAAGTCTATACACTCTCTCCTGCACACATGTTGTCAGCTTCGCATCAATTCAAGACTCTGCACACTTGGTCTGCTTCACAAGCACCCAAGTCTATACACTCTTTATGTCTGCATCACATGCACTCAAAGGCTGTATACTTGTGAATGTAATGTCTGTACATTCATTCTCATTGTACACACTTTCTCTTATATGCACACTGCATCTAGTGCATCAAGTCTGTACAGGCCATGACTCATTTAACGTACAGACTCGATGCATTCAGTTCTACATGTCAGTTAAGTCTCTACTGATAACAGTCTGTTATTACAGAGCTGCTGCTCGAGGAGGTTAATGATGCACGTGATCCAAGAATAGAAGATGGCCCTGATCGTGACACGTGGAACCACTGTGTTGAAATGCTGCCACGTGGACTGAGGCCTCTGGGCGGGAATCATGAAGACCACACGCCCTATCTGTGCTGCTGCTATATAAAGAGAACTTCTCCATCTGGAGAAGACTGATCGAAGCAGAAGGGGCAGAAGCAGAGAGACAGAGCCTGCACGATCCAGAAGAAAAAGAAAAAGAGAAGAAGAGCAGAGTGTGAAAGCAGCAGAGAAGAAGAAGAAAGAAGTTGCAGAAGAAAAGGAGAGAGAGAGAGAGAGAGCTCGTGAGGATCGAAAGAAAAAGGAGAGAGTGAAGAGAGATCGAGAGTTGAGAAGAAGAAGTAGTCAGTTATCTGAAGTTTAGTCTCTACTGGACCGTGGATCAAATCCAGGCCAGTTAACTCCTTGAGAGCCATTTCGTGCTTCATTGTTTACAGCTTTTCGGTGCTGTGATTTTCTATCTTTTGTTTTTCTTTTGAACCTTTCATCAAGCTGTTAGTCAGCGGTTTTGCAGAGGAGGATTCCTCTGGACAGCAAGCTGTGTTGCTCAGCGGGTGAGGTGGATACCTCGGACGGGTTAAGTTGTAGTCCCCAGCGGATGGCTAAGTTGTATTGCCCAGCGGTAGCAAGCTGTGAAGCCCAGCTGATGTATGGCAAGCTGTGATGCCCAGCCGTTCAAGCTGTGAGTCAGCGGAATCCACACTCTGGTTTGAGTGTTGGGTGGATGTAGGTCTGGAGGATCGAACCACCTAAAAACCCTTTGCAGTGGTTTGTGTGTTATCTTTGTCTTCGTTAGATGAATGCATAGGCGCGCTCCAAGTGTTTGCTTACAGGTTCAACAGAAGATTAGATTAGCTTTTCAGATTGTTTAAAGTTGTGAAGTGAGCGAAATTTTGTAGAGGGATACATTCACCCCCCTCTGCATCCATCGCACCGGTCCTAACAGTTGGTATCAGAGCGGGTGTCTGCACAGAGGGTCCAACGACCTGCAGATCCGATCCGTAATTGGCTTCGGTGCGATCTAAGTTGATCTGTTCGATTGCATTGTTTTGAGCTCTCTACTAGCATTGCTCTTGATCTGATCTGTTTCATCTTGGACTTATGGCTGAAATTCCTATATTCACTGGTTTAGATTTCTATGGCTGGTATGGTCGTTTTAGAGACTATGTGATCCGTATGAATTCTGATTTATGGATACTCATAGCTCACAGTCCATATGAAGTTCCTGAGGACAAATCCAAATGGAAGTCCTCAGATAGACTGAAATTCTCAAAAAATCAAAAGGCCCTTGACCTTGTGAAAGGGGCGATAAGATCTAATGTGCTTACATGTATCTCTGAGTGCAGAAGCGCAAAGGAAGTGATAGACAAACTGACTGACGACTATGGTGGAAAAGGAACTCTGTGCTTTATGGCAAGAGATCACATCAGTGATCAATCAGATGAGTCTCCATCTCAGGCAACTTCTAACTCAGAACAATCAGCTCTTGATGAATTGATTGAAATGTATGAAAACTTGTTAGAAAAATACAAATCTCTTAAGACTGAAAAGAAAAAATTGAAAAAGGAGATGTTGTACGAAATAAGAGAACTGAAATGTGAAAATGCAAATCTGAAGGATAGTCTGAAAAGAAATGAAAATTCATGCAATGAGTATGTTTCTGTAAAAAATTTGAATAACAGTCTTCAATCCGAACTGGAAATGCAGGAACAACAAATTGACTCTCTGAAAGAAAAATTAGAAGAATTGAAGAATAGAAATTCTGAACTAGAAATGTCTAAACAGAAATTGAATGAGGATTTGAAAACTGTGGATCAAAATAATTTGATTGATAAAAATAAAATGTTGAAAGATCAAAATAAGAAGCTGATGGTTTTGAACATTGTGTTTTCTGAAAAACTGATGGATATTGAAAAAGGTAAGGCAATTTTGATTGACAAAGAAGCTAATGAGAATTTGAAGATACTGCAGGAAAATGAAAATTTGAAAAGACTCAATGATAGTTTGCATAATCAAATAATCTCATGTGAAGATGACATTGTGTTATTGCAAACTAAAATTGATGATCTAAAAGCTTCTATGTCTAAATTTGTGAAAGGAAAGGATAATTTGAATAATCTCCTTGGCTCTAAGGTGAATTTTCAGAAGGAAGGACTCAACTATGTGCCTGTCAATAAACGAACTAATGAAAAGAAGAAGTCAACTGTATTCGTGAAAAGTTCTGAACAGGCTAATCAATCTAGTTCTTCTATCTTTCAATTCACTGCAAAGAAAGCCGAAAATTCAGATAAAAATCAGAAAAAGTTTCAAAAATCAAAGAAAATTGTTAATATGAATAAGCCCAAACATGTCCCTGATTTACATGTGCATGCTGCTCACTGTTCACACACACATTCACACTCTCATGCGAATGTTAATTCTGTCAATCAAGGGAATGTGAATAAAAAGGTAGTAACATGTCACTATTGTGGGAAGCAAATGATGAAAGAAATGTTGTTAGAATGTATCCTAGAAATCATCTTCCTAGGAAACCTTATACTGATCAGAAAAAGAAAATTCAATGTTATTGCTGTGGGAATTTTGGTCACATTGCTGCCTTCTGCTGACATGCTCAGGGAAAGAAAACTAATTCTGGATTTGTTAATTTCCCTGTTAATGAAAATATTTTCGATAAAAAAAAGTTTGGTTCTAGAAGTAAGCACATTGTATGTTTTAAATGTGAAAAATTTGGCCACCGAGCTTCAGAATGCTAGTGGGAAGGTTATGGTAAACCAAAATTTCATGTAAGTAACAGAAATTTCCATGCTTATCCACATAGATTCCATGATTATAATCATGTTCACAAAAAGAACTCAAAGGCTGTTACATCGTGTCATTATTGTGGGCAGGTAGGACATTCAATGCATAATTGTCATATCATGTGTTGTGATGATAAACAAGCTAAAAATTTGTTGAGAAAACCTGCTAGGAGTGTCACTGTTAATTCAGGACCCAAGTCTTCTTGGGTACCTGCCTGTGTAAAATGATTCAGCTGTTGCAGGTGTGCCTTGGAATGGAATAAAGGGGGTCAATAAACCAAGGCACTCAAAAGTGAAACCCCAAGGAGTGCACCACTCAGGTAAGTTCTGAAAACCTGTGTTAAATTCTGTTCTCTGACATTCTCTGCCCTTTAGATGATCGCATATCATAATAATCTGTCTGTGCTAAATTGATTTATCTTGAAAAGTTGATTGCTCTCGCATGATGCTCTCTGAATAAAGAATGCTCTGATGTTTGAATAATCATTCTGCATAGCTGAATGTCATACGCATGCTTTGCATAGTTGACATTTCAAGTCGATGCATGTATTGTACCGAGTATAGGTAGCTGCATGTCTTGCATATAGTCGGTGCATCTCATGTTCACAGTGCATATTGTTGTGCCTTCATTGCATATCATGCATTTTGTCAGGGGGAGCTTGTCTGCTGTCGCTTGATCATCATGCTCTCCTTATCAGATTTGTTGCATACTGCACATATGAAGAGTAGTGCATACTGCACATTTGAAAAACCTAAAAAGATACTCCATTGCATTTAGACAGGGGGAGCATTCCTATTTCATCTCTTCTTCACCTCATGAACTCCTTTTGTCTAGTAATCTGATCCATTCTCTTGCCTATGTGCTGTTCAATTGAATTCTCTGCTGTCTTCACTAAAACAGCTAATCAGTCTGTATTCCAGACTCAGCTACTGTTTGTTGATAAACTCTCTTCTAATGCTCTTCTCTATTGGTGATTGACTCTTACACCAACTTACACTCATTCTTCACATTCTTCTTAGCTGGTTTGAATGATTGTGTCTAGTGGTGTTTGTTGATCAGCTGTGTCTGTATTCGGTCTGAGGAACTTAAGCTGCATGATTTGCAATTCAGTCTGAGAACTTTGTAGAAATTCCTATCATATAGGTTTAAGAATTACCACTGAATCAGACTGATATAAGATTAATCTATTCTCAGATTTGTAATTAAATGAATTGAAAATATCTGAATGATAAGCTTTAATAAATCTTAACCATCTGTGTCATAAAAACCTTAGACTCACTCATCAGATATCTGAAAATTTGAAATCAGGACTACTTTGGTTAAGATACATAGAGTGAGTATTGTTGTTAAACATTAACTTTGAAAATTTTGACAGGAAATAAAATCAGTGAGTAATGAAATGACTTTGTTCACTGAGAAACTGAGTTTTCCATCAAAGAAATGGAGTGAACCCAAGTCATGAAGTGTCATAGTCACTTAAAATGAAAATTCATTGAGAACCTGACAGAGCAATGGCATTTCTGTGTTGAGTAACTGGGGAGTCTGGCCTCTGATCAAGGTGTCTTCTCATGTAAAAAGACACTTATATTGCTAACTCTATTCTCAAAGTTGAGAGGCAATGACAGTTATCACACTGAGTAACTGGGTCACTTCACCTGAGACGTGTTGTGCCTCATGTAAAAAGGTGTTGATCAACCTAAATTCCTCAGGAAAAATATAATGTGCTTCAAATGAAAATATATTAAAAATTCTGTCAACTCATGTTCTTGTAAAAGTATTTAACCTCAGTACTAATCTGTGTATCTTTCAAAGGAGCTATTGAGATCATGTGTATAAGATAAAGATGATTGGTTTTGAGTGTTATCTGACTATTTGGTTCACCTTTATTAAAACTTGGATTCAGATATGAGTATTGAGTTTAATTTGACAAATTTGGTATACATCAAAATTAAATCAGTTTGGTTGTGTTGCCAATTCATAACCCTTTATGATAGAAGAGTCTAATCTTCTTAAGACTTATTGTAGTGGTGCAAGCATTAAAATCCCTCATGATCAGATTCATTCCTGACAGCCTGATCAACATAATTCTTGGTGCCAAATCTCTCTTAACTATTGATTATTCATTGAGATGTCTTGTGATTATTGTTGTCTACTTTTACCTTCCTATCATCAATCACTTTACTCTCCACACTGTTGAAATCTTTGGCTATTATTTGCTTTAAGAGGAGAGTAGTTCTGCATGCATGTTGATAGGGGGAGAGATGTTTTCTTGTCATAAGGGGGAACTCCATTTCAATGAACTATGTTTCATTCTCTGTTTTTGTGTGCTGAATTTTGTCTCTCAAACCATCTCCTTTTTTATTATGTCAAAGGGGGAGAATAGTTTGACGAGTCAGTGTGACTCATTATGTTGCCATCATCAAAAAGGGGAAGATTGTTGTGCCCCTTGTGCTTTGATGATAATGTGGTGTTTTAATGATAGCAACATGAATGAGTCACCATATTATTTTGTTAAGAACAACACATTGAGTCATCACATGAATGCATATGTCTGATCTGTTCTGTGGAGAATGCATGAGTGTGCTAGGTCATGCAGTGTTCCATACTAAGTGCATAAGTTTTTGTATAAAGTCTGTGCATTGTTTCTCAGTTAGCCACGCATACTCCGTGCAATACACTGTTGATGCACTGTAAAGATCCGTCTCACCCAGCGTCTCATGTTGTGTCTAACATTAGCCATAGTCAGTGCACTCGTCTGTCTCATGCATTTGAAGTCTGTACATCGTCTGCTCTCCATGCATATGCAAAGTCTGTACAGCCAATGCATTTCATGTTCTGTGCATACCTTAAGTATCCGTCTCACTTAGCGTCTCACTTGAGCATTTAAAGTCTGTACATCTGCTTGAGCATTTAAAGTCTATACATTGCATGCACGCACACACAAAGTCTATACATTGCATGAACGCACACACAAGTCTATACATCCATAGCAAGTCTGCACACTCCTTTTTAGCAAGTCTGTTCACTATTTCAGCATGCACACAAAGTCTGCACATGGTTGCTTTGATGCTGCATCAAGTCTATACATTGGGTGTTGCATGCTCACCAAGTCCATACACTAGCAAGTCTGCACATTGCTTGTAGACTGCACAAAGTCTGCACATTCGTTGCTGCAAAAGTCTGCACATTCCTTGTTGTTATGTCCATGCGTCATGTTAGCAAGTCTGCACATTGTTGCACGCTAAGTCTGCACACTTGGTCTGCTTCACAAGCACCCAAGTCTATACACTCTTTATGTCTGCATTACATGCACTCAAAGGCTGTATACTTGTGAATGTAATGTCTGTACATTCATTCTCATTGTACACACTTTCTCTTATATGCACACTGCATCTAGTGCATCAAGTCTGTACAGGCCATGACTCATTTAACGTACAGACTCGATGCATTCAGTTCTTCATGTCAGTTAAGTCTCTACTGATAACAGTCTGTTATTACAGAGCTGCTGCTCGAGGAGGTTAATGATGCACGTGATCTAAGAATAGAAGATGGCCCTGATCGTGACACGTGGAACCACTGTGCTGAAATGCTGCCACGTGGACTGAGGCCTCTGGGCGGGAATCATGGAGACCACACGCCCTATCTGTGCTACTGCTATATAAAGAGGACTTCTCCATCTGGAGAAGACTAATCGAAGCAGAAGGGGCAGAAGCAGAGAGAGAGAGCCTGCACGATCCAGAAGAAAAAGAAAAAGAGAAGAAGAGCAGAGTGTGAAAGCAGCAGAGAAGAAGAAGAAAGAAGTTGCAGAAGAAAAGGAGAGAGAGAGAGAGCTCGTGAGGATCGAAAGAAAAAGGAGAGAGTGAAGAGAGATCGAGAGTTGAGAAGAAGAAGCAGTCAGTTATCTGAAGTTTAGTCTCTACTGGACCGTGAATCAAATCCAGGCCAGTCAGCTCCTTAAAAGCCATTTCGTGCTTCATTGTTTACAGCTTTTCGGTGCTGTGATTTTCTATCTTTTGTTTTTCTTTTGAACCTTTCATCAAGCTGTTAGTCAGCGGTTTTGCAGAGAAGGATTCCTCTGGACAGCAAGCTGTGTTGCTCAACGGGCGAGGTGGATACCTCGGACGGGTTAAGCTGTAGTCCCCAGCGGATGGCTAAGCTGTATTGTCCAGCGGTAGCAAGCTGTGATGCTCAGCTGGATGGCAAGCTGTGAAGCCCAACTGATGTATGGCAAGCTGTGATGCCCAGCCGTTCAAGCTGTGAGTCAGCGGAATCCACACTCTGGTTTGAGTGTGGGGTGGATGTAGGTCTGGAGGACCGAACCACCTAAAAACCCTTTGCAGTGGTTTGTGTGTTATCTTTGTCTTCGTTAGATGAATGCATAGGCGCGCTCCAAGTGTTTGCTTACAGGTTCAACAAATGATTAGATTAGCTTTTCAGATTGTTTAAAGTTGTGAAGTGAGCGAAATTTTGTAGAGGGATATATTCACCCCCCTCTGCATCCATCGCACCGGTCCTAACAAGTTTGTCCTACACTGTCTTGGTGTGGCCCTTGTACAGGAATTTTTTGGGAGCTCATTGATGATACTTGTACATCCACTCTTTTGATTTTATACAATTAGTGGTACTACCCACTTTCAAAAAAAATTGTAAATGACATGGATAGATAATACTTAAGCTAACATATCACTCTCACTGTAAACATTTAATTTCTTTTTCGAAGCCCTCCTATGCAACCTTTATCAAGGTGTTGTCACGATAAGCTGCTGCTCTGGAAGCAAAACTATGTGATCTAAGTCCCCTCTAAACCCAAACATCATCAACCTCTCAAAATGTAAATCCTCTCTAATAGGCCAGTAGTAATCCATGAACATGTTCCACATATTTTGTGACTTCAGCACAAACTTTCGGTTCTCATCTCTCTTCCTCGCATTGAAAAACTAGGGGTTTAGAATCTTAAGTCTCTAGGATTTAAAGAATACAGTAATAGAGGACTTGATAGCAGTAAAAACAATTTTGTACAGGAAACTATAATTTCTCTGGAAACATAAACGTGATACTGCCAATCAATTCACTTTGATACATTAGCATGATACTAAAAGCAGGATCATTCTTGTAGAGCACCTTGTCAGCAATGAACCCTTGTCGATACACAAGGACTCTGCTGATTAGCTGTCAATCATGTCATGAGCCAAGTAGATGAACCTATATGTGTGCGATGGTCTTAACCCAATGGTTATCCAGAAGAGTCAAATCAGTAAACAATGTCAGTCACCTCAACTAATGAATGGTTGTGAGTAATGCATTTCACTGGATAACAAAGCCGCATCCTTGAATAAGAAGGTGGTTGTGTCCCTCGATCAATCTTACATGGATGACGATGCTTTAGCATGTCACATATATAAGTTGTCTTGTCAGCAAGCTTAGATTGATCTACACTTTACAAAGAGCATTGCGACATCACATTGGAAACAGCTGAGTTGTGAAGCTGTCCTATAAGTAAATAAACTTCACCACTTGAAGCCAATTGGTTCAAGTTAGGTGCTTTAACAGAAAAAAACACCAACGTGAGAAGTATGCATCATAGTACAAAAGCTAGAAACATTCACGAGTTGAGTTTTCCTTCTCTGAGGTCAAAGATGCAATTGATATCCTTTCTTTTTCCACTTTTTGATGATGTGAACCCAGGCCAACACTGACAAGGAGATCTAAGCCTTGGATGTATCCCAAACCCTTGTATACAAGTTTGATTGATATGCATATATCAGCCATCACCTCTGAGTTTCAAAATATGTCAATATGATCAAAGTTGTGAATAAAGACAAAAATAATCCACAAAATAAAACAAAGAGTCGGAAATAAGCACATTCAGATCTATAAGAATCTATCTATCTCAATATGAAAAAGAGATTTTATTTTAGCAACTTCTTTCATTGTCAGTTGAGTGATTTATTTGAAAGAATGTGCCCACAAAACTCTCTTTCCAAATATTTTTCCACCATGAATATGAACTACTTGAAGCAAGGTTGGCCGACCCGTTGATCCGTACCGGATCAGGATCTCCCTGATGTGGTACGGCGCACCCGACTCATATGCGGCTCGGTCCAACTCGTATGCTGTTTGGCAGCCCTCTATGGGGTTGATCGAGCCCCTCCAGCGGCCCTCTCCGGGCTGGATCGAGACTCAAGATCCCCTCCGGCTGCCCTCTCCAGGCTGGATCGAGAGCCCCACCAGCGGCCCTCTCCGTTCTACGACTGGCACGCTGGATCGGCCGGCCAGGTCGACTGGATCTTGATGATATCGCTAAAGATACAGTTATTCTCATGGAAGAAGTCATCAGTGAGAGGGTAAGCTAGAAAGAAGGATGAGCTAGGGTCTTGAAACAACAATTAAAACGTTTTGCAGGAAGCAAATTGCTCTCTCATGAGTTTGTGAACTAATGAATGGACAATACATGTACCTTATATTCAAGCATTACAGAATTCTTCCATACACCTACCAGTGTAAAAAATAATTGCAATTCGCAAGAACAACATTGCACAGGCGTGCATGTGCACACAGAGATAAGAGGGGAGGGGAGGGGGCAGGAAGGGAGATTAAAGTTCATTTTCTCCAGAGGGATTCCTGGCCTTGTAAGAGAAGAAGCATTTGAGGTCCGGATGCTTGCCTGTTGAGTCTTTTGTTAATCCAGTTAAGTAAGTGTTCTGCAGTCCGTCCATCATCAATGGGTTGTATTTCATTTTGCTCCTGCTTTGGGCTCCATCCCCCAGATGCGAACTTATGAGGAGGACCCCATAGAAGCATGGGATAGTGACCAACCGAAAATCTATCACAAAGTTTTGAATTCATCTGTGCTGCCATAGATTCAAGAAGGGGGAAAAGGAAATATGATTAGGTACACCATACAAATGCACATAACCTCTGTTTCATGTTTCTATTGGCATTAGAAACACCTACCCAACTTTTCCCCCTTATCACTCCTTTTCTGTAGGAGAATAGGTGAGTAAACAGAAGAATGCAACATTACATCATTAATTGATAAAATGGAAATGCATCCCAAAAGAAAGAAGAAACATAAAGAAAAAGCATATCCCATAAGAAATCAAAACAAGGTACCTAATTAATTGTCACGACATGACAGCAACATACCTATCCTGTCTATTTTAAGATGCAGATTTACAAGAGGTAGGATGTAGAAAATGTCTAAACTAATGTTACGTCCTAGTTAAAAAAAGAATCAGTTAAGAAACTAGCACTGAGTACCTTGTGTGCACAATCTACTCTCGTCATGACCACAATCCCTGGATGTACTGCATTAGCTCCATTAAAAAGCCTCGCAACCTTTTCATAATGAGGCTGCATATTTTTTGAGGAAACAAGAGAAGCATTAGCTGGTAATTATGGGTACAAGACTTGATACAAAGTGTGACACACCTTGTAATTCCTGCAAGCAGGGCACCTGCACAATCAAAATAACAGATCACCATTTCAGTTAGTATTGAAATGGAAGAAAAGAAGGCCAAGACTACAACAATCAGCAAGTAGTGACAAAAATGCTTGGTGAGCAAATCCATTAATAAAAAAGGGGAATGGATGGAGCATTCCTAAACCATGAGAAATGTTATCAACTGTGATACACTGTAGTACTGTTCCTCAGAAATCTATTAATCTAGAAATAAAAATTTTCTGAGGAAAACAGTACAGGAATACATGGAAGATATGCAAAAGTCTGAACCTTTTCTTTTCATTTTCTCACGAATAGAAGTACTGTCTAAAGATGGACCATGTTAGTGAACAGGAATCCAGCAGCATAAACAACTTATCTACAATCGTGAAGGTAGCTGCTGGTGGTTGTGGCCATGGGGAGATGCAGTGGCTGCCTTGGGTCTCAAGTCTAAAAGATCTCAGTTGAAGAAGTGGCTACCTCACTGTTTACACGCGGAATTTTTCAGAACATCCAATTTCGCTGGATGAATATGTCGTATATTTTGACATATTTGTTAATTCCGCGCTTTTGGATTTATCAGACGATTTAGGGTTCGTGTACTGGACTTTTCCCCACCGGCCGAAGTCGGTGTTAATTTACATCGGTACAAGTCCGAACACCTTTTCCCTCTATACGTTGTGACAATTGATCTTGACGATCGCCCATTACGGGTACATACTCTTGCAAAGAAATTTGAAGACTTCATTTCTTGAACATATATAATTGGGATTACAATCGGCTCTTCAGGATCTTCACATATGATCCCGATTGTGTAATCGGGTCTCCAGGATAGCATACGGTCGCAGTCAGAACCTTTGAATTTTCTTCAGTCAACATTTAGATCTTGACAGTTGCTTTCATCCTGATCGGGTCATTAAATTTACTCTTGTCCCCTGATCAGACGGTTGGACTTGAATTCCGTCAGGATCGGACCATTGGATCGCCAAGATGATCATCGTCGGTCCCTCGGAGTTGCTTCATGGTCATGATCACTCTTTTAATTGTGATTGGACCTTTTAAGTTGCCTTGGTGTCCATAAAGGACATTCATGCCTGAGGCGGAGTATATTTGTAATTTTCCTCCATCAGAGTATTTCTATAGTTTTCTCAAACTTGGGGATATTCTTGCAATTTCTTACTTTCTTGGAGATAGTCTCGTCATGTCTTGACTTGTTATAGGCATATCTGTCATTTCTTGACTTTTCGGCATATGTTTGACACTTCTTGACTTCTCGGAGATAACCCCGTCATGCAACTTCTTGGGCATTCTTGTCATTCTGACTTTTCGGCATATATTTGACATTTCTTGACTTCTAGGAGATAGCCCCGTCACTTCTTGACTTCTTAGGCATATCTGCCATTTTGACTTCTTGGAGATAGCCCCGTCACTTCTTGGGTATTCCGAGTATGATTTTCATGACTTATGGTTTCTTTGCAATATCATTTGCCTCTAAGTTTTCAGACATGATATGAAAAGGATCCATAGATGTAGATGGTTAGCCATAAGCCGAACTCAGGAGAGCGCACACCACTTCAATGAAGGGGCGAGGTCCCGCTCCACCGAGTCATGCAAACGGCGTAAACCAAAATGAGGATATTTTGGTAATTTTGAGACTCCACCCATGGGGGTATTTCTACAATTTCCCCACAATCAGGGGTGCTTCTATAATTTTCCCACCATTGGAGGTATTTCTGCAATTTTCCCCACCATCGGGAGTATTTCAGTAATTTTCCCGCCATTGGGAGCATTTCAATAATTTTCCCACTATCGGGGACATTTCTGTAATTTTCTGCCCACCGGGGATATTTCTGTAATTTTCCACCCACACGGGGTATTTCCACAATTTTCCCACAATCAGGGGTGTTTCTATAATTTTCCCGCTATCGGGGTATTTCTGCAATTTTGTGACCACCGGGGGTATTTCTATAATTTTGTGACCACCGGAGATATTTCTGTAATTTTTCACCCACTAGGGGTATTTCTATAATTTTCTACCCACTGGGGGTATTTCTATAATTTTCCACAATCAGAGGATATTTCTATAATTTTCTGACCATCGAGCCTTGAACATTTGTAAGACTTGTAATTTTAGTTTGTAACCATCTTCGTTCCACCCGTGGATGATTTCAAAGGCTTGGGATGATTTCAATTACAATAAGCATAAGGTCATTCCAATGATTTCAAATGCAATAATGCAAGCCCATTTTGACTAGCCCACTTGTCCATGGAAATAAGCCCATAGCCATTTCAATGATTTCAAATGCGATAATGCAAGAATTTCTGTACAGCTTCAACATTGCATATTATTTCTGCATATATCAATTGCATTTTTTAAAAAACTTTCAGGTGACGTAGGTCAATGAGTTAGGGAGGAAGAAAAACCAAACCAAACGTACTGAGGGCTTATTAGCCCGGAGTGAGATAGGTGCCGATCGGGTGTCGGACTGAATCCTCCAAAAAAAGAATCTATATGCTTCAATAGAAAAGCAAGGGTGGACGTAGTGAAGCTCGACCATTCTCCAAAAGGGAGAGGGGAAACTTTTGTCTTGATGGCATTTCTGATCTGAGCATTGCATTTCTGATCTAACATTTCTGATATGAGCATTGCATAAACATGGCATTTCTGCATAGGATTTCTTGTAATGTTGTTGTTGAAACTTGTTGAATGTCTCACAACATTTGTTGTGTTGTTATTGAAAACTTGTTGCATTTCTATAATGCTTCACAGCATGGCATGTATGCACTTTCACAACATCTGCACTTATAACATTGTTCGCCCATTTGATTTCCAGTCATAAGCCCAACCCATTTGAATTGTCTTTAAAGTCCATGATCTGAAAGAAGCCCAACCCATTCCATTTCAATGATTTGCAAGTGGTGAGAGACCTCTTATGATCACCATTCTCAAAGAAGGTAACCGGAACACCCCAAGGGGGGGCCTTTTATGGTGACCATATCCCAAACAAGCCAACACTGCTCCTATTCGCAGGACTACTGCTTGGGCCTTCAAAACAAAACTCCTTTATATGCTGTGTGGCTATTACTTTTCTTGGCCTTTTCTCCCGCACTTGCTGCTGTCAGCCACTGCTGCTGCTTGGGCCCCTTCCCTACTGCACTGCTTGCTTCTACAGGCCATGTGCTGTGCCTTACTGCATCTTTCTGTTTTATAATGTTGTTGTAGCATGGCATTTCTGCATGTTTCTATTCTCAACATCAATATGGCACTTATGCATCTTTCTGTTCTGTAATGTGTTGATGGCATTTCTGATCTTTGCATATCTGATGATTATTTGTGAGCATTGCATTTCTGATCTAGCATCATAAACATAGCATAAACATAGATTGCATTCTCCCGGAGGGGGAAAGGTCTCTTAAGTTCACCATTCCCAAAGAAGGTGACCAGATCCCCCCAAGGGGGCTTTTTTTGGTGACCATATCCCTTCACATTGTAACACGACAACTTCCATTATTCTCTTCGCATGATGTGCCTGCTGCTGCCTTCTCTGCGATGTTGTTGTGGTATGTGGTTCCTTCTTGTCTTCTAGTGGAGTCCTCTTTTTATAATAGTTTGGAATAAGGGCGGAGGGACCCCATCTTGCTCTCCTCCGGTGGAATCCCAAGAGGTGACCTCTCATCTTCCTCCTCCCTGTCCCTTCTCCTTCCATTAACTGCAGCTTTTATTTCTTATTTTCTCTTATTTTCTCTTTCTTTTCTTTTTTTTGGGTAACTGCACAGTCCATGGGTGGGCGGAGGCAGGCCCTCCGGCCTACTGTAGGGCGGAGGCAGGCCTCCGGCCTGTAGTAGGGCGGACCCCCCTCTCTCCGGCCTAAGTGTTGGGTGGAGAGGTTTCCCTCCGGCCTAGGTGTCCCTTTCAGTCTATAAAAAGAGCCCGTACAGTCTAAAAAAAAATTCACTTCACCACGTGGTGCTCCTTTAGCTTTTTGGCTTATACAGAAGATCTCTTTTCTTTGGCCTTTTCTTGTGAGACCATGTGGGTGTTGACCTTTGTGACTTCTTGCATACACACATACATATATGCAAGGAAGGCAGAATCGAAGATCGGATCGCCCGGTCCCAAACCGATCCGGGTCGGTGGGATCGGCCGATCCTGGACCGATCCCGGCCGAGTCAGGACAGCTAACTCGGCTAGGGATATAAGTGTCTAAAAAAATCAAAATAAATCTGAAAAAATCTAAAAAAATAGAAAAACATTCTAACATAGATCTATATCAAATTTAATGTGAAATAAGTGACATTTGCTCATTATTTTGTGAAATAGGTGCATGCATTGATTAAGTGCATGTATCTATGTGCATCAGTCTTATGGACTAATTGGAAGTCTGCCAATTGTGTGACCCATTTATTAGTTGGGATTCAATAATTTAGCAGTGGAAAGATATGTAATGCATGCTCTTTGCTTGAACATCAAAGTTAGAGGGAACTATCAACAAGGCAATCTCAGATTTAGTTTGACTTTAGTTGAATATTTGGTATTCTAACTAATACCAGAATGGTTAACCTGTTTATCAGCAGCTTTACATATTTGCAAGCTTGAAACAAGGAATAACTTAGGTTTCCTTCAAAATCTGTGCAGACACATCATTGAAAATGATTTTTTATTTGCTTTTGGTAAGCTGAACATGTACAAAGGTTAGTCAGAAAAAATGAATATCAACAGAAAAAAAAAATTGACACTAAAACATCATCAATTCTGTGCATGATTGACAATATGATAAAACCTTTGCATTCAGTTAACCCCATCTGTCAATGTTGATTGAAAACCACATCTCAGATGATCTAAAATCTAAAATGAGTATGATGCATTTCAGAACAAGAGGCATTCCATAACTTTTGATAGCCAATTTACAAAAGCAGTGCATAGGAATGTGTTTTGGACACAGAAACCAACTTATAAAGGCACATCAGAACTTTGACAATCAAAGCACAACTCAAAAAGTTCATGGTTTTAGTGAAATATGAAGAAGTGATGCATTTGGTAATGGAATGCAGAATCGGCCTGGGATCGGCCGATCCGGGCCGATCCGGCCGATCCCGCCCGATCCGGCTGATCCCGGGCATGGATCGGGTCAGTTGGGATCGGGATCGGATCGTTTCACCCGAAATCCGATCGGATCGGGCGATCCGATCCGATCCCAACCGATTCTGCCTTCCATGCATATATGTGCATACATATATTTCTCAAATGCTTAATTTCAGCCCCTCCACAGTTGAAGAGTAGTGCAAAAATCCTTCTTATTTGGGCCTCTGTCACCTTATATGGCATATATATGTCTTCCATTCATAAGTCCAACAGTGTAGCATACATAACCTGCCACTGCCCCATGAATGGCACCATAAGCTAGAAGTGTTCAACACTCATATGTAGATATGCATATTTCTTATGCATTTAATTCTTCTTAATACTTCTGAACCGAAATACCGGAGATATATACATTTGCTTCTTGAGACTCCCAACTATCATCGACGGACCCTGGCCGCCCTATGTTAACTGCATGCGTATTTCTTCTTCAAAAAATCTGAACCTTTGTAAAGAAAACTTTATGGGGTCAACAAATGCCCCCCACGGGAGGGTCCGTCAAGGCCGAGGGTGCCGGCGGCCGCCCCGTGCATTCTTGCCTTTGTCAGTTCGTCATTGATTTTATTTAAAAAATGGCCATCCACATTTTCTTTTTTGTTGTTGTCTGTTGTTGTTGCAGCCATCATGTCTCGTGCTAGGGAGAGCAGTGGTCGCTGGTCAAAGGGGATGTACAAGGAGACAGTCCCCATTACTTCCAAAGAGCTGATGCCTTCGTGGGGCTCTCCGAGAATAACTGAGGAGAATATTTTTTCACTTGATCGGGGGCTTTCCATGATTGCTACTGGCCCCCTCCCAGAGGATGAACCCGAAGGTGGTGTAGTTGACTTGAGCTTGCTTATTCCTCAGAGAGGCTTCTATGTATATCAGCGACCGCGCGGATATCCGAGACATTTTCCTCTGGACAGGCATCTATTTCCTTTCATTCAAAATTTTATTCCTCCGAACATGGAAGAGGGTGACAGTTGCTTGCCTGCGGCCCGGTGTCAGATTGAGAGGGCAATCTTGATAGGGCGTGATAGTATGTTGGGGACTTGCAAGACTTCATTTCCCAGTTTTCCGTTGGCTAATGGCCGTCATATTCAATTTCCGGCCTCCTCGCAGTTGGGCTTCTTCGGTGCCGAGACAGGATGTCCGACCAAGATGAAATCATTCGCACCGACTACTTGGGACTTAGGGGGCCAGCACAAGACATTATCAGACGACGCTTCTGGTTGCTTTTTATCACCTTCGGGCACAAAATTTGCCGGTGAAGGGTATGATAAACTATGTTTGCTTGATAAAATTGTGAGTGGGTCCTCTCCCAGTTGGTATGGGAAGTGGTCTGTGGTTCCCTCTCACAGATTTCATTTGGGAGCCACGGAGTGGCTAATGGGTGTTCTTCATCACTATAGCTGGCTTTTGGACCTCGTCGGGATTCGCCATGTAGTCACAGCGGCCTTATACAGATATCCTTGCTATGCTGAGTTGCTTCAGGCTTTGGCAGAGCGCTTCAACCGCCGCTACAACACTTTTGCCACTGTTGAGGGTGAGACTTCCCTTGATTTATGGAGTTTGCACAGGATTTCAGGTTTACCCATCTCGGGGCGACCTTATGAAGAAGTTACTCTAGATGATTTGCACAGAAACTTCTCCACGGGATGTCTGTCAGAGTTTTCACAATTTTTACCTTTTAGTTTTTATTGACATGGTTGGGAGTTTAGTTTAGATTCTCCCTTGAATAGCCCTTCTCCATGGTACGATGATATCCTGAAGTGAGATTGGAATGGATTATATATTGTCGCAACACTTCGTTCTTGTGCGGTGGGAAATTTTTGCATTTGAGTTTAGTCCCACGTTTGATATTATTAGATACTTCACGCCGGGCCATCTGACTTCTTTCTTCAGTTTGGTTGAATTGGATACTTCTTGACTCAGTAATCTCTAGGAGGAAACTTAGGAGAGCGCACACCACTTCAGAGAAGTGGCATGGACCCGCTCCACCAAATCGACCTGAGGCTGAGTCTCATTGAAGAATCGCAAAAATGCGCCAATAGAAGTGGCAGGGTCTTTTCTTCTTCCTTTTTTTTTTTTTTTTGATCTCTCCTTTTTTTTTAGGATTTGGGACTAACCAAACGGGGTTCGGAAAAGCCGGCGCTTCATTTGGGGCTAACAAAACAAATGATTTAGGAGCCAAAACTTAGGATGTGGGGCTAACCAAACGGAGTTTAGAAAGCCAGAATTTCGAATTTGGGGCTGACCAAACAAAGTTTAGAAAGCCAGAACTTAGGATTTGGGACTAACCAAACGAAGTTTAGAAAGCCAAAACTTGAGATTTGGGGCTAACCAAACGAAGTTTAGAAAGCCAGAACTTAGGATTTGGGGCTAACCAAACGAAGTTTAGAAAGCCAAAACTTGAGGATTTGGGGCTGACCAACGGTGTTGGGAAGTCGAAACTTGGGATTTAGAATTTGGCGACTAACCAATGAAATTGGAAAGTCAAAACTTGGGATTTGGGACTGACCAACGATGTTGGGAAGCCGATAAACTTGGGGCTGACCAACGGTGTTGGGAAGTCGAAACTTGAGATTTGGGACTGACCAACGGTGTTGGGAAGTCAATAAACTTGGGGCTGACCAACGGTGTTGGGAAGTCGAAACTTGGGATTTGGAATTTTGGGGGCTAACCAATGAAATTGGAAATCTGAAACTTGGAATTTGGGATTTGACGACTAACCAATGAAATTGGAAAGCTGAAACTTGGAATTTGGGATTTAGGGCCGACCAACTATGTTGGCAAGCCGAAACTTGGAATTTGAGATTTTGACACGGTGGGACAAGAACGAGAACTATTCAAAGCAACCGTGACTTTTGGGTTTTCTTGGGGGGAAACTCCCTTATCCTTCCTTACCCTCCTGCGGAGGAGGGCAAGTCTTGTATAGATTCTTGCTTGAACTCCTGCTCAGGAGCATAGTATAGCTTTAAATGCTTCCCGTTCAGTGGGGGAAAGAGGTCTTCTCCTTTACGGTTGACGACCTTGTAAGCGCCTCCTTGGTAGACTTTGGAGACAATATATGACCCTTGCCAATTTGGTTGTAAGTTACCGCTGGATCTTCCAGCCATGACCTCTCTTTCTTTAATCATAACGAGATCGCCCTTTTTGAACGCCCTTTGTCTTACAAGCTTATCATAGGCTCTGGTTATTCGGGCTTGATAGAGCTGTAGGTGTTTGTAAGCTTCCAACCTCTTCTTGGAGTTTTCTTGGCACTGGGTCGAAAGCTTGGCACTGATGACATGTGTGGGTGCATCGGTTGCAATTCGTATACATGGTGGGCCAGTAGAAACCCTTAAGTTTCATGTTGTTCTTCATTTTGTCCTCGACTTGATGGGCTCCGCAGAGCTCTGGGTGGATCTCGTGCATGACCATCTTGGCTTCCTTCGGAGAGAGGCAACGTAAGAGGACATGCTTGTCCTTTTCATGCACCAGCTTCGGCTTCTTTATCATTTGAAAATTTGAGAAGTTGGGGTGATCTTTTGCGTCGACAGGCCCAAAAAGACATATGTGAATAAACACTAAAAACTTGAGAATTTTTTGGAATCGACGGTCCAAAAAGGACTTGTAAGTCAAGACCAAAAATTGTGACTTAAGTAGGGTTGACGGCCCAAACGGACATGAATGCCAACACTACCATAGAAATTTAGTATTGAGATATGCTTGCCCCGAATGGGGATAAAAAGAGGTGTCGATGGTGACGACTCATGGTGATGAATAACAATAGTTCTCTTTTTTTTTCTTCCTTCTTTTCTTCTTTTCTTTTTTTCCTCTTTTTTTCTCTTCTTTTCATTTCTCTTCTTTCTTCCTCTTTTTTCATTTTTTTCATTTTTCTTTCAACTCTTTTTTTTCCTTTTTTTTCTCTCTCATTTTTCTTTCTCTCATATCGACCTCCGTGGCGTAGAAGTCAAGCATTAGGAGTTAAGGTGGGGTCAAAGACTAGAATTGGGGTTGACTAACCTTGGTGGTTTGGAAGCCAAAGATTGGAATTGGGGTTTAGAATTTACGGTGGGTGACCTTGATAGTTTGGGGGTCAACGGAATTTGGGATTTGAGTTTGGATTTTGGTTGACCTTTGGGTTTTAAAATTTGGCAGGCCTGTGCTGTTTGAAGACCGAGAAATGGAGTTGGAGTTGGCTAACCTTTCTGATTTGGGAGCTGAGGATTGCACTGAGGGTTTGGCTGACCTTTGGGATTTGGAAGTCAAAAGTTGAAATTTGGGTGAGTTTTTCTGGGACTTGTGATTTGATGGATCTGATAATTGTGTTCGCCACGGTGGGACAAAACCATTGGACGAAGGACGTTCGAGACGGTAGTGCATAATGAGGATGTGTTCCTCCTTTCTTCTTCCTCTTTTTTTTTTCACATTACCAGCTTCGCCGCCCTTTCGGGTTTTCGCCGAAGCTAGCCCCCTTTAGCTTTTTCCAGTGCGTCCTTTCGGATTTTCACACTGAGGGGTTACCCATCTTTGCCTGAGACGCCCTTTCGGGTTTTCACCTCAGCCGGGTTTCTTTGACCTTTTTACCCTCAACCATCCCTGTGATGGGAATGGCCAAGTCCGCCAGGGCACCTCTATTTTAAGCCCCTTTTTTCTATTTTTTTTTTTGAATTCTAGATGTAAGCTCTGTCGCGGTGATGATCCGAGTGAGGTGGATCATATAACATATGCAGCTTCAACTTCACATACTTTTCATTGAGTGAAAGGAAGGGTTACTCTCTCTCTTTTGCAACTCTTCGCAGAGGAACTTTCTCTGCGAAAAGGTTACTCTCTCTCTTTTGCAACTCTTCGCAGAGGAACTTTCTTTTCTAGGGATTTCCATGGCAACTGCCTATTCAACTTTGCTTCTTTACGTTTCTCTTCAGACGCTTCTTTCTTGTTTTTCTCCTCCTCAGCTTGCGCTTCATTTCAAGAGGACTAATTGTTTGACAACCGAGTTGGGTGGAATTCGTCCCTCTCGAGATGAAATTCTCGCTTTGAGCTTCTACCTTGGAGGGCCTGGGCCAGGAGTGCTCCTCCCTTTCTTTCTCTCCTTCTCTTTCCTTCTTTTTTTTCCTCTTTCTTCTTTTGGGGTAAAATTTGGTAGGGAATTTTACAACTTCCCTGTGGACAGTGGGGAGAGAGGTTGACGCCGAAATTGGTTTGGTGGCACAAGCACAGGTTTAGACCTGAAGCTAGCTTTGTGTTACTAGAAAATGAGCTTGATTGCCAAGGGTGGCTTAGAACCCGAAGTGGAACAATACCCAAAATTGGCGGATCAAGGAATAAGTTGGTGTTTAACACTGATTTGGCACCAAAGCATGGGTTGGATCTCATGCATAGATGGCTTGACGTCAGGCAAACATGTTTGGAGCCTTAAGAGGTTCGCAAACTGACGGTTTTAGGACAAACTCCACTAACAGAGTGTTGAAATTGGAAAGAGAAAAGACAGAGGTCCCCCTTTGAATCTGTCTTCTTGGCTCTGCCAGTGGTTTTACTTCGTCTCTCCTTTTTTATTTTCAGGCTTGTATTTTTGTCTGCACTTTGAGTTTTGCTTGGAGCCTTCTTCCCGGACTAGCCTTTCTGGCTTTGCCTGGGACTTGGCTTGGAGCCTTCTGCTTTGGACTTCTGATCGGGTTGTTGCTTGCCGGAGTCACCTTGCTTGAGGTTTCACCAGAGATTTTGCTCGAAGCATTATTTAGTGCTTTGCCCACCTTCTTGTTTTAGAGTTTTCTTACCAAGATATGTCCCTTTGACTTTCTGAGATGGCAGCCTGATACTTCATCAATTTTCTCTTCCTTCTCCCGTTTCTTATCTATTCTTCTTCCTTTTCTGCCTCATGTCATGTCTTGAGGGAAAGGAGAATCTATTTTGGGGCTGATTAGAACATGCCCCCAGGGTTGAAATTTCTGCCTCAAGTTCTTGCCTCAGAAGGCTTAGATTGTTCGAAGCCTCCTCCTTGGTGACCCATATTTATTTGATAAGAAGCTACTTCACGGAATCGCTCCCTCGCCCGGGCTTAAGGGCTTTGACTTTTTTTTGTGTGAGGCTTGGATGTCAACTTCTTTCATTTTCACCTTTCACTTGATGTAGACAGCAATAAGATTGCCCCCTTTCCCAGACTTAGATATAGCCACAACAGATTTTCTTCCAAGGCGGCGACATTGCCCCCGGTTAGCAGGAACAACATATGAATTTTGTTGGCACTTAGTCTTCAACAGGAAGCCTTCACTCGGGCGTACCGAGCAGCGGCGGCCATGACTGGGGTGGCGCCGTACCCTCTTAGTAATTGCAACTTGGGCAAGTATTGTGTTGTCATTTGGCCTTTGACAGGGAGTTTTAACCTTGATGCCCCCAGCGGCAACAGCCGCGGCTAGAATGGAATCCCCCTGCCAGTAGGAGCAACTTTAGATACATGTTGACATTTGGCCTTTGAAAGGGACCGCTTAACCTTGATGCCCCAGGGCAGCCTTAACCTTGATGTCCCCAGTAGCTTTAACTTTGATGCCCCCAGCGACAGCTTCAACGGTAGGAATCCTTTGAACTTTTTTGCAAGAGTGTGAAGGAGTCACAACCTTCGTCGAGGCAAGGCTATTCTTCAACAGACAAATGAAAGGCAAGAAAAGTCCCACCGGGCGTGCCAGTCTGTTTACACGCGGAATTTTTCAGAACATCCGATTTCGCTGGATGAATATGTCGTATATTTTGACATATTTGTTAATTTCGCGCTTTTGAATTTATCAGACGATTTAGGGTTCGTGTACTGGACTTTTCCCCACCGGCCGAAGTCGATGTTAATTTACATCGGTACAAGTCCGAACACCTTTGATTAACTGTCGAAGAACGCCTTTTCCCTCTATACGTTGTGACATAAATGATCTTGACAATCGCCCATTACGGGTACATACTCTTGCAAAGAAATTTGAAGACTTCATTTCTTGAACATATATAATTGGGATTACAATCGGTTCTTCAGGATCTTCACATATGATCCCGATTGTGTAATCGGGTCTCCAGGATAGCATCCGGTCGCAACCAGAACCTTTGAATTTTCTTCAGTCAACATTTAGATCTTAACAGTTGCTTTCATCCTGATCGGGTCATTAAATTTACTCTTGTCCTCTGATCAGACGGTTGGACTTGAATTCCGTCAGGATCGGACCATTGGATCGCCAAGATGATCATCGTCGGTCCCTCGGAGTTGCTTCATGGTCATGATCACTCTTTTAATTGTGATTGGACCTTTTAAGTTGCCTTGGTGTCCATAAAGGACATTCCTGCCTGAGGCGGAGTATATTTGTAATTTTCCTCCATCAGAGTATTTCTATAGTTTTCTCAAACTTTGGGATATTCTTGTAATTTCTTACTTTCTTGGAGATAGTCTCGTCATGCCTTGACTTGTTAGGCATATCTGCCATTTCTTGACTTTTCGGCATATGTTTGACACTTCTTGACTTCTCGGAGATAACCCCGTCATGCAACTTCTTAGACATTCTTGTCATTCTGACTTTTCGGCATATATTTGACATTTCTTGACTTCTCGGAGATAGCCCCGTCACTTCTTGACTTCTTAGGCATATCTGCCATTTTGACTTCTCGGAGATAGCCCCGTCACTTCTTGACTTCTTAGGCATATCTGCCATTTTGACTTCTCGGAGATAGCCCCGTCACTTCTTGGGTATTCCGAGTATGATTTTCATGACTTCTTATGGTTTCTTTGCAATATCATTTGCCTCTAAGTTTTCAGACATGATATGAAAAGGATCCATAGATGTAGATGGTTAGCCATAAGCCGAACTCAAGAGAGCGCACACCACTTCAATGAAGGGGCGAGGTCCCGCTCCACCGAGTCATGCAAAAGGCGTAAACCAAAATGAGGATATTTTGGTAATTTTAAGACTCCACCCATGGGGGTATTTCTACAATTTCCCCACAATCAGGGGTGTTTCTATAATTTTCCCGCCATCGGAGGTATTTCTGCAATTTTTCCCACCATCGAGAGTATTTCAGTAATTTTCCCGCCATCGGGAGCATTTCAATAATTTTCCCGCTATCGGGGACATTTCTGTAATTTTCTGCCCACCGGGGATATTTCTGTAATTTTCCACCCACATGGGGGTATTTCTACAATTTCCCCACAATCAGGGGTGTTTCTATAATTTTCCCGCTATCGGGATATTTCTGCAATTTTGTGACCACCAGGGGTATTTCTATAATTTTGTGACCACCGGGGATATTTCTGTAATTTTTCACCCACTAGGGGTATTTTTATAATTTTCTACCCACTGGGGGTATTTCTATAATTTTCCACAATCAGAGGATATTTCTGTAATTTTCTGACCATCGAGCCTTGAACATTTGTAAGACTTGTAATTTTAATTTGTAACCATCTTCGCTCCACCTGTGGATGATTTCAAAGGCTTGTGATGATTTCAATTACAATAAACATAAGGTCATTCTAATGATTTCAAATGCAATAATGCAAGCCCATTTTGACTAGCCCACTTGTCCATGGAAATAAGCCCATAGCCATTTCAATGATTTCAAATGCGATAATGCAAGAATTTCTGTACAGCTTCAACATTGCATATTATTTCTGCATATGGGCATCTTTGTTGATTATTTGTGTTGATGGCATTTCTGATCTGAGCATTGCATTTCTGATCTAACATTTCTGATATGAGCATTGCATAAACATGGCATTTCTGCATAGGATTTCTTGTAATGTTGTTGTTGAAACTTGTTGAATGTCTCACAGCATTTGTTGTGTTGTTATTGAAAACTTGTTGCAATTCTATAATGCTTCACAGCATGGCATGTATGCACTTTCACAACATCTGCACTTATAACATTGTTGGCCATTTGATTTCCAGTCATAAGCCCAGCCCATTTGAATTGCCTTTAAAGTCCATGATTTGAAAGAAGCCCAACCCATTCCATTTCAATGATTTACAAGTGGTGAGAGACCTCTTATGATCACCATTCTCAAAGAAGGTAACCGGAACACCCCAAGGGGGGGCCTTTTTATGGTGACCATATCCCAAACAAGCCAACACTTCTCCTATTCGCAGGACTGCTGCTTGGGCCTTCAAAACAAAACTCCTTTATATGCTGTGTGGCTACTGCTTTTCTTGGCCTTTTCTCCCGCACTTGCTGCTGCCAGCCACTGCTGTTGCTTGGGCCCCTTCCCTGCTGCACTGCTTGCTTCTACAGGCCATGTGTTGTGCCTTACTGCATCTTTCTGTTTTATAATGTTGTTGTAGCATGGCATTTCTGCATGTTTCTGTTCTCAACATCAATATGGCACTTATGCATCTTTCTGTTCTGTAATGTGTTGATGGCATTTCTGATCTTTGCATATCTGATGATTATTTGTGAGCATTGCATTTCTGATCTAGCATCATAAACATAGCATAAACATAGATTGCATTCTCCCGGAGGGGGAAAAGTCTCTTAAGTTCACCATTCTTAAAGAAGGTGACTAGATCCCCCCAAGGGGGCCTTTTTTTGGTGACCATATCCCTTCACATTGTAACACGACAACTTCCATTATTCTCTTCGCATGATGTGCCTACTGCTGCCTTCTCTGCGTTGTTGTTGTGGTCTGTGGTTCCTTCTTGTCTTCTAGTGGAGTCCTCTTTTTATAATAGTTTGGAGTAAGGGCGGAGGGACCCCATCTTGCTCTCCTCCGGTGGAATCCCAAGAGGTGACCTCTCATCTTCCTCCTCCCTGTCCCTTCTCCTTCCATTAACCGCAGCTTTTATTTCTTATTTTCTCTTATTTTCTCTTTCTTTTCTTTTTTTTGGGTAACCACACAGTCCATGGGGGGGCGGAGGCAGGCCCTCCGGCCTGCTGCAGGGCGAAGGCAGGCCCTCCGGCCTGCTGCTGGGTGGTGGCAGGCCTCCTGCCTGTAGCAGGGCGGACCCCCCTCTCTCCGGCCTGAGTGTTGGGCGGAGAGGTTTCCCTCCGGCCTAGGTGTCCCTTTCAGTCTATAAAAAGACCACGTACAGTCTAAAAAAAATTCACTTCACCACGTGGTGCTCCTTTAGCTTTTTGGCTTGTACAAAAGATCTCTTTTCTTTGGCCTTTTCTTGTGAGACCATGTGGGTGTTGACCTTTGTGACTTCTTGCATACACACATACATATATGTGCATACATATATTTCCGAAATGTTTAATTTCAGCCCCTCCACAGTTAAAGAGTAGTGCAAAAATCCTTCTTATTTGGGCCTCCGTCACCTTATATGATGGCATATATATGTCTTCCATTCATAAGTCCAACAGTGTAGCATACATAACCTGCCACTGCCCCATGAATGGCACCATAAGCTAGAAGTGTTCAACACTCATATGTAGATATGCATATTTCTTATGCATTTAATTCTTCTTAATACTTCTGAACCGAAATACCGGAGATATATACATTTGCTTCTTGAGACTCCCAACTATCATCGACGGACCCTGGCCGCCCTATGTTAACTGCATGCGTATTTCTTCTTCAAAAAATCTGAACCTTTGTGAAGAAAACTTTATGGGGTCAACACTCACTAATAGACAAAGCAAATATTTGCAGCAGTATACACTGTAAAGCCCTCTTCCAACAAGTTTTGTAGGCCGGGGGAAGCAGACTATGTGGCAAATTGGCAGTGGCCATGTGAGGGCTTTCTTATGTCAGGGTTTAGAGGGGA
Source organism: Amorphophallus konjac (assembly GCA_022559845.1). Taxonomy (NCBI): domain Eukaryota; kingdom Viridiplantae; phylum Streptophyta; class Magnoliopsida; order Alismatales; family Araceae; genus Amorphophallus; species Amorphophallus konjac. Next base: position 25,711,397 of record CM040124.1, read on the forward strand.
GGAGAATCAGGAGATAGAATAGGAGGAGTTCAAGGGTGAAAAGAAGACATAAATAGTTTCAAGAACAATGATACAGGAATGGATAAGAAACAAATGGAGACCTTCTCTCTAGAATCACTCCTTTGTCATAGTTCCATTGTTTTGTCTTACGTTTGTTATGTATGTTCAAAAATATAATCATCATCATCAAGATTGCTTTATCCCAATTACTTGGCCCAGCCGTGTGAACCCACCATTGTATTCTATGACGAGCCATGGACATAGTTAAACCTAGAAACATTTTAGATCTTCTCCAAGTCCTTTTAAGATATACTATTTGAATTTGATCATACCTTCTAACCAGTGCCAAACTTGGACAGCGGTGCACAAATTCAAAGTCCTGAACCATCTGACCCTATCACACAGAGCGAGATTGATGACGGACGCGGAGCGAGACTCGTGACATCAGACGACGGACTCGATTGGCGTTTCGCATGATGACACTATTTACACGAACGACGATCGAAGTCGTATTAACGTCTTTTTCATTTTTATTATGTATTTTTATTTTATTTGAGTCTAATCTAGTGGTCATAAGTGAGTAGGATTAAATTTTCAATTTTTCATAATTTATTGGGTTCATTTGGAGTTAATATCGTGTCTTTTATTTTTCTTATAATTTTCAATGCGATTTTACACTATTTTCTATCTTAGGGATATTTTGGTCATATGTTTAAAAGGAGATCCATTAAGGTACTGTCTCTATAAATAAAGAAGTAATCTCATTTTTTTAGAGTCAATGAAGAATGAGTTGAAGAAAATGAAGGCGCCGCCGTTCTCTGCGAGGGAGAGCCTAAACCTCTGCGATGGAGGTGGGATGAGAAGCCCCCAGAGTGTGAAGCCCAGGCCATACCCCCTATTCCCTCTCTCTAGATCGCCCTCTTCTTCCTCCTCTTCTATCTGATCTCTGCGAACCAGGCCACGTATCAAACCCCCCCTTCTTCTTCCATGTTCTTCTTTCCCCTTCTCCTTCCTCTATCTCCTTCTTCCTCTACGTCAAACGCAAACAAAACGGCCCACCCTGAACCTGCCGCATTCGCGTCCCGCGACCGTTGACTGCCGCTGTGTGCCTGGGCCCTGCAAACACCCCACTGCCATGTTGGCCCAACAGCCCACCACAACCGCCACCTTCTGCCCCTTCCCCGCCGTTCGCGGCCACACCAAAGGGGGCCTGCCACAAATCCGGATCCGACAGTGCCCTTGCCACGCTCCAACGTCAGACATCACCGGCTCGCACCCAACCCTCGTCACAAAGTCACATCGTCACCTTCTTCCTTCTCCCAGTACGCAAACACCGATTAGCCAGTCGGTGGAGCCCTGCACCCCACCCCCTCCTTCCTTCATCCACTGGTCGCTGCTATCTCCACCGGAAGCCACCAGGAGCAGCCACCCCTGCACTCAATCCCGTCACGCCAACCCCACAGTCCCGAGCCACCTTCCTCGACAGCACCCCACCTCCGTTCCGAAACGCCACCGCCACCGAGTTGCCGATCATCTCGTCTTCCCCTCTCGCTGCCTTCCTCTTCTTTCCCAATCTTGTGAGCGGCTGTTTCCCTCCCTGCACATCCTCTTCTTTGCCACCAACACTGGAAAACCCCTCCTTCCTCCCTCAACTTGTCATTCCCTCTCGTCTCCTCTATTTCGCCTTCTTCCATCTCCACCTTATTCTCGCTTCACTCTCACACGAGCTCGCTTAGTGAGTAGCCCTGGTATGAGATGAAGCTTGCAACAACAACCGACCGTGCCAAGGGAGGTCCAATTTCGTTGACATTAAGCCCCACGTGGCCCATTAGCGACCCAACAGCAAGCCCATTACCCTCCCAAAAGTGGCCTAGCGTGGCCCCTAACGATTCGGCCCGCTCTGTCCCGCATCAACTTGGTATCAGAGCTTAGGGAATTGGTTTATCCTTACAAGCCAAGATCCGATAGTTATTCAAGTACAGTCTCATCATGGTCGATTATGCACATTTGTATAAGTGTCTTTAAGTCTATACAGAGTCAACTCCATGTTTCGGAGAGATGACTATCCGGTTTTGCCAAACCAACAATTGAGGACATGGTATATGAGGCAAACCCAACAATGAACGATGAGTATGAAGAATAGGAGTAGGAAGTGATTTATAAGGCCGACCACGCGTTGGCCGTGGCCGAGGATTATGAAGAAGAGATGCGAGAATGGTCTATGTTGCAAGTTTGCCTAGCTGAGGAGGAGTTATCACGTGCCGACGTGTGGGATCAGAGTTTGCTTGTTAATTCTAGTCTAGATATGATTGATGACATAGTGTTTGAGGTTGGTTCGTCAGTTGCTCCACCCGACCATTGATGGCAGTATCGGCCATTCGGCCATAACCGATCCGATTTCGGACCTGCTCATTATAACAGGTCCGAAACTTAAAAGAAAATTGGTTTCGGGCGAAACCGATATGGGTTTCGGGCGAAAGTCACATGTTTTGGTCCGAAACCGGACGGTTTCGGTCGAAACCCACGTGAACTCCCCTGCTGTCCCCCCCGAAACCCCAACCCACGGCCGAAACCCCCTGCTGCTGCAGTGCTACTGCTGATGCTGCTGCTGCGCCTGCTGCACCTGCAAGTGTTGTTGTTGCTGTTGTTGCTGGAGGTGGACAGGAGGGACTAGGGAGAGGGAGCTGTTGCTGTTGGCTTGAAGGATCATTCATCAACCGTCGGTTGGTGCGGGCTGTGTTGGGTGAGCATTGCGGGTTTGATTGTTTTGTTTGAGGTTATTTTAATTAGGTTAATTTAGGATTTGATTGTTTTGTTGTGTTATTTTGTTTGGGTTAAAAATTTGGGGTGAACAAGGAGGAGGGTAATAGCTAATGAAGCCCGAATTACTTCATAAAAATTGGGACTTTCGCCTAATTCGACTTTTTTAGCCACAATTGAAGATTAATTAAATTTCATTGACGAAATTGGGGTGGGATCATGTTGGGATTTTATTTTTATGAAGGGTGATTAAAGGTTAATTGATAATTAAGCCCTAATTAGTTAATCAAAATTGGGACTTTCGTCTAATTCGACTTTCTTAGTCACAATTGAAGATTAATTAAATTTCATTGATGAAATTAGGGTGGGATCATGCTGGGATTTTATTTTTATGAAGGGTGATTAAGGGTTAGTTGGTAATTAACCCTAATTAGTTCATCAAAATTGGGGCTTTCGTCTAATTCGACTTTCTTAGCCACAATTGAAGATTAATTAAGTTTCATTGACGAAATTGGGGTGGGATCATGCTAGAATTTTATTTTTATGAAGGGTGATTAAGGGTTAGTTGGTAATTAAGTCCTAATTAGTTCATCAAAATTAGAGCTTTTGTCTAATTCGACTTTTTTAGCCACAATTGAAGCTCAGTTAAAGCTTAAGTCCCCTTCAATAATTTGGAGGTCTGTCACGTAGAATTACTTTTTTTTCATCGTACTTACAAGAGATTGTCTTTGACTGTCATAATGCAGCATCATGCCTAGACGTCATCAAACAAAGGAGCAACAAGGGCAGGAGGATCCGGGGTGGGCCCACCAATCCTTAGTTGATGTTAAGAGAAGAAAGGTGAAATATAATTACTGTGGTAGGGAGATACATGGCGGAATTACCAGAGGAAAGCAACATTTGGCAGAGGTAAGAGGAGAGGTGAGACAATGTGACCACTGTCCCCGAGAGGTGCGAGAAGAGATGCGCCAGTGTCTTCTGGGGAAAAAGGAGAGGATGCAACAAAGAGCTGAGGATGAGGCTGAAATTGCTGAGAAGATTTCTGGCAGAAGGGTTAGGAGGGATGATGATGAGGAAGACATTGAGGATTCTGATCTAGAGCTGACTGAAGCAAGGGAGCGTGAACAAGCCGCTCGAAGGAAAGGGAAGGCACCCATGGGTTCAGGGACCTACGAAAGTATAGCTGCACGACGTCCAGACATTGGTGCTGCCCCACATACGCAGAGAACAGGTCCCATAGACAGCTATCTCCACAGAAGGCCCCAGACTACACAACCTAAAATCAAGTCTGCATTGAGAGGGGTCAAAAAATCAGCAGAAGTTGCAGGGCATACATTTAAAAGTATCTGCAAATGATTTTTTCATGCAGGTGTCCCTGCACATGCAGCTTCAAGTGAATATTTCCAACCTATCATAGATGCCATGGCAGATGCTGGCCCTGGCTTGAAGGCCCCCTCACGTCGAGACATATACGGGCGTGGCCTTGAGGGAGAGGTTGAGGAGCTCCATGATTGGGTTGAAAGCTTCAAGCATATATGGGTGGAGAGAGGATGCACCATCATGTATGATGGTTGGACTGGTACCACGAAGAAGTCTATGATAAACTTTTTGGTTTATTGCATCGAAGGTACAGTATTTGTGAAATCAGTTGATGCATCAAATTATGAAATGAATGCAAATTATTTGTTTCATTTGATGGATGACATGGTAGAACAAATTGGAGAGGAGAATGTTGTGCAAGTGGTGACTGATAATGAAGCCAGTTACAAGGCTGCAGGGAAAAAATTGATGCAGAAGCGCAGTCATTTATATTGGCTCCCACGTGCAGCACATTGTCTGGATCTGATGCTTGAAGACATAAGGAAGGAAAAGCATGTGAAGAAGACAATTGACAAGGCACAAAAAGTCACACAGTATATCTATGGCCATCCTAGGATATTGAATATGTTCAAGGCGCATGCCAATGGAGGGCGAGATATCATCCGTGAAGGCCCAACCAGATTTGCTTCCAATTTTATTTCTTTGGAGTCTTTGCACAGGTATAAGATTGATCTCAATTCTTGATACTTTATCCTTACTGATATGTAACAGTATTTGATTCAAATTTTATTTATTTGCACAGGTATAAGAATGAGCTGAAAGCTTTCATGTACCACAATGCCCTGCGGGAATACATCGACAAGGGCAATGTTGATGCTCAGATGAATTATTTGGATGTCTGCCACATCGTGGACGATAACAAATTCTGGGACAGGGTGTCACGGTACTTGAAAGTAGTCACACCCCTCGTGAAGGTCCTAAGAATGGTGGATGGCGATGAGAAGAATGATATGGGCTATCTGTACGAGGCCATGGACCGTGCCAAATTGGAGTTGCAGGATTCCCTTCCCAGACATTATGCAAAATGGTGGAAATTATTGACCAGAGATGGGACAACACATTACACCACGACTTGCATGCAGCTGGTGAGTGATTAATTGTACTGAAATTGGGGTAATGCCTATATGTTATTTTATATAACATTTAGTTAATTATACACAAATGCAGGTTATTTCCTCAACCCTCGATTTATGTACGATGCCGATGCACATGTTGATGGCGAGGTGCTCCAAGGGACTTTAAAAGTCATTGGTCGTTTATCGAGGACACCAGAAAAGAGACTTCAAGCCGAAGTAGAGGTTGGCCTTTATTTGATTTTATCAATAACAGGTATATAATTTATTTAAGTAGTTATGTTAATGTATTACTTTATGTTTGTAGATGAACAATTATAGAATGAGGACTGGGACATATTCTAACTCCCAATTGCAATACCCTGTGGGAAGAGTGAGCCCAGGTATATTTTATTTTTTTGATTTCTTAACTTGAATATGTATTTCTACAACTTATATGCATTTGTTTATGATTGGTGGAACAACTGACTGGTGGATAATGGTGAATAATAGAGATTTGGCCAGTTCTGCATTGGCTTTCATTGCAATTAGGGTGCTCAGTCAAACAACATCGGCAAGCCAATGTGAAAGAAATTGGAGCACGTTCAACCTTATACACTCAAAGGTTCGCAATCGGCTAAAGGCTGAACGGTTAGAAAAATTGGTTTACTGTCATTACAATATGAGAGTGAGAATAAAGAACATGAAGATAAGACAAATGCTGAGGGACAAACGCAACGCAGAGGATGCAATGCCAGAAATTGATGTGGACGCTTTATTTGATGATGAGAATCCCTTGCAGTCTTGGGTGGAGACACGAGAGCATATTGATGAGTCCGTTTTTGATGATGATGATAGAAGATGGGCAGAGGGCATACTAGATGAAGATGAGCCAAGAGATCCCGAATTCAGAAGAAAATCAAAGAGGGCCAGAGATACTCATGCGCACCAGAGAAGGGACCCACCTGGGGTTGTTGATGACACTGAGCAGCAGCATGATTTTCAGCCAGCTAGACACTCAGACTCAGATAGTAGGCCAGTCACTCCTAGAATGGGCAAGCCACCTGCATCCTTAAGAAGAAGTACATCAGTGCATGGGCAAACTGAGAGAACAAATGTTGCTGCTCAAGAGGACCCGGCAATTGAACAGTTGAAGCAGATTTATTTGAGACACACGCTAAGGGAAACAAGATTCATGTCAAGGGTGATTGAAGAAAGCACACCGAAACAAGAAAAAGCATCCCCAAAGGCTAAAAGGCGGCTGGAGGCTGCAGGTGCTACAGGTGTTGCAGATGCTACTACTGGCAGTGGGGATGCTGGTGGTCCTTCCTCCTTCCACGTAGACACAAGCAAAGGATACAGTCAAGGTGAGCGAGGACATGATTCACAGAGTCAATATGGACATCCATCAGGTTATGGAGGTGGCCAACAGGAGGCAACGATTTATGGGTGGGGTCATGAACCAGCATTCCAGTTCCATCCACATCCGTCCAGTTCCTCTTCTCTTCCTATAGATTCTTACGCTGATTCTGGATTCGAATCAAGCCGAGAACCTCACACTCCAAGAGGGATCCAAAGAGGGATGCAAGACTTGGCTACTTTATTGTTTGGTTATAGTGAATATACACAATACATGCAACCTTGTTATGGGTATCAAGATCAAAAGCCAGACGATGAGGGAGAAGATTCTAGTTATTACCCATATTAGTGTCTCTTCATTTAGGTAAAGATCATTTAATTTATGTAACACACTAACATTTACTGTGCCTAATTAGGTTTATTGTAATGCTTGAACCTACTTTATGCTTAGTATGTACTCAAGAATATTAGTTTAACATGTTCAATATTTGAATTTCAATGTCTACTTCATATTTATTGCACTTAATCTAATTTCTTTACAATCAAATACATGTCTAATGAATTTTCTGATTTTTATGTGATTATTAACTTTATATCTATTTGTTTATGAATTTTTAGGTCCATTGTCAATTTTTTTAAGTTTTTGACTGAGTTTCGGCCGGTTTCGGCCGAAACCGAAATCAAAACCGAGTCGTATCGGTTTCGGACTCGGCCGAAACCGAGTCGTATCGGTTTCGGACTCGGTCGAAACCGAGTCCGAAACCGACACTGCCATCCTTGCACCCGGCGCCATGTTACTTTTAGAGCCATCTCATCTTGATATGACGTGGTTGGATTTATGCGAGGTGCATGTTAAGCGACAGTTTAAGATCTCTAATATGATTTTCTACACGGAGTTCTATGTGTGTCCTCTTGTGTTCGTCTTCGTCTTACTTCAACACTTACAAATTCGAAGATGAATTTTTTCGATCCAAGAGAGATTGACGCGGAGTGAGACTCGTGACATCAGACGACTGACTCGATTGCCATTTCGCACGATGACACTATTTACATGGACGACGATCGGAGTCGTATTAGCGTCATTTTTATTATGTACGTTTATTTTATTTGAGTCTAATCTAGTGGTCATAAGTGAGTAAAATTAAACTTCTAATTTTTCATAGTTTATTGGGCTCATTTAGAGCTAATATCGTGTCTTTCAATTTTCTTGTAATTTGCGATGCGATTTTGTGCTATTTTCTAATCTTAGGGGTATTTTGGTCATATGTTTGAGAGGAGATCCATTAGGGTTCTACCTCCATAAATAAAGATGCCATCTCAATTTTTTAGAGATAATGAAGATGAGTTAAAGAAAATGAAGTTGTCGCCATTCTCTATGAGGGAGAGCCTAAACCTCTGCGATAGAGGTGGGGTGAGAAGCCCCTAGGGTGTGAAGCCCGATCTCTGAGTGTGAAGCCCAAGTCGTACCCCCTATTCCCTCTCTCTGTCTCGTCCTCTTCTTCCTCCTCTTCTATCTAATCTCTACAAACCCGGCCACGTATCAACCCCCCCTCTTTCTTCTTCCTCTTCTCCTTCTTCTTCCTCTATGTAAAACACAAATAGGGGCATCAGCCCACCCCGAACCCAGGTTGGCAGTATCGGCCGAAACCGATACGTTTCGGCCGAAACGTATCGGTTTCGGCCTATATCGACACCGAAATGGGCCTTTGCACTGTAGCAGGTCCGATACCAAAAAATAATAATTTTTTAATGGTTTCGGACCGAAACCGTCCGGTTTCAGCCGAAACCTAACCTGTTGGCCCCAATTTTGGCCTTTTCTAACTGTTTTGAACCGGTTTCGGCCGAAATCGACACCGATACCGAGTCGTATCGGTTTCGGACCCGGCCGAAACCGAGTCCGAAACCGACACTGCCATCCTTGCCCCGAACCCGCCGCAACCGCGTCCCGCGACCGCCGACCACCGCTGTGTGCCTAGGCCCTATGAACACCACACCACCCTGCTGGCCCAACAACCCGCCACAGCCTCCACTCTCTGCCCCTTCCCCTCCGTCCGCGACCGCACCAAAGGGGGCCTGCCACATCTCCGGATCCGGCAGTGCCCTTGCCCCGCTCCAACGTCGAACGTCGCCAGCTAGCGCCTTGCTAGCCCAACAACCTGCCACAGCCTCCACCCTCTGCCCCTTCCCCTCCGTTCGGGACCGCACCAAAGGGGGCCTGCCACAGCTCCGGATCCGGCAGTGCCCTCACCCCGCTCCAACGTCGAACGTCGCCTGCTCGCACCCAACCGAGGAACCCTCGTCACAAAGCCGCGCCATCACCTTCTTCCTTCTCCCAGTACGCAAACACCAGTCAGTCGGCCAGCGGAGCCCTGTGCCCCACACCCTCCTTCCTTCACCCGCCGGTCACCGCCATCTCCACCGGAAGCCACCCAAAGCAACCACCCCTGCGCTCAGTCCCGTTACGCCAACCCCACAATCTTGACCCACTTTCCTCGACAGCACCCCACCTCCATTTCAAAACACCACCCACCACCTCACACCGAACCACCATCGAGCCACCAATCATCCGCCTTCCCCTCTCGCCGCCTTCCACTGCTTTCCCAACCTCGTGAGTGGCTCTTTTCCCTCCCTACACATCCACTTCTTTGCCACCTGCATTAGAAAACACTTCTTCCTGCCTCGACTTATCCTTCCCTCTCATCTCTTCTCTATTTTGCCTTCTTCCGTCTCCACCTTATTCTCGCTTCACTCTCACATGAGCTCGCCTAGTGAGTAGCCCTAGTATGAGATGAAGCTTGCAACAGCAGCCGACCGTGCCAAGGGAGGTCCAACTTGGCTGACATTAGGCCCCACGTGACCCATTAGTGACCCAACAGCAGTCCCATTACCCCCCCCCCCCCAAAATGTGGCCTGGCTTGGCCCCTGACGACTCGGCCCACTCTGTCTCGCATCACCCTAATTATCTCAACTCAACATTGATTGAAATTGTTCCTATTTACCCTCAACATGTAATGTGCACTTCTATATATAGTTTGATATTCCTACAATTTCCGAAATATTCCTCAATACATTGGAAAGGATAAGATAATCATGGACATAGTTTAAAAGCTCTTTCTGTAAGTTTCATAAGGTGTAAGACTTAAGACACAATGAGACGTAAGTGTCAATAGTTTAGAAAAATAATCTTAAAACTATCAAAAGATCTAAAAATAATATTAATTTTCATGTGTTAATGCTATATCAACTCAATGATAGATCCATGTCATCTCAAAAGTCTTGAATCATATTTTAAGGACAATAAAAGAAATATAAGTATTAGATCTACCTTAAAACACCGGTTATATTACATTCTCTATTGATGCACAAGTCTCGAGTAAATATCTTGAGACGGTGAATGCGTTGAGACGTATCATCTCAATCAACAAAAGACGTAATAAAAAGTCTCAGACGCTCGACACATTTTTTTCTAGTCTCTCACTTTGAGGCTTAAGCTTTACTGTCCTGAGACACCGCCTTTTTAAATAATGAACATGGAGTAACCACTTCGGGAAATAGAAACCTAAAATCGCAGAAACCACACCTTGCTCCTGCTAAATCGTCGGAAATACAACACACACGCGCAGATACTCACTCAAAAACCTCCAGTCAACGTCGACTATCATCGTGCTACACGCAAGGCCATCAGAGAGCATAAAACACCTCCTAGCGCCCAAACAACTAACGTCCGCAAACATCAGGAATCAAATTCCTCGCGTGCACCAAATTTCGCAGAGATAACCAAAGAGGACGCAACCGACAAACAAAGAGCAACCAGAGGGCCTCACCAATGAGCGAAGAACTCCACCAGCGCGAACCGGGCGGGCGACTGCCGCAGAACCGCATCGAAGTTGGAGCCATTGAGCTCCACAGCCACGTCGAGGGGATCATCGCCACCATCGCTGCCGCCTATAGCCCGGAGGACTGACCGCCCCAATCGGCCAGGCAGCTCCCCGTATGTCGACGCGGCAACAGCAGCTCCAGGAAACCCCCAGAACACGAGCAGCGCAAAGACGACGAGCCGGGCGGACGGAGAGAACGACATGAGAAGGGACGGACCAGGACGAGGACCAGAATCCAAGGTGGCGGTCTGGATCGGGGAGACGCGGAGGAGATGAAAAGGGAAGGAGAGATTGGGATCGGAGGAAGACGGGATCTGGATCTCGCTTTCTAGGAATTCCAGAGTTCTTCCACCGGCAGTTCTAAACTCCACCCTAGGACCCCCGCTCCTCTGCAAACAGCACGGGGAACTATGGCCTATTATGAGAAGAGCCGAAAGAAGAGAGGAGGGTGGGGGGCAAGCGGGACGCGGTGGTGGGGTTGGAGGTGGTGACCAGTGCGGAAGTCAAAACAAAAGGGTTAGGACAGCGGTGACCTTACTGTACGGTGACGGCATGCCTGACCTTTCTACTCTCGTCGAGCCAGAAAGGGAAAGAAAGGTGGAAAAGACGAGACATCGCCGCACTTTATTGAGGCCACGTACCCCATTGGAAGGTTGCGGGAGGTCGTATATGTCAGGTGCGCTTCGAGCGCCAGTTAACGCACGAGGTACCGTAACGTCTGCGGGCGGGGGTTTTAAATTCGCGAGAGGTTCCGAAGAGCTACTGACATTCGTGTGCTCGTGTATAGAGTACAGGGGTCGCAGGATCGCGACGTGTCGCATTACACCGGCGAGAAAAATTTACTACAGACATTCGTGTGCTCATGTATAGGGTACATGGGTTGCGGGATCGCGAAGTGTCGCATTACACCGGTCGCACCGGATCATGTTTGAGTGAAACCGGCATGCAACCACGTCAGTATTAGCGCGATCAGTATCTAGCGAAGGGAATAAGAAAGCGGGGAAGGAGGTCAGTGGCCGGTATCGTCAGAGGACCACATTGGGCCTAATGTTCGTCGGCCCGGCCGTATCCATCGTATTGACGTATTACATCATATTGTATTATCATGTGTTAAGAATAAAATTTTATTTAATAAAAATTTATTATAATAAAATATAATTAAAAATATGTTTAGCACATTTGATCAGAGGATGTGTTGTTTAAGTACGAGATTTTGAGTTTAAATCTCATTATTATCATAAAATTTTGACTCTTTTTAAATAACAATGAAAAAATCAATAAAAATATGCTGCTCACGTGTTTCAAATTTTAAACCAAGAGCTGTAAAGGAATGGTCTCAACCAATTGACCTATTAAGATAAATTAATTATAAAATTAAATATATAATATTTAAAAAGATATGCATGCTATACCGATTGCGTAGTACGGATCAATCATATCGGTCTTTAGTTGATACAGTACGATACATGCAATACATAATGTACCGAACTAATACGTCAAATCTTGATTGGTCCAACGACTGCGAGGGTGGATTCACGTCGTTGTCAAGATCTACATCATCAAAATGGAGAGGGGAGACTGGGCCGATGGAGGGAGATTAATGACGTACTCCAACAGCAGGCTGGACACTATGGGCAAGCAATAAGCAAAGGAGGCTAACGGGGGAAGAAGAGAAAGATTTAAGATTTTATAAAGTAATATCTCTAAAATCTAATTCCTTGTGATTTGAGACTTTCATAAAAAAATCTCGTCGATTCAATAAGGTATCATACCATATCAAAGCATATCTCAAAAAAATAGACTCAACGGATACAAACTGCCTAGCAAATCGTGCCATATTGAATCGTATCTCCAAAAAGTATACACAAGGGATACAAACTGTCTAGCAAACCTTGATACGGTAGAGTGAGTATTTAGATTTTTTTACATATATTCTCATGCAAACTGCCATATTCATATATGTGCTCTTGATTTTTACATATTGCCATAAATATTTTTGACATATTCAAAAAATTAGATTTGTTACATATATTCTCTCATAAATTTTCATATTTATATGTGTACTCTTGTTTTACATCTAGTCAAAAAATATTTGACATATTCAAATAATGTAATTATACTTTTTCATCAAAATAACATTAACTTCAAATGAATATGTCAGGAAGTTTTCGTAAATTCTAGTGAAGTGAAGAGTATAAAACTATTAGAACTTTTTTGACTGATTCATTCGAGTTGGATGGCATTTTGACCAGGACGGTATGACTATAATTATTCTCTGAGGGCGTCTTTGACAACGGGGTTGTCCCTCGGTTAGCCGACACCGGCTAACCGGTGGGCCCCGCCTCCGCTCGCCCTCCCCCTCACATAAATCCGGTAACCGACCCTGGGTACCGTAATCGACCCTTACTCGGGTATCAAAGACGCCCTGAAGATGTCAGGGGTAGGTATAACAATATATAAAAATCAGGGTATATATTACTACGTGTAGAGGCTGGAAACTAGTTCCTAGGTCTCATGTCACACTTTTAAATTTGTTTATCGGAGAAGATCGGTCGGCACCTGTGTAAGTCTGTAAACACCAGAGCAAAATGACATCAGAAGGAGCCCTGGACGTTACCCTAAGGGAGAACCCCCCGATGCTTAAATCAGCACTTGGGGAGATGGAGAATAAAGAAGAGAAAGCGAGAGAAAGGGAGATGGAGAATGTCGGTGTGGGCCTGGAGGAGCGGCCTGTCTTCCAGAGGAATGCTCGTCGGACCCAGTGGACACCTGGAGAGTGCTCGCTGGATGGTAAGGACGCTCGGAACACCTCCCGCGCTCTCCTTCGTGATATCCCCTCCCGAGGGATGGACAGTCGAGGCCCTTCTTACTATGGTGGTCAGTCGATTCTTGTTGTATCTCTCTAACTTGTGTTTATATGTCAGTCGTTGCTCCCTCCGTGTCCGTCGAGGGCCTATTTATATGGGTTGTCCTGAGGGCGAGGGCATGTCTCTTAGCAGGGAAGGGCGCGAGTCGTGGAGTAACGTCTCCCCGCAATCGTGAGGAATTTCCCGTTGAGGGTCCGTTCCTCCGGAGTTGGGCGGTTCTCTGACAAGTCTTACGGCGCTGGTGGGGCGTGCTCGCTTTTAGTGGGAGGAGAGGCCGACATTGTGGGAGGTAACATTCAGTCACCGGAGAGTCATCCGGCGGCTGTTGCGCCTGGGTCGATGCCCTTCGTGCGCTGGCGAATCCGAGGACAATCTTCCTGGGTTGTCCATTGTGGGCCACAGCTGGCGGGGGCCCGTTACATGCGTTGTAGAGGCCTAACCGAAGCGGGCCTATCGTAATGGGCCCTATATGGGCCGAGCCGATTTTACCCTCCTCACTACGATAATTTATAGGGGAACATATGTGAAAACACCCTTATCATTTTTTTGATTTGGGAGTGTTTCATATTTATTTTTTTATGAAATTATTTACTTATGCACTCTCAACACGTGATAGTTTTATATAAATGAAATGGGGGAGTAAAAGGAGATCCGCACGAGTACTCCTGATCAATGGAGGGATATCTTCTTGTTCGTGGCATTAAGCCCCTCTTTGATAGGGAGTTATCCCCCATTTATTTCTGGGATAACTCCCATTCTATCCTTTTTTTGCTTTGGTAGAGGAATAGAGATAATCGGGTTAGAATGAAAGATATCTCCCATTTAACTCAGACAGATTGTTTCACCCTGATATCTTCTTGTTCATGACATCAACCCCTCTTTGATAGGGAGTTATCCCCCACTTATCCCGGGGATAATTCCCATTCTATCCTTTTTTTGTTTTGGTAGAGGAATAAAGATAATCAAGTTAGAACTAAAGATATCTCCCATTTAACCCGGACAGATTGTTCCAACCCAAGAGGTGGAACAGAGTTAACCCTTATTTGTCCCAAAGGGATAATCCATTATATATCAAAATAAATGAAACTAAATTTCATGATAAACTAATCTAGAAGAGATAACTCTCATTTGCCTAAATTTCATGACAAACTGGCAATAACATATTCTAAGATCCCTTCCGGGAAAAATTTCATAAAGAAAACGCTATAAGCAAGTCTTTCATATCAGGTGTGTCTCACAATCGACCTCCGAGGACTCCAAGGGAAGCAAGGCATCCACATGTTCATGTCACTCTTTCTGCATCATCTTCAGCATATGCCCCACGAAATCTGACCTGAGCGTTATGTATGCCTCCCAATTGATCGACCAGGAGCACGTCAATGACTTGAAACTTCTCAGGTAATTAAAGTCACCATCAGCTATATATGCAATGCTTCGAGTGTGTGAGGTCATCAGATATCCGATCGATGCTTCAAGTATTCCAAATTGTCAGAGAAGATAGTTGATGCTTCAATTATTCTAAGCATACAAATATTTGATACATATCAAGTATTCAATACTTCAAATATTCGATATATTCCAAGCACGTCAACCACTACTCGACCCAGACCTTCTCATGCCTTGCAGTGGTAAAATCATTAAAAAAATATCTATTGCATTTTATTAAGAATGGGTTTATACTTTTAAGTCCACAAAAAAATGTAACATAGATAGTTGATAGATAGTTGACATGAGTTAATAAAATTGAATGGAATTTTTGGGTAATCCCATGGGTTACCTGAAGAAGATATTGTTGCTCTTCTCTTCCTTTTGAAGATGTTCCACGATTTCATAGGTAGAAAAAAACATAAAAATATGAATAACATGAGTAAGCAAGATAGAAGCTAGCTGCTACCATCAGCCATTCTTTTACCTCATTCTGTGAGATATGTCTACTAATAAGAGGACAACAAAACAGAACATCAGCCATTGTTTTACCTAAACAAATGAACATAATGTCCTCCAAATTTGGAAAAACTGAAAGGCTAACAATCGGCAAAAACATCTGAATTTAAAAATGCATCGATGGTCAAGAGACATTGCTAAATGTATCCATATAGATGAACTCCAGGGAAGAACCAAGAGCACATAAAGATGGCGTGCGTGAAGAAGGATGAAAATGTGTAGGTTAGAACTAATATGAAAGCTAGCAAGTCTAACGGTTATCTCACCTGCTTGTAAATAACTTATAGATACAGGACTGTATGACATGTAGCGAAACAAAACAGACGGAGTATGAAACTGTAATGTATCAAAATAAAACTAGATCTAATATTTTGCCAGGTTAGATGAACATTTTTAGACGAACAATATTTTCATATGAATAGGAGCTTGTTTTAGATGAACAAACTGAAAAACAAGAGCATGTTTCAAACGAGCATGGATCCCAATCTTAATATTTTATGGAAAGAAGAAAAAAAAGAGGCAAGGGGGAAAGAACCAGTAATGACAAGGGGCCGAGGAGGATGCAAAGGAGACAGGCTCTGTTGGGGATGAAGCCACCGCTGCTCTCTCTACTTCAGGTGAGGCCATCACAAAGAAATAGGGTTTCATCACTCCAATAATGTGAAAAACACCAACAACTCTTCCAATACACCAGCAACATAAACCCTGAATCTCCCTTAGTAACGATCCCCTTACCATAAAGCATAATTGTGAAAATTGAAGAATATTTGTGAAACATACAATAACAAAGTCCAAGAATAAGTTCGCAAATACATTCATGAATGCAACACAAAATGAAGTACTCCTATCTATTGCCGCCCCAAATTGCATCAGCAATGTGGTTTCTAAGCTGCTCCCCAGCTGCAACGTCGCTTTGGCTAAGAGGTATGTCATCTGGGACCTCAACATCACCAGCTTCTTCAATTGTCACATCAACATCTGTCACCCTATTGAAGTACCAGTCATACTCTTGCTCTCGACGTATAAAATTTTGGATTACGCAGCATGCAAGTACAAACTTCCGTTGTATGAACCATGGATAACAATTTCCCTCTCGCAACGTCTGAAATCGCATCTTTAAGACACCAAAGGTACGTTCCACAATATTCCGGAGTTGAGCATGGCGATGATTAAACTTCTCCTTTTTGTTTGCAAATGGCACCTGTAGCGACCACTACAAGAAAAATCGCGGATAGCGACCGACCTATCGGTCGCTATTCAGTCGTAGATCGGTCGCAAATATGCATTGCGACCGAACAGATACTATCTAGCGACCGAATATGTCGGTCGCTATATAATAGTCGCTATATAGCGACCGATATAATTCGGTCGCAGTATCAGTCGTTACCAGAGACCGATTATAATCGGTCGCCTTACCGGTCGCTAATAATTCGGTCGCCATTCAGTCTCTATTCGGTCGCTACATTTGTTGTATTTTAAAAAATAAAATTAACCTATCGGATTAAGTCGGTCTCAATTCGGTCGCTATTCGGTCTCGAATTATGTTGTATTTTTAAAAATAAAATTAACCTATCGGATTTATTCGGTCTCAATTCGGTCGCCAGTCGGTCGCTAAATTTGTTGTATTTTTAAAAATAAAATTAACCTATCGGATTGATTCGGTGGCTAGTCGGTCGCGAGTCGGTCGCCAAGTATAATTATTTAATAAAAGAAATATAACGTATAGTCGCTATTCGGTCGCAATTCAGTCTCCATGCGGTCGCTAATTTTGCATTATTTTTTTTTTAAAAATTTATTTAAACTGATAAATAAATTACCTGATAAATAACAAATTCATAACATAAATATAAAATCAACTACACAGACAACAATATCGACAAATCTCAAATTCATCACATACAAACACCTGATAAATAACAATTTCATAAAACAATAATAAATCAACTACACGGATCACAATCTCCACGAACCTCAAATTACACACAATTAAAATAAAATCACAAATTAATCATACATCCATAATAATAAAATGACAACATACACAACTAAAATAAAATCACAAATCCTCCACATATGTCTCATCCTGGTCGTCGTCTCGTCCAACATCATCCTGGTCGTCGTCTCGTCCAACATCTCGCGACGGATGATCCTGTATATCATTTAAAAAAATTATAATCAAATCCTTAATAAAGAA
Organism: Amorphophallus konjac; assembly: GCA_022559845.1. Taxonomy (NCBI): domain Eukaryota; kingdom Viridiplantae; phylum Streptophyta; class Magnoliopsida; order Alismatales; family Araceae; genus Amorphophallus; species Amorphophallus konjac. The sequence continues at coordinate 25,728,831 of CM040124.1, forward strand.
ATCAAGCATTAACAAGACTTAATAAAGAAATCAAGCATTAACAAGAGTATGCCAATAGTTTAAGCCAGCTCATTTTCATATATATAAATACACACACACAATATAAGTTCAAATTTCATCTTGTATTTTAAAAATGAAGTTTGAGCGCCGAGCTCAAACCGGGCATCCGATTTGGATTCCGTCAGTTCTGACAAGTCACTTTCATCTCCCCGGTCGTATTGGAATGATCGGCACGGCCATCCGACCGGTATTTCGAATTTTAGACCCCCGGACCCGTCCTAACAGTTCATTTGAACTAAGTGTATTTTAAAAATGAAGTTTGAGCGCCGAGCTCAAACCGGGCATCCGATTTGGATTCCGTCAGTTCTGACAAGTCACTTTCATCTCCCCGGTCGTATTGGAATGATCGGCACGGCCATCCGACCGGTATTTCAGATTTTAGAACCAAATGCCCCGTCCTAACAGTTCATTTGAACTAAGTGTATTTTAAAAATGAAGTTTGAGCGCCGAGCTCAAACCGGGCATCCGATTTGGATTCCGTCAGTTCTGACAAGTCACTTTCATCTCCCCGGTCGTATTGGAATGACCGGCACGGCCATCCGACCGGTATTTCAGATTTTAGACCCCCGGACCCGTCCTAACAGTTCATTTGAAATAAGTGTATTTTAAAAATGAAGTTTGAGCGCCGAGCTCAAACCGGGCATCCGATTTGGATTCCGTCAGTTCTGACAAGTCACTTTCATCTCCCCGGTCGTATTGGAATGACCGGCACGGCCATCCGACCGGTATTTCAGATTTTAGAACCAAATGCATAAGTTGCTGCTTCTCGCTGCCTCCATTCAGGTTTGTTAATGTTTTCTTCTATGAATGGCATAACAAGAGGCACAATGTCATCTCCCACGGTCCGTGCAACCAAACCCAAGCATGTTCCTCCAGCCATTGCAAGATTCCAAACTCCTTCATCCTGATCTTGGTCGTCTTCTTGCTTAAGGAGTGTCTCCAACAGCATAGGGACAAGCGCAGGTAGTGCCTGCTTGATAAAATAAAAGCAAGGGGTGTCAGAATCAGCAGAAAAATCCCCTCCATATTCATCTAAGATGTCAATCTCTTCATCGCATATTGAGCTCCAGAATTCAATAGCTTGTAGAGCAACAGGTTCCTCATCTTCCCTCACAGCTTTTGCAGTGATGTTAAATATGTCCTGCATATACGATGCAAGCTTCTCATAATACATGGAGGATATGGAGACCAAGCATTCGAATGCAGCCTGCCGTATCTTCACCTCAGGGGACAGAGTAGCTTCACAAATGACTCTCATGATATAATCCCTCTCCATATCATTCCCGAAGTTTGCCTGAGCAAATCCCAAAGAATTATGCAGAGCTCGAGTTGCAGCCAGCCTAACATCAATGTTTCCCTCAGAAGCACTCATGCCTTGAACAACCGCTGTCAATATCTTATTGACTTGCTCTTGATCAACTTCATCAGGGGAGACTTCTTCACACATGTAACCTAGGGTGTCCAAAGTTGCTTGCTTAACATCTGGCTGAAGTTGGTGAATATTTGACAAGAGAGAACTGATAAGTTCAGGCCATTGATTTTGAGGCAACTCAATACCAGCAATCTTTGCAACAACTTGAGATGCAGTAGATCTTGCATCAATCACCGGTGAAGAGAGAGTCTGTAGTAAACATCCTTTGACCTGGGCCCTAACAGCTACATCCAATGATAACCATCTCTGCACATGCTCAAATTTTCTGTGTTGCTCCTTTGCATCCAGGGCATTTTTGAGAATCAAGCCTGCCAATTTACGGCTAACAACAGGCTTGTCATTATTTGCTAATTCACTCGAAAGAGATAGCAAGAACCCAGTAACATTTTGATCCTGAAATTGTTTTAAACTTTCCTCAGCATGCTTGCGAACCGCTGAATCTATTGACTGTGCATTCAAAAGAACTTGGGTAACTTCCATAGCCATTTCTGTATGGTATCTTCTCCGCCTTTCCCTTGCAGGGATACGCCCCAATGGCGGCCGCCGCCGACTATATATAATATCCTTCACTTCTTGTAACTTATGACCTATGCTCCTTTGTATGAACTGCCCTTCCTTTGCTTAGAGGTGCTGTTCCTGGCTTCCTGCCATGACAGTTACCAGACTTTGGGGAGATCTTTTCACCTAAATTGGCATATTTTATTCATGTCTACATGTTACTTTCCTTATATTATTCTAGCTTTATGAATATTTATAGATCTGTATCCTCCCCCACTCAAGTGAATAGAATTTATACATATCTTTTCACTTTCAGTTCTAACCAAAATCTCTATACACCTATGGAAAATCCTGCAGAACAGTCTGCCTGTTGATTCTAATATCCAGAGGATAGGTGTAAGATGATATTTAGAGTTAAGAAAATGATATTTTCCCCTCCTCAATCTAAATTCTTATATTTTGTAAGATGATATTTAGAGTTAACAAATAGAAAATCAATCAAATAAAATACTTACCGGAGGCTGCTGTGCAGGAGGTGCAGGAGGTGCTCTACTACTATCAATTCCCAAGGATGTGAGCATCTGGGAGACGGTCTGAGCGACGATGGTTGAGATATTCTGAGAGATATTCTGAGAGACGGTCTCGTTGACGATCTGCCTAAACATATCTGGAGTCATGGTCGGGGCGGCACTGGAAGAACCATCTGGGGCTGCTGGTGTGGTAAATGGAGAGGTCGCATGTGAGACCGAACTCGAGCATGATGATAACACCCTAGTCGTGCCCAAGCTATGTCCAAAACCATAAACATGTCCTTTCTTGGGTGCCCCAGATGCTGCAACCCAAATGGCAGGATCCAACTCTGGACGCTGACTGTCATCCCCGTACCTCTCATCCATTCGTCTACTATATGAGTCCTGCAAAAACCAAAAAAAAACAAAACCAAATTATTCTACAATTTAATCTTAAATGAAAACTATTAATGTATACACTTACCGCTACCTCCCGAGCTTTCTCACTAATGTAAGCATTTGTCCCTTTCTTCTTATGAGTTCGATCAAAAAGTTCATGAAATTGAGCTGGCCGCTTTAACTGTGCTTCCTGTTATTCAAATAAATCACAGTTTCATAATAGAAACAAAAAATTTATATATGTAGAAGTGTACTTACTAATCTCGCTTTATGTGTTGCAAAGGAGACAGAGCCACCCGTGTGTAAATTCGCTTCAGGATGCGCTGCTCTGTTTTGCTTTGCTTTGTTTGAATTGGCATTCCATTTCTCCGCTTCCCAAATGTTGCACAGCTCTGTCCAATACTCCTTTCTCATCCACACAGGCCCATGCTCCTTCCATATGTTCTTATCAGTACTTGCACATGCTTTTTTTGCATATCTTCGGGCATTGTACATAAGATGTTTGAAATTATCTCTTGCAGTAGCTGTCCATGCAAATCTAGCACGTAACTCATCTGAATGTTCTGTGAATCGATGATTCCTCTATATATTAACAACAACAAAAATTTATATGTTACATAACAAAGTGGGTTAAAATAATAATTGAAAATGACTTAATATGATAAAATAAGATAAATACCAAGAACATAGAGAACAATAAATCCTGAACACCCATCGGAAAATCAGCAAAGCGATGGATGGGGCCTGGAAAATGTGCTTGAATTGTCTTTGTAATAAATTGTGATGCTTGGGCTGGCTCTATTTTATTCCTGAAATTAAAAATATTAATACCACAATGACGAATAAATAACAAAAATAATGCATTACGTACCCTTCATTTATCCACACTGCCCGCATCGTCTCATTACAACAGCCCTCCCCCTCATGATGACTCGCCTCGTCATCAGCACGTACTATACGAATTAAATAGTATAAATAAAACAAACTATCAAAAAAACATAAATATGCAAATGAACATACCTGACTCAGCTGGGGGAGGTGTAGATCCACTCGCCATGTGTGATGGCGGTGCATAGGCCGTCAATGTACCCGTTGTCAGTGGTAACGGTGCAGAGGCCGTGGGTCCTGTAAGGATAAGAATCAGATAACACAAAAACATAAAGAATTATTTTAAACAAATACTCAAATGAATTATACATGAAAGTATACATACCTACTACCGGTGGTAGCGGTGCATCCCTCGGTGGTAACGGTGCAGAGGTCGTGGGTCCTGTGAAAATAAGAATCAGATAACACAAAAACATAAAGAATTATTTTAAACAAATACTCAAATGAATTATACATGAAAGTATACATACCTACTACCGGTGGTAGCGGTGCATCCCTCGGTGGTAACGGTGCAGAGGTCGTGGGTCCTGTGAAAATAAGAATCAGATAACACAAAAACATAAAGAATTATTTTCAACAAATACTACAATGCATTATACATGAAAGTATACATACCTACTACCGGTGGTAGCGGTGCAGAGGTCGGTCGTAACGGTGTAGAGGTCGTGGGTCCTGTGAAAATAATAATCAGATAACACAAATACATAATGAATTATTTTCAACAAATACTACAATGCATTATGAAGGGAAAGTATACATACCTACTACCGGTGGTAGCGGTGCAGAGGTCGGTGGTATATGTGCAGAGGTCGTGGGTCCTGTGAAAATAAGAATCAGATAACACAAAAACATAAAGAATTATTTTCAACAAATACTACAATGCATTATACATGAAAGTATACATACCTACTACCGGTGGTAGCGGTGCAGAGGTCGGTCGTAACGGTGTAGAGGTCGTGGGTCCTGTGAAAATAATAATCAGATAACACAAATACATAATGAATTATTTTCAACAAATACTACAATGCATTATGAAGGGAAAGTATACATACCTACTACCGGTGGTGAAACGGAAGTAAATCTGCTCCCGCTACCCTCTCCCCTCCCACCTCTGGGAGTCCCACGCCGTCCTCGAACCATATCTTCAACTGGTAATAAAATACATGCATATTCATCAAATAGTGAAAGAAAGAAAGTTACAGAGTATTAAAATTCCCAGATAAAATTGTATACCATTAATCAAACATTCTCCATTTCTTCTTCAGATGTTGGAGATATAACAAATTCAGCATTCACATCTTCATAAAAATAAGTTGATTCCCTTATGCTCTGATACCAAATCTGATGCAGGACAGAAACATTTATAACCATTAAATGACACTTTTTCACTCATCAAAACATACAATGTTACTTTTTGAACATTAGTAAATATGGTGCAATCTTAAACCCCATTTTATTACTGAGGATGGATAAGATAGTATGATAGGTCTTTAAACAAACAGATGGAGGAAGAAAAACTTTTAGAAAAACATTGTAACTAATCCTCATAGGTACCTGACAGCCTGTGGCCAGCTAGAAACTTCTTGATGTCAAGGTGACTGGAATTGTAATAATATTTGACAACTTATAGTCATAGAAGATTTATGAGAATGAATTGAGAAAAGAGATGCAAATAAGGGGCTTTACTTGAGAGAGAGGATGGGTCAATTGTAAGGCAAAGAGTATGTTATGCTGAGCGCACACATGGATATGGATGTTAGATGTTACCTATCAGATATAGCAGATCTACTCTCTTCCTTAATCTACTAAAGTAATATACCAATAATCCTATACCTGAATCTCTGATACTAGAGCATAGGGCCAAGTTATCAAATGGTTATAATTTCTTTTAGGTTTCTGTCCCTGTAACCGCTTGAAAATTATGCTTGGTATTCAGCTTATCCTGACCTAAAACATGAATATGCTTTCCATCATGCTAACAAGCATAAATACACTTCGTATACAGTTGTGGAAAAGATTATTTGACAGAAGGATAAGTGATCACACAGCAGCAAAAGAAATAAATTGGGCATTATGCCATGGAGATCAAAGATAGAAGCTATGCACATACTATGAGTGTTGATGGAGAGTTCCAGGGAGAATAAATGAATGTGCATATGGGCTGCTGATTTAGGTCAATATGATAAGGTGCAGATTCAACTATTCAAGTTAGTTTGTGGGCCATGGTCAGGTCAATTGTGATGAGCTCGAAGATTTAATTGCTGAAGACTTACTTCGTCATCAGGCCCTTGTTGGCATAGCTCCACGGGCCCATGGAGGTAGTCATATTCCCAAACGAGGCATCTTGACGTGTTCTACGTCATTGGGTTCTATGGATCAAACCCAAACTGAAGAAGAGGAAGAGGAGCTGTACCACACAAACCTACGGCGTGGGTCACTCGATCAACATCTTAACTCCGAAATTGAAGACGACTGGTCGGAGGATGTCTCAATGGTATCTATTCATCAACTTGTCAGTGTTGACACTGGTAGGAAAAGGATGAAATCAGAAGAAAAATATGCTTACCTCAAATGTACAGGAATTAGACTCGAGGTTTCAGGGTTGGGAAGCCGCAACAATATCGGTAATGATATTTATCTAGGTTTCTCTTTGGACACTCTCTAGGGTGGGCAGTCTATTTATTTTCTTTGTCCTCTCTGGAGGTAAGGTGGCATGTCCCCCTCTGTGTTGAATCCTTTTCATTCTTTAATAAATCTTTATATTTTATGAGAAAAAAACTTCAATGCATTGATATCTTGAAAGAGATCTGGAGCAAAAGCAAAACTAAGAACTGTATATCAAATGAAAGAAGCATTTCTGATAACATAGGGATACAACAACGTTTTGCTCAAACTCCCAACTACCTTGTTTTTCCTTTTATGCCAATATATCATGACTACATATACACGTGAGGAGGTGCATGGCACATGCACTTTGAACCCCAGTTGCACATCTTTTAAAAGAGTTGCATCATTGGACCAGTTAAGAAGTCCCATAACAGAGTTCATGCAAGGCTAAATCATATTGCTGATTCTTATAACATTATTCTTGTTGTTGTTGTTGTAGCTACTATTGCAGTTGCTGCTGTTAATGCTGCTGTTGATGTCATTGTTACTTTAAGAGGTATAAATGAATTAAATTTAATTATTGAGGTAAAGATAAAAAATTGTTTATCTTTTCTATCACTTCTCGTCAACACTTTTACCTCAGCCTCCCTCAGTTTTCTTGACTTTATGCACCTAGACCAAGAAGCATCATGCACCAACAATAATCCCAGCTGCCCTGTCTTTCACAGTCCACTTTCAACACAGCAGCACTCCTCTTCATTACTTCGAGATACCTGACCTCTAGCAACTATGTCTGATGTGAGCTGGTTAACAAAGATCGTGACATATGGTAAATGGGAGAGAGGTTATCAGACTTCAGTCACATAAAAGAATAGAAATCTTCGGTTGCTAAGGGAATGTAAAGGGATGGAATAGGGTTTCTGATTCATTATAATAGAAACAGAATTAATAGAAATTGGGTAGACGATCAAGAAAAACTAGAAATTGGGTAGGGCTTTAAATGGAGGACAATGGAAATAAAAAAAAAAATGAATTCTGGAAACTAATAACATGAGTTAGCAGAGAGTAAGAGATGAAATATAATTGGAAATGAACAAAAAATGGTGTTTTCCAAGGAAAATGAGGTAAAAATAAAAACTCTAAGCAGGTAAATATAAAGGGTCGCGGCAAGTAATCGAAGAGTCCTAGCTCGATCACCGGTCTCATAGCTCGGCATAGTCTAAGAGATGGTTTCCAAACTCGGGCTGCCACAACTCCAACATGGAGGTATTAGCTCAGGCGCCATACCAGATGATGCAGAACTAGCAAGGCAGTTACGGTGAAGGCCACAAGATGGGGGAATCTAGTCTGCACAGTCAAATCTCCTTTGGAAGGTTATGAGTTATCACATTGAAAGCAGAAGTCCTGTCATTCACTTATCCCTCGAGAATCTCCGCCACCGCCTTGCATATCAATGCCTATGGTTCGAAGCGCATGGGGATATGGATGTTGCACTGATGTCAACCACATGACCTCCATTCCGCCAAATTCAGACCAAACCATTAAGTTATGAGAAGCCAAAGCGTCGTTATCACATGCCAATGTCACTCGATGCCGTGATATGTTTCATATCTCTTAACCCACGTCACTCCGAAAGACGAGCCACTCTTTGTAGTTCTGTCAAATTTGCATGTCTCCTTAACCTAGAAGTCTGGGATCTTTCGACTCACAGTGTTCCGGTGCGAATCATATACCGTACCTAGAACAACAAACTCGGGTCAACAGGCCTCCGATATGAGACTGATTGTGACAGAGGTGGCGATAGAGGGGGGACGTTGGCTGAGTGGGAGGCCGCGGCGGTGAGGGTGGAGACCGGTAGAGGAGCTCCGACGTAAATTCGACCGCACGATCCCCCTCAAATCAATCCTCTACGAGATGGACGGTGAGCTCGTGGAGTGACCCGACAGTATATGTCCAATCTCGCTAGTTTTAAATCCGACTTTATCATAAATGCAACATCTTGCTAATTTTTAATCACCAGTAACTTAATTTTAATTATTATTCTAAATGAAAATAATAATTCACTCAATCATAACCCTTATTCCCACCTCCCAGCCTTTCCCCCCAGAGGAAGCCACTGTCACCACCTCGATCGCAACTCGGAAAGCCCACCCCCCACCACCACCACCGGGATCAGAGAGGGCCGGAGAGACTCTCCTCTCACTTCTCCGCCCCGTTCTCACGAGAGACAACGAACGGCCCTCTGCAGCCCCACCCACCCACCCGGGTTTTTGCTCCGCCCACCACCACCACCATCGCCCCCCACCACAAAAGCTAGCTCATCCCCCTCCACCATCGACAGATACACACACGATCTCTTCTACTGATACGATCTGCACCCACCCCGGCCCGGCCGCATCTCCACACTACTCTCTTTCTCCCCTCCTCTTCCTCCTCCTCCTCCTCCTGTCACAGCACCGGCCACCTGTTCCTTCCACCAGCCCCCTATGCCACTTCCTGCGTGGATACCAGTAGCTGAGGGGAGCAGGCCGGTGACGGAGGGGGAAGGGAGAGAGAGAGAGAGAGAGAGAGAGAGAGAGAGAGAGAGAGAGAGGTACCTGCGGAGGGCGACGACGGCAGGGCGAGCGGCGACGGCGACTCCACGCGAGCGGCGCGGCGACGGGCTCCGGCGGAGGGGGGCTCGGGCGGGAGGCAGCACGGGGAGGGGGGCTCCGGCGGAGGAGGGGGGCTCGGGCGGGAGGGCTCGGGCGGAGGGGGGGCTCCGGCGGAGGGGGCTCGGGCGGGAGCGGGGAGGGGGGCTAGGGCGGAGAGGGGGCCGCAGGGGAAGGGGGCTCGGGAGGGGGGGCTCGGGCGGGAGGGGGGGGGGCTCGGGCGGGAGGGCTCGGGCGGGCGGGGGTCGTAGTAGGAAGTATAACGGCATCAGCGACCGACTGGAGACCGAAGTTAATTCGGTCGCAATAATAGCGACCGATTAGCGACCGATATACATGCGGTCGCTGAAACGGTCTCGGTTATGCGACCGATTATTTCGGTCTCCGAATTGGTCTCTATTTGGGACCGACTAGCGACCGATTAAATCGGTCGCTAATTCGGTCGCTATAGCCACTTTTTCTTGTAGTGGACCCAAGATCCGGATATCAGGAAGGACCCGATACCATTCGAATCCCGGCCCGCCACCTACGAGTCGGAAGGCTCGAAAGGACTAAAAGGAGTGTGGAGGTACAAAGAAATAGAAAATAAAGCAGGATAATCCAACAATTAACAGAAATAAATAAACAACTACAGAGTCTAGTCCAACAGAAGTACAGTCTAAGACAGAGAAGCGTACCCAACACCGAGTGAACACTCGGCCCGGCGAGCTGGCAACTAAGAACCACCGCACAACACCCTCGAACCTCAAGGAAGAACCGCTGCACCTGAAAAGTAGGAGTGAGCCTCCTATCACTGGCTCAGTAGGGGTCCCGCGGAACCCCAACCATAAACAACGGCGGTAGCGGAAAGCAGCAACAATAGTAGGAACATCAAACCGGTGGCCGGTAAAAACTCGGCACTACAACTACTCCTACTGTATAGGAAAACACGACCCGATCTCACAGTCGGGGGATCACCAGACTAACAAGAAACCTCTGGCTACACTTCCAGGAAAATTCATCACGACACCATCGTCGTGGACCAGACACTGTCTAGGAAAACCCTTGGTGACGCTCACCGGAACCCTAGACCTCAACCTCGGGAACACACCCGGAAACTGCACATAAAACCACGTCTTGCAGACGAGAAACGGAACCTCGAGTCACGAGAAACTCACGTCACGTGACGGGAGCACTCCCCACTAGAAGCAAGGCCAGATGCGTCCACTGACGTCTTACACCGCACTCCAGTGTCTCCCTATGACACCCCAGGCGGAGACTGAGACACGCAACCAGTACCACGAACAAGGACTAGCTGGGGTCGCGCTCGTCAGCGAGGGTCTGACTGCCCCCAACCACGAGTGCACACACAGACCATACGCCCTAGGTCTGATCCTCTAGCTGGTTCTTCCCCCGAAGCCCGTACTCAGGCTGCGCGTGGGGGCCCTACGATAACCAGCCTAAAAATCGTCTCTCCGGTCATGCTCTCCACCACTCCCAAGTGGGTTCGCACACGCGTGCGCAGGAAAACTACGACTAGTGGAAGGTCACTAAACATGAACACGGAAAGTCACGCACACACCCATCGTGAGTAATACAGAGTAACAGGTGGCCCAGGCCACCAGACTCGGGACGGTCCTTCTAAACCTATTAACCCAACGGTCCTTGAGTCACATGACTCGGGTCAAGACTGCAGCACGTGACGGCACAGCGCCGTCGATCTAGCCTAATCCCTAGGTTTGAAACCACGGTTACGCAACTCCCAAGATAGCTCACAAGCTGCCGAGTCGATCCCATATTCAAGGGAAAAGCGGGAAACCTCTAGCGCCAGACTGGGTGACTGGACTCACAGTCCGAGGGCCAAACCCACGGCCCACAAGGACGTGCGAGAATAGCCCACCGTACACATGCCGATACACGGCGACTCGTTCTAGCGAGAACACGAAATCCTGGAACACATAGGGCCACCCGGACCCTCCAAACCTACGGGCACATTAACCGAGACTAAACGGCACCTTCGGACACCCAAAAACACGGTCACGGTACCCACGGGGTGCTCGGGACACTCGCGGGGCCAAAGGTCGGTCATTGGGTCTCAACCGGACCGACCGGGACCCAAAACGGACCTCACAGCTGAATTTCGGTCGACCAACCCACAGGGGTCGGTCAACCAACCAGTTCGGTCAACCAAACTAGACGATTCGGTCGACCGAACTGGGTAGAATGCATAGTTCGTAGACACCGTCGCCGTTCGGTCGACCGAACCGCACGCGTCGGTCGACCGAATACGGCGAAACCCTAATCTGAACCCCTCACGTGGAATCCGTTCCACGCCCCATTCGACCCCAATTGAAGGGGAAAACACGGGGGATCATTCCCCCGACCCCAAAACCCAAAAATAGAGGGAAGAAAGTGGGAAAACCGCACTCGATCCGACGAATCCGTCGCATGCCCTAAAAATATGATTTTTCCCCCCAACGGTAATAAACCCACGCTCGGCTCACCACGGGCTACCAAAATCACGAGAAATGAAGTATAGGGGTTAAGGATGCATTCTCCTACCTCCACCGAAGATTTGACGCCCCATGGATGCCGTTCTACGCGAAACCATCCGCAAAACCCCCGCCGGTTCACGAACGTGCACCCGAGCTTCAACGCGCCACCACCTCTCGATCCTTGACCCGTCCTCATGCTCCTCGCCCCCGCAGCATCTCCGCCTCACCCGCCATCGCCTCCGTCGGCCGCCCGGAGGAGAGGGGGAAAGAAAGAGAAGAGAGAGGGAGAGAATGAGAGAATGGGGAGAGAGAGGGGGGTGAGTTGGTTTATATAGAAATCAATTTGGGATTTTAAACATCCAAAAAATACAAAAATAGGGAAAAATACTCTCCACGATCCTTGAAAAATGCACAACGCGCCTGCAACATCCCGGAGTCGGAGAACACAACGGTTCACCCTGCACGGGGTTCTGAAGGTCCGATAGGCAAAAACACTCGTGAACCGCAAAACTCAATCCGGGACCCACAAAAGTGATCCGAAACCCACAGATCCTGATCCAAACAATAATCTAAAAAATTCAGGGTGTTACAGCCCTCCCCCCTTAAAGAAAATTCATCCTTAAACTTCAAGACTAGCACCAAGTCACAGGGGAAGAACACCGAACCACTGACAACGCTGTCAGGGCCCCAGCACAGAAAACCTCGATTCTCACGAATGCACAAATCCGGAGGGATACGGCTAGACCTTTATCATGACCATCGCCTCGCTCATGACTCAGCACACCTCGATCATCAAAGCAGGCATACAACAAAACACAAGTATGGTATCACCTCAGCTGCATGGAAACCAACTCTGCCAGAAGATAAACTTCCACAATTCCTAAATCCAATCTAGGAAAAGCAAATCACGGAAACGGCCACCAAAGGCCTCGCTTGCACACGGCTCTCACCGTTCTCGAGCTGCTACGACCAGCATCTTCTATCTGTGAAAGACCAATCACCGATCACCAGACACTCGTCAACGGGAAACCCTTGAATCGCTCAGCTTCTTCCCTCTTTCTTGGTCCTTCACCAGGTCTGAAGGGCACATTCCAAATCTCAACAGGCCATCCGTTGACTCTCACACAGACCAACACCATATCTCAAGCCGATCCTCATTCGGATACCACATCCAGACCTATCCTCATGTCAACTCTACCCTCTAAGTGGAGTATGGTGAAACCAATTGACAAGATCCCGGAATCTTCGGTCCTCACCTCACTCGACTCAGACTTACAAGGGAATCCGCCCAAGCGAGCCGCAGACCAGGGATCACCATCCAACGACAACGTCTCTTCAAGGGATCACCATACGCAGGCATGGTCCATTGCAATCCAATCACAACTTATCTCAACTACTCCGAATGGACGCCTGCCAATCCCGATTCCGCTCTTACCACAGAGCCACGGGACACACAACTTGAGCATTCACGGCACACAACTCCAAGGCAACCAAGTGCCACTTGCTATCACAGCAACTTGGTCGACAACGCCACGACCAATGCGCACGGGTCCCCAGACAATACACATCTTACCATGGTCGACCACGTGGTTAGCCTTACCAGTCACTCGCAACTACCAACCGGGACCCATAATCTCTCAGAGATCACTTCTCCAGAACACGATCTCATCCGAGAACACCACTTCCAACATACGAACAGGGTACTCATGCGGCGCACTTGCCAACATATCTCCCCAATTCTCCACCTGCCAGTGACATGAACCATAATATCTCAAGCAACGGCACGGCAACAACACGTCTCACACAGCCAGAGACAATATCATATCGAGGAACCAATCCTCCAATGCTCTACACATCCTCAGAAATCCGCCCGTAGCAACCAACGCTACGATCTTGGGCCTATGGGTTATGGGCCCACCAGGCTTCCGCTGAGCACTCTGATCCACACGCACAGCCAACACAGATGACTCGTGATACACCATCTCGACAATCCTCTGCAACTCCGTAGTCTCCGATCCTTGATACATTGGGAACCACAACACCAGCCATACATTCTCATAACACCACCCAAACTGGCACTCGTCCTTCCGGAACAGCGCCAACATACCCTTATACACCAGGAGAAATGGGCACGACTTCTCACATGTAACCACCTTGCCAAAACATAGGACGTGTCTCGCACGGACTTCATGGCACACGAAGGCCAACCCATCCGGACACACAATGCAAGACGACAAACCTTGGTAAAACGGGATCTCCTCCAACCAAGGGAAAAACTCAATACACTTCCGACCAACGGAAGGAAAACTCTACGCTCGACCTGACCTCGAACCTTACACACACTGGGAACAACACCCTCCAGCATCCGGAGAATCATCACTTCCGTCAGGTAAGCACCTCCGACACACTCGCCAAGTGTCTCATCGGACCACATTCACAACATCTCCCGATGCACCACCGATGCAATTCCTCAAACCGCAACACGCCACGCCAAGAGTCGCAACACGATCCATAATCGACAACCGCCAACGCTCATCCTCGAGTCTCGAACTCGCCGCGGAGCCTTCACATCTCAAGCCAAATCCAAGGCGAACACAATCCATTCACACGCAAAAGCGCAGGAGCAAGAACTTACTGGGACAACTCTGCCCAATCTTGCCTCGAAATCCACAAAAATAACTGGGACCGACACGTCATTTCTAACGCTACAGAGCATGACAAGGACATCGAGTTCGACAATCAGCAGCTCAACAGAAGATCCTCCGCTCATCCGAGCACCATTCTCGACCAGAGCACCCGCTCTGACACCTTAAACCATAATCTCGACGCCTTAGGGGCTGGAAAAAGCTCAAGCTGGAGTGACCAGACTCTACAACAGCTCCCCCAGAGCACGCCCACGGCCACTTAACCACGAACAATCCTCACCAGCCACCTGACCTCGCTGTAAATACCTCGAACACAATACCGCGAACTCACGCCTGCCGGTAACCTCTGCGCAATGCAGCACAACCGGGGCCACCACCCATCGGGAAGAAATCTCTCTATCACATCCCTTAGGCCCCACACCGGCACTCAGACGAAACAACAACCACCTTCACAGCGCCAACACGGTGCACTCAAGCTCTTACGCGAGAAACCAAGCAGAAAATAAGCACAAATCTCTATGCCAGCTGCCGACTGTACTAGACCTTATGGACTCTGATCACCGTAATATCCCGAATTCCCATGTACGTCCACAACCACGCTCTGATACCAACTGTAGCGACCCAAGATCCGGATACCAGGAAATTCCCGATACCATTCGAATCTTGGCCCGCCACCCACGAGTCGGAGGGCTCGGAAGGGATAAAAGGAGTGTGGAAGTACAAAGAAATAGGAAATAAAGTAGGATAATCCAACAAGTAACAGAAATAAATAAATGACTATAGAGTCCAGTCTAAAAGAAGTACAGTCTAAGGCAGAGAAGCGTACCCAACATCGAGTGAGCACTCGGCCTGGCGAGCTGACAACTAAGAACTACCGCACAGCACCCTCGAACCTCGAGGAAGAAGTGTCTCACCTGAAAAGTAGGGGTGGGCCTCATATCACTAGGTTAGTAGGGGTCCTACGGAATCCCAACCGTAAACAACAGTGGTAGCAGAAAGCATCAACAATAGCAGGAACAACAAACCGGTGGCCGGTAAAAACTCGGCACTACTGCTACTCCTACTATACCCGAAAACATGCCCCGATCTCACATTCCGGAGACCACCAGACTAACGAGAAACCTCTGGCTACGATGCCAGGAAAACTCATCACGACACCACCGTCGTGGACCGGACACTGCCTAGGAAAACCCTTGGTGATGCTCACCAGAACCCTAGACCTCAACCTCGGGAACACACCCAAAAATTACACGCAAAACCACGTCTCGTAGACGAGAAACGAAACCTCGAGTCACGAGAAACTCACGTCACGTGACGGGAGCACTCCCCACTAGAAGCAAGGCTGGATGCTGATAACGCGAAAGTTTGTCGTTTAAAACACACGTATAACAATCTTAAAACCGAACTCGCACAAAATGATCAAAGGAGAACGTAGTACTATGGCAAGCACGGGTCGAATCCACAGGGAAGAAGATACTTTTAGAGTTAAAAACCTTGTAACCTTTTAGAAAATATTTGTGATTTTTTGTAGCTTGAAGAGAATGATTAAACAAAGAATGATTCCAACAATTAAATCAAAATGCCTATGATTATGAGTCTATGCCATGTGAAATAATTGCATAACATTGAGAAGAAGAGGTAGAAAAAGTAGGAAGAGAGGGAAGATGAACAAACTCTAGATCAAATGAACACTTCTTTCATTAACATAAAGAAACGATTACATGAAGTGCAAGACGAGCTTACAATAAAGATGTGACGAGATTACAATGAAGTAAAATGAAACTAAAGCAATAGCAACAAGAGGAGCCTGAGATGTGAAGATGGTAGCCGCAATGGTGATGACGGCGCCGTCCTCTCTTGGCCTTGGATCACGAACCACCTTGTGGAAGATGTCGTCTACACCGGGAGGAAGTCGCCTTTGTCGTTGAAGCTGTCTTTTGAGGGTGAATAACTTTGAACCCAAGAGGAATTAGGGGATGCCCAAGAATAAAAAGTTGAAGAGGGAAAAGAGAGAAAAAACTTTAATGAAGAACTCAGAGAGAAAAGAAGAGAAGAAGAGCTTCAAAATGGAGACATAACAGAAACTAGCACCTCGGATGAACAGTGAAATCACAGGACAGCAAGTTGAAAAATGAAAAATATCTTAAAAACCAGAAAGAATTAGAAGATGAGTAAGAAGAAGAAGTTGTAGAACACGTAAAAACCAAGAACTTTTATGAAGACAGCAAGAGCATAAAATGACTAGAAGAGAGAGAAATAAGGGAAAGAACAGAGAACAATACTGGGTCGCAGATGAACAGGACAGCACAGTAAAAAATACGAAATATCTTGAAAAGCAGAAGGAATTAGAAGTTGAGCAAGAAGAAGAAGTTGTAGAAGACGTAAAAATGAAGAACTTTTATGAAGAACACAAAAACATAAAATGACTAGAAGAGGGAGAAATAAGGGAAAGAACAGAGAACAATACTAGGTCGCAGATGAACAGGACAACACAGTGAAAAATACAAAATATCTTGAAAACCAGAAGGAATTAGAAGATGAGCAAGAAGAAGAAGTTGTAGATGACTTAAAAATGAAGAACTTGTATGAAGAACATAAAAGGAGAAAATGAACTTACATGGGAGAAACCGGAGGCCTAAGGTTGGGAGAGAAAGAGGGAGAGTGAAAGATTGCCAAAAGAAAAGACTCCCCTTCTCCTCCTTGCCATGGGCTATTTATAGGGAAAGTTGGATAGATAGAGGGTGGAGATTATATCAAAAGGGGATGGATGGCTGAGATTCAAGTGGAATATGATGTATGGGGAAGAGAAAAAGTAGGTGGACACCCCCTTTCTTGGACTTTAGGCACCCCATTTCCCAAGGCTCATCATGTCTCTCCTTTATTTCAAACTTTGAATGTCATTTTCCTCCTTTTCAAACTTAAACTTTGGATTCTTCCTTTTCAAACTTTGAATTCGAAATTTTGAACATTCCTTTCCCTCCAACTAAAATATTTTGAATTCTTTATTTGACTTGGTCAAAATGGTGATGACCCTTTTGTCACTGGCTTCTTTTGTAATTACCTTCGGTGTCCTACACACACATAATTACACTTTAGTCCATAAAAATTATCACAATGTGCACATCAATCTCAAATGCTCATAGTTATGTAATGGAGAATTAATGCTCATGGCCCTCATCTTCAAATTATTAGATAAAATTATCAAATTAATCAATTTACGTGAAAGCTCCAATTTAAATGCGGAGTTGAGGTTAATTATGAAATATGCATAATTACCTAATTATATGCACATAAAATGGTGTTTATGCGATGTATTATCATAAGAAATGGAGACTTATCACACCCCCCAACTTGAACATTGCTAGTCCCTTAGCAATGTAAACAATTATAAAATTAGGACTAGCAAACACTCATGTGTCACAGATCATGGCAAGAACATTATGCATAATGATTTAGACTTTGAAGTATTACAAGTTCAAGTAGAATGCATTTGGTATAAATTTCATCAGTCCATGTGTTTAGACCTTTCCTCAGGATACACTCAAAATTAAATATCTCTTTGTGTATGAGTGATATAACTTGATTAGTGACTTCCAAACAATCTAGATGAATAAGTCTTCTACCTTTCACTTAAAGATGATTTTCAATTCTGCCCACCTCTTGAATTGAGCTTCTCGAATTACATGTAGCTTCACTCTGCCAGTTTATACTTTTTTTTTTGACACACGGTGCTGCACATCCCTTCGCCGTTTGACGCGAATCTCAACTCTTGCCTTAGGAGAAGCAGGCCCGGTTACTAAGTTCAGGGGCATTTTCCATGTGTTTTTTTTTTGGCAGGTAGCTTTTTCCTCACGATTATGTTCAACGAATGGACATAATATTCATCACCACCTAAGTGTCAAGTAAAATTCCCATCATCCTAATGTTTGTCATCCACCGATCTTGTTATTGTGCAATTGTGTGCAAGTTCAATAGAATTTTCAGGTGTATTCTGAGGAAAAGGTTAAAGACATAACCAATTAATTCATCCCTTTAATTTGTAACTTTCACATGTAAGACTCTAAGTCCTATCATTCTAAGAAAAGTTTCTCATCATGAAATATGAACATGAAACACGTGTTAGAGGTGTGATGAAAGGTTGCAATTATTTTGAGGAAATTCAAGCTCAAGCTACCCCCCAACTTAGGTGACATTGTCCCTAATGGCATGAGTAAGATATAGAAATATAATAAAGCCATAAAAAGTAGAGGGAAGGATAGATACGACCTGAGAGAGAGATGTCGTCATCAAAGAAATATTGCTCCATGCTCCATGCTCCTTAGATAAAAGAAGAAAATCAATTATTTTTTTTTTGAAAAGAGACAGGATAATTGGGTTGCCTCCCAAGAAGCGCTAAGTTTAACGTCTTCAGCCAGACACAATATAGCTCACAATGGGTCACTCAGCCTGAGAGAGTCCTCATGCAGCATTGGAAGATTTTCAATGTAAGGTTTCAAATGTTGACCATTGACAGTGAAAGTTTGACCAGTTTTAGAATCAAGAATTGTTACTGCACCATGGTCAAATATTTTAATTACCACATATGGTCCATCCCATCGAGATTTCAATTTACCGGGGAATAATCGCAGCCTAGAGTTAAAAAGCCAAACTTTTTGGTCAGGTTGAAAAGATTTTCTCAAAATGTGCTTGTCATGAAAGGCTTTGGTCTTAACTTTGTAGATCTTGGAATTTTCATAGGCTTCATTGCGTAGCTCCTCCAACTCATTGAGTTGGAGAGCTCTATGGGAACCAGCTTGGGCCAAGTCCAAATTCACTTGTTTTATTGCCCAGTACGCCCTATGTTCCAGCTCAACTGGTAGGTGACAGGCTTTTCCAAAAATCAGCCTATAGGGGGACATACCTATGGGAGTTTTGTAGGCAGTCCGATAGGCCCAAAGAGCATCATCCAATCTTTCAGACCAATCCTTCCTATCGGGCCGAACAGATTTTTGTAGGATGTTTTTGATTTCTCGATTGGATATTTCCACTTGGCCACTTGTTTGGGGGTGGTAGGGGGTGGCGATTTTGTGAGTGATCCCATATTTCTTAAGTAAAGCTCGAAATTGGGAGTGAGTAAAATGTGAACCCCCGTCACTGATGATAGCCCTGAGACACCCAAATCTAGAGAAGATATTCTTACGAACAAATTTCATCACAACTTTGTGATCATTAGTCCGAGTGGCTATTGCTTCTATCCATTTAGACACATAATCTACGGCCACAAGAATGTATTCGTTTCCAAATGATGCTGGAAATGGTCCCATGAAATCAATCCCCCAAACATCAAAAATTTCAACAATCAAGATGAGATTGAGTGGCATCGTGTCTCTCTTAGAATTGTTCCCCATAGCTTGACACCTTAGACATGTCTTGCTAAATTCATAGGCATTCTTGAAAAGTGTGGGCCAGAAGAACCCACTTTGCAGGACCTTAGCAGCAGTTTTCTTACCTGAGAAATGTCCCCCGCAAGCAAGATTGTGACAAAAATTCAGCACAGATTGTTGTTCCTCTTCAGGGATGCACCTCCGAATTATGTGATCAGGACCCATGTAAAATAGCTCTGGGTCCTCCCAGAAATAATGCTTAATCTTGACGAAGAAATGATCCTTCTCCTGCTTAGACCACCCTTCCGGAATCTGTCCTACCGCCAAGTAATTGACTATGTGAGCATACCAGGGGGTTGAGGTGTGAGAGATGGAAAGAATTTGCTCATCAGGGAAGGAATCGAACATAGGAGCACTTTAGGGGTTATAATCCTAGACAAGTGATCAGCAACAACATTCTCCAACCCCTTCTTATCTTTGATTTCCAAATCAAACTCTTGTAACAAGAGAATCCATCGAATGAGATGGGGTTTAGCTTCCTTCTTGGACAGCAAAAATTTTAAAGCTGAGTGATCGGAATAAACAATGACTTTTGCCCCTAATAGATAAGATCGAAATTTCTCAAGGGCAAAAACAACAGCTAACAACT